>JAHLSL010000015.1:24390244-24477784 GCA_025920805.1 Petroica traversi | reverse complement strand
CAAATGGCTGATGAGCTCCTCGTGCCAGGCAGAGGGATGCCAGCAGGGCTCAGCCCTCAGTTCCCACCCACACAGCTTGGCCTCACGAGCACAGATGGTCCCACACACGTCTGCCTCTGCTAATTCCAGAACGGGAGGTGGCCATTTGGGTAATGCAGGCTTCCATCAAAACCTTCACAAGCACTTAGCAGTATTCACCCTCTCCCTCCCTAAACTCAGCCCCTCCCATGCCTTGCCTTCCCACAGTGCTGTATGTATGGAATAAATCACATCCATGCTGACAGTTCATTCTGTTTTTATGAGTTGTGTTGGCCACTGCTGTAATTGAGGGTCTACATTCTTATCCCCTCCACTCTATTCATGTATGAACTGCTGCCACCTCTCTACTCATGCTACCCCTACACAAGCAGCTGCCAGCATCCCAGCAGGAACAATCTCTGCAACTCCCCAGCTGAAAGGCTGTGGCTCAGCTTCTAACACCTTCTCTTTGCAAAATAAACTTTTGAAGATCTGTTTCATAAACACAAAGGAGGCAGGAACAAAAGCTTATGTAGCTACTATTTGAATATATATCATCCAGATGTGCATGGAGTCATGGGCTTGGGCTATTTAATAGCATGGGCATTGCCTTTGTCTGACTTGTTGCTCAACAAGACAGTACACCAAGCAGTAAGGTGTAAATTAAGATGCAGATCTAGTCTTTCTGGCACAAAAAGCTTCATTAGAGAAGCCATCTCTTGCAGAAAACTTAAACTGAGACTTAGAAAGTGCATGTGGAGTTCTGGACATTAAACCAGATTTATTAATTTAATTAAACTGCTGCACCATTTAGTTAGAGCATGTATATAATCATCTAAATAGAGATAACTTCCAAAGTGACAGAAGGAATTTTCTTACAAAAAGAATGATAAAGCTGGAATGGCTCCTATTGAAAAGCTTGAAGCTACCAAGTTATTAGACCACTAACACAACTACATAGGTAAAATCCAATGGAAAAAAAACTACTTTTAAGACTCCATGGTGTGAACAGAAAGAGCAAATAATGAAAGTACTAACAATTAGCCTCTTTTCTTGGCTTCTAATCTGACAAAAAATTTAATTGCCATACCATGGTAGTGACAAAAATTGAATACCAATTTGGAGAGCTAGAGTCTAAGCAGTCCTTCAAGTGTTTCCCATACACATTTGGCCCTCTGACCCCAGGTCTCTTACAGAAGAGAAGATTGCATTGTTATTCCTCACATGATGCACAGTCATTTGGTAAGCAAAACCGGACAAACAGAAAAAACACCTCTGAAGTCCATCACTGCAGCACAGATTCAGTGGTTCAGTGGCAACTTCTCAGTCTGGCCCTAGCTGAACTAATTGAATGTCAGAAGGCTTTGAATTTTCATAATTGGAGTTACAGGTAATATAAAGGTCTTGATTATAAATCCTGTGTCAGTAGCATAGAAATTTTACATTTGTCAGCTACAGAACCTTTATGGGCCAGGTTCAGGATTTTTTCACTTTTCCTTTATTATTTTACTACAACATGAGAACTGCCTCTGCATCAAAATACTGCCCAGTATCACCTATATGGGTTTGCACATTGTTGTTGCTACTTGTATACTAGAATTTATATTTATTGGCACAGAAATTTTGGAGGATGTTCAAGATCAAGGAGCCTTCCTCCTGGATGTCTTTTGCAAGAATGGCAAGAGCAGTCATGGCAACCCTTGGCATCAGGCATCACAGAACAGGTGTGATTTGTCACACGTGCTAAGAGCTGGGCTGTCAGACACATGAAGTGCTGAGAGACTCCTTCGACAAAATTTTATCTAATACTACCTTTAGCTCAGGGTGCTCATTGCTAGAACAGCTGATCCCACAGAACGCTGGGATATCTTTGTCAACCGCTAAATGAATTAAAAACCTAATCAGAGAACTACTTTCACCATGGAGCAACTATCAAGCATTTACAACCATGTCCATTTGAGACCTCATCAAATGCACATTCCCCTAGAATATGACTTCCATTGAACTATGGCTGAAATGTGCTCAGTTTTGCCAGAAATTTCCACAGAAGAGGACTAGAGGGATGTTTTTAACCCACAAGGCTGGCAAGTCCCACCTTTAACTGGGTTCTGCAGATCATCACCTCAAGTACAAAAACACCTGCGAGACCTCCCTAGGACACTCCTGGTGAAGTGGGAACACAACCCCAAAACCAAAACTGCAAGGAAAGCAGGGACTGTAGGTACATGTTCCTGCTATCTGGAGAAGTGCAAAGCTTTCTAGACCAGGTGGTCTATTTCCCAGTTGTCTTGAAAAGAAGAGCTACATCACCCTGGGGAGAGATGAAACTCCTCCTGCCTCTTCTCCTCATGGATTCCTACTGCTGGGGCAGGACATTTCCCTGCAGGCCCTGACCATCAAACCAAATGTCCCTCATGTCCCTGGTGAAAGTGGAAAACCTCCTGCAGCTCCAGTGTCAGGTGAAGAACCTGTTCCCTGCAAAGCAGGGCTAGAAAGGCCATGCCAGGGCCCACGTCCCAACACTCCCTGAGGTTTCCCCCATTCAGGAAAGCCCTGGCACAATGCTCTGGAGCCCTGTGCTGTGGATCACAGCTCCCAGAATTGTGACTTGTACTGCATGAGGACATGCCTTGAGAGCCAGACTCCCCAAAAGCTCTCCTTAGCTTGCTGCATGTGTGCCAGGACTGCCAGGGCTGCCAGATTCTGTCACTCAGCACATGCAGAATCGTGTCCAGTGTGCCTCCTGTCCTAGGCTTGTTTCAGAAAAAGAGGGAAGAGGATGTCAGCAGGTCCTGCAGTCCCTTTCTTCATTACATCTCTCTTTGTAGAAAGAATGCTAATGCCAAATGCCTGGGCTTCACTAAAGCCTTTCTAATATGCTCAGGATACCTAGAACCATGTGAATTTTTCCATCAGGATGTGCAAGTAAAGCCATGTGAATACAAAATTGAAAATATTAAAATCTCAGGAAGGGTGGGTTTTTCTTCTGCCTTATAAGATAAAAATAAGTAGCCCCATCATTCTACTAAAATACTTTAACACATCTGGGTAGTTCAAATATGTTTTTCAGAACTGGCTTCTGTTTTAAATGTGATAAACTGGTGTGGTAGGAAACAAAGACCATTCAGATACTTATTCATTTCGATTACGTATGTAATTTTCTTGTTAATTAAAGCTTTACAGTCTTTCTGCTTCAGGATGCCAGAGTCAGTAAAAGCCAAACACCAGAGTTAAAATAAGTTACTCATTTATCTCTTCCAAAGGGGCTTTTAACGTTTATTATTTTAGCCTTTGGAATAATCTTAACTTTTTTTTGAGAGAGAGGAGGGTAGTAGACTGTTCTTTTTGTTTAGACATACCAGCCTTGCCTTGGATCAGCTTCCCAAGCGAAAGCTCCAGTTAAAGTTTTGCTTTACTAAAGTAAAGCTTTACTCCAGATGTTTTCCCTCCATAAAGGCAGTTATGCTGGATTGTCTCCCAAGACTGATTTTAACCAGAAATAGCTCCCCAGTATTCCCCACAAGGCCACTTTTACCCATCACTGAATATTTTCAAAGTTCCTTTCTGGTCTGCTCAAAATTCTGACACGCTTGCAGAGCAGCAAGACCCACTGAGTTCATGAAATACTACTACTTTCTACTTCACAAATGGTTCTTGGCAGTATTTAAACACTCATCTTCACCTGTTTACTTCGATTCCTAAAGCCAAGGCCAGCACAGACAATTAGAGCAGGCATTTTAAAGAACATTCTTTACATTTTGATCTGCCTTTTTGTCTCCAGAGAGACACTTTTTCAGTGCTTCTGCATAGGAATTTAGTGCTGTGCATCCCATAACATTTAAGAAATTTCACCTGATGTTTCAAAGCTTATGGACAGCAGGTACAGAACTGGCATCTCCTGAGCAGCATTCATCCCTTGCAGTAACAAAGGGATATGGGCATATTCCTGTATTTCAGGACCACTTAAAGTACAAGCAAATCTTTCTCAGTTCCTTATACAATATACAAGAAATGGGAGCTCCTAGAGTCAGTTTCCCTCAAGGAAACCTTTTTACCCTCATCTAGTAATTACTGCTCAGGCTTCAATATTGCCAAGAAAAACAAAGGAAGAACTTCTGTATAATCTGGGACACAACCCCATCTCAGATGCCAGTGGTGTCTCTTCTCCAAGAAAAGTGTATTATTTTTCTTCTCTTGCCTGACAATTCCAAAATCTTGTTGTAAAAGCAGGACCAAAGAAGACCCTCTGCAGCCAGACTTCTTGCATGCTCAAGAGCCACATCAGAGTGAAGCAAAT
Source organism: Petroica traversi (assembly GCA_025920805.1). Taxonomy (NCBI): domain Eukaryota; kingdom Metazoa; phylum Chordata; class Aves; order Passeriformes; family Petroicidae; genus Petroica; species Petroica traversi. Next base: position 24,473,469 of record JAHLSL010000015.1, on the reverse strand, counting down.
AAGTTGTGAATAAAAGTTCTTTAGAAGAAGAGGACAATGCTTAGAGCAGTTTTAAAATGCTTAAATACTTGAATCACTATTGTGGAAATGTAAATAAAATGCAAACATGTAAATTTCTGTCACTTGATAAAATCAATACTTCAGTCACTGAAAATAGAAAGGACTCCAAAATGAATGTTAAAAGAGGATTAGGATTCAATGGCATTGCATAAGTCATAGTCCATAAAAGCAGGTTCAAACATTAACTAGTTTTAAGGATGATTTGAAAGATTTAAGGGCAGTTGTTTCTTCTAAATGCTAATCTCTCACATTTCTTAGTAGCTTTAGGACTAGCAAGTAGTGTACTTTCATAAGTTTTATTCCAGTTGACTCGAATTCCTGCAAGGCTCTTTTGCACTGTAGAATTATAAATGAGTATTCCCGTTTCATTAAGATGAAGAAAGACCATTCCATGAAATAACTAGGCAGGCTGCTGTGACAACAGATCACATCCCGCTCTTTCTCATAATTTCCAATTTAATTTCAAAGTTATTGGAAAGAAAAGTTAAAGCAAATGAAGAATACCCTTGGATACAGGCAAGCCATGATAGATTATTGAGATGGATTGGATTTTAAATTCTAATTCTCCTGAATTATTTGCTGCTTACACCTGTTTTATTTAAACTTAAGACACTTATCTTCCTCCATTTCTTCTAGTAAATCTATGTAGACAACTGCTCTTTATATTCCTCTGAACAGCCATCAGACAAAGCAAAAATACACAGAGTAAGCATTTTGCAGGATCATACGAAATACAGGTCAATGTATTTCGACTTTTGCAATATGATGCTGAATCATAGCAAGAGGCATTGGACTGAGAAAGATGTAGTGAATAGTAGTGAGCCTGATGCATTTCAGGTTGATTTTGGATGTGTTCATTCAGATAAGCAATGAAAACCAGACAGTATTTCCTCACTTATTCACAGATGCCACAGATGGACATTTCTTTTGCTTATTAAATTCTTAAATCAAGTAGGCTACGAGACCTAATGATCAAAGCCAACACAGAATCACACACTGTAGCTGAAACATTTATTAGCTTTGTCATTGGAGCTGTTCAGGGTTCTGTTTTTCAAACAAAAACATAAAATAATTGCCCACACATCATTTATATTTGAAGTGATTACCATACTGGTTAGACAGACAGGACATCAATATAAAACCTAATTGAACAAGACAAATTGCATGTCAGACCTGCTGACCTTTTCAGAATTACCTTTGTAATCTAATGTTCCTACTGGCATTGTCATCTTCATAAATACTAAGACATACCAAAACTAATGAAAGAAAAATCCTGCAAACCAAGAAAATCTGCCTTTTGGTCTGATGGAATTCAGTTTTATGACAAAACAGCACAGCGTGTAAATAAATATATGAAAAGCAGAATTATTAACAATTTCATGATCTTACAGGCCTCCTTAACCCCACATCTTCATATTTACATCTCCACTTCTGATTAATGAGCTCAAACTATTTAAGAAATCACAACAACACAACGATGGAAACCTGTCAAGAAATCTGCACTTAACTTCATTAGTGTAAAAATTCCAGTCTTTGGAAATGTATAAACCATTATGGAAAATAGCATTTACAAGACCACATCTCTTCTCCCTCAACCCCATTTATCGCCCAGCCAAATGAATACTCAGAGTTGCCTTTTGACCAAAAGTTATATTTTAATTACAAAATGAAACCAACAAATTCCTTAGTACCACCATCCTGGCATATACATTAGCCCTCTTATTTGAGGCCTGTTTAACTTTCTTCCCAGATGAACTTGAAAAGGAAAGGGATTGGACTTCATCAGCTGTGGTTTAAGTGACATTCTTAAACTGAGGAGTAGGGGAATAAAGGAATACAATACTACTTTAATCTATTTTGTGGAAGGCTGTAAATTCCCCTGCATAGTCATTCTTTTCTTTCAAAGCCTCTTGGACTTTACTGCAATAAGTTACCAAGCAAGAAGCAGTTTAACCAGTTTTGTAGAGCAGTCTCCCCTTTCACAAGAGGTATCTTCTTCTCATTTTTTATACAGACATCAAGAAAATTTACAGAAACTTCCATACTGTTGTATTTTTCATCCTGTCCATTTCTCTTCCACAATTTCTTCTCTCTTTTCCATTGCCCCATAATGTCATGGGGATAGAGGAAGACCATCATGCACAAAATCCTCTGGGATTCACAAGTGCATTATTTGGACTGATCACATTACAATTGGATGAGACTGAGCCAACTCACTACCAAGTGAAAGTCAAATGTTGTGATCAGCATTTTTACAGGAATAAACCCAAATACAAGTGGCATGCAGTCATCTCATCTCCCTGCCCATCGCTCCAAGTGTACTACAGAAGTTCTGGCCCACAGTGTTTATCCAATAACTTTTCCAGGTTCCCAGAAGCTCATGTCGAAGAAGGAAAACAAAGTTACAGAACAATATTAAAGTAGGGAAGAATCCTGAAGTCCTTTGATGGTGATTCAGGCACAAGAAGTAGTGATATGAAGAAAAATGATAGAAAAACTCAAACCACCAATCAACTAAAAAACTTGAAACAAAAGACCCCACTCCTTTGTAACAAGATTTGTTTAAAGATTAACTAATAAATATAAGGAAGTCATTATCCTACAAGAACACAGTCTACCTTTTCCTTTATTTTTCTAAGAAATTTCCTTTATCTCCCCAACTATAATAAAACATGAAAGAAAAGGGGAAAAAAAGCCACAAAAATGAGCCATACTGGAGTACAAAACAGGCCTTCCTTTGAAGTAACATGTTCTTATGCAGTGCTAACTATTGGAAAGAACAACACCTTTACAGTGACAAGTTGCTCATTAGAAGGGAACTGATACCAAATACCCAAGTTCTCATTACATACTCATCATTTCCACATGCATTTCCACATTTTAATTGACACACAATACCTAAACATCTGTACAAGTCTGTGTGAAGATGAGTGGGATAGCAGGAGTTGCCTCAGATGGATTTGATAGAGTCACTGCACTCTATTGCTTGATGGGGCACTTCTCCCACAGCTGACTTATGTGGCACGGCTTCCACCTTCTGGTGGTGGCTAGCCCTCATCATGATCATTCCTGTATTCCACACACTGGGATGGATCTTCCCAGAAAGCAAGAAGGCAGCACGAAGAGCTGGGCAGGCCTGCTCATTTATTTGCATTTTAGTTTTAGGTGTAGTTGTTTGTTTTTTAAATCATCACTTTACTTATGGTGTTCCTTTCCCATTAACTGAAGTGGTCTCAGGTGTTTTATTCCCTTGCTGACAGGACTCAGTTCCTCAACTTCTGTCTGTGTACTTCAATTAACTTGGAGGACTACCCTGCACCCGACTTACCACAAGAGTGAAAGGTTTTGTGTCCCTGAAGAGCTGAAATTATTAGTGCAAAGAGCTTCATTTGTTTTCTTCAATAGGTTTTTGTTCAAAAACTCTTCCTTCCCATCTCCTTTCACCCATGTGCTATTACTCATGCCCTCCAATTCTGTTTTGTTTAGTACCCACAAAGCTTCTGCTCTCTTATCAAAAACAAGTTAAAAACTAGTGTATTGTCTTCTTAACAGCAAGTTATAGCACAACCACTTTGCAGTCACAGGACAACAATAATCACAAAGACTCAAATTTACATTAAAATGTTGAAGGAGAATGCTTGTGTAGTTATTTCTATGCTTTCAGAAAATTCAATTTACAAAAGACCAAGAGCTGAGAATACAGGACTCAGAATAACTCCTGTTATTCTGCCACCTCTGACAACTCCTACCACAATTTTTTTCCTGTTTTCTTCCCTAACATTAATTCTGTGGGAAGTGGCAAGTTCCAGGCATGAAAAAACCCAAAACCTTCCCATATGGATTCCTGGCATCAGGTGAGGGCTTCAGGCACCCAGAGCAACTAAACCAAGATTCTCACCAGGAAGGGCTCTTCAGGAAAGGAAGCCAGGCACTATCACATACCCACACACAAATAAACTAGAGGAATTCTACCATTGATCACAACTGCAAGTCTTTTCACAGAAGAAATTACACTGTTATCAAGTGTGTTATCAAGGATTTTATGTCTGGTTGCCTATTATTCATAATGGTATTTGACCTGGAATCTGCCTGCAGGTGTGAGGTGGAAATTGGAACTATTCACACAGCTGGGGGGTTAAAGACGGAAAGGGGGTTAAAGGAGCAAGGAGATGGGATCAGAGAAGCATGGTTTCAGAACAGCAGAACAACACCTCTAAAGATATAAGTTCTCATACATTTTCCTCCCACACATCCCCTCATCTCTAATGAAAGAAAGGGGGTCACAAAACTCAGTCCAACCCATTGGGAAGATGCTCTTGGATCTTTAGTCTTCTATCAGAGATTCCTCAACCAAATTAGTAAAAAACCAGCAAATTAGTAAAACCTCTCATACTGACCACAGTACATTTCCTTGCATCCTGTGAAGGCCCCTGGCAGGCAAGACTGACAGGAGAGAAGGGAGGCTGTGTTGTGGGCAGAAGACCTGAGTTCATCTCTTCCCACAGGAGTTCCTGTTTGTGCTGGTGGAATCAATGCATACTCTGGTTCCTTGACTGAAGGACAGTGATTACACTGCATCACTAAACCACAGGAAGGCAGGAGAATTAGACCGTGAGCTCCCCATCTGTTAGCAGGAAGCATTTAAGAATCTTTTAAAGGGTAATTTCACACGCATACATTGTCTTATCCTTCCAGTCAGTCAGCAAGTCTTTGCTTCCTCTTCCTCTCCATGGGCTGGAGGCAACTGCTCAGAGCTGGTCAATATTGCTGGAACTGGGCAGTATCTGAGAGAAGCTGCCTGACTGGAACAGTTCCACTCTCAGCTAACTACAACAGGAATCCAATTATACTTTCTCAGGGTTGATTTTAACATTCTCTGATACCATATGCTGCATTTCTTTATTACCCTTGTTAGCTGGACTCTTAGAAAATAGGTAATGTGTTCCAAGTACAAGCCTAAGCAAGATATCAAGCTCTTTTTACCAAGAATTGTTTGCACTGTTCTTTGTAATTTATGCAGTTAGTCATTTGCCTTTTCTATTCTTCCCTTAGAGAAAGCTCCTTGGCTGTAGTACTACGTGTTGTCCTATGAGACCACATCTTATCTAAAATGTAAATTCAGTCACAGGGCTCTGCACTGAAGGTTTCTTAACCTGGTCACAGAATGATACTTAGAACTGAGAGGAGAAACTGCACACAGGAGCCCTGCTCCATGAGAATACAAGAAACTTGATTATACAAAATCCAGGCTGTACGGAGATCCCAGCTGTAGTTCCAGTTTGAGTTAGTCCTCAAACCATGATAAAACAACACTTTTCAGGTTCTGCCTTCAGTGCCTCCTGCACTATACGAGTGCAACCTATCTTGCTCCACACAAATGATCTCAGAAAGCCTTACACCTCTCTGACCCAACCTAATATGTCTCTGGTTCTCAGCATCTTCCTTGCTTCGCTGAAATTGGGAAGAGCTGAGAGCTGAGGACTATAAGACCTTCCCTCTGGACAGAAACATATCAGACTTATTTAAAACTGCTTGATCCATCTAATAAATCATGGCCACAATTTTGTAATAAAGTATTGAAGTGAGATTGGTGCTAAAAACTGTTGTCTTGTGGACCAAGTTAGTCACTGAAAATAGTTTTCCAGAGATCCCAGCTTGAAAGGTGAAGCCCAACATCCCCTCTTTTTAATTATCCAGAGGTAGCTGGATCAGCCAAAGAGCTTCCTTTGTTTCCACTTTTAGGTTTGTTACACAGTGGAAGTGCTGAGCACCAGGGACCACCCAGAGAAAATACCATCAGCAATATTCACAAGAAAAACAAGATGATGATGTTGTTCTACAAAAGATTCAGTAAAGTGAAAATCAGCTTTTCTAGAAAGCAATCAGCAAATAAAGCTGGGGAAAATATAGAGAACCTCATGTTCCTTAAACTAGTCAAGTGGCTTTTTATTTGCGGCCGCATTTCAGCCCAAAGTGTCAGCTTGTATCAACTGCTGCTAATTTACATCTCTGATTGCCCATTCCAAGTTCTCTGCTTACAATGAAAAAACAACAGTGCCTGACTGCATTTATTTTATATTAGCCAGTATTCTTAATTCTGGATTCTTTCAGATGCTGCTTCTCCTTCTACCAGGCTTTGGTCCTGTTAAAGGCAAGTAACATAATTATTGTATATAATATTAATTATAATGGAACTTTGAATTAGGTTGTTATGCTCACCAGCACTATCATCTCAGTGCTACTGTGCTGAAACTCATAGGTAACCTCTGAAATTACTTACGTGTCCTCCTTAATCAGGGAATCTATCATTTTTTCAATGGCCTCTAGAAGAAGTCTTACCTTGAAGTGAAAAATGCATGAACAGTTGTCAGGAAGCTCAAAGGATTCAGAACCAAGACATTCACAGAGCTTCTAGCAGATCCTAGAAGAACTATTGCCAGTCCTTCTTCCTGTACAAGGTATATAGCTTTCATGAAATGCATCTGTTTGAGCAGGACTCAGAGACAAGGGTATCAGAATATTCAGAATAATTCCTATAAGGTGTTAAAAGGGTTGGATTAGGACTGACACACAAGAGCAGCAGCTTGCGAGGTGTCAACCACTATAAGGAGCAAACACTAAAGCTTCCCCCAAGATTCAAGTAGGTTGCCAAGCTTTTATGAATCAACAGCTCTATTTTTATGCACCAGAAACAGTGCAGGGCATCATCTGTCACTGCTGGGCAGGCTGAGACCAGTGTGGTGTCAAACATTACCTATGACCTATTTATTTTCTTTCTTACATTCCTCCTTCATTGCACACTGGCAATGCAAACCACAATTCTTCTCCTTCCCTGTGATCCCACGTGCAACTCCAGACCAGCTGCCGCAGACTCTGGATTTCAGAGGAGAGCAGGTGGGAAAGGAGCAGCACCATCCCGTGCCCGAGCTCTGCCTGTTGCAGCAATGGCCCCATCTGCAGCAGCACTTCTTCATGGCAGGGTGCCTCACAGAGACATCTGCAAACTGGGTAGATAATCCTCTTGGTCAGATGGGACCTCTCAGCTCCATATCCTTTATTATTTCTAATAAAAACCCAAACAGAAAAGGCAAACAGTGTTAAGCACACACAAGTGTCATTGTTGAACTCTTGAGTCCCTGGCAAAAGCTGAAGAATTACAGTGATGTTTCTCCCCTGAGCCACCACTACACACTTCCCCCATCCTCCAGGTTCTTCAGTCAAATCGTGTCTTGATCTTTTCCATGTTGGGGAGAAAAAAATTAGCTCTTTCATTAAATAATTTTTTCACCCAAAATGGTGTGGCAGTTGTGGGTGTTCTTTGTTTAGGATGGTCTTATTTTGGTTGGTTGGGGGGGAGGGATGTGAATGGTTTTGGGGATTTAGGGGCAGGGTATTTTTCTTTGCTACTTTTATTGTTTCAGAGAGCGGTAGTTTGATTTTTTTTAATAGTTTGCTTTTGTCTCATGAAGAAGATCTCACAACAGAAATCTCTGTCATCTTGGCAATGGATCTTGGTAGCAATGGAATCTATTAGTCACACAGAGCTGAATAGTTCAGATAGATTTCAGCACATATTGCTGGGATTCACTCTTTAAAAGGCAGGGTTTTTATAGATGGAATTAACATTTTTTTACCCAGGGCCTGTGACACATTGTTCTAGTCAGCATTGAAGTCCCATATTGAAGTGGCTTTCAACAGCACCAAGATGGTCATGTTGGACATGACTCCTTGTTCTTTAATCTACTCAGAAGTAATTCAGTCATTTACTGTTTCTGCAGAGGTTCTGAGAACCACTGTGTATTCCCAGAAGGCAGAGTCATTGCATTAAAAAAAAAAAATTAAAAAGGGAAGAAGGGTAGAAAAATCCTTCCTATTTGTTTTAACTCTGTTTGGATCTCTCTTCACTACACCAGGCATGCAGAGAAGAATCCTCAGAAACAAACTAAAAAAAGTGGCATTGTCTTCACTTATCTGTTTCTGACATCTCCAGAATAACAATACTGAAAACAATTTTCATTAGAGATCTTTATCTGTAAGAAAAATCTGCCTACGGTACAAAAGCCACAGCTTGCAAAGCCTCCTTTATTTTGGTATAGTGAACAAATAATGTCTCCAGACCTTTAACCTTACAAAGCTTAACTTGATTCATATGGTAGACAACAGCTTTGAAGTCAATAGCTTTACTCGTGAGTAATTCTACATACAAAGTACTTTTGCACTGAACATAAGGTCTCAACTAAACTACAGTAGAGTGTAACTAATCATTTGTTTTACATTTTCTGCCACAGAGAAAAAGGAAAATTAAAGTACGTCCTGTTACTGTGAATTTAACTTCTTGTTCTTTATCCTTGAAAATCTAAGAAATGGAAAGCAACAACTTAGAACTGTAGAAGATGACATTACTGAAAGTCATGCAAATCCATACACGGATTTAAAGGGAAGAAAGAGAAGTGCTTCAAAATACATATCTTGGTTTGTATCAGAAATTATGTGACCAGCAGGGCCAGGGCAGTGATTGTCTTCCTGTACCCAGCACTGGTGTAGCCACACCTCGAGGCTGTGTCCAGTCCTGGGCCCCTCCCGACAACAGACTTTGAGGTGCTGGATGGAGTCCAGAAAAGGGCAATGGAGCTGGAGAAGGGTCTGGAGCACAGGTCTGATGAGGAGCAGCTGAGGGACTTGGGGGTGCTTACCTGGAGAAAAGGAGGCTCAGGAGGGACCTTATTGCTCTCTGCCTGAAAAAAGGGTGTAGTCAGGTGAGGGTTGGCTTCTTTTCCCAGATAAGGACCAAGAGGATGCAAGGAAACCAACGGTTTCAAGTTGCACCAGGGGAGGTTTGGGTGGGATATTGGGGAAAATATTTTCACTGAAAGCGTGGTCAAGTATTGGAACAGGCTCCTGATGGAAGTGGTGAAATCCCTGCCTCTGGAAGCTTTCAAAAACATGCAGATGTGGTGATTGGGGGCTGGATTAGTGGTGGACCTGGCAGTGTTAAGTTAATAGTTGGACTCAATGATTTTAAAGGTCTTTTCCAGCATTAATTACTCTATGATTTTATTCTCCACATGCTGGATTCACACTGGAATTTCCCCATTCTAATTTAGGTGAGATTCTTCACTCTTTTACTGATACGATTTTTTATCATGATTTCCAAGTAATTAGGACGTGGATCTGCCCTTTTTTCCCAGCATTACCATAATCCAAGTAAATCTTTACCCACACACAATAGAGGAGAAAAGAAAAGCATTCGTTCTGCCTTTATCTCTAACACAGACTGATGCACATTTAACACACAGTTCCTTAGGTGGGACAGAGGTATCAGGAATCATGTGGGAACTGCCTCAGCAGCCAGAACTCAAAGCACTGAACCCTCTGTCAAGTGAGATGTGAGTCACCCCAATCAAAAGAGATAATCAGGTTAGCAGATTTTATGCTGAATATATTTGATATATTTTTAAGTTTCTCTTCTAAAACTTCAGTTCCCTAGAGAATGATCATTTAAGTGGTTGAGAGATATGATTAAAAACATGAAATAGTTGATATATGCTGAAACTCAAACTTTAATATTCAAGATAAAAAAGAAAGGTATTTCTTAAAGCATACTCAAAACTCCTGTTGTGTCTTTGGCTCATTATTTTAGCTTATTTCTTTCAGTGGGGCTGTCTCCCACCTGCTCCACAATAGCTGAATGCTTCTAGACATTAAAAGGTTACACAGAAAAAGACAATAACCTTAATAATTTACTAGTTTTTCTCCCACATCAGAAGGCAACACATTCAACAGTCCCTCTATCAGACTATCCATTTTAAATGCGAAACACTTCAAATGGATAAAACACTCTTGAAGCTGAGTTTATTCATCTCAGAAACCCACAATATGAGGACCCAAGTTTGCTTCTAAAATAATGAACGGGAAAAATTAAATTACAATTTTTACAGATACCCTGATAAAAGCCCTGTCTGTTGTAAGTTAAGGTACCAAAACCTCATTAGAAAGACTTCCAGCTTCTTTCAATCCCTGCAATCCACATAAATCAGGAACCTCAGATCAAATTCCCAAGTAAAATAATTGCTTTATACATTGTCCCTACCATAATAAAGCTAAAGTAAAACACGGGCTTGTTCACACAACTATTCACTTGTGCTTTTCCACTCAAGAGAGAACACTTTGTGCTTATCTGTCTTTATTTTAAGGGAATGGCTTTTGCTAGGTGCTGCTGCACTTGATTGTCTCTGCTGGTGTAATTAGGACTTTTCATCACCTCCTGGGACCTGACCCTCCCACTCTTCAGCTAAGAAGAACCATTTCGAGGAAAGCTCTCATGTTTAGTTTTTAAATACTTCAGCAGCACTACAGCCAGAGGAATTGCTTTGTTTATTTGTTGTATTCAGCATTAGTTAAACACTTTGCCTTTCCACAGGTCTCTGATCTTTGCCTCTCTGTGGGTAAGGAGCCACAGCTAGCAGCTGTTACCTCTGCTGGATTTGGGTGTTGTGTAATTGCTACAAGCCTGTATTTCAGAGAGCTTGGTGGCAAAGCTGAGATCTTGTTGCCGTGCAGCCTCACCCAAATACATCCATGTACTGCTCCTCCCAAATGCTGGCTTCCTTCTTTCTCTGTGTACTGTTTTGTTCTTAGGGCACTGCCTGTTGAAGTTTCATTCAATTTGTTTTCTGTTCCTATTGACTGTTTAAAGATTTGATTTCCAGGTATGTTCCTTATTGTTCCTAAGTTATTTTGCCAGGAATACCTTTATGTGTTGCTGTCCATTTTGTCTAGACTCTGCTTTGTTTCCTTACACATTAATTAGGCTAACAAAAAGTGAAGAAGGATCTCTGGGCCTGCTGAGGGATGTAGCCCATGCCCTTAATAGCACAGAAATAAGAATAGGCAGGAATAGAGCCTGTTAAAAAACCTTTGCCTAGTTTTATTTTCTCTTGATTCAAGCAATATAGCAAAATTCTAGGAGTGGGGTGAGTTTGGAATCTATTTTATAAACTTACTTTTAGAATAAAGTAAGAAAAAAACCATCTTCTATGCCTGTCATGGATTGAATAGAGAATAATAAACCAAGCTGTGCAATGTATTTCCTTGGGGATATCCTGTCAGAGAGTCTTCAGCATTTTCAACATCATTGGAGTTTGCACTGGATTGTTAAAGCTGCTGTTAAACAACTGGTAAATCAGAATAACACTCTATGGTGTGTTCGTGGTGTCAGTAGGGACCAAATCCAGTAATGTGCCTGATTTGGGGTTTGTGCAGGACAATGAGAAGGAAATAAAAAATCCTTCTATGTAAGAGATGTGGGCCTCTCTAAGATGCCTGCCAGGAGGGTATAACTGAAGAGATAAATGCAAACCATTCAAATGCTTACAGAAGGAAGAAAAAAAAATCACCTGCAAAAGATAGAAGTACTTATATTTGTGCCTTTTATTCCCCCTAAGCTGCTGTTCAAAAACTAATGGATCTGCTATTTTCAATGTTCTGATCTTTAATTCCATGTTACTGTCATAAAAACAATCTAATGTAAGGAGTGAAGCTTAAGCAATAGGAATGAGTAAGCACACACCTTCAAGGATAGGCTTTTCATTACATTAAGGTGACTGAATAAATCCAAAGTCAGCTCCTTCACTGCCTGTCTTACAGATGCCTAATGGTTCAGTGAGAGAAAGGGTGGGTTATAAATAATTGAGCAGGGAACTTTCCTTGTATAAATTATTATTGTTTTTAAGCATACAGTATATTTTTATACTTACATATATTTTTACTTCTATCCCTTTAAAATCAAATGAGTCTCTTAAGTCTTTCTGTACTATGCATTTTCTTCTGTTCTGATGGGCAAATTCAAACTTGTCATGTGAGCAGGTAACAATTTTCTTGAGGTGCAGTGAAATCAAACTTTGCTTTTATCAAGCAGCAGAGGAAAAAGGGGCAGTAGATAAATATCAAATTATTAATGCAATGTTCTCCCAAATAACTACAATTCAATAAAGGGTAAACTTACCTCATTGGAAGGGTTATGTTAATTTGTCTTTCTCAAACCATTTCTACTATCTCAGGTAGGACAAAACCAGAAAAGCAGTTTTCCAAGGATATTTGTTATGTTCTTGAAACCTCCTTCCACATAAGTTTAATACCTCTTAAATACAAACTAATTTCTCCATGGGGAAAAATAATCTTATTCTGTAAAGGTATTTAAAGCCTTTTCTTAAAATTTATTTTTAAAAAGTAATAATTTTACGCTTTCCACAATGTGTCATTTCGATCTTCCACCCCCTAGAAAATGAGTTCTGGATGTTTTGGTTAAATATGGTAATTTCAGCAGATTTTGATTGAGTGCTAAAGGATTCAAAAGCTTTAATTTTCTCCAGTTTTCATTTTAGTAGTACTTCATCCAAGTAGTTGGATAGAAGAAAAGAATAAATAAAGCAAACCAAACTTTTATAATTTCTGCTGAGTAAGAGAATGCATCAGGAACTCCTTCCCTAATACACATCAAAGATGCAATGCTTGGGATTTTTCAGCTGCAGGGAAATTTTCAATTTGCCTGCACTGGATACTCATAATCCAACCCCAGGAACTCCACTTGAAACCAAATTTTAGTTATTATGGTTTTTAATAGAATTCTTGTGTAAAATGTTTCCTCCTGCCCAACATAAGACCTTAGGGACAGACAGCCTCGAGTGTAGCCAGTGGCAGAGAAATTGCCATTTAAGCAACTGCTGAGGCTGAGCAGGAGATGGGATCTTGTGAGGAGGCTAGGAGGTCTGGGCAGGCAGAGGTTTCTCATTAGAGTCCAAAAATGCTGTAAAAATATTAATATTTCTCAAAACTGACCACAAGTTCGAAAAACTCCTCCCATCCTTTGTTCCAGATTTATGAATCTATGCTTAAAGCAAAGCAGACGCTTCATCAAGCTGAAATTTCATTAAGCAGAAACTTAGGATGTTGGGAAGTGCTCTCTTGACTTGGAGCTTCTATATTTCACAGCTGATGAACAGAACACTGCAGAACTTGCTGAGTTAACAGTGAAAACCTTGTAAATCACTATTTCTCTATTAGCCTTTTGAATCTAAGAAATCGTTGCTATACTTTGTTTAAGCTAATCTCAAATCTTTGGCACTCCTGTGTTTTGCAAGGAGTTTGCTGCCCTCTCTTGATCAGTTGTATGAAATGTGATACAAAACGGCTATTTCAGTCTTCAAAAACTTTACTATATGGTGAGGTCTTTGGATTCTTATTTCTTAAGCTCTGAACCTTTATAATGCAGTGCTTAAAATTATGTAAGGGTGTTATTAATTTCAAAAATACTGGCTAAGGATAATAGAGCTACAGTTATTGTGGAAAAACTGGTGATGTGTGTAATTTTTATTTGTTACCTTCTCGTTGTAAAAAAGCAATAAATTGGGTGAATGCATTTGGAATGATGTGTAATTTCATCCATTATGTATGCAATATTTAACATAACTATCGCTGTTCATACAGGGGTTTGTGCAATATGGATGCTAAATTGTATTGCTTTGAGCTCACACTGCAGTTTTGTCACATTGAAAAGCCTGGGTGAACGCTCTCACCACTGCACTCTGCTTTTCATGAGCTGGCAAGCAAAATCCAAAAAAGCATGGAGATTTTTCTGGGAGCCAGAAAACCTCCTGCTGAAGTCTCAGAAAGCACAAACAAGAAACCTACAGCAACTTCGTAGCTGTCAAGGCAGAGACTCGCTTTCCTCACCCTTTCTGTGAGTGTTACCAATCTGTCCTGAAAGATAAACAGGACTAGTTGTTTACAATATTGAATTGCAAACTATTGTTTGGCAAAAATATCTTCTAGTTAAAGCCTCTGTCAAAGCAAGAATATATCCTGGCATGATAAAAAACCAAACAATTAGCGAGGACTGCATTTAACAGATGGATTTTGTATTTATGTAGCTCCTGCTGGGAAACACAGGGGCATTGCTGAGACTGCAGCATGTGTGTGTTACTGAAAAAAGAGTAGTGGTTAAAGAACTGTCATTTTGTTTTATATAACAAGCCCTGAAATCCAGGAAGAGCTTCCTTAAACACCCACCCACAGACCTTGGTGGGACTGTGGCTTTTGTTTGGTGCTGCATCTCTGGAAAGGGGATGTGTAGGGATACAGAAGTAGGTTCTGCACTCTTGTGAAGATTCCCAAGTTTCCCTTTGGCACAAGTCAGCTCTTGAGCAGAATCTGAGCAGATCTCAGTGATGAAAGATGACACAAGTTTCAACGCTGAGTTAGGAAATTACTCTGCACTTACCTTTGTTCTTCTCATAAAAGAGGATTTCAGAGGTGATGGTGATTGTCAGTTTGATAGCAATAGCATGGGATTAGACATTCAGTCATTAGGTGCTTATCTACAGTTTATCTTCTTGGAGATAGGGTTCTAATGCAAAGGTTGGAAATCATGGAAATATTATTGTGGCTTTCAACATTCTACAACCCCTTCTCAAGTACTTTCTAGAATGGTTTGTCAGACCATACATGAGTAGAAAATAGGTAACAAAGTTTTTGTGTTTGCTATGAACAGGATTGCATATTCTTCTTTCTCCTTAAGGAAGAAGCAGGGGATCATTTATAGAGGAACTTATACAAACCTAAAAATACTGACTTTTCTGGCCTACTGTTCAATTTACTCCCTGGACAGTATGTATAATCCTTAAACAATCTCTTGGACTCTAGAATTTTTAAAGTCAATAGAGCTGGTCCTAATTAAATAGAAATGCTCCCGTCTGGGCAGATCAAACTTACCTTGTTAATTTCTCAGAAGAATTTTTTTTGATTCTGGAAAAAAAAAATCATGTTACCAACTTAATTGTTTTATTCGCTGGAAATCTTTAAGTAGGTGTCAGTGAAATCTTTCCCACTTGCAAGCCTGTAATTCTGCAGAGAGAAAAATGCTTGAAATTATTGGGGTTTAGCATATTTCAAACTGATTTACAAGCACAAGAGAAAAATCAAAGAAACCCAAACCCAGTGTTAAACCAAATGCTCTGTCTGCTTATTGAGGCCATATGCATTTTCAGTAAGAAGACAGTTACTGTGATTTGTCTGAGGTCAAGTTCATGTACCTGAGTCCAGTATTGAAAACTGTGATTTGTCTGAGGTCAAGTTCATGTACCTGAATCCAGCATTGAAAACTGTGATTTGTCTGAAGTCAAGTTCATGTACCTGAGTCCAGCATTGATCAGTGCTTGTTAAAGAAACGATAATCCAGAAGATTTTCACCAAATGCACCATGCAAGGCATCTCTGTGCACAACTCCTTCAGCTCTTCATTCTCTGTACTCCACAAGCATCTCTTTGCAGTACCATAAAAGGATATTCCATGGGTGTCTGGGTGAGACCATGCTGGACAACAAAGACTCTTTGCTTAGCTGCAGAAAATGATTCCTCTGATTTATGGCCACTGCTTTTTAGAAAGAGGCCCATGTGTGGGTGCCACTGGCCCCGAGCTGCTCTGGATGTTGCAATGTGACATACAGCTACCAGAAGTGACAGATATCACAGATTGCTTTGCTATTGCTCTGTCATAGAATCCTAGAATGGTTTGGGTTCGAAGGAATGGTAGAGATCATTTAGTTCAACCTCTCCTGCTATTGACAGGAAGATCTTCCACTAGACCAGGTTGCTCCAAGGCCCTCCAACCTCTCCTTGATGCTTCCAGGGATGGGACATCCTCAGCTGCTCTGGGCAACCTGTGCCAGTGCCTCATTCCACTCACAGTAATTATCATCTCATCTAAACTTGCCCCCTTTCAATTTGCAGACATTCCCCAGGTCTTCCCACTCCATGCTCTTCCCCAGCTCTCTGTTGGCCCTTTAGATACTGGAAGGTGCTGCAAGGTCTCCCCGGAGTCTTTTCTTCTCTAGGCTGAGCAACCCCAACTCTCTTGGCCTGTCTTCATGGGAGAGGTGTTTCAAGCCCTCTGGGCATTTTGGGTCCAACGGGTCTGTGTCCTTCTAATGCTGTTGTCCCCAGAGCTGAATACAGTGTTCTTGTATTTGTCCTTGACTGGAGCTTATTGTTTGATTTTTCCTGGAATAGCCAGATTTTTTGTGTTGCCTTCTCAATTTAAAGCAGTTTATTCTTTCTTGGCCTCTTCTGAAGGTGCTTATAGCACTATAGAGAGAAGAAATTCTGGCTTTCAGATTCTGGATTTTTATTTTTATAATAACTTCTTTGTCTTGCTAAACTAAAAGTGTTCAGAGCCATCTGCTGTTCTAAAAGTGTCATCTAATTGAATATAGAAAAACTTGCCTCTTACCACTTCTCTTCACCTTCCATCATGGTTTAACTCCAGACAGCAACAAAGCATCATAAAACCACTTGCTATTCCACACCCCCCGTGGAATGCAGAGGAGAATCAGAAAAAGATAAAACTCGTGGGTTAAGATACAGTTTAATAATTGAAATGAAGTAAAAAAATTATAATGATAATGTTATTAGAATTATTTTTATACTGAATCAAAACCACAGCATTGTACCTGCTACTAGGAAGAAAATAAACTCTATCCCAGCTGAAGGGAGGGCACCTTCTTAATCACCTCTTGCTACTTCTGTTGTTAGCTGCACACTGGGTTGTAATTTCAGTTGTGTTGTAAGGTTATATAATTTAATGATAGGGGTCGATGATTTTAAAGGTTTTTTCCAACTTCTATGATTCTGTGATTTCCCTTGAACAAAGTCTCATCATTTCTATGTAAAACCAGTCCTCAACACTTCAGTTAGTCACAAAGGATTTAAGTATATGTAAAAGCAATGTGAAGGATGAAATTTTTTTTGTCAACTTCTTGTGCTTGAGTATATCTGTGTGAATCACAATGTTCCATACATTCAACAATAACATTTCAAATGGTTCTGTTAATTTAAACCATTTTCTACTGGTTCATGCATACAAAGTAGACTGAACTTGCCCCATCATGTTGTTGCAGCTGCTGCAGAAGACTCCCAGCACTTCTTGCAATTCTAATGGGCGACTGTCTGCCTGATGGATTAAGGCCCTTAAAGTTTCCATCCATAAATTAGTTGAGCTGAGTCAGTCTGGGCTCTAAAGCCCTTCTTGAAAATGAACCCTTATTAAGGGTAAATACTCAGTAAAGTGTAAGTATTGTACAAATAACCAGAAAATGCAGTAGCTAAACTCTGGAGATGGAGCTCAGACTAGAAATACAGATAGAAATAAATGTCCATTTCTTTGTCACCCAGGCTAACAAGTGTAGGGATGTGTGATACGGGAATTTTCACTGTGCAATATACTTGACATATCTGCTGTTATTTTTATTCAGGATTACAGGAGCTGGCTACCACACTATGAGCTTTGGGTATGGCTTCCTAAATGTTCCTTACCTCCCACCATTTGAGTCTTAATATATTCTGTTATAGAAATTACTTTTTCAAAAATTGCTTAATAATTCAATTTGCTTTGCTTTAATGGCAGAACAGCAAGACTTACAGATAAGAAGGCAGTAGATGTGGTATCTTCTGAATGTAGTGAACTTCAGTGGGAGGACTGCATGAAGTTTTCTAAAAAAAGCAAAGGAAACTTTTGCCTTGATAGAACTTCCAGGGGTGGATATGAAACTTGTCAGGAAAAACAGAGTAGCTCTCAGCAGCATAGTGTCAAAATGTACGAGGTACATGCAACCTGTCTCCTATTTGATTCAACAAACCTGTCTATTACAAATGGCACAAAATTTGCAGATCTTGAGACTGTTGGAAGCCAGGGTTAGAGCTCAGTGTGACCCCAGCAAAGCAGAGAGAGATGGGAATTGGCTGGAAAAGAATGTGTGGGAGGATGGTGCCACACAGGGCAAAGCTGATTTAACAACCTCCTGATGCATAATCTGAAATATAGGCAGTGTTCTTCTCTGCTCCTTGCTGGAATATTCTTCTTGGCTTTCTGTGCTGAATGGGACCTTTTTGAAAACAGACTTGGTGAGAACAGTAAGAATTCACTCAGAAGCATGAGAACAGACTCAGAAAGGCTGGAGAGATCCCAGCCAATACCAGGGCAGGAACTGAGATTAGAAAACCTGAAGGAAAGAAAAACAATATGAGAGGAGAACTGAACACATATGGAGACAAATATAGAAAAGCCTAATGAAGGGGGAAAAGGGAATAATCCATTCTCTGGGTCTGTGGCTGACAGGACAAGTAATGGGAAAAAATCCCAATAAAAATTTAGGATTGATGGTATGCAAAACTGAAATCAATCCATAACCCTAAATTCTCTTTCTCAATAGTTTATTCATCCTCCAGAAACTGCCTCCAAATGCAGTGTGTTTCACTCATGCTAACAGAGACTGCAGTGCCACCACTGTTGAATCCCGTCTATCCTGCTCTTCAAATAAAGCAGTGAGTACAGTTGTACAGAACTGGGCTAAATTACTTCAACTCTAATTCCTCTTTAGTCCAGGGTTCATTTATTCTGATCACTTTTTCCTCCTTTATTACCTCTTGTCTAAAACATAATTTCCTACTCATAAATTTGTTGAGAAATTTTAAAATATTATCCTGATACTTTGATTAGAGAATTGGTTGAAGTTGCTGCCAATAAATGCATTTTTAATAGATAGGAAGAGGAGATGAAGAAATACAGAATGTATAAATCTAAGGGGCAGCCTTACAGGAGAACTGGAGCACAATTTGCTCCTGGCCAGAGACTCCAGAGAACTCTACTGCTGCATATTTAACTGCTGTGGAGAGATATTGATGTTGATTGTTTAGAACCAGCATCACTTTCCAGTCTGAAATTCCCTTTTTACTGCTTATTCAGGAGCACATGATAAGAGGAACTTGCTCTGAACTTTTAAGTCATGCTGGGAAAGCTCAGAGCAATTCTATTTCAGCAGTTTGCAAGTGGTACATGAACTAATGATGATGGATCATCTTAATGTCCCACTGTTTTACTTTAACAAAATTTGTTGGGGGTAGTACATGAACCAGTAAAGTCCAATAATGGTTATCCTCCTTTGGTCATCAGTTAGGTTAGTGATTATTGCTGGGCTGGGCACATAAAATGATCCTATCAGTCTTCCAGTGTTTAAGATCAAACAGTAGTTCTTGAATGTGTTCAAAGAGCTCCCTTAAATTCATATAATAAGATTGTATTTCCTTTTTCTTTTCAGCCTCTATGTGTTCTAAAAGATCTTCTAGAAGAAAATGGTTTTGAATCTCATCTGGTGTTCTCAGCTTGGTCTTGACGAATACATTCATTGGAGCTGCTACCTCTAAGTGCAAAACAAATCATACCCAAATAGCTGTTTGAATCCCTAATAGTTTCTGCAAAGTCCAAGTGAAACTAAGCTTTCCTAGTTAATGGAAAAATATGATTTCTGAAAAGCTGATTTCATCCCTACTGAAAATTTAAAGTCCACGTTATACAACAGGTTGTAATTTTTAAAAATTAGGATTTTTTTTCCCCCTTTAGTACTGCAACATTTAGAAATTATATTATATATACAGGTTTTTAAAAATCGTGCTGGGTCAAAATGTAATCAAAATTATTCACTTTCAGTAAAAGCAATATTTCCCAAGAGAATCTAATCAGCAAACTTCGAGTGAATATAATTGATGCCTTCAAGGGGTTGCTGACTTTATTTCTCTCCCTCTCATACTTTTATCTGTGACACTTGTCCTATGCACTGTGACTGCAGCAGAGATGGGGCAAGAAGAGGCTCCCTCGAGGGGGAGCCCAACAAAGGACGTTATGTCCAAGCTCAATATCTGTGGTGCACCTTGGCTGGGGCAGGTGCAGGGCAATAAAGAAGAGCAGCCCCTGGCAAGGCTGGCTCCCGAGAACAGCCTCTGGAGCCTGGGGTGGAGCTCAGCCTTGCACTGCTGCCAGGGCTCCCCACACGTCCTGGTCCAGGCACTGCTTCTGCTTTAATGGCAAGGACACCCACAGTGAGGGGTAAGGAAATTCTTTCCATGGTGACACTCAGAATGGAGGTAGAAAGATGTTCAGATGGAACAGCAAAGATGAATTACATCATTGCTTCCAACTTTTCTTCACAGTAAAAGAGCAAAGGGCTTTAGAGCAAGCCCCTGGCCCTAATATGGCCCCTCTATCTGTGCTTATCACAGCATCACGCTTGAGTCACTGCCCAGCACGGGCAGAGGCAGAGGTGCTTGGCAGTATCAGCAGGATAATTCTAAGTGAAGCAGACATCTCTCCTACAATGAGCTGCTCTGTTCCCCCTTCCTTTCCCCTTTTGCCTACCTCCTTCCCCTTGGAGCTCCTGTAGCTTTTGTGAAGATTTGGAAAT
Organism: Petroica traversi; assembly: GCA_025920805.1. Classification (NCBI taxonomy): domain Eukaryota; kingdom Metazoa; phylum Chordata; class Aves; order Passeriformes; family Petroicidae; genus Petroica; species Petroica traversi. The sequence continues at coordinate 24,453,122 of JAHLSL010000015.1, read as the reverse complement.
CTCCTCAGTGAGAAATGTCTGGTTTCAGCTGAGAGCTGACAGCCCTCAGTTCATTCTTGTTTTTGGAGGGACTGAGTTGTTCCTCAGTAAGACAAGGTTTGATCATCGGGAGTTTGTACCACTTGGTTGTGAACGAGGTAACTGCAGTGTCCTAAACTCTCTGTGTATCGTTTCAGCTTCAGAGCTTATGAGTTTTATCAGCCTAAAACTAGAGCACACTGTGTGAAATTTCACAATGGAACTGCAGTTATGGGAGAGTCCTTGTGGCCAGGTTGGGATGAGAAAGTGCTGAGAAAGCTTTCCTTAGCCTTGGAAGGGTCAACTGCAAATATTTGGTGGAAACAAATATATACAAATTCGCTTCTACCCGCCTTCTGCTCCCCACAAAACCGTTTTTTGTTTTTTTTTTAAATTTCTTTAGTAGCTTTGTGAGGGACCTGAGCTCGCCGCTAGATGTCACGGGCGCTCCAGGAAAGGGGAATAGGGCTCCGCTACGCTCTAAGCCCGTCTGCAAATGCAGACATTGAAATCCGGGAATATAAGCATTTCTGATACTTTTCATCCTCAGGGTTTGGATCTGAGAACTTGGATGGAAACCGCAATGAAATCAGGAAAACACATGAGCGTCCTATAAGAATTTTTAGTATTTTCATCATCAGTTGGCAATTTTTCACTAAGACGAATGCAAATACAAGAGTGAAAGTGAAGAGGAAGGCTTTTAAAATGGATTTGTGATTTCTTCAGCTGTTAGCTAATGTTAAACACACGGAATATTTTCAGATTGATTCCTCCGAGGTTTTTCTTTATGTGGTAACCATGATCTAATAGAGGCAAGTACAGACATACATACATAAGCAGCATGTTATCTGTTAATTCACAAAATCTTTAAAATGTGCGTAAATCATCCATCAACAAAAAGAGAGTTTTGATTTCTCTTTTTAGAGTGGTGATGGTGTTTTGGAGTTGTATTGGCAACAGTCATTTACAAAAAAATGTGAAAACACGCATTTTCATCCCTGTAAGGGCTGGACCATCAGTTGCATTTCAGTTTGCATAAATGTTAACCTCTTTTTTATTTCACCTCTATTAAAGCACAGAGTACAATATGTTTCACACCATTCCACAAGAAATACTGAGACTGATCCCAGGGCTGCTGCTTTCCCAAGCTTTCTGAAAGTAAAGCTGGTCATCAGCACCGTGCTAAAATTTGTGGAAGCCTGATTTTATAAGGACTTCAGTGGTTATAAGTGGAAATTGAAGATATTGAAAAGTCTTTTTTTCCACAGACACACACTCACTGACTGACCAGGAATCCAGTTTTGGTTTCCTGGGAAATAATGCACCTACATGAGAGCAATGACTCACAGAGAAACCCCACTGGTTTCCTCCCAAGCTCAAAAAGTACCTGGATCTGTGTGGGAGAAAAACACCTTGGGATTAGGAAACTAACCCAGCATGCAATTTCTCTCTTCAAATGATTATATGACCATAAATCCATAAATCCTCTGAAAATTTATAGGAGTTTTCAAGCTCATCAAAATTATAGTGTACTTCTGCTTAGGAGAATAGTGGAAGCAAAGTGGATTAAATTTGTGTTTCAACATGCAAACCAGATTAAATGAGTTGAAAATAAAATCCCCGTTGCAAAAACTATTAAAAAGGAAAGAGAGAGAAAGACAGTTTTACTCAATAAAAATTCCAGAACTGTTTAGGAAAATAAGAAAGTGTTCATAGGGAGAAAAAAAATCCTCTTTCTTGACGTATAAGAAACAAACTTAGTGTGGAGCAAATACAAGTTACAGAGAGAGACAGTTAGTTAGCATCAATTCACACTAGTCAGGAGACTGCAGATGACTCAGGAGTTCAGCAATAACAGATTGGTCACAGCTAAATATACCCTTAATCCATCACTAAGAGTCCCTGGAATGCAGCAAGGTCAAGAATTATTTAAAAAAAAAAAAAAAAAAGAAAAGAAAATATAACAAATGTTAAGACTTTTAGCACAAGATTTGAAGAGGAGCAGACAGGAACTTCTTACCTTCTGCCTTTAACAATCTTTAAGCTAAATCAATATTTTCTGCCCTAATCTAAAAAAATGCAGATTATGCAGTAGTATTCCTAACTTTACTGGTGGCTCTCCACTTTAAAATCAGACTGTTCAGTTACCAATATTAATCTTTGTTCATGTCTCTGTGAATTTCTGTCTTTTTTTCTTTCTCTCTTTTTTTTTTTTTTTTCCAGCTTACTTCCCCGTCACCTGGGGAGGAGTACACTGTTGAGCTGGTTCTACCTTTCTGGAATCATGCAAAAAAAAAAAGGTCTTCCACCTTCCTCCTCTATAGCAGACAAACAGACTGGTGCTAACACCAGTGCATGAGCACTGGAGTTTAGGAGTTTGCATACAGTTAGAAATCAGGTTTTCACTAATTACTGTAAAATTTGAGTGGCATTTCCAGTATTCTACCATGATCTGTATTTTACAGAGTGTCAAATTGAAATTAAGCCACATATGCAAAGTTGAAGGGGCTTTTTATGAGTATCATCTGAGTCCTTTTGTCCCCAGAATAATACTCATGACAAAACATTATAGAAACTCTGCCTCTGGTATAGGACAGGAGATGTCTTTACTCATGAGTTTCTATGCTTTTGTGCTGCATGGAATGAAAGCTCTGCTGATCTAAGGAGACACAACAATACATCATTTTCCCAAATACCTACATGGCTTTCTGCACAGTCACCTGTCTGCACACATCTTACACCACAGTGGGGAGTGCAACCCTAGTACAGGGAGTTCTGCAGTCACATGGGCATTTTCCTGTCTCTCTCCACAGCACAGTGCCCTGTATCACACTGCAATCTTAGTCTGAGTCAGTCTTTTCGTGCATTTTTTTTTTTTCTTGGCAAAAATACCACATTACCTCCTCAGCTCTTCAGGTTCTCACCCACTTTTGTTCTTGCTTTGGATCTCTTCTATCTCTGTACATCATCGACCAATTCCCTGCAAGGTAAATCCACCCAGCATGGGATTCACTCTGCTCAAAAGGAAGCTGTGAAGTGTTGATGCTTTGAGACTCTCCATGTTTTTTAGCAACTGTTGAGACTTCAGCACATGTGTGAAGTACCAGCTAGATTCCCTCCCTTTATGTTTTGGGATTAAGATGCAAACATCTGCAGTTATGGAGTTTGTATTTCCTCTGAGTAGGATTTATTGTGATGACAATAAAAGTCCTGCTACTAGTCATAGAACTTCTCTTCCCTCTGTCAGCATCCTCACCTCATCCCCTGATGTCACCTTTTCCTGTATTAAGTCTGAAAAACTCTCCTACAAGGGCTATTGTGAACTATGAGTTGGATGACATGAAGTAATTTTCCTCGCTTCAGTGCTCCATGGGAAAAGGTCAGTCATTCAGGCTTGGAGGGCAGAGGAAAAATCTGCAAAGGTTGTCATGAGAGAAATTATATTTTAGTTCCTGAGGAAACCAAGTAGAATTTAGGTGACGATAAATGTTACTGGCTGCTTTTGAAAGCCTGGCTCTCAATTTTTTATATTAATATCCATTTCTGCAAATATGTCCTAATTCTATATTACAAAACATAATACAGTCTTACCAGATCATTATGCTGATCGTGTAAAAGTGATTAGTAAAAGTACAAAACAGTAGTAGCGAGAGACTGTGAAAGCTGTTGTTACGAGCTGCCTCTTAGATTAAGCTCTTTAAAGCATACATGTAAAGAGACACTCTTACATGTACATTAAGATCAAGAGTGAAATAATACATTTGACAATGTCACCTTCAGTGGTCTGCAACCATTTGCACACTTGCAAAATGTAGAGGTTGTCCATCTGCATTGGACTGACAGAAGTAGAGAGCAAAGTGGGAATTGTGCAGCAGGCAGGCGTGCCACTCCGCGGAGGTCCCAGCGGGATCCACTGTCTGGCTGGTTTGTACATGCTGGGCCTCTTAAATAAAATTGCAGGTTGCACTGTGATTTCTATTTGCTTTAAAAAATTGTATCCGAAGTGGGGAGTTTCTGGATATAACTTTGAATATTGCTTCCTAATAAGTCAAATAAAAATTCAAGGGTGGGGGGAGGGGGGGAATTCTTTGCCTGAATGCCTGCTTACACATAGACAGGAGTTATAGGAAAACTCATTTAAGAGATACATCAGATTTGACTTTGGGATGTACCATGCTGTAGTGTAGATATTATTTTGTAACTCCAGAACTGGGGGTACCTCTTCTATTTCTTCACCTTCATTGGTTTGCTGAAACCATTTTGGATGTTGCTGTTTGCCCAGTCTGACAATGACTGTATGTTTCCTTTACATAATCCACAACATCTGGACACTGCTCCATCACCCAAAGCCAGGATGCTCTGCTCCTTTTATTTGCACATGGTAGTGAAGCACTGTAAATCCAAGGGTCAGATTTCAACAAGAGTCTGGCATGAAAACTTGCAGAAATTACTGATACGTTTCTTTGTAACAGTAAAGTCCCAGGTAGGAGTTCTGTTTGAGTAGAATATGTATGATGAAAATTTCATTGCTCCACTCTCATGGGTTTTACCAAAACATATCCTTACAATAATGTTTTTTTCTACTAAAAAAAAAAATACTTTGCAATTAATAAGGTCACCCCTCTTTACTTACTGTAGGTATAGCAATATAATGGCAGATATGCAGATAACACAAGTAGAACTCGAGTGTACAGTCCTAAATTCTACAGACACCTCACTCTAAATATCCAAGTCCCTAAAGAGCTGAGCTTCTCTATCCATGCTCAGTCAGAGTCATCTGAGCCTTCACAGGATGTTTAGCTTATGCCAAAACTCAGCCATTCCTCAGCCTATTAACCTCAAAAACTGTTTGATCTAGTAAGAATCAGCAGAAAACAAGATGTGCTGAACACACATCAGTAAATAAGGATTAAGGCTCCCGTGCTGAAAGAAAGAGATCCACATCTCATTTCTTCAACTGCTTGAGAAAACCCAAACCACATTTCTTTCTTTGCAAATGGATTCCTAACCATAAGCTGTAGATTCTACCCAGCACCAGAGGAAATTACAGAATGGGTCAATACAATAAATTGTGACAAATCTCCAGGATAGACAGTGTTCTCCAAGAAGTCCCCAGCAAATGTAGATTTGAAACTCCTAAATAAGTTATTAAAATCAGCCTCATGATCAGAGGAATGGAGAGTGGTTCATGTGATACCCGGTTTTTAAGGGATCTGCTGCATGTCTGGAGAACCAGAGATTAGCATGTCTGACTTCTGTCTCAAGCATTGGTAGAAATAGAGTTGAAATGGCTTTCACAGAGAGAAGTTATGTCTCCTAGTGTAATAAAGTTCTTCAAAGCAGAAAATATGCCTGTGGATAAAGGTCACATACTTGATGTAATGTTCTTAGATTCCTAAAAAGCTTTTGATGAGATCAGTTATCAGAATCATTTAAAGTAGATAGGATTTAATGGGATAAGAGGGAAGATCCTTCTTTGGATTAATAACTGCTCAAAAGATTTGTAACAAAAAGTAGTGATAAATGGTGGAAGGTAATTGCTAATGAAATCCTGCAGGCATCCAGATGTTCAACATAACTGTGAATGGTCTGGAAAAAGGTGAGTAGTGAGGTAGCAGGGTTTTTTAATGATACAAAATTGTCTCGGGCAGTCAGAATTAAAACCATCTATGAAAGCTTTCAGAACCATCTTTTGAAAGAAAATGGACAAAAGACAGCAAATTCAAAACTAGAGAATATAAAGCTGCTTGCACACAGCCAATAAATGAAAGTGTATTTGTATATAGACATGCACAAACAAAGGAGTATCTGCATGTACATGTACACAGTGCTGGACTCTCACGCAGCTATCACCATCTGCAAAGCAACCATGAGTCACTTTGCATAAATCTTTAAAAGAATCTTTTCAGTGTTCCGCTGTAGTCAAGAAGAAAAATAGGGTGTTAGGAAGGAAGAGGAACCAGTATACAGAATGATGCCATTTGATAAACTCATGGTGCATACACGCTCCTTGAATAGTACCTTGCCTCAGAAAAGATTTACTAAACAAGATACATTAAAGTATAAGGCAGACCTTTGCATATTCAGAATGACTCCCACATGAGGACAGATTAGAGAACCAGAATCTCCTGGTCCCTTTATTTCCCAAACTCAGGTATAATTGCTGAGCTTACTACAAGTGTATTTCAGAGGGTACCTTAGAAATACTGTAAGTAGTTTACAAGCAGAAGATTACGATGTCTGCTGAGAGACACCCTAGCGCCAGTGAGATGAAGAGAGAGCTGGAGTTGTTGTACAGGAGAGCTGAGCCACCCAGCTTAGAGCTCTGGGTTGCACTTTTTGGTTTTGATACTTTGTCAGCCAGGATGGTGCTAAATCAGGAAGAACTCCAGTCTCAGCTGAAGTCCTTAGGGCTGCAAATGTACAGTGGGAAGGAAGATCTTTAGACAATAAAATGAAGGATGTGCTAAACAATAAAGCAGAAGTGCCTCTAAAAATATGTTCAGGAGCCACATTTCACACACTTGTTATTTATTTAAAAGCAAACAGAAGTTTCACTTTATTATGAGAGAAAACATTTAGTGCATCCCAGTTTGTTTCTAGTACCTAAAAATCATCTTGTGTTGACCTTCTACGGATTAAAATGCCAGAGTTTCATGCAAAGAGGAGTCATTGATTGCCCCAGAGCCCTAGGGCAGCCTGCACAGGCACCTTGCAGACACAGCTCTGCCACTGCAGATGGCCAGGCTCAAACCCAGGGCAGCAGTGTGTGTATTTACTCCTGTAGGGAGACAAGGTAGGAGCCATGACATGTTCTGACTCATCACTGGATGCTTCTGGTCGGGAGACAGGATTATGGCAATAGTAGCAAAACTTTTAAAATCTCCCGGTGTTATTGAAATTCCTTTTGTCAGCTGGATTCAGTTGCTGTGACTACAGGGCAAATTGGTAGATCAAAGAAGGAACCTTAACAAATCTGGTAAAGAAATAAACTATCAGCTTTCTAAAAAAAATGGAAAAAAATACAAAATAGGCAAATAAGTGGATTTATCAGTTATGCCAAACAGTGAGTGCAAATTGCAAGTCCAAATTCAAACAACTCTGTGTAAATAAAATCCTGCTGGGCAAACAATCTGCAGATAGCTGCTCTCTTCCTACTCGTTCACACACACACACGTACGTATATTCCATATTTTTTCCCTTCACTTATTAAAAAACAGCAAGAGATAATGAAATTTTCTTTAAAAAAAAAAAAAGTTTAAATGCACCTAGAACTTTTAAAAACTGTACTTGGTTGTATTTTCATAAAAACAGCAGAATGTTGAAAATACCAAACACGGTCAGTGCATGAAATGCATCACACACTCAGTACTAAATACTAAATGCAGAAACACACAGAGAAGGTTTAAATCCTGTCCTCATAAATCAACAGCAATTTTTATAGAACTGGAAATATTTCCTTAAATTAGGAATCTTTCTTTATTGATGTGTTTGGCCGATCAAGGTTTACAGCACAATTTTCAATATTATCTAAAGGAGTAAGGCAGAAATTGCATATAAATCATTGGATCTAATCCCTTTACACACTTTACTTCCTTACAAAACTTTGACCTACAATTACATCACGGTGTAAAAAGGATTATTATGTTCTTCAGAAAGTTTTCAGGATAATTTTTTTGCACATTTTCTTGTCTTACCTGTTGAATGTGTTTCAGTGTGTGGCAGCTCCTGACTGTTGCCAATCAGGTGCAAACACACCTGATAGTTCTGCAATTATTTTTTTTAATTGTTCTAATGTTTACAATTGTTGTTGTAATTTCTGAAATATTTCTGGGAGCTACATCACACCTGCAGGATCTGCCCAGAAGATGTAGTTACTTCATTGCAGCAATCTTTTGCAGTAATCCTCACCCTTTATAACAATATCCAGCACATTCTCTTATCCTTGTCAAAAATATTTCTTTCCCTTTCTGTCAAGTAAGATTGAGACCAAAGTTCTAAACATCGGGTCACAGCAGTGTCTAAAAATGGGAAATGTCAGGCAAACTTAATCTCCATATCCATTCCACCTGGGGTTCTTTCTTCTTAAAGCATCTGCACAGCAGCCGAGTTCAGCTTCCCTTCTGCCTCAGCCAGTCCCACCAACACCTAATCCTGGCCTAATGTGCTTGTGATCCTGTCTAAGGCTGACTTTGCTGAATATCAAAAGCCCAACGTGAAAATTGCCAGCGCAATTCTGGGTTTTCTCCGTATGACACAAACAGCGAGCCTGTTTGTGTGCTGGGGTTTCCGTCAGACCATCCCGCTGGCACTGTTGAAAGGCTTGAAGGCAAAGGGCAGCGTATGTGAAGGATGTCAAAATCCAGATTTCCGTGAATTCCCTAAGCAAAAGAACAGCGCATATCGAGGCAGATTAACATCACTTTTCTTCTAAGCAGAGCTCTGAGTAATATTGGTGTTTCCAGGTGAAGTTTGGGCTCTGGCACCCTGCTTGGCCGAGGCAGCTGAGTGATGCTCGCCGTAGGGAGGCCTGCAAAGTGGCTGTTTCTCTGAGACTCTCAGCTGGAATTTGCTCCATGGGGGCTCGCTGGCCCCTCGGCTCCTCAGTACCAGGCATAACAGCCTGAAAAATGCAGGACAGGATCAGGCCCTGAGCAGTTATTTAATCCTATCTTATAGGTCTCAGCGAGGAAAATCCATATTATCTTGTTGCCTAATACTGTTCATGGGATACAAGAAATCAGCTTAACAAAAAAAATCCTTTGTAGGATAAGTGCAAAATATTCCTTTTGCTTTTAAGTTAAAAAAAAGTCCACTGTGAGGTAAACGGTAGAAAGAAAAAAGGAATTTCCACCCAAAAGTAATAGAATATTATGATTTTTAGTTGGTCAGCATACTATATCCTAATCCATTAATTAGAAAATTCTGTGTTTGGAATTTGGAAGTTTATTTTACTTTTTTAATTGCAAAGATAAATGAACATTCTTTCATGAAAATAATGTGCTTGGAACTGTGTTATATTCTACTGCAGATTCGTTACAAGAGGTTGGTACATCTTCAGCAACAAAATCTCAAGCAGAGCCTTCAGTAAAATCATGGCTTCAGTGCAGACTGCAAGTTTTATTGTGGCTCTCAGCAGAAACACGTTGCACCAGTAGCTGTGTTTTTAAGCAAGCATAATGCACTGGAACTCATAAAGTGTTTTTTCCGCAGTGCAACGTTGTACCGTGGATGTTGGTTTTATGCTTCCCTGGATAGTGAGCAAATCTGAGACAAAACCTTTCTGGCAGCCCTAACTCCAAATACACTTTACTGAGTCAGCCCATGCAAAAATATTCCCTCTCAAAATACAAGCAAGGGCCCGGGCAGAGCCCTGCAGATGTAAATGTGAACAGTTAGAAACCAGCTCTGAAAATAAACTGGTTTTACATATAAATACAGCAGGTTACAGCTGTGGCACCTGCAGTCATCCCACCGTGCCAGCCTCTAGCTTTGGGCAGACATTTTGATTACTCTTTTGACTGTAAGAATGCGAGAAAAGCTTCTTGAGGGAAAGAAAACCTGAAGATAGATGAGCAGGTTCAGGCAGGAAGTCTGAAGCTCTGAATTTGAGCTCTTTGCACATCAGTTTCAAAGTCTGGGTTGTCCTAAATAAGGCAGAACAAGGTGAGAAACAAAATATAACCCCACTGAGCACAGTCAGTCTGTGCGAGCTTCATTTCTGCCTGGCTGAACCTGAGACAAAATATTTCCCCCATGATCCAGCAGGGAAATGGGGTCTTACCAGAATGAGGAGCCAGACTGGCTCGATGATGAGAGTTCATTTATGAAATGTGACTTTGGGGGAGATGCTAGAGCTAAACAGGAGGGGACAGACTTGTTTAAGTCTCCTGGGCTTGGGGGAAGTGTGGCTCTTGCAGGCATCTCAGCCTGACCACAGCACATCACCATATGGTGGCATGAGCACGGCCACAGTGTGTCACTCCCAGGCCTGCTGGAGACCATCCCATCAGTCTGGGCTTTTCACTCGGTGCTCCTGTTCACAGCTGCAGCTGCACTCCTTGAATCTTTGGGAGATGCCCTCAAAGCTGAGGCTCAGAGGCATATACCTCCTTCTCATCCAGGCAAACTATGACAAATACACCCAAATTCCCATGAAAACCCACTCCAGGACTGCAGGTCTGCAAGGCAGGATCCAGCACCGGGTCCTGAGCTGGGCTGGGAGCCTGAAAAAAAAGGTCCTGATCCAGTTCATTGAGGTCTATGGCAAAGCGCCCGTCCATCCTGGGGAGAACAAAAGTGTTGGGCTTGGCAAATCATTTCCGTTAATGTAGGAGACAATTACTGATGCCTCTTTGCAAATTGCTCTTCTTTGACGTTTTTATAACTCAGTAATTTCCAGTTGTGTTCCCATGTTTGCCTCTTTTGTGTATAGTTTTCCTATTTTTGAGTGCATGGTTCACAACATTTAAACAAACACTAACAACAAATTACCTGCTCAACTGGGTTCTGTGAAAAGGGGCCCTGAAACTTATTTACAAATTAAGCGGACTCGGGCAAGGAGGGTATAGTCACCGGGAACGATTTGCGGGTGCTCTGCAAATCACGCGAGGTTCTCTCGCCAAAAAAGCCCTGTATTTGGGGAGGGGGGAGGGCCCGGCAGTAGAACTCCGTGTATTTCGTCCAAGACCTTCTCTCGCAGGGAAAAAAATCCACCTGATTTTTTTTTCCCGGTTGATAACTCTCCGGTGAAAAGATCAATCAATACAAGAACATCCCCACACCCGGCCTCACTTGTTCTCACTTATTTTCCCGTTTAAAGAATTAGTCTGTTTTGAATTTACTTGTTTAATTCTCTCCGACTGTAATAAAATAAAGATTGCATGTTTCCTTTCCGAAAAAAAAGCATGTCTCATTTTAAATCACAATTAAGACAAGATACAAATTTCTCCATTGCTTTCGGAAAGAGGTTTTTTGACACGGGATTGATCTCTCCAAATGCAATCTCTCCTCACTCAAAATCCATAATCGTTAAGATGGGAAGTAACTGTGTACTTTGTTTTTTATTATATCTTTAATCCTGTAAATCTCCGCAATATTTCGTTGCACGGCGGTTTTTCTGTATTTCGCCTCGGGCTGAAGATCTCCTGCATCCCAGCATCTTTGGCTAGCTCTGTTCTCCCATTTCGATAGGTTCATTTACTTACAGTTATAAATAAAATTCAAGATGCGCTTTACACATTATTTTAAAGAAATAAGCAGAATATGGGCTATTTTTAAACCTGTCTGTCTCTTAAAGTGGCTGTGTACTGCCGCGCTTTAAAATTCAGCTCCGCAGCCATTTACATGAGTTTTTGCCATGCCAATACCCTGAAAACTATTTATGTCTGGAGTTTCCGCTGCTCAGGATTTTCGGCTTTTTTCCGTTGGTCTCTGCATTTTGTTTTTCTTTGATTTTCCAAAAGATAAAGAGGGACCTACCAATATTTACAATCGGTTTTTGTTTTCTCCTTCCATTGATGAATTTCGAGATATCTTTTATGTGGCCCCGAACACCTTTAACATTTATAAGCTCCTGTTGAACAGAAAAGCACAGACATTCTTTCTTTGCCGTGTGAGAAGGAACTTTTAATTGCTTTAGGTCTCCGCTCTTTTTGGTTTTTTGTGAGGTTTACTATTATTGCCGTTACTTTTTGCGCTAAGAAAAATACAAGGTTTAGACTGTGTTTAGGGACTGTCTGCATTGCAGGTGGGATGAAGGGATCGGGACCCTCTCTTCCCCCCTTTCTCCTCTGTTTATGAGCCGGGGGGGCCGGCAGAGCATTGGGTCGCCTCTTCCCACCTGGGAGCACCGAGCGCTGCGCGGATCCCGGTGTCCCGAGGCAGGGGCAGCACCGGGACCGCCGCCAGAGCTGAGGGCGGGCAGACACCTCCTGTGCGGGGCTTTGTCGGCCGGGAAGCCCCCGCAGGGCTGACCCATCCCTCCGTCTCTGCATCCCATCAGCTCCCTGAGGTTCCCCCTCTGTCCGGTGGGCACAGCCTGGGCGGGCAGGGCCGGGCAGCGCTCAGGGCCAGGAGCGTTTCTCCACGCGCCCCGGGGGGAGTGATATAGGTAAAAATAAAGGAAAAAAGAATCCCTTTTGGTGTCGTCGGAAGAAGCGGCTTCGGGGCAGGATGGGCAGAAAGGCCCCGGGGAAGGCGGCGGGGAGCTTGCGTGACCCAGGGGAGGAAGGCGGAGGGTAGCTGTCCTCGGGCACTCGAGTTGAGCAAGCCTCTTTCATCTTTTCTGTCGCTTTGGCTTAATTTACCTCTGCCCTCCAACGCCCTGTGAGTTTAATCACATCAGATCTCCTTCAAGACAGAGCCAAAGACTGGAAAGAACGAAAGAATGAGCAAGAGGATGAAAGAGTGGAGGGGAGAGAGGAAGGGAAGAAGAGAGAAACAGAAAAAGGAAGGAAGGATGAAAGAAGGAAAGAAAGGAAATCAAAAATTAAAGAATTGAAAGAAGATAAACAGAAATATGAAATTAAATAGTCCCTTTATCTCAGGCAAAAAAAAAAAAAAAAGAATAGGCAGGTGGTCACAGGGCTTCTGGTGACTTTTGACACAGCAGCAGAGATGCTGTTACTCTTCCCTGGGAGCACAAGCGCAACCGCGGGTCGAGTGCGGCTCCGCCGTGGGGCCGAGCGGGACCTTGCCAGCTTCTCCTCACATCTGTGTGCGTGAAACCATTTGTAGCCCTGACACGCAACGCAAACGTGCCTCCGTGAGATCCCTTGGAAATCTAGGTCTCATTGGGGTGTTGTTTGTTTTGGTTTGGGGCTAGTTTGCTGGTGGGGTTGGGGATTTTGGGGCAGGGGAGAGGAGGTGCAGTTCTCGGAGTGGTCTCTTGAAACGAATATTGGAAAGGCTCACTTTGTTGGTTTAGTACCAACAACGTCACGCTGGTTTGCAATCTTTTATTCGCATTAGCTCTGCTGTTTGGATGTGAAAGGAGAAGCAGGACGATTCACACCGCTTCCTGGAAGCCTTGGCTAATGGGCACGGATCGATTAGTTGTCAGGTCTGCTCCTTCCCCAAGTCACGGCAAGAAGCGAGGGTTCCCGGCGGCTCCGCAGCATCCCTCGCTCCCTCATCGCTCCTGGAGCCGCAGCCTCGGCCGTGGCAGCCTGCGGGAGCAGGGGTCCAGTCAGCCACCCCTGAGCCCTGCGAGCACCTTCTCGTTTGTTTGCCTGTTCATCGCCCTGTGTGTGCCCCGCTGCCCTGTCCCCTCCCGCCGCCGCGCAAGTGCCTCAGTGCCTTCTCTTCCCTTCGCGCAGGGCAAAGCCGCCGAGAGGGTCGGGAGGCGGCCGGGGCTGCTCTGCCAGGGGCCGCTCCTGAAGCCCTGCCGAGCCCCAGCCGGGGTCACCTGCGGGAATCCCTGGATGAACTCGGGGGTGGAGAACCCCCCTTCCCCCCCAGAGGAACAGAGGGCTTGGATCAACGGGTTGACAGACTTCTGTCACATTTGAAGCTTTTTTAATGAGCAAATGTGTTCCCTTCCAACCCCCCTTTCTGCCCCATCTACTCTGTTCAGCCTCAAGCGGGCGGCTCGGAGGGAGGGATGGGGCAGAGGGGCGGCTTCTTTCGCTACCGGGGGGGGAAGGGGAGCTGCTGCCCAGCCCTGCCCCTTGCAGCACTTTGCAACCTGGCTAACCCAGCGTTCCCGGCTGTTTTCCAGGGATGAAACATGTCGTTCCCCTCTTTCTTTGGGTCACTGAAAAGGGGCCATCCCTTCGGTCACTGCCGTTCGTGTTCACCGACAGCACCCAGGGAGGCGACCAGCAGAGATTCAGGCCGACCTGTGTCCCCTTCCCAGGATGAAGGAACACCCGTTGACCTTCACAGTCAGTGACAGTCCGGACAGGCCTGTGGGAGTCACCCCTGGGATGTCCTGAACTTCCCAGAGGTCGGCAGTGATAGTGGCTGCTGTTTTTACGTGGGTAAACTAGGACCTTTTTTCGGGTCGCCCCAGCCCGGCCGTGCCGCAAGATTTACCATCCCGGGAGCGACAGCCGGGTCACCCCAGCCCCGCCGGCGGCAGCAAAGTCCCCGCAGCGTTTGGGGAAATGCCGCTGGGCTGTTCAAATAAGAGAAAAGGTAAAACCAAACAAACAACCCACACAGACACCCATCCCAATGAAGGCGATGGATAAGGGCTAAAGGCAAAGTGGGACCCAGGTCAAAAAGACAATTTGTGGTTAGTTCACTTCCCAAACAGCATTTAGGTGTGCTGTCGGCAGCTGCAGTGAGTCCCACCTCATAACCGTCCTGAAATTTTTCTACCTGTTGGTACAATTCAAACACTCGTTCTTCTTAAAATAATAGGAAAAAAAAAAATCCCCAAATGCGTGAAATTAAGGTTCTCCAGGATTTACACTTCCAATTAACCATCGTGCAGCATCTCGGCACTAAGAAGCCCCTTAGCAGGGAGTTCTAATTTTTCCTAAGGACACCTTTCCATTTTTAAGGAAAGCGGGCTAATAATTCAAGTTTGTGAAGTCATATATAGCTTTAAATAGGCATCAAAATTAACAATCACGAACCCCGTGCTAATAGCTCTTAAATACCTCGCTAATAGCCCCCACGTGGAAAGAAATTCCCAAGTGTTATAAATTCAGTTTAACGACTAGAAAACCTCCTGGGCAGCAGCGAAATACGAAAACTCCCTTCTCTGAGTTCCCTGGCTTTGATTTATTTTTAACTACAGGCGCATGGGAACGCGGCGCTGGAAAATCACGTCCAGATGTACCTAAAGAGGCGCTTTCTCTGCTGAAACGCTCTCTCTTAAAGGGGGTAAAGAAAAAAAAAATCTTTGAAACAGTTTGAATTTTGGTTTTAGCAAGGGTCTAATTGTAAAAAGACGGGACAACGAGGCGGCTGCGTTCTTCTACAGAGACGCGCAGCAAGGAGGGAGCAGCTCTGAAAATAGAGCGCAGCCGAGCTGGGCTCCTCCGGAGAAGCCTGTGCCGGGTGGGGAGGAGGCAGCTTGGAGCCCAGGGCTCTTCGTCTCTGTCCTGTGCATCGGGAACTGCCCGGGCTCTCCCGGGGCCGGGAGCCGGCGGTCAGGGCTGCTTCTCCTGTGCCGGGCTGAGCGCAGGCAGTGCCGGAGCCTCCGCGCCCCAGCTCCTGCTCTTTCGGTAAAGTATCAAAGGTTTGGCTCCAGAAGTGGGTTTGCAGGAGGAGGGGAGAGAGCGGCCCTGAGAAAGGAAGGGGGTTTTCCCAGGTAAGAAATCTTCTGCCTAAGCCTCAGCACGTTTTAGTGCCTTGGAATGTTAGAACGAAAAACGTCTATTTCAGGTAACTTTCACAAAGTTTACTAGCTTTGTGATTCGGTGATTTAAAATTTTTTTTTCTTTTGAGAATTGCATCCGAAATGGAATCGGGAAAGGGAAACAAACATGGCTGTGCTTGCTTCTTGCTCTCATTTCATCTATTCTGCCTAATATTCCATGTAATAAACGCAAATAATGACAGGATCGTTAATCCCCTTTCAATTGTACAACGACGAATTCTTCTGGTACAATGCTTTAGGGCTGGATGTACCTGTATAGATTTATTTTAAGATTTTGTTTCCTGATGAGAGATTAACAAATCGCCTGAGCAGTCGCCTGTGTGGAGAGTACAAAGCTGTCTGTCCTCGCCTTAGTATCGGGTATTATAATTCAAATCCAATCCTTTTCACCTCGCATTATTGGAAAAGGTTGTTGGGAGCTGGCCTTTGTTGCAGGAAATCCCATTTAAAAATTGCTTTATAGGCCATTTACTGCAATCCTCGACATTGATCTCATTACAGCTCGCTCTCACTGCTGTTTATAAATCCTGGTATTTACCAGCCCTTGGCAGCCATGCCCGGTGGCATTGCTTGCTAGGGGCTGTCACTGGGAGGAGGGTAAGAAAGAGAGGTTAGGTGCCACTTTCTGGATGGTTTTGTCTGCAGGAAGTATTGTTATTTATTGGAACAGTCGGCCAGAAGTAAATCTTGTACTGACTAATCCAGTGCAGTCTGTTAAACCTCCGGGCTGTCCATGGGTTTCTGTGCCAGAGCCTTCTCACACAATGGCCTCATTCACTCAGGAGAGGAGAAACAGCCCTCCAGGTGGTGAGTTTATAGTCTGGAGAAAAATGAAAAGGTAAATTAATAGAACTAATCTCAGTTCTAGTTACAGGAGTTCTGAAGAGGTGCTCTTCTAGAATACATCTCTGGACAGGACTGTGTGGTTGCAAGTGTGGCTACATTGCTGATAAATTGCAGCTTCTGGGTATGAGCAACTGTGCAGATAAAGGGAGGAGTTGGGCCTTAAAACTTGACTGTCCTGAAATGGGAAGTTGCAAAACACGTGTTGGGTGGAAATGAAACAAAATACAGTGATGAGTGCATTTTTTCTTTCTGTACTACCAGGTAAAACCACAAATTAAAAACAGGATGAAAGCTCCTCAAAGACTGCTATTTTTTTTTTTTTTTAATGGCAGCTGGATCTAGAACTAAGGAAATATGTAGTTATGTTTGACCTCTGAAATAGACAGCATGAGGATTTTAATCCCATTTCTGAATCATAATAACAATAGGATTATCCCAATGTTTAGAAGTTGCTTTTTTTTTTAAATTAATGTGAGAACAGAATTGGTATTTGGAATAATGCTTTTTTTTCTCCCTAGGGAGTAACTGTACCTTATGTCTAAGTCCTCAGTGGGATTTTCCTGGTGCAGTACTGCCAAGTTGGTTTGAGGTTAGATGTCCTCAGGAAAAGCATAGAGTCTGAAGTTCCCCAGCCAGCACCCTGGAGGGGAAAAAAAAACCAAAACAAATTAAACAAACAAAAAATCCCCACCCCAGACTTGTGGGAAGATCAACAAAATGCTTCCATCTTCTATTTAAAAGATTTCAGGAGAATGCCAGGCTTGACAATCCATACCATACAGAATATCTCTAGGAGCTCCTTTATCATTGTGAGTCTTGTCTCCCACAGCTGATTTAGTTCACTGAGTCATCAACAGTTAAACGCTGCTTCAAGGTCTGAAGGACCAATTCTCTTGTTTAAATTGAAGTGCAAGCCTGAAGTGAGGGTTCTTGCACTCCTTGCTAACTAGGGGGTGGTCTAGGGTGAGGAATTTTTGCTAACACTTTTGCATTTTAGGAGGCTAATTAAAGGAAGAAAATGGAACAAGACTGGAGCCAAGATCTCCCGAGTGTGAAATCTGTCATTGTGTTCTCGAGATTTTCTCTCCATTTTCCATTTGTCTGTTTTGTTGCATTTTTTCTCCTCACACTTGTGTATTACACTCATTTCTGGTGCATGCCAATGAAGCTCCCTATCAGATTGACTGTTTCTGTAGTATTATGAGTTTCTCTGGAGGCTGTCTGGTGCAACCTCCTGCTCAAAATGGCCAGAATAAATTGTTGCCCAGTTAAACAGATTTTTCTGTATTTCAGTTCTTTCCCACTGTGTCCCTTCACTGGACATTGCTGACTGCAGCTCCATCTTTACTCCCTTGCCTCACAGGAGAGTTGTTTATACATGTTGATAAGATTTCCTGGAGCCTTCTCCAGGCTGTGCAGTTTCAGATCTCTCAGCTTCTCAGAAAAACATCAAAATTGGAAGAGTTAGTGTCTTTAATATCATCCAGTCCAACCACCAACTCAGCTCTGCCCCTAAACCACTAAAATCCATCACCCAGTGCCAGATCTAGACATCTCATAAGCACCTCCAGGCTTAATGACAGATATTTCAGTCCCTTAATTGTCTTTGTGGACCTTCAGCAGACTCACACCAGTAAGGCCATGCCTCATCCTGGGGAGCCCAGAACTGGATCCAATGCTCCAGATGTGTCCTGCCATTGTTGAGCTGAAGGGAATGATCACCTCCCTTGACCTGCTGGCAAATTCAATTTAGGATCCTGCATGCTCACAGTCGCTAAATTCCTCCCAGGTCATCTGTCCTGGCTTCTTTTTTAAATTTTAATTTCTTCAGGAGCTCACTGTTCATCCATGCATGTCTCCTGTAGCTTTTGTTTAGTTTTCAACACATTGTGTTGGACTGTTCTTAAGGCTGAAGGAGACTGAAAATCAGTCAGCTCTCCTGGGACTCTTATATTTTTGTGTATTTTTTGCCTCCCTCTAGGAAAATATCCTATGGGATTCTGCTGAGTAGGTACCCGAAAGAACCACAGTCTGTTGGGCTGTGATCCTGCCAGTTGTTCTTTTCCTTCTCATGAGGACTCTCAAGTTCACAATTTCATGGTCACTGCAACCAAGACTGCCTTCAGTTCTCTCATCCCTGAACAACTCTTCCTCATTTGCAGCGATGAGGTTCAGAAGGGTGTCTCCTCCCCTCTGCCCCTTCACCAAGAGGGTGTCAGGATGCTGTCATTAATGCATCTTGAAAGCAGCCAGGATCTCTCATACCCTGCTGTTGCCCTTTTGGCAAGTTATTATAGTAGTTAAACCCTACTATGAGCACTTTATAGGAATAAATTATTAAATAAAACTATTGTAAGAATAAATTATTAAATAAAATTAAAGAGCAAAAGTGTGGTCCTTATTTTAAATTTCAACTTGCCTACCTAAGTGTATCATGAACTAGTAAACGGAAATTGTAATTGTTTTTTGTGGCGAAAAATAGGCCCTATTCAAAGGAAAGTTGTACCTCCTACACAATACTGTGTCCTGGGGAGGCATGACTGAAAATTGTTATATTACAGAGACTTTTCCAGTTAGGGACCCACTTGGGGATACCTGGATTAAGACTGGAGAATCAAGATCTGTGGTGGGCTCACCCTGGCTGGCAGGTGAGCCCAAATCCAGCTTCGTGCTCCTTCCCACTCAGTAGGTGGAGGTGAGAATTGAAAAGACAAAAAGTGAGAAAACTTATGGGTTGAGATAAAGGCAGTTCAATGAGTGAAATAATTAAAAAAAAAAAAGTCAACTGCTTCTGTTTTCTTTGGAGAAAACAGCCTGCAGTTTTATTGACATATCTGGAATATCTCTTTGTGGGGCAGCTGTCCATCTGTGTCCTCTCTGAAATCCCTGCTCACCTCCTGCCTTCCTCTTGCAGGGCAGAGCCAGAAGCAGAGGAAGCCTTTGTGCTGTGAATCTGATGAATGTTGTGCCTTGGTCAGCAACAGGTAAAGCATTGGTGTGATATCAGGGCTGTTTGGGGCACAAATACACAACACATCTTAAGGGCTGCTGTGAAGAAAATTATCTCTCCTCAGCCAGACCCCAGTGTAAGGCTCTGTATTGCATTAAGGGAGAAATAGAAAAAAAAAAACAAACCTGAAAAGCAGGCCTGCCCATCATAAATGTTGTAAATTTGGGGGATTTTCTTGTAAGGGATATGATGACTTTTCTGAATGGTTTCTTCATGGAAAATTTAATAACGGGTGAGATTAATAATACATGGTTGAAAGAATAGTACAGCCTGACTTCAGTAGCACCTGACTAACTGGGAACTGAGAAGTAGGGCTCTAGGTGAGCAGAAGAAATCTCCTCCTCCTGGCATAGGATCCCTCCCTGGGCATTTGGGTGGGATGGCATGTCAGTGTTAGGGATCAAATAGGGAAAGTTCAAGACAGATCAGTTTGGCAAGATCTAATTTAACTAATTTAAACACTTCTTTCTATATATAGTTAGTAAAGTCAGTGAGTAAAGTCATAGTGAGTAAAAAAGTCAGAAGGCTTTTGTCCCTTAGTTAAAGGCTTTCTTTGGCTTAATTAGTTGTCTCTAATATTTAATGCCCTGTTGTGTCCCTAGAGAGCATCCCTCTCCCTCTGAGCTGCTGCTTTGCTCAGCTTTCTATTCCCTAGTAAAGTCAGGACAAATCCTCATTTTGTACAGTCCTTTACATTATCTTTATGCACACAAAGAGTCTCACTGGAATTATACACAGAATATTTTATGAAGAGGCTGACAGTGAATTAATAGCTAGCAGCTAAATAGCCTCCATACCATTTAAAAACTCAGTGGGAATTACTTTATTTCTGTGCTGTTAGTGTTGTTTCATATCCTTTGTTATCTTAGATCACCTCTCACCATTCAGAAGCTGAATAGTGTTGAATTTCTGAGTCACAAGTTCAGTAGCATTACCAGTGCTTCATAACATTATTGGCAGGTTGGTGAAAGAGATCTGGTAAACTTGGCTATAAATTGCATGAAAAACTATGGAAGTTTGCACCTTCATTTTGGAGTATTTTACATGACAATGCCTTTTTTGGGGGAATAATTTTTATCCAAAGGTTAAAAGAATTCTCAGACTGTAGATGAAGTTTCGCAATCATTAAAAAGTGGTGTTTTTTTTCTTTGAAAATGAACTCTTGTTTGTGCAAATCAGGGTATGCATGCAATTATTTGGGGAATATTCTTGTTTGTTTGAGTTTTTTTGAAGGGAGAAAGCATCGATGGATTTCTTATGTTCAAGAGATTTAAATGTGTTGCAAATGGCTTTTACTTTTAACGGGGATATTTTATTAAAGTCTTCTTCAGTGGGATGAAGCAAACAGAGCAAATGCAATAACTTTCATTAAAATATACTTTGATGGGATTTTTTTACTTTGTATTTTTCAAAATATTTTATCATCTCTTCAAACACAGAATAAAAATTTTATTCCCTCAACAATTCAAAATTTAAATAATTGCAAAATTCTAAACAGAACCTGAAACCTCTGTAACTTTTCAACCTGCTGCCTGGAAGGTTGGGTGTTTCAGCAGTAATGTAGCTCTGGTCCCATGTGTGATGCCACAGGAGTCACTGCAGATCATAAATAAAGTCATTAAAGCAAAACTGCAATATTGCTTTTAGAAGCAATATTGCAGAAACTTCACAGAAGTCCCCAATCCATAACACCACAGCCCAGCTGTCTGCAGCAGCCTCTGTGTCTCACTGAACGTATCCCTTGAAGGCACTCAGCTGCCTAATGACTGACCTGACTCTTACACCAAGGCAAAAATCAGGGTTTGGAGCTTCCAGAGAGTGTCTGCCACCCCTGGGCTCCAGTCTGGCTTACCCAAGCCAGGGGCTCTTTTGTTCCAGGCTGGCACTCAGGCACGTGAGTGACTGTGGCTGCAGGAAGGTGGCTGCTTTAGGGGCACACACAGCACATGCCTGCAGCTGCCATCACCTGGGAGAAGCACACCAGGAACAATGTGAGATAAAGTTACTGCTGGCTGGGGGTTTTCTGCCTCTGAAAAGGTGTTGGGTGTCACCTCGAGGCTGGCTGGATCTCCCCTGTGCATGGAGACAGCCACATAAGGCATTTCCCAAAGGCTGGCTACTGCTTGCAGTCTGAATGCCAGAGGTCTGCGTTCAGTTCAGCAGGATTCACACCTTTGGCTTATTTTATCTCGAGTTTCTCCAGATTCTAAAAATTTTACCATGGTGGGGGGTTTCTTCATCACTGCACGCAACAGATTCCTCTCCTCTTGAGGCAACCATCCTCATGGGCACCCAACAGAGCCCTGCTCTCCCTGTAGCTGGGTGTCCTCTCTGAAAGACAGAAACACAATGTATTTTTCACTTATTATCCTTATTGATTTAAAAAAAAAAAACAGAGGAGAATTTGGAAAATACAGCTACTTCCAATTCATGACTGACCACACACCCAACACAGCAGGGTTTTATTTGTGAGTGCGAAATATTGGCAATCATGCATTTGTCCGGGACCAACTGATCATTTCTCTGAAATTTAGTAATTAGGAAATTTAAGCTGAGGATCACCTCACCCAGTTTAGGAAGACGTTTCCCCAGGTATAACCTAGCACCTCTTTCTGCTGGCTGGTGGCACTGTTGTCCACAGGGGTAAGGGTGAGTTTTTGGGTTGGGGTTACTGCCCCATCAGCCTGCTCACAGCAGCTGTGTGCTCTGCCCAGGCTACAGGAGGTGCAATTTTGGGAGGCACCATGGAATCTATTTCTGGAAGCAAGCAACCTTTAAGTGCTCCATCCTTACATGTACAATAAATGTGTGCATGAATCACTTATAGGAAACAAAAGACCATTTGGGCAAGATTACATACTGCATAATTAAGAACAACAATACAAAGTTAGCAACAAGAGATCAAAGAGCTAGTGCCAGTGTAAATGGTAAGGATGTCTATTCTGAGATTTTCAAAAAATTGTACATTTAGCCTTATTTAAGTTCATCGTCAGTACAGTATAATAGATGTTACATAGTGACTGACCTGGTAGTACAAATAAGAAAAAAATAGGTGGGATTTTTTGATGCATCAAAGAAAGAAAAATTCCTACTTTGGTAACCCCATCTCTGGGCAATCCTCTGAGCACTCAACGTGTTTCTTCCTCCAGTTCACATGCAGCAAATCAATGCTATGCTAGAGGGGCACTGCTGTACAACGATGTAAACTTAATGATTTGGGGGGGTGTATTTTGATATCTATAATTTTGTATCACTGAGTTTACAGTCTTCAAATCATTGAGTGATTTCATGATCAGCAGGTTCCTAAGAGGAGCACTGAGGTAACACTTGTGTGTTTCCTTACAGAAAGCCACTGGCACCAGGGCTTGGTAAATATGAATCCTGCCAGGGTTAGGTGAGGCAAAGCCTGGAGAAATGCTACTACACCATCCCATGCCTGGATGCCTTTGGGAATTTAGCAGATAGGGTTTTTTTCTATTAGCCACCTTTATGTTGATGAGAGATAACAAGGCAGAAAGAAAAAACTAGCCCTGCATTCTGGGATTTTTCTTAATTCCAGTGGATGCTGTTTACAGTATTCTTGGCTTTGTGTTGTGTCCACCAAACTCCATAGCTTTTCTTATGAGATTTCAGTCTTTCTTCATGGCATGGTATCAAGCAAAAATCAAATAATACTTCTTAGCTTTCTGTGCATATTTTACTTCAGTCAAAATCAAGGTGTTGATGAAAAGGGAGTTATAGAAGCAGAAGGTTGGGTTTTTTTCCCAAAGCCTTGCCTTACTTTTACTGACCAAAATGTATAAGAAAACTCAAGGGCTAGATTTGTCTCCATAGCTTTCTCAGGCAGGCTAGACTCTGTGTTCCACACTTGGGAGAGCTGGGGCTTAATCAGAGACACCGGTGCAGCTGATTGCCATGAAAGAAAACCCTCCCGTTTATCAACTGATTTATGTCAAAGAAGTGTTAAAAGGAATTTTCCAGCTGTTGCTCCTAAACACCAAAACTCAGTGAGCTGAATTTATTCATCTACCTGACTATATCTGAGAGCAAAACTGATCTGTCATCTCTGATCTTGCCTCTGCATATGATCCACACATTAGGACCAAGGGTCAGGGAAAGAAAAACCAAATGAGCAGCATTTTTCTGAACCAGTTTCCCTGCCGAGAGAGTTGTGTAAGAATGATGCCTTAGGCAGGCTACCTACTCTGGTTGAGCAGCTGAATATTGCATTGGGGTCCCTCACCTTTGTTCTGCATTTGTTCCTTCACCGCCTCATGCCGAGCAGGAGACCCAGGGGCTGGTGTCCTTTTTTAAATGCAGCTGATTTCTGACAAGCCTATAGTGGAGCTGTCAGCTTCCTCCTGTGACCAAACTAAATGGTTTCCCTCCAGGGAAGCTTATAAACCCCTCTAGTCTTCAGCTCATAATGAATCAATGACAGGTGTTTGGAAAGTGTTTAGGAAAAATGTAAAAGAAATTGAAAGCCAGCTTCAGTACTGACATAAAGCTCAACTGGGTCTTCTTAAACTGTGCACCAAGAAAAACTTCGAAGAGCATTTGCATAGAAAGTACAAGGTGTTGCTAAGATATGTCTGACAATATTATTTATCCAACAAGGTGTTCTTCCTGGATAAAAGTGCTGCAAGGCAATGCAATATTTACCCCTAGGTAAAGTGTTCAGAATCCAAAGATAAAATTCCCTCTTAAATTAGTAGCAAAATTCTTCGGCTTTAATGGGAGCAGGTGAGACTTGCTGTATTTTCCTTTTAAAGAACCCCAAATGGTACAATGGTTACTTTATGGCAGCAGCAAAATGAGTCACTTGTCTCAGTCTATCAATCAAGTTCCTAATGGACACGTGTCCACATATAAAAAAAAAAAAAATCCCAATTAGCGTTAATTGGCATCCTTGCCTGCAGTTTTTGTGGAGAATTCAGTAATAGGCATGGGAGCAGAACTCCCTCCACTTCACCCCAAGAAAGGTCTCCCCAGCAGACCAAAAGGCTCTTGGTGTTGGCACTAGGAAGGTTCGTTACCATTACAGGGGCCATGTACAGGACCTTGGCTCTTTGGGCTGGCGCTGGGGTCCCACGAGAATGGAACAAAACCCCTTGTGCTGTTGGCTGTTCACAGGCTGGTGTTTCCAGTTGGCCCTGGAGAGCTGGGGACGTCTGGGGACAGTGCTGGAGGTAACTCTCTGGGCATGGCACGCTGCCCTTAAACAACCTATGGCAGGAGAAAGTGTTTCTTCCCTGAAACGGGGAGGAGAACAGCAGAACAAGATTTAGCTGGTCTGTAGATATCTGTCTGTCAGCCCTTCACCAGGTATTTTCCCACAGGAGACAAAAACACTGTGTTATTGCTAGTAATCACACTGTGCTTATTTAACACATTTGATTGGCTGTTTGCTTCCTTTCAAAGGTGGCTCTCCTCTTGACAGCGATGAGTTTGGGACCATGGTTTGCACACCATGCAGTGGTACAGACACAGACTTAGAGGAGAACAGGCTTAAAGCATTTTCCTCTGGGAAAAAGACTGTAGAGCAACAATCAGCCCACATCCACTGCTGAAAAGCCATTTTCTTGATTGTAATAGGGACTGGATGAGGCCCTTGAGTAAGTTCTGAAAGTCAAGAGAAATGGTGCTCTTCCATCATTTGTATGGCTTTTGATTTTTCAAAAGCTTTATAAAGAAGTAGAGCAAAGCAAAATGCAAGGGATAATTTTCCATAGAGCCAACCACCACTGCTTTTAGATACAATTTCCAGGCCTGATTTAAGACCAGGTTGGAGGGGCTCTGAGCAACCTGCTCTAGTAGAAGGTGTCCCTGCCCATGGTGTGGGGTTATAATGGGATGATCTTTAAGGTCCCTTCCAGCCCAAACCACCTTATGATTAATTAATCACTTTTTAAGCACAAGACTAAGTGTAATGCTGGGTGAGACCTAGAAGCAGACCCTGCCACCACACCCGCTGTTCCCCCCTCTGCTTTCTGGCTACCAATTTACTCTGATCCCCCTTACTCTGAAGTCAACAATGACACAGAGAGGGAAGCTGAAAGAAGAGATTTCTCTTTCTGGCTTTGGCTGCCTCCTGATAACCGTCCAGGTCCTTGCTTTTCTAGTGGATATTTTTGGGTTTGGTTGGGTTTTGTTTGTTTTTTTTGGGTTTGTTTTTTTTGGGGGGGGAGGGGGCTGTGTATTGTTGTTGTTTTTGTTGTTGATGTTGTTGTTTTGGGTTTTTTTCCTTGTTTGTTTTTGTTTTTGTTTTGTTGTTGGTTTCTGAGTTGTTTTGTTGTTTTGTTTTTTTTTTAACTCCCAGGTATATGTTTGAGTTTTTGGTTTGGTTTTTGCTGGGGGTTTTCTGTGTGTTGTTACCTTCCAATCTTTTTGTTCAGTCAGCTGTCACTGGCTCATGTCTGTCAGTGGCACTGCTGATGCAGACCAGCCATACCAGATAAACAGACACACATGTGGCAGGATTGGACTGGCCTGTCAGATTATTGGATTGCACTCATTTCTCCAGCAATGACTGATGAGGAAAAGATGCAGTGAGAGGCAAAAACTGCAATTTTATTCACTTTCCTCCATCTTGGTACTTGCATTTACTTGTGTTACAAGAAACAGAAATCTGGTTTCAGTAGCAACATAAGGTCTCAGGCAGTGTTTTCTTCTTCCTGCCCACAAATGGGAGTTAATGTTGATTTAATAGGACAGCAGCAGTCTGTCAAACTGGACCAAAGAGGATAAGATTAACATAAATGTCACTTAAATTTTAAGTGATTTTTTTCTTGCTTTTGATTTGTACTTCCGGAAAAAAAGACCCATCTTACACTGCCTTGTTTGTCACCGTGAAATTTATGCAGTTTTATCTTTCCTCCTGCACCGAGAAAACAATAATTTTGGAGTGTCACTTAAATACAGTTGTTGTAGTGTATTTAACAAATACATTGTTGTACATTGATACATTTACAGTTATACCATAACTACTACTCAGATACACAAGTTAACACATATAAAACAATGCAGGTCAAAGACATTTATAATTAATTCAGTAAAATAAAAAATAGAGTTAATTTCTCTTTACATATTCTGCTTAATCATTTACATTTGTGATTATAATAATAAATTACTACATTAACATAGTTTAAAAATAACCGTAATTCACCTTAGTTTTTTGGACTCCTGCAACCGTGAATTGAAGTGGGAATTCAAGCAGGCTTGTGGCTTTTCTGTCCTCTGGGTTGCAGCTGGGATATGTTGGTGTTTGGGAGAGCTTTTTCCCAAAGCAATGGTGGTAACAGCACCACGATATCCCAACATTCTCTACTGATTTGCTTCTTGTTTTCAGGAAGCCTCTGCCCCATGGCTCTACAAAAGAAGCAGTAAAATCCATTCGGTCCTTGGGACTATTGTCTCACATCACCAGACTGAACTTTCAGTGAGGCATTCATCTATCTGTGGAATATGATCTTCATAACAAAACACACATTAATTCTTTTTGTCTGAGGCTAAGAATAGTGTCTCTCACAATCAGTGTTGTCTATGAGCATAGTGATTCATTAATTCTTATCTCTTGTTGAAGTACTTACAGTGGTAAATGTGAGATTAAATTTGGGCTCAGAAAATATTCCATTAATGCAGCTGCAATCAATGTCATAGAGATGGCAATAATAAGAAACATACAAAACACAGAGTGCTTTTATACTATAAATACTGCACAAGTGGTTATTTAAAATAGAATTTCAGAGGCAGAAATATGAATTTAAAAGCACAAATCTTATTTAACTGGATCTAGTTCAAGAACTACTGGACATATTCCATCGTATGAGGGCTTTAATGTCTCCAAAAAATAGGTTTGACATAAATTAGGATGTATAATTTATTTTTTTTAATGGAAATCTTCCCAAACCAATCTAGGTTGAAGAAAGTATTTTTCCGGTAATTTAGAGTCATATCATTATTTACTTTTAGTATTTAAAATAAAAAGCTAATATTAACTGGAACATGAAAATAATTTATTCATAAGAAAACTCCAAACTGCTTTCTATTCTGAGCACAGAAAACTGGAAATTCTCCTACATAAAAAAATATTTTTGTTGATTTTTTTTTCTTTTTTACTGATTACATATTTAATTAAGTAACTTGGACAGCATTTGGATGAGCATTAATCAGATTAAGAAATAACAAAAGTAAAGTTCTTGATTTATAGGACAGAGACTGACTAAGATGTGTTCAGATGTATTTTGAATTCTGAATTACTGGATGAATTCTTTGTGCTCTGCAGCAGATACACTTACAGTAATGGCCTTTCTGTCTTTAAAATTTATTGACCACATCACTTCATATAAAATCATTTGGTATTTTCTGCACTGAATTGCAGTAGATAGAAGACTCCAGCTCCAAATAAAATACTTGAATAAATACCTGAAAGTGCTCAGAAGGTTTTTGTTTATTCACAGAGGGCGCACTGGACAATCAGGATTTCTAAGAAACTTCAGGAAATTGATGAAATAAGAGAAATGCATTGGGAAAAATCTGATGCAGATTTTCAGTGGTTTGCCCGTAAGGATGAAACACCCACGGGAGCTCAGCTTCCTGGCACACGGTGGGTGCTCTGATGTGCTGGCCTTACACACACCAAAGTCCACATGTCTTAAGTAAATTTTCAATATACTCCTGCAGCCACTTCACTGCTTTTCCTTGGCTTCCTCTCAGGCTTTCTCTCTACCACTCTTTCTCAAAGCTTCTCATTTTTGGATCATTTCAAGGCTTGTGCCCTTCTCTTTCGTGTGCTAGCTGAGGCACACACCTGCATTCACTGAGATTTTAAATGCTTCGGTCCCTGAATCTGGGCAGAAATTAGAACAAATGCATAATGTTCAGCAGCAAAAGAGGAGAGAGCATTTACTTTCCTCAGTTTTCTCAGCATCTGTGGATATTTCAAGGTTATGTCAGTTTTGGGGCATATATTAACACTTCCCACATGAATATTTTTTTCCACATTCTGGAGTTTAAACAGATCTAAGTGGTTTTACATTCACATTGGCTGGTTCAACAGCCCCAGATAGTCTCTTCCCCAAAAGCAGATCCTCTTTTCTTTCCTGAAACTCTCTTTCACTGTGTGTCCTTCCTCTTGACATTTAGTATTTTTTTCCTTGGTGTTTCTGGCCATGAAATTACAATCTCCACTGACAAACTTGCTTTTGCTAGTGAGGAACACCATGATTCCTAAGTGCTCCTCCCTGTGAGTTTAACAGCCTTCTGCTGCTCCTGGTCACAGACATGTGCAGTATGGGTCTGCCAATGCATACAGGATCTCAGTTATGCAGGAATTTATGAGTACTCGTAATAAAGCAGGTTCAGAAATTCACTGAATCAGAATTCACAAATCAGACATTGATAACGCAAATTGTAGTGTCATCTTTTTTCCTTGGGGAGCAGTACATAGGAGGTTGTCAGAGTGTTTGTCTTGGATATTAATCATTGAGAAAAATTTAAAAAAAAAAAAAATTAAAGGAATTTACCAGTTTAAAAGTTCTGCTGTTGTACCAGATGGTCCTGGAGATCCCTTTTAATCTGATGTTCTGTAACTTCTTTTTCTTCAACTAACTGTCATTGTATCAAAATCCCTCACAGCAAATTCTTCCCTTTGTCCTTCCTGAAGCATGGAGAAGTCGTCTCTAGGACTTCTAATATCCAATGTCAGACATGATATATACCATGAGGATAGTGGAGGTTATATATAATACTCCTTCCTCAGCTAGCTTATCGTTATAGGCCTACAAAAAAAGGGTAAAATCCCACTCTCTCCAGTGTGTCTCTTGAAGTTTTTCTTTTATTTACAGTCTAAGCACCATAAGAGTGTTTCCTAACTGGAAATCAGGAAAAAGTGTGGAGCATATTGTCAGGAAATTCTGCTCGTAAAGTGCTGTAGAACTGCAAAGTATTCTTGACCCCACACAGTGCCAGAGGTAGAAATAAAATTTTCACTGACTTCCTCTGCTGTTAAGTAGACCAAAACTTCTCCACTGGAAACATGCACATAATTCATGAAAATATTGCTTGTCTTTGCTTTGTTTTGTAGCCATGCTCATGTTCTTTTCTTTCTCAGGGATATCAGAGATGACAGATGCAAACAAACTGACAGCAGCTCTGCAACTCTCTGCTGGCTTCACGGTCTCAAATTCAGTCAGATTCAGTACAGAGGCAGAGGTAACAAACACATGGGCAACAACTCTATGGGTCACAATGCAGTAAAATATATAATGTGTCTTTTCTATTGCTATCATTTCAGTCTGAGAAATGAACTAGGGGCTGGTAGCAAACTGTAGTCAGATTTTCTAAAAAGCAGTGGTGGCTGCAATGCAATATAAATCCTACTCAAATGCATGAGTGAGGTATTATCCCTTTCCTCCAAGAAATAGGGAATAAAAATCAGCCTGTGTTTTGTATCTGAATGCAGGGTGCTGAAATCTGTGCCCAGAGTCAGATTGTACAGTTTAAAGATTTCTGAAAAGGAGGCAGTAAAAAAGAGAGGAATTGGAAAAGAATATGAAAAGAATAATTTACAAAAAAAAATATTTTAAAGTCTGGCAAGAGAGAATTAAGCCAGACGAACCCAAATTGCAAAGAAAACAGATTTTAAGCACCATGGTTATTCAGCAAGGGAATGTCCTACCAAAAGTAGCCATGTGAGGTCCATCTTTTGCATCCTAATTGAAAAGAGCCTGCTTTTCTAGAGGAGTCAATTCTGCCCCATGGAATGGGTGTCCCAGCACAGCACGGGCTAATTGATCCAGCAGGACAGAAAGCAAACAACTGCATTTGCAGAGGTTTGTTAGACCAAACAGAGCCCCTGACCCAAATCTTCTTGTATTTCTGCATTTAAAAGCTAATAGAAACCACCACCCACATCCAACTGGAAATAAAATAAATCACAGTTATCCTTGGCTGTTGGTCACTGTTGGCAAACTGGGTAGATTTCCCTGTACAGAAATTCCAGTCTCTACTGGTTTCATCCAAGAGTTTTTCTGTTCTGGCAGAATAACATCTATCTCACTTTGAATGAGTTTCTGCCACTTAGATCAACAGAGAATAGTCTCTGGATCTTAAGGCAGGGAAGAAAAAAAAAAAAGGGAAACAAGAAAAATAAGTAGTTCTTTTTATTAATGGAAACCAAGGAGCAAAGTTGCTCTTGTAAAACGGAGGACCAGAGACTGCAATAACTGTGTGTTTTTCAAGAGCATTTGGCAGGTTAGCTGGTGCTGAATAGTGATGACAAAATGTTCAACAAACCAAAAATATTCCATCTGTTCACTAAAAAATGAGATTCTGTGAAGCAAGACAAATAACAGGAAATCCAGAATTCTTTCCCTCCTCAAGACATTTAGACACTAGCATCGCAACCCACTCACTTAACTAGTATTAAGAAGCATTAAACTCGGTCTTTGAAACCAATTACATCTAGCCCAGGCCCCAGCAGAGGGGGGAGGGCAGGACATCACCGAGCCGTAGAATGGTTTGTGAAGGAGCCCTTAAAGATTATTTGGTTCCGAGCCGCGTAGGAAGGGCTGCTCCCGGAGGACGTGGCGGAAAGCACGGCTGGCTCTCCGCCTGCGCAAGCCCCGCGGGGATTTCAGCACAGGAGGCAGCGCTGCCGCAGGGCATCTGCAGTCTCGGGAGGCAAGAGCAGCTCCACTTGTGAAGAAACTCAAGCTGTTTGAGGCGAGCTGGCTGTGTGGGCTCTGCCGGGCTCTCCTGCCAGCGCTGCCATCCCCGGCTGCCCGTGCTCGCTCAGACGGGAGCTCTGCAGAGGGACCGTGTAGGACAGCAGAGGAAATGGGCTGTTTACTCAACAATGCCATTTCATGGCTGGTTTTGACAGCAACACTCGCAAAAGCTGCGAAAAATTTTCTCCAGGGAATCAGTCTGGGACTTCCTTGAAGAAAAGTTGGGGAAAACAGACCTTTCTGAGAGGCCTGTCACCTCCAGCCCTGTGAGCTCCTGACATCTCAAAGCTGGGGGCAATTTTGGCTGTCGTTGGGCAGATAATGCTCCAAAGCCCAGACTTTGAGCTGTTTGTGATGTTAAATTACTTTACCAGGCAAATGTTTCATAAGCCTAACATGGGTAAATTCAGTGACTTTCTTTGGAGTACATTGCCTTTGGAGCACAATGTGTGCCCTCAAGGAAAAGGGCCAAGGACTCCAGTCCCTGTTTCTGTCCCCCCCGCTGTTTTGGGGAGTTTTTTTCTATTCTTTTTAAACCCCTCAGGTAGGCGTAACTCCACTTGTTTTCTCATCTTTCAATCCCTTCAGCTGCTCCTGGAGCAACACACAAACCTCTTTCTGCTTTATCCCTGTATGTGATTTGGACAAGTGTTTAGGCTATTTTAAAGTAAAGCTGATGAGGATTATCTTCACTAAGCAGTGCAGGAGAGCACTGCTTCATATCATTACATCTGCATATTCATTATAAATACATATAACATTTGCATAATTTGATAATAAACCCAACTAGAAAATTATTTTATAGAAACAGAACAACAGGAAACAGTGTTCTCTGCTTTGATTTCACATCTCTGCTTGTGATTCTGCTTCCCTGATAGCAGAGCATGAATACACATCATGATGCCCTTCCAAAACCTCCCTTGCCTCTAGCTCTGATCCCGTCTCATACTGCTTCTCAGCAAAGACAGTTCCAATTTATACCCGTTTCCAACCATTTCAAACTGACACTTTTAATTCATCTCACTGTAGTTACCAAGAGCTTAGCACAGAGAAAAGAAAAAAGGAAGAAAATAAGTGGATACTGCAGTTTCCAAATTATGTGTTTCCTGTGACAGCTTTGAGCTATATGAAACCACTGTGGAATTTCTTGTATTTTTAGGTAAATTGATTTCCTTTCTCCCAGGAAAAAAAGTCTGAAGATTCATATGCTGCAGTATTTGAGAATTTATGTGATTGTAACTTCCAGTCCATTTACAGTGACAGCAGAGAGGACTGAACCAAGGAAGGCAGAGCCACTGTGGTTTCTGATGTCCAGTTTTGATGATGGTGGGGTCAGCTGTCTCCTGACATTGAATACTACACAGCTGCATACTGGAAAAGCCAAGTTTGGACATAAAGGCTTTGAAAGATGAGTAGAGATGTTAAAATTGAGTGAGTTTATGGGTAATGATTTTAAGGATAAAATTGTAACTGGCCCTATCAATTGCCCCTATCCCTCCAGTAGGTGCTGTTTTTCCTCAGGGAGGGACACCAAATCTCTCCTGAGTCATTTCCACACAGCTTTTGGACCATGAAAACTCATGCCCAAGTTACACATCACTCTCCTTGGTGCTGCATCATCCCTCAGCAGGGTGTGGGATGTCAGCTTTTATATCCTGTTAGCCAGAGCTCTCCAGGTAGCAAGAATTGGTTCTAAATCACTATCTGTTGTTTTTTCTTTATAATTTTTTTTTGCTTTATTTGAACTCAGAAAGGAGTGTCAAAAAATGAAATTGTTGAGGAAAATTCAGCCTCTCTCTGAATGGAAATTAAAATGAAGTTTATGTGAAATCATTAAAACGTAATTCTATGATGGTGCCAATTATTTGTTCACATTACAAATCACTCAGAAAAACACACAGAGATGCTGCATGCAGACAAAACCAGAATTTTAGCTAGAATAAATGCATTTCTCTCAATGAAACAATGCTACTTTTTTTCTTGACAAAACATGATGTATTTTTAAGGAGAGATTATTGTTTAAACAGGGTACTTTTCCCTAACATCTGCATAGAGGTGTCTCTTTTGGGATAAGATCTTGTTTATAAATGGGGCAGGCATTCTTAGCAGTCAGGAACAAAGAAAAGCGTTTTTATTAGCACCAGAAACCACATGAACAGCTTTGACCTCAATTTAGGATTTAGCTTATCATTTCACACAGAGGCTCGCATCAAGAATTTGACACTGGTGCCCTTTTCTAATTTGTAAAGCAAACTAAAGGGAAAATAATGGAGTACGGATAAGTGCTGTTCATGAACCACTGAGCAGGCTCTATTCCATTCTGTCCAAATTACTCCACAATCAGTCAGAAATCTCACGACAGACTAGGTTGTCTTTCTGTTGTTTTTATTCCTCTAGGAAAAAAAAAAAAAAAGAAAAGGCAAATTAAACTGCCAGGCCTGTCTGTCCCTATCCTGCTGGCGCTGAGGAGTATTGTGGAATCGGCATTCCTTGCATTCATTGCTTGTCCATGGAGGGAAGTGCTGCTGGAGCATGAGGACAATATTCTCCTGCAAATGTTGGAGCCGTGGTCGTGTGATCACAGAGCAACCTAAGGTTAGGTCTTAAGCGTGGTAAAGCCCTGACAGCTTTGCTCCAATTGGCTCCATGACATTCCCCACTCAGCTGTGATCCTAATGGCTTGAGACTGGCTGAATTCTTCTAACCCCAGCAATTAGTTTTCATTTTCTAGAACTCAGCTCACTTGAAGTGTTATTTTTTGCACGCAGAGGGCGCGTTGGAGCTGGGGCTTAACCAGCCCGTTGTGTGAATGGTCTCTCAGGCAAAGCCACAATGCCCCACGCCCCCCCGTGCTGACTCAGCCGGGTTTTTGTCCCCGACGGCAGCACAAAAAGGCTTCACAAATTTCATTAGGTTTTCCTGATCAAAAGGGCTGTGTAAGAACAAAACTATACACATTATCTTAGCAGATATGTGATATATTGGCATGTCAGCCAGAGAGAATTTTAGTCATTCACTTCTCTTCATCTAAAAGATAGCACAATGCAATAAACTGTGTTATTTGTGATTCCCCCACCCAGAGATGACACTACCCATTTACACACCAACATCCCATTCCTATATGCCAGAGCAGCATCACAAATTATAATTTTTTTCCAGTCACATTTACACTGGCAGTCCTTCCCCAGTCTTGTACTCTCCTAGCATTGGCAGCTGAAATAAGGATGACTTTTCTAAACAGAGACACACATCTGCATTGCTCAAAGTAATATATAGATACATAAAATATGGGAACTGCTGAGTGGCTTTTCCTCACACTACTGAGGAGCACGTATTTCCTCCATATATTTCATAACACCAGGCATATGGCCCCAATCCAGTGAGTTATAGAAGGTTTTGCTATGTGTGATTTTATGGAGAACAGCAGGAATAAGGACTCCTCAGGAGCTCTGCTTTCAGTCTGTGTTTTCCTGGTAGGAGGGAAGACCGAAGGGTGCACAACGTAACTCTTTGAATCAATTTGTGCGTGTATGAAAAACACATGAAAACAGCAAACCACCATCTGTTGACATTGATTTCTATCATCCCTGAGAAGAGGAAGAATAAGGACAGAGGTTTAGGCTGTGACTCTGTGACTATTATTGGGGAAAGCTGGATATAGGACAGAAGGAGAAAGTGAAGATGAAGAAAAAGTCAAAGCAGGGTAGGGCACAGACCTAGAGGAAGAGATTTATAAATGAGCTAATAAGGAGGAAATGTAATTTATCACTGTTTCCTGGCTGTGTCTACCTCTCATTTTCCTGTCCAGCTCTGCTGGACTACTTGGTGCTCAGCACTCTTGTAGATCTTAAGCTTCCCTGTCCCACTGCCTTGGAAAGGATCTGGAGACATGAGTGCAACACACCCTTCATGCTCTGGCCTCAGCACCCTCCTGCCTCTAAGCATCAGAGTGCATCTTCATCTTCACCCTTGAAGGTCAATTCTCTCTGGGCACAAGCATGGTTTTACTGTAGAATTTTCAAGACAGTTGTCCTCTCTTTGTTCTACTTGTGATATACAACATTTTGGAAGTGATGTTGTCTGCCATAACCCATCATAAACATTACTTTTTAAGGGTACTTTGGAGAACAGGGAGAATAAGGTTACGTTGCCCACAGACCTGGCCAAACTGAGATGGTGCCACTGGCAACAGCTTAAATCACCTTTTGAAGGCAAAGCAACATATCCTAAATTAAGTAACATATTGTTAAAACTAGCCCTTGTCCTTGGCTGAACATTAGCATTAGGAAGGCTTGCTCCGGGAATTCTTCACAAGAAAGAGATCAGTGTGACAGGAGAATACAGAGCTGTTTGCAGGGAATCCTTACCTCACAGACAGCAGCAATGAGTGCAGAAACAAGATATTATTAGAGTGGCTGAAACTTGACAATTTCAAATAGTCTTCTTCCTAATTTAGTAGGCAAACAGCATACAGGCAAATACATAAAATTAATAGGAGTTTTACAGGTACAGCATGTCAGATGTCCTGAGTGTGTCTAAGGAACGCTGTGCAATGTGAATCAGGGATGATGGGGAAAAGCTGAGTCCTTGGCCAGCCAGGTATGTCTTACAACAGTGAATATTTGCATGGCATGGTGGTGTGGGGCTGTGACAAGAGGTTGTGGCTGCAGTGAAACATTACCAGTATGTCTCTCACCCCAGCAGTAGTTGAAATGCCATTTGTGTTTCCAGGCCCTTTCACAGCCCTTCCCCAAGGTTAGTTTAAACACACTCAGCAAAGATAACTCATCCTGCAGTCAGAAGAGGGAAAGGATCAGAAAATGCTCCCAGCCATTTTGGTGTGTCCATGAAATGACCCTCTTGATCTGATTGCTCTTGACTCATCGCTTTCCTGCTACCGTCTCTGCCGACAAGCTCTGGGAGACAGGACTGAATTCACTGCAGAAAAATAGCCAAAAACCCATGGCTCAGCAAGTTTGGTCTGGAATGGTAAAATCAGGGGATAAATTAATTCATTGCAAGCAATGCAAGTCTGTGCTTAACAAAGTGCCCCTTCCGGAAGTCAGAAAAACTCCTTGTGTTTTCTCCTCCACCTGTCAGTACTGCTGATGGAGAGGTGATATTCCTTTTTTGACAGCTCTTTACCAGTGACTCTCCAGGTTTAATCTCCATTCTTCAGCAGGCAGGAGTTAATTTTACAATTGGGCAAGGCAGTTAAAACAACAAAGATAAATTTCTAATATCCATATTGGGAATGGAAGAGTGGGGGATTGGGTGAGTCTCAGCTCCATGTCAGCAGCCCATGGCCAGGATTGGGAGAGTAGAGAGCCATATGCTCACAGCTCATCTGGGGCATAATGTCAGGGGGATACATCTTGTAGGCTGTAGAATCAGGCATCTCCAGAGGATAACCGGAGTACCACTGCCTGGAGGATCTTAAATTGTGTTGTCTACCCATGGGGAAGCCCAGACGTAGCATGATTAGCCCTCTTTATCACTCTTAGTATATTTTAATAATTTTTAACAGGAAAACAAAACAAAACAAATCTCATTTTTATTTTTGTAAATACACAACGTTTTGATTCTTATTGTTTTCTACTGGTAATGGATACCCAAATGTGCTCAAAAGAACATCTGTTGGGGAAAATGTGGCAATATCCTGACAAAATGGAGGTTATAAGCAATTATCTCTTTAAAGTAGGTAAATATCTTCCTCAATTTTTCCTACGCATTCCTATTGCTGAAATTCTGGTGCAGTTGCAAATAACAGTTGTTCCCTAAATCCTTATTCCTGTTATAAAGAAAAAAAAATTCTAACAAAATGTTTGTTGACAGTTCAGGACCATGCAAAACTATGAGTGATTCTTCAAAGAGGGCACTTCTCATTCCACTCTGACCTTGATAGGCTACAGAAATACCTGAGTAGCATCTTTTCTAGCTCAGCACATTTTTAAAAAGCCATCAGTTGTGCTTTCTTTTAAGAATCTGCATTAGCTTTAAAAACTTAACTGGATGGCCTAGTTTCCTGTGGAATTATAAAAAAAACAAAACTGCGCCTTGGGCAGAATGACCTTATTCTTTGCATTCCTATTCCCTGCAGCTCTTCCTTATGCTTTTTACTGCTGGGATGTGTTGGACTGTGCTCTGCATCAGTCAGCGGATAAAGTAAGGCACTGAGTGTGAAAACAGTAGCCATGTGAAAGACTAAACCTTTCCAAGACATCAGTGGGCACAGGGTCTGTACCACCCATCACACTCCATCTATTTGACTTTCTCACCAGCTTGGGCAGAAGCAGGAGAGTGTGTCCTGGCAGCTGCACAGTCAGCTGGGACCTGCAGGTTCTGTCTGACTCTTCTCCTGCCTAGGTGACTACTTTAAATCATTAGGCAAATACATCAAGGGTGGCTATAGATACCATCAGTTGTAAAATAAATTATGTAGGTGGGTACGTGTTGTGGGTGGGAAAGGTGAGAAGGCAGTACCTTCACACTGGGGGCTTTTGTCCATGGGGCTCAAACTCTGGTGGAAAAAAGATGGGCCATGAAGCTACAGAGTTTTTGTGAGGTGCCTGCCCCTCCCATTGAAACAGCTTCACTTTGAACAGGGGATTAAATATTCATTGGGCCAGGGAGAGAAAAGCAAGAGATTGAGTATATTGCCCAGTTGTTCAGGTGCTCACCTGGGATGCGAGAGATGCAGGGTCAAGTCCTTGCTCCAAAGATGATTTAATTATTCATACAGAGAGAACAGCTCCAGCAAGGGGGACGTACATGCTGGCAAGAATGATGGCCCTCTCCTGCACTTCAAAAAACCTCCTCCCATTTAACTGCAGGGTGGCTTGATGCATCTTTTCTCTTTGCAAAGAAAATGTTTCCTGTTTGCTTTGTGATTTGCTAATATATTGATCCTGATCCCCAAAGCAGGGCTGGCTTGGGCACCATGCTCTGTGGCAGGATTCACAGCTGAGGCTCCTGGCTGAGACAGGCACAGCCCCTTGCCCACCAGTGACTCATTTGTCATCAGGGTCAAGAATTAGCATTTTGCTGTGCCTCACTCCCTAGAACCTCGGCTGTCTTCCTCATCTGTCCAGGGAAGGAAAAGCCCAGTAGCTGCAGTGAGGGCCAGGCTCCAAGAGGCAGCAGGAAACACGAATTTCTGCAGGGCTCACAGGAGCTGCTGTGAGGAGGCTGAAGTGAAAATAAGGAACTTTCCCTACCTTTAAAATTTTCTCATCCTGTTTGTTTCTCCTGAAGTGTTTCAAAGTGGATATTTTACACCTCTAAAGTCAGTGCCACTAATGTTACTTTTTCTCCTGGCTGGCACCATTATCTAAAATTCACTGAGATGGAAAACTAACGTTTTCCCTTGCAAGGGCAGGTGGGAATGGTCTGTGTTGTGTTACCCTCAACACACAAAAAATCATAATTTCAGCAGCATCCTACAGACTTTAAAAGTGTCACGATTAAGGCAGGGATTAAATAGCTTAGTCTGCTTCACAGGAAGGATCTTTATTTAAGCACCTGGCCACTAACACAGTTAGATTTCCATGGGACCTTTAAATTGAGTATGCCACCCTCAGCACACTGGGTTGTTTCTGTTGCATTCTGCAGTGAATGTCATTAGGTAAAAATACAAAATACCAGTATGGTGTTTAAATTTACACACACAGTTGTAACAGAAATGTGAAGCTTTCCAACTCCTCATTTCACACATTTAGTTTGTTCTGCTTCTGTGAATATTCACAAAGAAAAAGTTACTGAGCACAATAAAACACAATTCTGTAAGGTTATTATTTTTTAGAATCAAAGCCAAACAAAATTAGATTTAAAAAAAAAGGGTTATTATAAAATATTTTGTGCTTATACTTGCTATCAAAATCTGGTTCTGTTGATTTTGACTAATGGCTTACACACTCAACAGAGATGGCATTGTTTACTTTCTTACCCAAGTTTACATTTATTATTACTGCTAAGTTTTGTGTTAGCACATGCTGTTTTAAATTAAATGAATATCCAAATACTGTTTTGAAGTTGCTAATGGCACCATATGTACTGCATTTTCTTGCATACTATTTAAAGAAAAACTCTTAATTGTACTACCATCGCCTGAGGATATTTTTGTGGTAAGCAATTAAGATTCGTTTTCCTGTTCATGTAGAAAATCACTTCATGAAAACACTGGAATATAATAACTTTTGTTCAATTTATGCATTCTTGCTTTGATAATTTGTATTAAGGGAAAAGAGATCTATTGTTTAAAATCTGAGAATCTCAATAAGCTTTTAATTGTTATTTCTAACTGAACAGTTCTTTCCCTATCCATAAAACAACCAACGTAACAAAATTTAAATGTTTACTTCTAAGTTTAACCACTGAGTCTATTTCTCCTCTGGTTTCGCTTCTGAGAAGTCCCCAAAAGGCCTAAAATAGGTAATAGAAACCCAACCATTGGCTGAAGGATTTAGCATCAGGAAAAAAATGAACAATCCCCTAAGTTAATCCAATATTTGGAAAAAACTGGAGGAAAGGACCTGTGTTGCTATCAGGGAGGTGAGGAGCAGGCTGCCCTGGCCGTGTCACATCTGTGCTCTCAGCTCAGACACCCAGACCTAGCCCTTGTTTCATGGGAGTCAACACTCCCAGCTGCTGCTCGAAGCTGTGGGGCTGGTGGGAGGCAAAAAGGATCCTTGTTCCTTGCCAGGGCTGGACCCATCCCTGGGTCTGCAATGGCAGAGGAAGAGGCAGGGAGCAACTCCATTAGTCCCACACTTCAACATTGTTTCGGAGTGATTTGTTCTTCATGACAGGGTCAAGCTGCTGTGAAAAGGTTAAACAAACGGGCTTTGTAAGCTCCTTTTAGGGGAAAGCTGTTCAGAAGGCCCCTTTAATCAGCGATCCCCTTTAGCCCTGGGAAAAGGCACCAGCCAGACTCACTTGCATGGCCGTGAGGAGCCAGGGTGAGGGTGGGTAGATGTTCCCTGCCCTCCTGCAGCTGCCTTTGGCTGGACAAAATGAAATCCTGCAAGGAAAGGTGTTTGACTGGAAATGCTGTTGTGCCTCCCCCTGTGCTGAGGTGCTGCAGCAGAGGAGGAGGAGGAGAAGGAGGAGGTGGAGGAGGAGGAGGAGGACATTCCTCTGGGGCCAGTGTCTAGCCCAGCATCCCTAATGCTGTCTGCACCCATCCTGTCAGGAGGGTAATGAGGGGAAAGTTCCCAGACTAAAATTAAAAGCACCTCCATCTTCAGAGGAGGCTTGTAATAGCAGTCTCCACCTTTCCTCTGCTGTGGCTGCAGGTCTGAGCTCTGCTGGGAGAGGATCCCTCGTGGGTTGGTCCCTGCAGACAGACAGGTTTTAGTTCAGCTTCTCCTGACCCATTTTGAGGTGGATACCCAGTGCAGCACCATTACATCTGAACCACAACTTCTTCGCCCTATGCAGGGATGGTCCCTCCTGACATTTTATTCATAGGGCAGATTAATAACTGGTACTGGCTCTGCTCCCCTCCCAGGGAGAGTGGCAGCAGCCAAAGGTGGCTTCATTTCTGCAGCTGTGAGTGGTGGAGGCAGGAGGAGATGACTCTGAGGCTCCTTGCCCCGATGTGTTACGCAGAAAGGGTGGGAAGGTGCATGGCAAGAGCTGAACGGGGCACCAAGGGTCCTGTGACACTGCTGTCCTCAGGGCTCCCCTGCCCTTCATAGCTGAGTCATTTGTTAACTTGGGCCCTTGTCTCCTTCCTGCTTATCCCCGTTAACATCCTACTTTTCCTCCCTCCATCCACGAGGCTGTGAAGTGCCCAAAATCCACACACAGGCATGGGCTGCGACTCCTGGAGCAACATTTGCAGAAATGTCCAGGGGCTGTTATGAGCAAATCCTGTCCTGTTCCTGTGCCAATTCCAGCCCTTCCAGGTCCATGCCTCTGCCTGCTTCCTCTCTTACTTAGATCCTTACATCCCCCACCTTGTTCTCTTCAGCTAGATTCTACTCACCACAAAATAATATGTTAGTGATTTTCCACAATGGCTCCAAGCCTATTTGATTCCTGCTCTTCAACCTGCGTTGGTTTTGCCCTTGTCTCCTTA
Source organism: Petroica traversi (assembly GCA_025920805.1). Lineage (NCBI taxonomy): Eukaryota > Metazoa > Chordata > Aves > Passeriformes > Petroicidae > Petroica > Petroica traversi. Next base: position 24,412,104 of record JAHLSL010000015.1, on the reverse strand, counting down.
TTACATCCACCATCCTAATTTTCTCTTCCTCTCTCTGCCTCACTGTTCTGCCACCTTCTGCTTTGTGTACCTTTCCCCCTTCCCTCATGTTTATTGCCTGCCCCATCACAGATGCCATAATTGCATCTGTGGTGGGGCAGGCATTAGGAGTGCAGTATGAGCACTCCTAATCTATTCCAGAGCATAATAAAACAAATAGATGCAATCAAAAAGTGAAGCTGAGCCCCATTCTCTGTTTCCATGAAAAAGATTTCTGTGACCAGAATTTAGAAAAACAGTGCTGTGCTTCCTACTTCGAGTTCTTCTCACATTAATTCTCTTAATGACTGAAATGAAAATGCAGGTCTCCTTCCTATTAGCTGGCCTATTTTGCATCCTTGTTGCTCCACTGAGCAACAAGGCAGTAATTGTAATGTCCAAAACTTGGGTAATAATTATTCAAATGAAACAGCAAAGGGGAGAATGAAAAGCTTGATACTTTTATTTAATAACCTAGTGTATTTAGTAGCCTAACCACCTTCTGTGCAACTCTGATCTCTGACTGCCATGTAGTTCATGCTGAAATAGCCATATTATTTCACAGAGATGTAATGGTTTTGGTAAGAGGAAAATCTTTGTTACTTCAAGACATAGCAAAATGGACATGTTAGTGCCTTCCAGATAAGAACTTGGTACTGAGCTACTGAAACCAGCAGTTACTGTGCCAGTGGTTTGGGTGTGAATTAAGAGCCTGAATTCCACATGAATCAACATATTTCTACCACCACAGTCAATTTTCAGCTGACTTTAATCTCCATCCTGCATCAGCTGTCAGCCAGCTGAAGAACTGCCTTGCCTCCGGGGGTGAGATGGCTTTGTAGCAATGAAGCACTGAAAGAGAAGTCAAGAAGTCATCCAATCATCCAGGCCACTCTCTCATCATTTCACCCCCTGGTTAAAGTTAAGAAAATCACTTTAGATAATCTCTTATGGATATTTCTTCTGATCTGATTTTCTGTAGCACAAGTCCTGGGATTCTATCAAATAATTTTCTTGGATACCCTCTTAAGAAACAGACTGTTTCTAATATTTATCCTGATTTTCTTTGCTGAAAATTTAAGTGATTTCTTCTTCTTCTTCTTCAGTTGCTCCTAAGTGATTACCAACAACTTTGTAGCCACATTTTACATATAGAACGCTGTTGTCCCCTCTCTTCCTACTCTTTTTTGTGTCTTTTCTTTATCCAGTTTAAACAAAGGCACATCTTTCACCCCTCATGTTTTCCAGATTTCCGTTATCCTGTAGACTCTTTCCTGTTGATTATTATGAGGGCAGCCAAGCTTCCCAACTCTGCAAGCAGCATGTCAGAATGCCATTAGGCTGGGAGCTGTGAGGCACGTACCTTGGTAAGATGAGCAGGGAGGGAACCAGTGCTCTGGCAATGAGTTCCAGCACTAAAGGATGCAGCTCCTGTGAACAATGGTTATGAAGAGAAAATGGAATCCCTACAAAAATCTGAAAATCTGGGGCAGCTATTCCCCTGAGTGACTCAGTGAGTGTGATCACACCACAGCTCAAGACACCTTGTTTTCTCTGTATTGGGAATTTGGATTATTCAGCAGCCCCCGGGCAAGTAAAGACTGATGTGATATGGCCAAGGTAAGAGAGATGCACTTGGGCTGTTTGAGAGCAAGTGTGTGTGGCCAACCCGGCCAAGCATCTGCATATCAAATCTCTTAAAAGAGGGAGAAAGTCTCTTAAAACACAAATAAATTATTTCATGACCAGAAATTGCGTTGCCACACACATCATATAGATACTTTCATCCAGATGAGTGATACAAATGTTTTTGCATTATGCTTAATTTTCTTTTCCTCATCAAAAAGACACTGATATCACAAACATACATTATACTAGTGGGGCATTGAATTAGCCCTGTAAAATATCCATAATTGCATATAGGATCAGATCTGAATTAACTCAGCTTGATGTTCAAACCTAGAGCCTGAAGACATGTGGTTTGTGTTTTGGAGTACCAAAGCCTGGGCACTGAGTTCAGTATTCTCTAATTTTTCATGTGTTCTTAATACTAATTTCTTGTAGGTCTGACTTTCCCAAAACATGATCATAAAGAACAAATTTGCAAAGTTAGTTCCAGCATTTCCTCATGCTGAAGAACTTTGTAGGTAAGATTTCACAGTGATATGAATGAGTTCCCAAGCAAGCAAAATTGATTTCAGAGGCTTAAATATTTTACAGAACTGGAAAAGCCCTGAAAGGCAAAACCTCCAAGATATTCAGCGTATGAACACATTTGCATCTCCCCAATATTAGGGGCCATTAACAACCTATCATACTGCCAGGAAACAACCAGAGGTTACAGCCTGAAAAGTGACCATTGGTATGTAACTCACAAAGTTGTACAAGCACAAACAATGCTAAGCTTTGGCAATAATGATATTCTAGGTTTGGCACAGAAGAGTCAGATTAGTGTCTCTGTCACTGCAAAAATTATAGTTAGGTGCTTATTTTCTATGAGGCAGGAAATTCTGTCATACTGATACGACTTCTGAGATTCCTGTTATAAGACAACTCAGAAAAATGTCTTACCAACTTCAGAAGACACCAAAAAGTGCAAAAGACAGCCCACCTTCATGAACAGAAGGATCTGGTGTATGTTTTATTCTGGTTATCCTTATTAATTTTATTTAAACATGTCTCTTTTTAAAAATATTGTTGATGTGACAGTATTATGTGAAAGAGCAGAGTTTGTACACAGATACCAGCAGTTCTGCTGGAGTATGGAGAAAACAAAAATTCAGAGGACTGATATGAAGGGCAGTGACAGCAAAGGAAACCAGGTAAACCCAAAAGAAACATGCTTAGCTGGAGAAGAGCTCTGCAGAGTCTCGTTGATGAGGAAAAGAGAAAGGAGGTGTAGATGCAGAAGTGAGAGGAGAAAACCTGCTGCAAACTGTGTGCAGCAAGTCAGATGTGATTGGCATTTCCTGGCATTTCCTGGCATTCAGTGCCCAGGCTCAGACACTGTGTCATGGCTCATAGGGAGCAGGGCACTCCTCTGGGGATTTTCTCCGAGAAAAATCCTTGTTCTGCTATTGATTTTTGCAACAACAACAACAACAAAAGCAGGTAGAAGTTTCTTGGATCTGGACAAGGCTCTGGAACAGAGAAAAGATGGAAAATGAACATACTCGAGAAGGATCAAAACTTACTTTAAAATACCTTCATCTTTGTAATGTCACCCAGAAAGAGTAGAAAACGTCAGGATGCAGGGTTTCCTGCATGACACCTGAGCAGCTGGGAATTTCTTTCATTTTGGATAGTCACCTATTTTTTGTGAATTTTGCTACCCAGGGAGTTGTAGCAAAACAAAACATTAAAACACCCAAAAAACAAACCAAACAAGACAAAATTTTTATTCATTTCTGTTTGAACGAAACCAAAATGTGGAAATGTGGAAATTTTCTGAACAGTCAATGAAGACAGAGACGCCTCTAAAAATAACTTTAAAGGGAAAAAAAAGTGAGCAAAAAACCAACAAAAAAATAACCTTCGTTTTGGGATAAAAGCTAAAGGAGGGAAGAAGACAGATTCCTGAAGTAAAATTATTGGGAAGATCCTCCTTCAGGAGGGCTCCTTCAGGAGGGCGAGGATACCCTCGCCCCGCATCTGTAAAGACATTCTCCTGTAAAGACATTCATCCCTTTATTGGAGGGCGATGGGAAGCGATGGAATGAGGAGCCCCCGGCGGGGCTGTGGGGCCGCCGGGACCGGGGCTCTGGGGCGGGGGCCCGGCTGGCTGAGGGGCGCTGGGGACTGATCGAATTCACCCCCCAGCTGCGAAGAGAAGCTGCTTTGGTGGGACAGAGATTTCGTCTCCTGCCTTCCAGCCCTCCCCGCCTCTCCGCCCAGGGCCCGGCTGCGCTGTCCCGGGTTTCCAGCGGGACGGCCCGGGCTCAGCTCGGGAAAGGTGCGAGCCCCGCGCTGCTTCTTCCTGAGGGAAACCGGGAAACCTGGGCTCCCGGGCCGAGAGGCTCTGGGGAAACGAAATTAACTTCAAAAACGGGTTTATCTCAAAAAGTAAAATAATCAGAGTAAAAAAGAAACAAAACCAGACAAAAAATGGACAAAAATATAGAAAAGAAAGAAAATGAAAGGAAATAAAATGAGAAAGAGAAGGGAAATAAAAATAAAAAAAGAGGAGAGGAGAGGAGAGGAGAGGAGAGGAGAGGAGAGGAGAGGAGAGGAGAGGAGAGGAGAGGAGAGGAGAGGGAAAAGAAGAAAAGAAAAAGAAAAAGAAAAAGAAAAAGAAAAAGAAAAGAAAAGAAAAGAAAAGAAAAGAAAAGAAAAGAAAAGAAAAGAAAAGAAAAGAAAAGAAAAGAAAAGAAAAATTTCTTCTGTCTATGCTTATTCTCAGGAGTGGAAAGGGGCGCCGGGTGCAGCCCCCCGAACCTCGGTGCCGCTGGAGGAGTGAGGAGGAGCCGCAGGGGCCCCGGGACCTGTTAGGGGCCCGCAGCTCCGGGGGGATCTTTGGGATCCGCCCTGCCCTCCCAGGGGACGGTGGCTCCCCTCGTGGGGCAAGGACAAGACACGTCGGGACAGTCATGGGGGTCCTGCTGTCCCCTCGGAGCTGAGCCCAGTCCTGGGGACGGGGCTGCAGGAGCTGCAGAACCTGAGGCTGCCGAGCCGGGTCGGGCCCACGGGGCGGGCACAGACCCGGGTGACATTGGAGACTGAGCATCAGCCCCGGGCCGTGGGGCCGGGGGGGCTCTGCGTTGTCCCCCTGCCCTCTGCCGGCTCCTCCAGCGCGGCCTCGGTTCTTCTCCACCCTTTCCCTCCCCTCCAGGCCGGTACCGCAACACCTTGAGTTTCTAAATGAACCCACAAAGGCGATCTGTCGCCCAAAAGAAGGACACAGTAACTTTGTCATTGGCTGTAAGACATCTCAAAGCCTCTTTATTACGAACAGCCTCACTCCTACCCAGGGTGGGGGGCAACCTTGCCGCCCCTCTTTGACGCCAAGTTTCATCCCCCTGAGCTGCCCTTTCTCCCCAGGTGAGGCACGGCGGTACCCAGCCTTCCAGGGATGCTTTACCCAGCCTCGGACCCCGCACGGCCTGGGGCTCCCGAGGGGCGGAGGCTCTTTCCAATCTCCCTCCGCGCTTCCTCGGGAAAAGCGGTGCCCCTGCCCGAGCCCCGTGTGCCCCGTCCCGGATCTGCGGGCAGGAGGCCGAGCAGGGGTGAGGAATAACCCCGGTTTCTCGGGACAAACGCAATGCCTGAAGAGCTGCGCGTCTGGATCAGTCACACACCAGGGATAACACGGCCCGAGGACACGTCCGGGACACCGGGACATGGGGACACTGGGACAGGCTCCCGGCACATCTGCTCTGTCCTTTCGTTTGGTATCACGCACTGGAACCTGACGAGTGCCTGCTGCAGCAATTCCTGCAGATCCCGTGCAGAGCTTAACCGGAATTGCCACGTGAAAACTTCGACAAATTTATCTCTCGCAGAAAAACTGAAAATTGGCAAATCCAGCAGCCTTAGTACTGAGGAATTTTTCTTTCCCAAATAAAGACCAACGAAAACCTCAAGTGTCACGAAGTTGTTGGTCTATCTAATGAAGCAAAGGCAGGAGAACTTGTGCTCTCCTATCAGTGCTGCAAGACACGGCACCCACAGCTGGAGAGATCACACGGAGTCGGGGGAATCTCAGTGGAGGCAGTGCTGGATGTGAACACTCTCCTTGAAGTTAAGTAGCGTCCTCCTCCTTGCAGGGAGAGGACAGGAAGGAGAGACAGCACCTCCCGTCATTTATTAAGTGGCAAGCAAAGGGCAGAAGCAGTTACTGCACTTCTTAGAGGCCAAACATTACCATAAAGAACTTTATAAGCAGCTTTGCAATCCGCCCTGCACAGAGACCACGGATGGGCAGTGGGATGGAGGGGATGAGGCACTGCCTGTCTCTGCTTTGTCTTCCAACAGCTCCCGAAATTTGCACAGTGACTGAACACTGTGTACCTGCTGTGTACATTTTTTTCCTGTTTATTGCCTTTGGACAATTAAAAAAAAATCGAGGAATAAACAAACCATGCAAATGACATTTCGTTGGGGGAAGTAACAGTAGGTGGTTACGATGACATTATAAATGTACTGAGTATCTCTCGATGCATGTTCCTGTGATTTTAATACTCACCAAGCCGAGATTTGTTTTGTTTATATATGAAACAAACATAATTGCTAGAGCCTAATAACTCATGTATTTCTTTTGACTTAAATGGATTTCACTTGTGTTAAAAATATATGTTCAAGACAAATGGATAACAAAATAGAGTTGATCTATAAACCTCTTTGTCTCTTTCAAGGTTGAAAACAGAAAGTGGAAAGTGGTATTGTTTGAACATGCCAATGAAATAAGAGATGGTCTTTCCACTGAGGAGATCAGGGGGGAAAAATCACAATAAATGATAGAAGTAAATAGCATTAAACAGGTATAATGGTGAAACTCTTTAAAGAAAATTTAAGTGTCCATCTGAGAAACGATTCAATCATACAGACAAAAAAGGGTGCAACTGGAAGAGGGTTGGTGGTTGCATCTTGGGGTGATAGAATAATTTTGACAAGTGTCAAGACTCAAAGACAACGCCCAGGGAAAAATCAGGAGGAGAAGGTGTGCAGTTTCAGCACCAGAAAAAGAGCATTCCCAGAACGAGGAACAGCTTGGTCACCGCTAGGTAGTGGATACGTTTTAAATGTGCCTGAAGATGGTGCTGTTTAGATGGCAGAAGGAAGGGCTCGGACAGCTGCAGTAAAGAGAGATATCGCGAAACAAATAAATAATAAACGGTTCACTTTAACTTCTGTAACTCTCCAGCAGATTATTCCAGCATAATTCCAAAATCTAAGCAGGGGATATTCACTGAGGAAAGGCTTTACAACCAACTTAGTTCTTGAGTAATTTCACTGAGATAAAACAGTTTCTGGTGAGTGAAATTTCAGTCCCTGATCCCTATCAGCTTGGGACTATCAGCAGTTCCCATTCTCCCACTCCAGCTCAGCCAAGGTCCTTCTGCTCCCCTTCCAACACCCCACCCTGGGTACAGCCTTTAAAAATTTATATCTGTGCATCAACCGTTCTAAGGAAAGGAGAAATGGAAAGGAAATACTCATGGCTGACTTTTAAGGAACAGATGTTGAAGGAATTTAAAGAGAAATTTCCCACCATGTACAAGCTTTAATGTTACTAAACTTGATTTTAATGTGACTGCAAAGTGATCTGCTATAGTTTATGACAGTCAATTCTACTGTCTTTGCCAGACTGGAAAGCAGATTTTTTTTTCTTATGGTTTTTATAAAGTAATTTTTTAAGGGCACCAGGAACTGGACTAGCAGATTCAAAAAGAAACTCACTGACATATGTAACACACTTCTCTGCAATTAGCAATAAATAATCAGAGGGGAAAGCAAGTTTTCTGGCAAAATACAGCTCTTGCAAAATTTATGCTTTCCCTTCAATTGCAAAACATTTTTTAACACCATATGCCAGTCTGGGAATCTCAAGCTTAGTAATTAGCTCCGAGTTTTTGGAGCACTTCATAAGGCCTGGATAAATCCCAACTGTATTATCTGGTGTCAGTTACTCTGAGCTGGAGACACAGCATAGGACTTACCAGCCAGTGAATTGTGCAATAATGACCAGATGCCATATGCTATTCCTGCATGTATATTCTACCTATAACTGGTGCTAGATCTACTTGAGGGAAAATCCATGTTTCCTCCTGGTGCAAGGCAGACCACTCTGTATTTTTGCATAAAACAATGTCTCCATTTGTCAAGATTTAAGTCAATCCCCTGCTGAGCCATTGTACTGAAATACATGTTGCTTTAAAAAATTTAAATTTACTTCTTCCCAACAAAAACATTATTACAGAACTATCCAATGACTTGCCATAGGACTTTAACAGTTTATAAAATCAAAGTCTTGAGTGGAAGTGCAACCTTGGCAGGGATTAAGGCATAGGAAGCCTTTCCTGCAGTCTGTTGCTCTCTCCTGTGCTCCTTGCTGCCTTGCATGCAGAGGTCTCCAGAGCTGGGGCAGAAGCCTGCTTTACTCTTGCAGAGAAATCTCCATTTAAGAGGTGTCAAGAGCACCTCATTGTCTTCTTCTAATTTCATAATCTCTTTTACTTGTGCCCCAGAAGCAAGTTGAAGGAAGCCCAAGTGTCACTAGAGGGACAGCTAATGCAACTGGATTGCTCTATGATAATTGTTTTTTCTCTTGCTCCATACCAGGAGAATGAGCTCTCCTCCAGGGACTGTAGGGCTAACATCCAGCAGGCAGAATCAAATCCAGTGGAAATAGTTGCCTATGACTTGGCAAATCACTTTGCTTTTCTAGTGTGTCCTCTGGGAAAGAAAAAAAAAAAACAAAAACAAAACAGCACAAGAAACTCAAAAAACTAGACATTAATGATGCTATTTGTCTCATGGCCTCTGCAGGTGGGAATCAGTTGCCATAACAATGTGTCCGGTATCACTTGAGCCATGTAGCAATAAAATGTCCTGCTCCAGCACCATGTGAGTCTCCCAAAAGTCCTGGGTCATAATCGAAGTCCTGTGTAAATATCTTGGATTACTTTGGGAATGTGAAGACACACCCTAGTAGCTACCTTTAAACAACCTAACAGTGTTCAGGTCATGTCACCATGAACTGTCCTCACAGTCAGAGCAGGGTATTAGGCATTGTTAGAGCACAGTGGCTCTGATAAATGTGTGCTGTGGATGAGGTAGATTGTGTGCTATACAAGTAAGTTTCTATGCACATTAGGGTATCTAGGTTAGCTGCAAATAACTAAATTATAGATTATTTCCACTACAAATAAGCCAGGTTCTCTTCTGTTTTATGTAACAATAGAAGTGGAAATGATGCTGGTGGACCCAGAACATCTGTGCTTCTCATTCTCCAAAAGCTTCACAGATTGTGGTTGGGACTGAGAAAATAGCTTTTCCAAAAACGTCGTGAGAAAGCTTCCTAGGAATGAGATAATATTTCCAAGGCATTAAAATGGGAAATAAAAAAAATACACAAAATCAAAAACCTATGGAGGAACATAAATTCATTCTTTCAAAAAAGGAGCCATGAAAAGGATGTCTTTATAGAGCAGCTTGTTCTGTACCATGTGGGGTTCTGTTTCAGTCCCAAGGTTAAGTACTCAGCAAGACCAAGTCCCATATCAGAAAGATGGGGACCTAAATTAAGACAAGAGTAGGAGAGGGAAATATATGAGGCTCAGTTCTCATGCTGTGGAGGAACAAGACAAGCTGAGTGTTTATTAGTCCAAGGTCAGAAGTTGTCTTAAGTAGGGTCAGAACTGAACACAGGATTGTCCTGTGCTGTTCTGATTTTACAAATTACTTGTCTCCATCTTTGTAGAGACACATGGATTTGGCAATTTATTGTGTAGGATATATTTTCAGCTAGATGTGAAATCTGAGGCTGACTTTAGGGGTAATTCTGTAGGGTTTTAGTTGTTTGTTTGGGATTCTTGTTGTTAGGGTTCTTTTTACTTTTTCCCCCCTTCTTTTTCTTATTTTTTCTTTTTTTTTTTTTTTTTAAGTAGACCAAAAGTCTATGTGGCTCATGAAAGAAAATCAACACTTGGAAACTGCTCTTTGAGCTTAGTTATTAACTTCTAAATGATTTTCAAAGCAGGTCTGCTTCCTATTTTTTCCATTTCCAAATATAAAATGTGTCACTATTTTGTCTTGTGTGTTAAGATGTTAGATCAATATCTGAATAATTAAATGCAGCAGGACAATGAACAGTTTAATTAGCCTTGAGGTTTTCAGAGTATTAGCTATTAAAACTAAGTAGGAAAATTGGCTTGCTCTGAAGCCTTTTATTTATAAATTGCGACTTGGCAGAAGTACAGATATAAGTTTAGTGTACATTTGGATAGTGCAATACAGAACAGCTAGAAGAAAATCTTAATCCACCTGGACCTCAGCAGTGGTTTTTGTCTGAGATGGGTTACCTGCACTGTGTTCTCACAAGACCTGTGAGCATCCCGAGGGGTTCTGCAGCACCAGAGCAGTTTTGGAGCTGTTTTACACCATGGATCTCACCTGTGCCTCACTTTGAATAAACTTTTAGTGAGAAATGAGAAAAGCACACATGTCAGGCTGTGTTGAGAGCACTTTGCAGAGGTCTGGGCTTGGTCTGGGGAGGGATGTAGCCTCGAGGTGTACTGTGAAAAGGCCCATTTGGTCTTCAGTTACACCAAATCCTGTCCTGGTGTTTAAGCAATTAAAAGGTATCCACATATCATGTCTCCAGTCAAGGGTTAGCAAAGATGTTCCCCTGTGTCATCTTATTTTCAGGCATATTTGGCTCACATTACTTGCAGCTTCAAGTAAACGCAGACACACATTTTGAAAGTAGATTAGAAGAGGAAACAAAAGCAGGAGGGGGAGAGGAATATTTTATACTCTTTTAAAATTAGTGCAGAGTCGCCAGACACTTTTCTTATTGACTTAATTTACCTAAGGAAAAGATGCAAAATGCTGATTCCTGCTAGCAAAAATTCTTTCCCATGCATTGCCTTGCAAGTGTTCTGTTTCATACCAAGGAAGTCTGGCTAAATGTGCTCATGGAAGGAACATCAGATAAGACTGCAGAATAGAAATAAATCCAAAACAAAGAACATGTGGCCTATGGTCAAAATCACTACCTTGACATAGGTCAGATCCAGAAGATTCAAGCTCAAGGAAAGGCACAGTTTTATTATTTCTTTCCTCATTCCATCCAGATCCAAACTACTCTTGTTAAATGGGAGCCATATATAAATTTACAGATCAGTTAAAAGTTTCCCCAGATTCAGACTTTCTGAAAGACAACCTTAAGATTTTAATAATGTTTTTCCTAATCATGTTGATCGTGGTAGAACTTTAAACAATCTGCATCTACATATCCTGATTAATTTCTGATTAGGTACAGATGCAATCACTGGGATTTACTGAAGAAAACTAAAGAATCTATAAGTCCTTGTTAGGTGTCAGAAAGGTCCCCAAAGCTTTCTTGATACTGTGTGTTACTCAGAATCAGCAAGATGCTAGTTTCATACTGCTAAAACCCTCATTAATCTTTCCCATGCATCGTTAGATTTGGTCCTTATGGAAAGAAGTAGTTCAGATTCCTCAGACTCAGATTTCTCAAGGATAACCTGCACTTTATTATGTACCTCAAAAGGTTAAGGTATCTTTTCTTTGAGTCAGATCTCAGTGGATTTGTTTTTTGTGTTTGGGGTTTTTTTGGTTGGTTGGTTTGTTGGGGTTTTTTTGTTGTGTTTTTTTTGTTTGTTTGTTTGTTTGTTTGTTTGCTTTGCTTTGCTTTGTTTTGTTTTGCTTTGCTTTGCTTTGCTTTGTTTTTAAACTATTAGTACATATATGAAAAGAGAAAACCTGTGTGTAAGAACACTTGGAATTTCAGCACAAGATAGAAAGAAACAATCTAGCATCAGGCAAAAAGATGCTTGTTCTTTTTCACTCTGAATCATAGCCTCTTTTTAATTCTCTGTTGATCTCAGAAGTGGGTGCCCACAAGGCTTCCTGAATCAACACAAAAATAGTCCAAGGAAATATTTCATTTTTATACCATTTTTTTCTGAATTCAACACGTAATGAAAAGTAGTTAACTCAGAATAGTATAGTTCTTGCACTTAACAAAACAATTTAAATTATGGTGGAAATTAAGAGCTCCAGATGAAATCAACTGTTTTTTATCCCTGTGGACTAAAAGAACAACAAATCTAAGCAAATTTAATCTACTGTATTTTTATCCTCAACTTTACTTTATTTGACTTCACTGTACTATGTAATATTTCGGTAAAAGTCACACAAAACTTGCCTTTTATGCAAGGGAATGGCTGCCATGCAGCTTTGTAGTGACACAGTTTTGAAGCTATGAGTATACATTTTTAAGGATAAGCTAAAGATGGAGTGATGAGCCAGGTCCTTGGTCTGCTTCTGCTGTTCTCATTTAAAGGCACAAATGGAACAAGAAGAAAGAGCTATTCTGGCCAAACAAGATAAAAGTAGCCAGAAAATGAAGAAATAAAGGTGGGCTTATTTTCAACCATCGTCGAACAGCTACAAGTTAAGAGTTTGGCTAAATGTCAATGCCCTCTATGGCGATTTTGGCAGCACTTGCAATAGCCATGATCCCTGCCAAGTAGGGATGCACAGAGAGGGAAGATAGATGACCTTCTACAGGTGTCTCTCTTGCCCCTCTGCACAGTAAAAGTCAAGATAAATCCATCAGACTTGACATCTGACTGCTGTCTGGCTCCTGCCCTGAGTGGGGAACACGTGGCACTGGAATGATGTGCTTGCTGCTGTGAGAGCCACCTTATTTAACACACACATCCTCCATCCCCACAAACCCCGTGGAGACTTGGTGTGGAGCCTGGAGGTGCTCAGGCCTTTGGCCTGGCAGCCCAAAAGTACTGATAAGATCCCACTGAGTCTGCCTATCATGACTGTCAAACATTCAGTCATGAAAGCAAAATCTGTGCTTTGTGTCTTAGCACTTGTGAGCAGCTGGTGGGGTTTTTTCCCTCCCACTAAATGTAAGAGAGCTCCTCAGGCCTGACCAAGCCTGGGTGACCCATCAGGGCTGCCCAGGGGATTGAACCTGCTTCACTCCAAGCAAGGAGCAGGGCAGGGTCAGGTGAGCTCTGCCAAAGGTGGAGGCAGAGCACATCATGTTTCAGCAGCTCTGAGAAACACGGCAGAGCGTTTTACCTGCTGACAGCTCCACAGAAGAGGGATGCACAAAGACCCCCAAGCTCCTGCAGCAGAGGGCTGCCAAAAGCCCCAGTGCTGGCATCATTCCAGCTGCTTCCCCTCTGCTGTTTTCCCTGCTGACCTGTGCAGGCTGTGAGACAGTAGATGGGAATGAGGGAAAGACTTCTCAGCTCATCTGGCTCCCCCTTTGACAAGGCAGATGTATTCCATGCATTTTCTGTGTGAGGTCATTCAAATCTGTGAGGAAGCACCATTTCAGATCACCTGGTTTAAGCTTCTGAAAAGTTCCTCTTGTGCACCTCGAAAGCACAGTTGCTGTGAACCTGAAAAGTGGATATTTGGAAAAAGTGGCTCTGGGATACAAGGGATGTAAGTGTCAACCCTTCGACCCCAACTTGTCAGATGTTGTTTTCCTTTACTGTATGGAAGCCTCACTTAGGCACAAGCTTGTTTGCTTATTTATTAAGTACATATGTTTTATGGAGCCTGTGATCTGTAGAAAACATTCCAGCTTTTGGACCCAAGGGCAAAATCCTTCTTTCCAATCTGTACAGACGATCTTTATGCTGATATTTTGCTCTTCCTAAGGGATTTCCATGTATTTAGGCAAAGAGAAATATCAGAGCTCAAATCCACCAGGTGTATCTGAAAGGAAAAACCTGGTTTTCTGTCCTCCCCATTGCCTTCCCCTGCAAGAGGAGAAATACCAAATGGAAAATGCAGTAGAAAATATGATGATTGGTAGTGCTAATATTTAACAAACTGACTGTTCTTTACTAAATCTGACGGCTTTTTGCAATGAGATGATAGTTCCATTAGCATTAACAGGACTTCATAGCTCAAAAAAGGAATGGAGATACTTCTCAACCACTTATCTTAGGCATTTTCTGTGAGAAAGCAATTTTTAAAAAGGTTTCCTTTCCACTCTTTAGATGTGTGTGATCTTGGATCACCGCTCTAGTTTCTCTTCCTTTTTTTTTCACCCAGTGCAGTCATTTCCAATAAGGTTCATGAAGGGTTTCTGCTTTTGAAGGTCCCAAATGGCTTAAATCACTCCTAGCACAAATGCACTCTCTATTGTGGAAACTGAAACCTGCCACACCATAAGGTGATCTGTATATTAGAAACAGATATCCCTTCACATCTGTATTTCCAAGCAGCACAGCGGTATGTTTTGAGTTAACCTACTTTTAGAGTGGCTCATCAGATAGAGATACAGCTATAAATACTGCTAAAGGGCTGGTGTTTGCCAGACTTTTGCAAGTATGCTGGCAGGGTAGAGGAGGAAGTGTAGGCAAGAGTTGTTCTCCTTTGCAAAGTACAACTACAAACTACACCTACACAGCTACCACAACTGCACATCATGGTGACAGGGCACCTTTTCTTCCCACTGTCTAAGGAAATCCTAGTCCCTTGCCAGATGAACAACAAGGTTTTGGGAGCTTCAGGTTGGACCCCTGATGGCTTCATCCTCTAGCCCTAAGTGCAAATGGTGTGACATGGCTTGGTTCTCCCCCTCCAAAACAGCCTGACATCCACTTGGAGCACTCCATCGACTTTATTGTCCTTTAAATGCCCTGACACAGACTCAAAGAGGACTGATACGCCAAATACCTCCAGGGAGCAAGTGCACAGGGAAGACTGTGAACAGACATCTGTCCAAGCCTGTGTTGTGATCATTTTTAATTTGCCCATGCCCAGTCAGACAAGAAAGCCAAGCCACATGAAGCATTTGAGTAGGACAAGGCAGCACCAAGTCATCTGTGACACGGAGCAGAGGCCACACCATCACAGTGTGCTTGCTAAAGACAGCAGTCCCACCTCCAGCTGAGTGCCTTCCCCTCAAGAAATTCAGTTGACTGGATCTTCTCTGCAGAGCTGCCCTTCATCCCTCTGCACCATGGTGTGCGTTGCCATGGAGTACCAAGAAACTCTCCCCAAGACAGACAGTTGGAAGGGGCCAGACAAAGGGATTCACCTGACTTTTCCTGTATGATGGTCACCTCCAAACAGGTGGAAATCGTTGGTTAGATATGCTACATATTTAAGAGGAGCATAGGATGAAAGGATTAAACAGAGAAGTCTCCACTTAGTTTGATTAGTTCCCTTCAGCAGATGCGGGAGGAGAGTTTTGTGTGAGAGAAGGACGTGAAAGGGGCACTGGCACCTCTTCCCACTCAGCCAGTATGGCAGAAAACGAAGCTGCACCTTCAGCTCTCCTCACCCACTTCTCCAGCACTGTCTTCATTTAAATAAAACTTCAGCTTCCTTTGGGCAAAACAGGCATTTATAAAGCATAATATGGAAATTTTCCTGCAGCAAGGCCACTTATTGCTCCAATTTCAGTTAACTGCAGTGTAGATTTTATTATTCATAGCCAGAGGCTTGTGTAAATTTATGGGTTGACTTCTCATGTCCTGGCAAGGGCAGAATGTGAGCTGAGGTGCTCAGGTTTCACCATGAATTACTGTGGGAACTGGCTCGCGCTTCCTAACACAACTCGAGGAGTTTGGGAAGTCAGAGGGGAATCTTATGAGAAGGAGCTGATATGGTTGGGTTTCCTGCCGAGCCCTACTGAGATCCTGGGGAAGATAGAACTTCCCAGTGCTGCTCCAGGAGAGAAAGCAAACAGAGCTTTACCACTGAGTTCACTCAGTGCTTGACCCAGCCTTCCTACTGCTTCAGGCTTTCCTAGGACTAATCAGAATTGATAACAAAATAATTCAGAACAAGAAAGTGAATGCATTTGGGGTTTCCATGGATTTCCATTAGGATCTGAGTACATTGCATTCATTTTGACTAGGTTCAATCCTTTGTAAAGGCATTTCAACACTATTTTCATGCTGTATTAAAATATAATTTTTGTATACCATAATAAACATATTCATATGTATGTAACTGTATATATCTCCAGATATGTATCTCCACATATGTTGGAGCATTGCAAAACCATTTATAATCTATTACAGAACCATTTGAAAATTACATTCATGCCCAGATTTTAATGACTCACATAAACTCTAACTACTCATGAATTTCTATAAAGATTCTTTCTGGACTTGTTAAAAAATGTATGGGTTTACATTTGCATATATATCATTGGTGGAAGACTTTTTATTTGGAGGAGAATATGCATGTTTTACTCAAGTATGATTTAGAGAAGCATAATTTTCACATGACAAGGGAAAACATTTTCCTTGATCTAATGACAGTTTTAAGGGTTGAATAGTTGTCCTGCTTTATGATGAATGACTCAAAAGCCAGTGGAGAGGAGATGCTTTCTGTTTTCTATCTATTCAGAGCACACTTGCTTCTTGTTAATATAAACCATAACTATATGTGATTTTTAATATCATAAAGTTTCATATGATTTTCACAAATTTTCTCAAACATTAGAATATTCCTATAGTACATAAACAGTTTGAAATATTTTACTATCAAAGTGGAAAAGCTAGTATGATTTTCACTCCAATGTTAATAATATTTGGGGGCTAACTTTGATCCATGCATCAATTCTCCTTTTATACAACTGTAAAAGTACAAAGGATGTTTTGTACTGTAAGTTCTTAATACTTTCTTTGATTGAAATTGGCTCTGTCCTGGAATTAATCTAAAACTCCCGAGTCAATCAGACTTAAGAAGGTATGAGTTTTTATGAAATTCACTAAGCTCAAACAGTTTTTGAAGTTTGATCTGAGAATCCAATCTATCAACACATGTGGACATTCATTACAGTCCTTGACAAAGTTTAGTGCTCTGCTAAAATAATTCAAAGTTGGATAAACGAAGGGGAACTGTATTTTAATTTTTACTTCAGAACCCTGAGTTTCAAGTTTTGGCAGAAAATCTTCAGATTCAAACTGTCGATACAAACAAACTAAATACTACCTTGGTAATCAAACTTAAATTGTTTTTTTCTTATGGTGCATGAGAAAAAAATCAAATATTAAATGTTATTTTTAAATTGACAGTTATATTCTCTTGTGATGGTGCTAGATTAATTTTTTAGTTCCCTAGATCTTTTGATTTAGCTAAAATAATGAGTTGTGTGCAGTGCTTCATTTCAGGAAGACTTACTTTTCTGGGGGAAAATAATTTCAAAAATCTTACTTGATAGTAGGTTAATGTTCTGAAAAGCTTTGAAAAGCTAGGGCTTTTTTTTTTTTTTTTTTTTAGTGTCTCTGTATTTTCCAACGTGATTGTTAACAGAACAAAATATCCATGGTTAGGTCTGGTAAGGATCTCATTCCATAATGCTCTTTTGTCTGTATAACAATAATAAAAGCTTTATTGGCACCTATTTCACATGACCTCCATAATTCTCCTGTGGCTGACCCTAACCAGTACCAATAAAACCGTGCTTTTTCTCACTGTACATTAAAAAAAAAAAAAAAAAAAAAAGTTTAAATTGTATAAGGAAATAAATGCCAAAGACCTTTCTAGAAAAGTCACTTTAAAACTAGATTGTATTTTAATTGTTATCTCATTTTCAGCAAGGACTACTTTTTTATTTTAAGACCTCATATAATTTGCTGATTGTTTATTTTTGCCCTCTCTACCCATCTCCAGTCAAACAATTAAATATTTCTGAAAGGGTCCTGGAATATTAACACAAAGGAACAGATATTCCCCAAAATCATGCTGGAACTGTTTTCTTAATTAATATACTCAGGTACCCAAGGACATTCTCCAGTTCGATAATTTATCACGGGTTAAAATAGCCCTCACTTAGCAAGAAGGCAGTTCTTAAGCGATGCTATTCATGCTGCGAGTTGTATGGCATCTCTAACGAGCAATAAATAGGCATCGTGGACAGTCAGGACATGCCACAGGCTGGAAGTTTCCATCCAAAGCACTTAGTGACTGTCTGTGAATAATGAGCATATTCATGGGGCGCAGCATGGGCTGTGCAGCGTCCTTGAAAGGGGAAAAGTTCTCTTCCAGTATCACTGATGGTGAAGAATTCAGCTGGACTGGGTTTATAAAGATAGTACTCTAGAAAGAAAAATAATTTTCTCTGTTTCCTCATCTTCAGGGACCCGTTAAAATTTACTGCAAATTCAGGAGGGAATCCATAGAGAATTTCTGCACTCAAGTGCTATTTAACTCACATTTGAGGGGCTTTAGCGTTTTCTACCTGCAAGAAAAAGTTTCTCATTGCCGTATTCTTGTCCTCTGCGTGTTCCCTGACGCAGAGGGCACCCAAAACGGGGTATCCCCCCAGGGAGGTGCATGGGGGAGGGCTGGAAGGGACACCCGTCTGAAAAGTCCCCTCCGCTTGTCCCTGCGAGCCCCAGCGGGGCAAAGCCCCCTCCCCTGGGTGCTGCTCCTCACCCACCGCTCTTTGAGGACGGCAGAGCCGGAGCAGGGACCTGGCGAACTCTGCAGGGATGAGAGACGCCCGGGCGGGAGAGTTTGGGTGGCTCCCCGGGAAGGTGAGCGGGCCCCGCCTCCCCAAAACAGCAGCAGGGGAGGAAGGTGCTACACAGAGGTTTAGAGGGGGTGCCATCATCTTCTGGTAGATCTTTAATTTATGGGGGTGGTTTGGTTGGTTGTTATTTTGTTGTTTTCTTATTTTATTATTGATTTTTGGTAGGTATCCCAACCACCCCACCACCTCTGCTCCTCTGAAGGAGTTTTGGACCCGAAAAAGCAACACTGCTTTCTAGGAACTGTTTTTGCGTTTTGGTGGCTCGCGACTATTTACTGAATATGCTAATACAGCCTTAATTTGTTTTATTTTCATACCTGAACATCTAAACAGAACATGGCTGAAACAGTATTTTTAAGTACACACACACACACATACATATATATACGTATATTCTCGTGTTTATGTGTATACTTATAAATTATAAATATATATTTTACACATTGATGAATATCAACCAGAGGCAGATCTTGGCCAAGAAGTCCCTTACCCCCAGCGATGCCGTCTGATCTCTTAGGAAGGTGTCAGGAACTGCGCGATCTGTTCAGCAGCGCTTTTTTTTTTTTTTTTTTTTTTTGACGTGGAGAAGGAGCAGGATGCCCCTGCCCAAAGCCACCTCTGCCCGCAGCGCCGGGGATCAACAGCCCCTGCAAAGATCCGGGCTCCAAAAATCGCGGCCCTTAAAAGCAAAGAGGAGCAGAGGTTAGGGGTGCGGGCGATAAAGCCTGCCTTTCATTTCGCTTCTATTTTACGACACATTGAGGCAGCGAAGGGAGAGCGAGGGGAGACATCAAACACCAGCAGGGTAATTGCATTCACATTGCAGAAGCCGTTCCGCTCCTTGCGGGAGTGGCCGGCCCGCCAGCACCGTGGCTCACTGGGGGCTCTTGTCACACTCACAAACGTCTTTTCGGCCCCAAACAGAGCTCTCCGTCTGCTGATTCCCTACGGAGCCCGGCCCCGAATACCCATTTCCCCCTGCCCTCTGCGTGGCAGCCGGCAAACCCTGACAGAGGCTCAGGAGCCGTCGGAGATGGTGTCGGGGACTTATCCCATGGGCATTCCACGCCATGTGGGCGGCGGGCATCCCAGGTCGGTGGTGGGCACGAACTGGGAGCAGGAGATCCCAAAAGATCCCACCGGGGCCACAGCCCGGGGCTGTCCCGCACCTCGCGGAGTTGCGCTGGACCTGCAAGGCTCCGACGCCTCGGAGAAAAACATGTACCTGGGAAAGAAACAGAGCCAAGGATCGAAAAAATAACGGGTCCCACCCACCACCTGTAGTCTAAACCCGGTCCAAAGTCAACCATGCAGAAAACACGTGGCTTTTCTCCCTCCTGACCTACGGGAGGCAGCAGGACCTGCCTGGGGTCCTTTTACCCCCTCCTGCAAAAACCAAAGATTTACTGTGCCGCAAAGAGATGGCCGTGGAACAGCAGGCAGTGGGGGAAGGAGAGGTTTCCTTCGCCGAGGCCACGCGGAACCCCGGTGGAGACGGCCTGGGAACTGCGGCACGGCCCCTGCCCAGCGCGGGGGCAGCCCGGGAGGATGGCAAAGCCCTCGGCACAAGGGGACCCCTCCGCCCCCGCCACCTCCGGGCAGGTGACTCCGAAAGGCGTTAGAGCAGCGACCAAGGATGTCTTTTTAACATTAAGTTAGGAAAATACCGTCACTGGGTGTATTTTCTGTTTCCTACCCTGATGGATGACTGCAGGAGACACACGCCCTTTTATTCTCATCATCCTATTAAGCAACAAGAATATCAATGATAAAATGTTAGTAATGTCGCTAAAGCTATTCAAAAAGTGTGTAAGCATAACTAAGAGCTTAAAAAATCCCTAGTAAACAAGGACATGCATGTACACGCGTTGTATTTGCAGGTAAAGAATTATAACCATCCTGACTTTTTGTTTCAGGAATACATCTGAGTATACAAGATTTTCACAAGCACAGTTCAGCATTATTGCACCCAAATAGTTATACGTTATACTAAAGAAATATTGGAGGGACAGAAGCAAGAGCAAATCTAATCGTGGTGATTTAATTAAACTATTTTTAAGTGGAAAGCAGAAAATATTAAGTTGCATGACCACACTGTAGGGACACAATAAGATACGGGTACAGGACACATGCATATATTTTATGGATATGCATATTGTATATATGATGTATAGAAGCAATCACGAGCCATATTTTTCTCTTTATTCCGGAAGGCACCCATGTATTTTCTGAGTCTGCCAGTAAAATAGAGCTGGCGTTTTATGAATGCATAACAACTATGGGCCAAACTCATATTTCCAATGCAAAATGTGCAAAGCATGAAAGTCATATTTGTTAGCATTTGTCACTTCTGTGCAACAAGTGACAAATGCTCTGTTGCCCGGCTTACAATTCACGAGACCGCTCTCGGTCTCTGCCCAAGTGAGAGCGAAAGACGAATATGCCATTGTATAGTCCCACTTTTCCAGAGGCCATTTCAGAGCTCCGGCTGTTTGCATCTTTCTGGAACACTTGGAAGTGGAATTATTCCCTTATCTTCATTCTTTTCTCTCTCTCTCTTTATTATTATTATTATTATTATTATTATTATTATTATTATTATTATTATTCTTTCAAAATTAGGCCCTGACCTCAAAGATCCCCACTGCCACTCCGGGAAAAGGAGCGAGACCGCTCCGTGGGGGGAGGCCGGCTCGGCTCCCGGCTGCGCCCCGGCCCCGCCGGACACTCCCGCTGGGCAACCACTGCTCCCGTTCCCAGCGGGAGCGGGAGGCGGGGCTTGGGAAAGGGTACTTGTCCAAGAGTACGCAAAGGGGACCAAGGAGGGATCCTCCGGCAGCGAAGAAGAGCAGAGGAGGAGGAGGAGGAGGAGGAGGAGGAGGAGGAGGAAGAGGAGAGGATTGACCAGCGGAGGAGCATCGCAGGGGCGTCTCTGTACTCACCCAAACTTCTGCGGGTCTCCGACGTGCGCTCTGGACAGACTCGCCTCTCTACTAACCTGGCTCGCCACGGGAAGAGTCAGAGAGTGACCCTCCTGCTCCGGCGCCCCGCAGCAGGGGAACTTTTGCGGGATTTCTGGGGTCCATGTCTCAAGGCGGGCCCCAGAGGTTAGGGGAAATGGGGCAGAGGAACGAAGACTTTAGAGCTTCCCACGAAATGAGATCACAGTAAGAATATGATAAAAAAGTCGGGCTGAAGAGGGGTTACGCCAGGAACCACAGGTCAGGTCCTGGAGGGGGCAGCGCATCGCCTCTGCCTCCCCGCCCGGGCCGGCGGGAGACAGGGAGTCCCCGACGGCCCCTTTTCCGATGAGCAGGGCTGGCTGTCTTTCTAAATACACTGTATAGACATTGTATGTACATCTATAAAAATATACCCGTATAGGTATAGACACATTTATAAAGGTAGACAAAACGGAACTCCTGAGAACCCTTAGCAGGCACCCTCCCCGCTAGCGACAGGAGCCCACTGCCTGCTCACGGGGCAGCCTCCCCTCCGCCACTCTCCCAAAACCGACTCAAACGCCTCAACCAGGGGGCTCCGGGCTGAGGACAGCCTCACCGCTCCGCCGACGGCCCGCGGGGCCGGAGCCGGCTCTCCGGGCGGCGGAGGGCGCATCTCC
>JAHLSL010000015.1:24173781-24375755 GCA_025920805.1 Petroica traversi | reverse complement strand
CGACGCTCTGTTTCAGTCCTTGGGGACTCTGTCCCCGCGTCTGTCCCCAGCTCCGTGGTAGTCGCTCTACCGGGTCACGTTTCATACAGATTGGTAATGGCGAAGGCCGCTCTGTGCTCCTCTATCTCGAACTCTCCACCTCTAATAGCCCTCAGAATAGCTTTTCCCCACCTTTAACATTTTAAAAATGTAGACACCTTTCCTCAGATCTGGTTCTTAAACTGTGACTTTCCTGCCTTTTTCCCCTTCGGAAGAAACACCCCAAGATCTCTATTTCACGTTTTATGCTAATTGGTTCTCAGGCTGGGGCTCGTGTGATGTTTTTACAGAACAAGACAAGCTGTCTCCTGTGCTAATCCTGCCTCCCGAAATCTCGTGGGACGGTTTTACCTGCTATCCTAGACTAAAGAAGTGGGGTTTAAAATTTTTTTATATATATCAGTATATAAATTTGCAAACGCTTTTGTCGTCCTTTGGTTTCTAGTTCACACGCTTTATATCCCAAGGTTGGAAATAAAACTTTTCAGAAAGTTGAAACTCCTGCCTTTTCAATAGTCACTACTAGGTAGTATCAAAGGAAAGATATTTCCTAGAGTGCATGGATGGTTTTTATTTTAAAAATAAAGAGCACAGTTTAAAAATAAAAACACAATATTGGCATTACGAGATTCACCCTTGCATGCGCGAATGGCAACTCATCGATTTTCCCAGTGGGGGAAAAAAGCACGATAATTGTTTCGGCTAGATAAGAAGGAGTTTCCTTTCATTTTCCCACTCTTTACTTTGTCTTTCCGTGGGCAATTGATCCGTGCGCAAGGATCCCCCAGCCCAGCGAGGGGACCCCGGCGCAGGCAAATCCCCGCGGCTCGGGGCGGCTGCCGGGGCTCGCTCCCGGCCGGGAGGTGCCGCAGCAGGGGCCGGCTCCAGCCGAACTCGGGAAAGAGCTTTCCTCGGCTGTCTGAAGTTTTCTCGCCGTTGCCGTGATCGAGGAGTGTTGTTTGACCTCTCCTCTCGCTTTTTAATCCCTTCCGAATTAGTGTCAAGTAGCAAGAGGTGTCTCACAGGGTGCCCTTGCTCCGAAAAAAAAAATAAAAACCATCAAGGCTGTTGAGAGGGTAGTGTAAAGCAAAGGGACACGCTTAAGGGGACCTGCCGGGTGCACTCCACAGCTCAGGTTTCCCCAAACTGCCACTCCCAGGGAGGTGCAGGCGACGAACGGACGGTCTGGACCGCAGGACCCACTTCTTTTCTGGTCTGAATTTATAATGATAGTTAATGCAATTAAAACCCTAGGAGTCTGCGAGTTGCTCCGTGGCTAAAAAACACATTTCCTGGAGTTATGATTTATGGTTCCTGTTTGTGTATGTTTCATATCTGATGATCTATATCGGAACCTTCATTTGGTTGTTAGCTCTAATATTTTCCACTACCCTCTTACTTGACCACTGTCGCCAGATAATCAATACCAATAGAAGCAAATCCACCTTTTTCTAAGTCCTTACCAATGGAAGTTTAATCAGATGCAACAGCTGTACACTAGGGTCCCTTACTTTAGTTCTTTAACATGGAACTAAACTTTATCTAAAAGACGCTGTCCTTCCACATGACTGCAACCTCGGATGTCTCCATGGTGAAAAATAACTATATAAGAAATTGTTATTCGGCAATTAATCTACTTTGCACTACATTTATCAAACCACTTTCAGTTTTTTCCCTGTTTTAGTATTTTTTTCCCTCCAAATTTTTTCTGGAGTTACAGAAGTAACTAAAGAAAAATACGAACTCACAAAAAAGAGGAGAGGTCTGGTGGTTTTTTTGGTTTTTTGTTTTTGCTTTTTTTTTAATAGAAACAAAGGCAAGAGTAGTTCTGCATGCAAGAGTAGAAGAGTAGTTAGCAAGCAGTCAGGTTTCACAACTTGTGCTGACTGACCCCAAAGCCTCGATCGTGAGGAGTTAATGAACAACGAACGCTCGACACAGCTATGTAGATAGGTGAAGCAAATAACTATCCCAAAATATTCG
Source organism: Petroica traversi (assembly GCA_025920805.1). Lineage (NCBI taxonomy): Eukaryota > Metazoa > Chordata > Aves > Passeriformes > Petroicidae > Petroica > Petroica traversi. The sequence continues at coordinate 24,373,733 of JAHLSL010000015.1, read as the reverse complement.
TTCCCCATCAAGGTAAAAGTGGTGGTTCTGAGAGTATTGGCCAAAAGTGTTATCAAAACTGTAACTACAGAGGGTAACACGGCCAGTGGCAAAGGGGCTTTCCCTAAAGAAAACCAAGTTCAGGATGCATCGGGATTCCCAGCTGAGCAGTTAATGCTGGTCATATGGAATATTACTGACATTTCTTTTGCAGTTCAAAAACAATTGTGTTTGCAAATATAAATGTTTCCGTACTACAGCAGGTGATTGCTACAAGCCACTATGGCAGGACATTTAGTACTGGCTAACCTGTTGATGGGAGACTTCCAGGAATGAAACAGAACTAAGCAAGAAAACAGGCAAAAAAATCCCACAAACCAACCAATCAACCGAAAAATACCAAATCTCAAAAAAACCCCACAAAAAACCAAAAAACAAAAAAAACCAAAAAAACCCCCCCAAGAACCCCAAACAACAACAACAAAAAGACACCCAAGTCCTAAACCCTCAAATCCCAAAAAATTCTGCGAGAAAAAAATCCAAACAAATAAATACAAGCTCATGTAAAATGATTCATTAAAAAAATATTAATATTATAAGAATAACTAGAAGCCCTGCCTGGGCTGGTAGATCCCCTGTATTAGGCATGGCACATATGTACCAACAGGCTGCCTTGGAATGGTAAAGAAAGATATGCGTAAGATCTGGCCCTTGAATCTTCAAAAATAAAGATGGTAATTAAATACAACATTTCTCAACAGGAAAATATGCTTAAAAAGCAGTTGGACCCATACATAAATACATTGTACACATACAAAAATGCATTGCTCATTAAAAGAGTGCAATAAGAGGGCTTAAAAAATCTGTCCAATTTCTCTCTCCTCCATCTATTCATAAAAGCTCCACAAGGCCCATTCTAAATGCAGCAGCTCCAGAAAACTTGATTTTCCTATCACCTGTTACGCAGTAAAATCCCCTGGGTTTAGGATGATCAATCACACAAGTTTTCATGTAAGAAAGTGTGCTGAGAATTAGAGCATTCAATTTTTTTTTTTTTTTGTCTGCTGGAGAGTAAGCCTTCTCACTTCTCTGCTCTGTTGCAAGGTTTTGGAAAACTCCCCTAGGACTGGTTTCACATTGGAGTTTCCTAATCAGGAGGCTGGATCAGGCATTTGTTACCATTTTGTTTTGTTTTGTTTTGCTTTTCTGCTTTCTAATCAAGTACATGTAGACCTTGATGGGGCAGCACAAGGAACTGTGCCAGCCTTGTCTGCTCCCCTGCTGTTTAGATTTCTGCTCCTGACCAGGCTGGGGCTCACCTGGTCGGGTGAGGGAAGGTGTGCTACAGACTAGAGGGAGAAAAGTTACTCTTTAGAATATGAAAACTCTCCTGCTTCTTCTCCCCTTTCCAGGTTTTGCTATATTTTTCTTTTTGTTTGTTTGTTTGTTTTGTTTTATTTTGTTTTGTTTTTTGCTAACTTGAAATGCTAACTTATCTTTTCTTCCTTTTTAAAGGAAGAGTTTGAACTTACTACACATTTTATATGTTCATATGCTAAAGAAAGGTTTCATCTGCCTAGAGCAAGGTGTGAACTCTTAGTTCTTTCTAAGCATCATCTGCCTAGAGCAAGGCGTGCAGTGTTACCCCAAAAAAGTAGTAACGTTTCATGTTCTGCAAGAAAGCCACCAATGACTGACACTAGAGGAATTAGACGAAGAAAAAGGAGTCATAGATTTATCTCCCAGGGGAGACTCATTTGTATTTAGGCAAGATTAATAAAACTTAAGGAAGAGAAGAATTCATTGCAGAATCTCAGAAGAAGAACAACATGGTTGATCCAAAATCATTATGAACAAGAAGAAATAATTTTGGAGAGGCACACAGTAAAATGTTGTCTGTGCATCTTCTGTACAGTGGAGGTCCAACTGCATCATTTTTTGGAAAACCAGTAGTTTTTCCTATTAATTTTCCTATTCATGTGAATATATGCAGCGGGCTCCTTTTGCAGGTTGGGCTTGGTGTGATTCTGCTTTCTCTTACAAACAGAGAGTGAGAAGACAAGGATGAGACCTCTAGAATATATCTGACTTAGAGCAGAATTTGTCAGATGGAGTCCTTACGATCTTTTTCTTTTTGAAGTTATAATATCCTCATAGTTACCATGTGAAATAGTAACCATACTGAAAAAAATAAGTTATGAATTTATTGGAGAGGCTTGGAAATGCCTGAAACTCATTGCTCTGTGCATCTACATTTGTCTCAACACTGATTTGAACATGATCTTGCATCCTGAGATGGGGTTGTCAATCAGCTCATCTGTCATTTTAAAGTAGAGATCATATAAATAGCTTAAAATAAAAACCTATTAAGTGTTTATTACTAAAAATAGGGTCCATCAAACAGTATGATTTCAGGAATATTTATCTTGTGTCCCATTCTGTGTTGCAGTACCAGAGAAGTGCTCTGTCCCTAAAAGCAGAAAGCCTTTTATTTCAGTGAAGAATTTAACTCTGCAGAAAAACAGTGAGTTCTGGAATGGAAAATGGTGATTGCGATATAATCAGTGCACAGAGGGGACAATCATGTCTGCCTCTTCTCTGCTCTCAACACATCAATTACATCAGTGTTGGTCTTTATGAAAAATCCAACAAAGACCAGAAAACATAACCAGACATTCTAGGAAAAAAGAACCTAAAGGAATGTCCAGTGTGAACATAGCACAACTTTCCCAGCTGTATCATTAAAATCAAGTTATTTAGCACAATAAGCAATTGAGAAAGTCTGCAAGACCAGAAAATCCACAGTTAATTAGAAGGAGCAGGAGAGGAAGACATGGACATGCCTGAAGGTGTTTCTAAGGAGGACAGAAACAAAGCAGCAGGTAAGAGATTTTCAAGCAAAATTTTGTGCCCAGTTGTGAGACTTTTAGGCCCTAGTGGGCAATGGAGGCTGCTTCTACCAGCAGCTGTGGGGTCAGAGTACGAAGAGCTGTATCTGGACTCAGCAACCCAAGAAACCAGTTACAAACCATGAGAGCACCAGGATAACTGGGTTTTGGGCCAGACCAGAAATGATGGGGGAGTTTGAGAATGAAGTAGTGGCAGGGCATTGTGTAAAACCTCATTGAGCTTTTAAATTCAAATTTGAATTTTGGTTCCTCAGTCTGCTGTAGACATATGTGTCCTTTGAGACAGTGATTTCTGAGCTGTTCTTGTTGGAGTAGAGGCCACCCAAGCCTGCTCAAAGGTTTTCTTCAGTTTGTGAATTGCTGCACAAAAAGAAGTGATACTTTATTAAATAAGAGATCCTCCCCCACAGTTTTGATTTTTTCATTACTTTCACACTTAGATTTAGGGATCAGAAGTATAAACTTTATAGAGGATGCATCATATCAGAAATCATATGGGGAGTTCTTTTTCATAGCTATCTCCTATTTTGAATTAAATTATTGAATCAGCATGGCTCTTATCAAGTGGGGATATAATTTAATAATTGATGAAGATCAACACTTGATTGAATCTGGATTAGTTTTCCTCCCGGTTGTACTCCCCAAATCTGCCAGGTCTGATTCTTTCTGTTAAAAGAAATCTTCCTCATTTCTTTTAACAGCCAGCTATAGGGCAGATACAAGAACCTCGGTTCTGCCTATAAATTTTGTCTGGAAACACTCAAAGTTTTATTAGTGACCACCAGTGAGAAAAGCAGAGTTACACACAGAGACAACATAACTGTGAGATTGGTGTGAACTCTTAGTTCTTTCTAAACATCATGAATAAAATATTTTACTGAAAAATAATCCCCATGTGCAGTTATTATGTCTTTCTAAAGTAACATTGATGCTCAAATCAGAGAAGAGATTTGTCTGCCAGTTAATCAGAATGTTGTCTGCATTCCAGTCCTCTGGGACATGCAGATCAGCCTACACATGCATAGACTATACTCTCTGTGAGATATAACACTTCCTTAAGTTACTCCTCACAACATAAATATTCTCCTTTCCTCATTTTTGCAAATAAATGACAAGGTTAGATCTACTTTGCAAATAAAGACCTGGGATCCATGGATAAATGTCTTTCACTCTTTCCTTGCAATGGTTGCAATGTCTGCTGAATCTTTCACTATTTTGCTGAGTTGTAGTGAATCCTTTGTGTGAACTGATAAAGATCTGGACATCCCCATGTTCTTTCATGCAAACAGATTTATAATATCTTTACCCTGATTCCTAATTATTAACTGAGTAAATGCTCGATGCTCCTGTGTTTTCAGGTGTGTTTGTATGTATTAAGCACATAATAAAATCCTGGAAAACTCTACATGGTTAAAAAAGTTCTGATTTTAGCAGTCTCCAATGTTTTCTACATGTAGGATAGTTTGGTGACTTCTGTGACTGATTCAGTGACATAACTCTGTGTTTTTGTACATCACAAGGGAAGCAGTCTGGAGCTGTTAAGGTATATTACTGTGTAATTTCAGTGTTTGCTTAGAGAGTCAGTCATGTGAAATTATAGATGCAAAGAACCCTAATTACTCTGTAGGAAATGTTATGTGGTAGGATGTACATGTGTCTTTAAAGGACACTGCAATTTGTGGATTTGTAACTAAATATCTGCATTCAGTTTCCAATATTAAATAATTACATCACATATGTGTCTGCTTCCCTAGACTACCAAACCTGACATTTCATTGGGTAAGGAGAATGGCACTGGTTTGTGCATTCATGTGTTAACAGGCTTTTAATAACCATGTGGTAAAGTTGTAAAATCGGGACGCAGGCAAAATAGATGAAAATATGGCAGCTAAATTAAAAAAAGAAGTATGCTTACCATTATAAACAGAGAGATTGCAATGTAAGACCTGTAAAAAACTATCTGGAGAATTCAGTTATATTTTCATATTAAGAAGCTCACAAAACTAAAAGCATATCAAGCAATAACTATTTCTTAGTGTTTCTGTGGTATTATTTTGTTAGAGGAATATTAGAATAAAATAATAGCCTTTTAAAAATGAAAAATATTTTGAAAATAGGTATTATAACTAGCAACTCAGTTATTAAGACAAGTGTCACCTTTAAAGAAACTCAATCTCTCAGTCATTTGCATGTCTCAAGGGAGACAGAGAGCCTATATCAGAAATAGCAGATGACTGATATAGTGAAGACATCGGTCCCCTTTGTCACGTCATTGGACTCTGATCTAAATCAATGGGGAAATGTCCTCTAATATGTCCACTTGTCCCTTTATTGAAAAATCCTTTGCCCTGGGTCAGATACCAGGATCAATGAATCCTGATGTTGTCTGTTGAATTTGCTGAGTTCACATGTGGAAGGGGTTACTTAGGTTGGTGAAGCAGTAGCAGGGGACAGCACTTGAACTGAAAGCACCTTCCACAGTAAATCTGGCTGGGGATTCCTGTAAGCAAACACCCAGAAACATTGTAAGTGAAAGCAATTTAGGGAGAGGCTCCCAGAACTTCTGAAAGGCATGCATATGTAAACATGTGGCTTTTCACTCCGAAGCTGTGTGTTGGAGAAGTGCTATCGTCAGGCTAGACCAGATTACTCTGACCCTCACAGATCTGCTTGGGGGCTGAGGAACACACCTAGCAAACTCATTGGGGTATTGACACCAAAGTAAGTAATGTGATTTGGAACGAGTCTCTTTTGATTTTTTTTTCCCTCTAAAAGAATTAGTCCTTCTCTCAGTTAAAATGGTGAGAAACCAATAGTTTAATTTGCTGGGTGTAGGGAGATTTGTGGTACACCAGGCTCTTAGATATGGCTAAGGAAAAGGAGAAGCTCTTGCATCTTGTGAAAGGTTATGTGTGTTAATTTTCCAGTGCTGTTTCTGGTTTAAGGATCAGAGGAATACACTGTTTATTATCTCAGACTATTAAGATTATTCCAAGCCATCTTTTATGAATATATAAAATAATACAATGAATTGACAAATTCACAAATCAAACATAACACACTTCCAACATGAATGAAGTGAAGGAGCAGAGTTGTCCTCAACAGACTGTGTAAGTCAGATCCTTTTCCAGTGTCATCAGCTTTGCAAAAATTAAAATTAACAAAATAATATAAAGGTCTGTGAAATGGGGTTGAGTTTCATTCCTAAGTAGATTATATATGGGTTTTGGCAATGTTTTAGAGTGTGTACATTCCAGTTTAGTTTTTAATAAAATTAATACTTGCACCTGGCACCACTCTTTTCTCGTGGTGGTGGAACAGATCTATAATTGCAATTATTCTCCTCCTGGGTGATTTAGTTCAACTCCCTGTGCCATGCAGGACATCCCCCTACATTATTTCTACTACTTATCTAATCTATTATTGAATAGTTCTGGTGATGGTGCCTCAATTACCTCCATTACCTCTCTCCCAGTGCTTACGCTCTGTCTGATATGATTCCCTCCCACCCCAGAGTGAATGGCTTGGATTGTGTGACATGTATTTTAGGTTATATTTCTTGGTTTGGTCACTTGCACATTCTTAGAACCCCCACTTTGAAAAGGTTTACAGTGTCATCAGGTGTTGTGTAGTCTCTTCCATCCTCAGGCTTATGAGCTGGGATCCTGTCCAATCCTTCTGCCACTGATGAGGCTTTTCTTACCGTTTCCTGAAGTATTTACTGGGTGTGTTCTGCCTCGTTGTCTTCCCAAATGCACAGGCAGAAACACTCACACTGCAGTGAAGTAGTGATGTACAAAGTTAAATTTCCTATATCCCCTTTTCTTCATATTTCAGTGATGCGATACACTGCATTATGATGAAAATTCCATTATTTTTGTTCAAGGTCTATGTTTCAATATGTTGCTTAGATTTATTTATAGAATAAATCTTGCTATCAACCCACCTATTCACCTATCTCTTCCCCCACCCACCCCGTCTGCCTGTCAATTTATCATCTCACTCCCACTCCTGTGCAATCTCTCCACAATATATTGACATCACCACATATTTTGCTCACAGAAGCAGATCTATGGCTCCAACCCTTATTTCAAGTAAGCAGCACTTCTCTCAAGAGCATCTGCCAGTGACGCCACTGCCCTAAATATTATGTCTAAGGGAAAATGTTAAAGAAGAAATATGGTTTGTTATGTCATTTTGTCATAGCAAAATGGGACTCATCTTGCTATGACCTTAACCTGACAAGCACAGGTGTATCACCTATCAGTGATGATGCTGATGCTGTGGTTAGGGATCCTCTGATGACAAAACATAAAGTATCTTGAAATGTACTCCAGTTTTCTCACCATGTGTGCTGGAGAACAAAGCCCAGTTAGACATGTCCTGGATGTCACCACACACAGATACACAAATCAGAACCATCTTCTATCAGTGGAAATTTACAAGATTCCCACGGTTACATACATAACCTCTATTACATCTGCATGTAATACACTCCTGAGCATTTTGCTGTGCTCCTTTGTTTCCTGTGAACAGATGGGAATAACTGGAAGAGCAGCATAATTCCTTAGGGCGCAAGGTGGGAGATGGATGTGAGGGGAGCATACACCCAATTAGGGCTGGCTAAACTCTGGGAGAGCTGTAGTGTGGACTCAGATTTGTGCCAAATTCCTTCTGTCACTGCTGTGGGAGAAAAGGGCTGTCAAATGTAAAGCGTGTAACCTGCTCACCACTCAGGTTGGGGGTTGGTGCCCTCCCACTGCTTCTGACCAACAGAACTAATTCTGTCAGGATGTCAGGGCACTTCAGGGGTTAATTTGGACTCGTATAAAATAGATTGCCTTGCCATGGATTCAGTAGGCAATATCTAGCCAGGGATGAAAAAACGGAAGAGGGGAGAATTAAAGAAGAGGGATAACCAGCCAAGCCGCTCATGGTTATGTGAGAAATCTGTGACAGGGTGAAGATGAGATCCCAGGCCTACAGAAATTTTATATCCTTACAGGTGGGAGACAATCTTAATTTCTAGAATATCAAAGATCACTTTTCCTTTTTGTTATTTCCCCTCAGACAAGGAATACTGGCTATAGATCTGGTGAGAATTCTTTCAGCAAAATATTTCTTCATATGTAAATGCTGATTTGTCTGAAGCCCATCATAGGAAAGGAAGTATTTGACTGAAATAATTGGCTCTTGGCCATTCTGGAAACACTGCAAAATGATCAGAATTTTTAGATGCAAGATTTTAAAAATGACAAGTGTTAATTTTGGGATTTGAAACAATGCTTTTTTTTTCTGAAAGATGAAAGAGAATTACAGATCAACTGAATGAAATTTCAAATGTCTGAAGTAGAAACAAAATGCTGGCCAATTACAGAAACTAATTCTCAAATATTTGTGATTATTTTTCCAATTTTGACAGCTTTATTTGGAAGACAAATATTTAAAAAATCACAATATTTGTGGGCATGCAAAATGATTTCATTAACAGATTAGAAAAATCAATAAAGATTACAGAGGAGCACAACTTAGATCCTTCTGAGCATTTTCCTCTAATTTCACCATTCAAAACCGTGTTTGGTTCTTGGATTTAAGGCTGTCTTCTTGTCATGTTAGGGGCCAATCCAACCCAAAGTCACGATTTGGGTTCTCAAGTTGTCTAGATACCCAAAAAATCCAGACCCCACAGCCACATTTTACTGCACAAGTAAATGCATGAGGGCTTTTGAAGCAGTATTTCCAATGGCAGTGTGGTGAAATCAATGTTTATTTTAATTATGCTTTGGAAGCATTCCATGGATTAGCTCACAACAAAAAATTTGAGGAGGAGTTCAACATTATGTGTACAAGTGTAAGAAATGGAGTCTGACAGGACCAGCTTTGTGCACTTCGAAAGACTTTCATGGCCACTCTCTGGAGCATGAAATAAAGGTCTTAAGTGTGACTGCAGCTCTGCTAAGAGTGCTCATGCTTCACCATACTCAGCTTATCATTCCCTGAAGAGAGTGAGAAATCAAGCCTTTTCTCCACAACTTAAGCAACTCTGCTGAAGAATTAGCACACAGTCACATTTTTTATGAACAGTTTGGATAAGAACTCTAGAGAACTTGGAATGCAGAAACTGAACAGAGCAGAAATTTTCACACTCCTGGGAGGAGACTGAAACCTGTTTCAAAATATTTTATAATCTGTAAATATCAGACTTAGTGTCATCAAAATTCAAACTGTAGATCCAGACAGGACAACACAATGTCATTGGAAATCATATTCCTGTAATAGTTAAGGGCTCAGTTCTGCAAGCTCACCAGATGGAAAAATCTCCTGTTGGAGTAATTCTGAGAAAAATCTTCCAGAACTGAGACCCCACTTGCCTGTAAAGCAAAATAAGTACTAAAGGCACAGAAAATAACTATCAATGGTAAAGTAGCTATTATGCCAGGAACCAAAGAAATGAGTCCTGAAAAAGAAGTCAGAAATTCACAGTTTTAATTAGCTCTGTACAAATGGAAAGAGAACTCAAAAGGCAGGGAAGAGAACAGCACACAGAACATTTGGAGAAAAAGTTACCGATCTGTATAACTACCAGTGAGATTTCTTTCCTGTTAGATTAAAATGTATTTAATTTACATTATAACTTATGTGTTGGATATTACCCATGGTGATATTCTGGTTTTAAATTAATGTCATCAAAATGAGTTCATTAAACCACCATCAAAATAGATATTTGTATAGAAAATATAGAGAGGTCAAACTGGCTGAAAATGCATGATATGGGTTAAAGTTGATCTCAGTGTAGTGAATGGCCACTTATGATCAGGTGCAGGGATTTAAAGCTGTGATAGCTTTAGTTAAGCAGTGTGTCTGTTCCTGAGTTATGACAGAAGTATTCACACCACACTCTGGAGTTGGAGAGGATTTAAACTTCCTTTCTTCAGGCTTCATGGACAAATGGCAGAGCTGTGAATTAGATTCTGTGTAAATGATTAAGCTGAAGAGATTAGAACATTTGTGACATCAGTTATAGATAATTTAGTGTCTATAATCTAATCTGATTTACTAATGAGCTCATGATTTAGCATCTTTTGTGGTCTGCCATGCCTGGCTGAGAATTTTTAAGATTTCTGCAGAAGGAGGGACCAATAAAAATTCATACAGTTGTTCACACTTATGTACCTGTTTTACAGACAAACAAATCAACCACTATATCCAGAATTATTTTATTTTCTGTAGAAAAGAGACTTAAAGGTAGTTTCATTGTCTGTCTGAAGATCTTCTGTGGAAGAAGATGTGGTCTGACTTTACCCTTCAAGGTGCTCCACCTCTCTGAAGTCTGAACTCAGTAGAAAAACAATCTTGTGACTTCTTCAAGTAACAGTGCTGGAGAACTGGTCCTTAGTCACATCTTGACTTAGTGAGGACATAAGATTGACTAACACAGGTCCTGTTCTGCACAGGACTTCTCTATGTCCAAAAATTTAGTTCTGTGCAAATATGTCTAATAGGATTCCTAGCTGAACATAGCATTTGCCCAATTTATTCATAAGTCAACGAAGGAACCAACATATGGCTTTCTACACTCTATCCTTATAAAAGTATTCAGTAAGTACTTACAGGGAAGAAAACCCTGCTGAGCCAGTTAATCATTATTTTGAGAGCAAAGAGAAAGGAGAGCTAAACTATAATTATAACTTTGGTGATAATGTATGTAGGAATCTTTCTTAATCCAGGCTAATCTTGTTCCGTGTTCTTGCCTACTATAAAAATCTGAACGATTTTTGACAAGATCCAAAGTTTTGTCAGTTGTTAAGAATTAATTGAAAAAATTACTAGAGCACAGCAGCCATTTCAAAGGGACTGACCCAGAACCAATTAGAATTTTGTAACAATTGACCATTCACCACAAAACAGTTATCATGAGCTTTGGCCTCTGAAGTGTGGTGTTGGGGGTGGGGGAGAATCAGATTAAAGAAACTTTAATTTTTCCCCTTTAACTAAAATATCGTTAGTAGCAGCTTTCTCAACACAACTATCAATCAACTTATCTGGGTTTTAAAGGCTGTGCTCAGCTTGCAGGAACAGCGGCACAGAGTATAATGGATGCTTATCCCCTGGCTTTAGATGATACACAATATAGGTTACTATCTTGAAAAAACAGGTCAGACATAGGAACATTCTTTATCAAATTGCTGTTGACAGCCCAAACAAGAGATTGAAGAACACCACAAAAAGGTTCTTTCATCTAAAGACAACAGAGTTTATAATTGGTCATTCTTTCGCCCTTCATCCTCTCCTCAGCAGGAAAAAGAAAATTCCTAGTGCAGTTTCTTGAACATGGTCAGCACGAGGGTAGGCTGGAGCACACTGAGAAATAGGTTCAGTGTTCAGCCTTTTCTCTTAATGTTCCAGCTACTGATTGGGCAGGAAAAGCCAACAGTGGTCTTAAATGTTCACAAAGAATGAGGACAAGGTACAACTTTATTCAGGATCATCAATATTTTGGGACAAAAAATACCAAATTGCTTTGAAAGAGGAAAATAAAATCAAAAGCATAAGTATTTGCCAGATTATTCTGTAGAATATGTAATATCCTGTCTTCTCCCTTCAGTCCAAAGAAAATATGTATAGTAAGTATGCAACATAGAAATATGATCCATACATGCATAGAAATAAAATTAATAGAAATACGTGTGTTTACTTCATATGTTTTATGATACACTGCATTTATGTATATATATAAGTATAAACACATAAAGATATTAGACAGATTGAAGAGAATGCTAGAGTAGAATATTTAGTGTTGAAGATTTTTCCAGAGGATCACTACATTTGAGATGAAAAAGAAAACTTTATTCTGATTTTCTGTCTATTTCAGGCTGTAAAATTTCATTCAGTTAACTCTCATTTAAGTTGCCTTGGACTGGTGATGCATATTTCCAGGAGATGTTTGCAAACTTAATTTGAAAATACCAGAGATTGAAACTTTCCTATCCCCTTTGGTGTTTTGCCCTAACAGTCAATCCTTCATGTAGATTAGTAAAAAAAAAAAAAAAAGAAAAAAAAGAGATGAGAGCAATTAAATCACTGTCGCACAAACACTTTCACTTTTGCTTACCCTGACACATGTGAGTAACTCCACTGAACTCAATATAAAGAGAAAACAATAGAACTGGTCATGTGTATCAAGTTAAATATATGAATAAGTGGGTTTAAATTTAAAACCTGAAATCTGCTTGGGAAAGTCTACAATCATATTTTTGCTTATTTTATAAATGAAATTTATCCTGAAGAAAATTCATCCAAGAGATTCATAGAGTGCATGAATAGATCCAACCATTAGCTCAGCTCTGACCATGTTTCTTTAGCTTTGGTTCAGTGTTCTGACTGGCAATATCAGATAGAAGCCCAAACTGTACAAGATAAAGATCCATATAGATCTTGTAAACATCCTTCCCAAAAGGAGCAGCAACCATAGTGGCTAAATGTCAGCTAAAAAGGCAAAGCCCCTCGATTTGGTTCTACATCTACATAAAGTACCTGTACAGAAACTGAGTTTTGTTTATAGCAGCCACAGAATAAAAGCACTTGTTACAAGATTCAGAGAGGGAAAAGGCTCTTTTGTGTTTTTAAGAGTATATAAAGGCCTTTTCTGACAAGGGGGCTTCTGCAGGAAAACTTTCTAGGCTGGAAGCACAGGACTGCACAGCCTCCTTGTTTTTGAGGGTAAGTAAACCAGGTCCTGGATGATGGGAATTTTGCTGATGGAGACTCTTTCTTAGGGTGACATATAGTATGAGGTCTTCCCATCTTTCAGCTGTAGGATGATATTGGTAGTTGCTACATGGGAATAGCTAAAGAGAGAAAGTTTGTGTCAAATCAAGGAGTCTAAAGGTGCTTTAATTCTTTAGGTTTCTTGGAAAATTTGGAAACTATGTTTTTTGAGTAAAATAATTCTAAGATAGTAATGAATTCTGTCATCTCCTTCCTCTGAAATTCAGGGTTTTCAAAGGCAGGAGAGAAGATGAAATTTCATTTGACTGTTCTCAGTGGCACAGTGCAGCCCAAACACACTAATGGAGCAGGGGAAAAGGAGATGAGCAGAACAAGGACCTCTTGGTTCATTGCTTGTGCAAATAAACAATGTGGGAGTCTCACTTGAGTTTGGTTTCTAGATGAGCATAATTCCAGTCACTTCAGTGGATTTATTTCCAATTCATTTAATGTCATTGTGAAAAGAAACAGACACAAAGTTTGCTTTGGCACAGGACATTGTGTTGCGTCACTGTCTAGCAAGCTTCCCATTGCACGTTTTTTTCAAAAGGATGCATCTGCCAGCCCAATACAAACAAAAATAACTTGCATGTGTCTAATGTTAAAGCTGAATGAGAAACGTGATGCCACATCAGTGTTGTCCATTCACTACTTAAAGCCCTGTTGCCTTATAAAAGACATCAGAGACTGTGTGTGCAAATTTTTTCCTTTCCCTCTTAAACCATAAAGGTTGGGATCAAATCCTAAAAAGCTTCCATTCAGATAATTTTTATTTTTGGCTGGCATCAAGAACCTTTTGTATCATTTTGCTATACTCCTCTGCACAGCATAATCAGTCTTGGAATAATTTCTGGCCTTATTTTAATGGTCATAATAATAGTTAATTAGAAAAATCCTGAAAATCTCAGTTTGCATGCAATCTGGAAAATCAGTGATGCTCCAGAGATTGTGCAGACTCCCTAGAGATCTTTCTCTGACTTAGACGTTTTTTTTCCCCTTCTTTTTCCCTCTATCTGATCTGGTTCACACATTTATCCACTGAGTCTTTGGTTTCGTGTTGCTCTACTCATTCTTATGTCTTAAAGCCATTGGATGCTCCCAAACAAGCTCTTTAGAAAGAGATTTTGTATTCCTTTGCTGGCAGCAGAATGCAGTTTGCAGGATTCCTTGATTTTGCTCTCAGACTATTTGGTGCAGCCTTTTTAGTCCTGTTTTGAGCTCACCCTCCCTCTGTGTGAACTGGACTGTGAGCTCTGAAACAGGGCAGGAGTTGTTTCCATGCAAGTGTTTCAACTGGAAAATTGATTCAAAACTCAACCTGCCACAATAAATTGTGTTTTGTTTGGCTAATTTGTCGTCTGTGATGATATCAATGAAGTGATAGCTTGGTGGCAGTCTAAAACAGATTTTACTGTTCATCCCTGTGGATCTAAATGAGACAAACAGTGTTTTCCTAAATCTGTAAAGGGATGGAGACCAAAGCAAATTTCTACCTAAACTAAGTGTTGAAATAAGTCCAGTGAATAGCAAGTTGTGTCTTAATCCCCAGCCCACCCTCATCCTTATGGGTAACTTTTTGCTTTTCATGACTGCAATAATACACTTTTTCTGTGATGCATTATTCACCAGAAAGCTGAGAGGCTGTGAGGGTCCATGACAAGCTGATGCTGTTGTGACATCTCACTGCGTCACACTTCAGGAGCAGATAAACACACAGTTCAGGAGCATGATGAAACACAAAATAATTTATCCCTTACTCAAAAGTTTTAGTCTATGTTGCTTACTATAATTTCCTTATCCACTTAGCAGCTTTTCCTAGTGCCACTTTTTTCTCATGTTTGCCAGCCAAAACAGATGTTTTACAACCTTCATCAGCATCTCTCAGTGACAGACCTATCTATAATGCTGACTGTAATGGCAACAGCAGCAGTAAATGAAAAAAACATCCCTTATTCTGTTATTCTAAGGAAGCAATAAAATAGACAAGGCTTGTGAGTTGGTGCAAGTTGTAGCTGCCATTGTTGCCTTTCCTTTTATAACATTCCCTTTTATTGTGATTAATACTAAGTTCATGCTATTTAGCAGTGTGTGACAGAAAACTTTTCCATCTGACTGTTTCTGCAGGTTTGAATTATGGGATGGAGTTGAAATGTACATTTACCACCATGTCTTCTTTATGTACTTCCAGCTGTAGCAGTGAGAAATAACTCATGAGAGTTTCCAATCTCTTTTGTATAAGAGGAATGTCTAGAAAGAGACCATGATTGCCCCAAAATTCATTGTGAGAAATCAGCTATTCCCATCTAAATAAGCAGTGTTTGGAGGTTTTCAGTTCATGCATTGTGTTCAGCCCACATGCACACAAGAATTCTCCACACAAGAATTCTCCATGGGAGTTGTTGATCAGTGGTAATTGCTCAGGCAAATAATGTATTATTGAGCCCATGGCTGTGTATGCCAGTGAAGATTTATGAATGGAAATAGCCAACATGGCTCCTGTGAGCACTCCTGAGGAGTCTCTGCATTTGTTTATTTCCAGAGTGTCTCTGCTTATGAAACCTGAGGACATAGATCAATTCTGAAATATCTGGTTATAAACACACATGAATTTCCTACAGTACAAGAGAATCAATGCAGTGACTGGAGTCACAGAATAGCAATAAAGGTCCAGTTTGGATGGTCAGCTGCAGAGGAAACATTGCTGCTGGAGAGATGATAACTGGACAACGACCTTGTGATCATACTCTTGGCTTTAGACCTGCTCAGAACTGAAGGAAGTAGCAGTAGAAAATGCTGAAATGCCACCACCAAGGAAAGGAAATATAAAATTAAGCAGAAAGGGAGATAACAGATTAACACACTCTTACCCAGAACATGAAACATTCCACAGGTGAACAGGGTCCCATGGCAGTTCTCTGACGTGCCCCTCAGACACTGGGGACAAGCTTTTCAAAGAGCTTGGACCTCTCCTCACTTCAGACTGAGTGCCTGGCGTGAAATAGCCCTTATATGCATTACGCCTGGACTACAAGAGTACAAATGTATCACAAAGTAAATATGTTTGCCTCAAATTGCCTTTAATCCAAATTTCAGTCGGAGGCCATGATGGCAAAAAACAGATTAGAGACAGGAATCAAAAAGGCAGCTTAGAACAGGTAGAATAGAGCAAATGTCACATATTTTGGTTGCTTGCAGCAACAGCAGCAGACTGTTTGTCCCTGAGTGTAGGATGAGGTAACAGCTCACTGCAGCACTCAGCTGTGTCTCCATGGCCACCCACACAAACACATTCAGGATATGGGATGCAGTTATGGAGCTGCAAGGAAGAAAGAAAAGTCACATGTGGGCAACCTGGAGGTTACAAAGTGAGGTCACAATGTTAAATGGAGAAGATAGATTCTTTCCAATGACATAGTGTTTACCAGATGGAAACATTAGACAGCTTGAAACTCTTATTCCTTGTATTTTCCCCTCAAAAAAGTGATTTTTCTGCACTATAAATAAGAGATCTGTAATTCCTTTTTATTTTTGATCCAAGTGAAATGAGGAAGTTTGGGTTGAATAAGAAAAGTATTTTTCCATTCAACCTGGATATCTGCAGAAAGAAAATTTAAATAAAATAGCACCTTTTTTTCCCCTGAGAAATGTTTCAATCAAAACAATTGAGATTAAAAGTTTGGTGCCTCACTGACATAAACCAAGAAATGTTTGTCTTAGAAACGCAGAAGGTGACTCAGCTGTATTTTCCCCATCCAAATTAAAATCTATTGCACCTGGACTTCTTCCTTTACTTGGCACAAAAGGCATAGCTGTAAGCCCTTTGATAATATAAATAAAATTAATTACAGATTTGTCATGTCTTAGGAAATCTACTTATAGGTACAGTCAGGTCATTTGGCGTCAAGTGTGGACTGAAGGGTTTGATGAGAATTAGGAAGCTCTTTGAAAGGTTGAGTCACCTTGGATAAGGCATCAGTTTAAGAAAGTATAACTTTTTGTCAATATTGTAAGAGAAGAATAAAGAAGTTGATCCTTCAGCAATTATTTTTGGCATAAAGGAGAAAAGAGTTTGAGTACTCGTGTCGCTGCAGGTTTCCCTGTCCTTGGGGCAGCTCTCCAATGGGATGTGGTGGTGGGAGCACCTCTCATACCCCTTGCTGCAAGAAGAGCAGCTGAAACAAACATGCTGGGTCTCTGCCTTGCACTCAAATGTGGAACAATTATAAATACCTTTGATGTAATTCTATGAGTCCTTTGGACCTTGTGTCTTTCTGGAAGCTCACACAACCCTTCCCCTGGAGCCTGCACCAGCACTGAAAGGGCCAGGACTGCTCCAGAGGAATGTCCATTGCTGTTCTGCTTCTTTCAACAGTTGTAGAAACTTGTCCTTTGGGATGTTCTGGGATTTAAGAAGCTTTTCATTTCACTGTATTGCAGCTACTTTCTCACTGTAGCGCAGCTACTTTCTCTGGTTTCTCCTTCAGCAGGAATAAGTTAAAAGGCATTCAGGGAGAGCAAGTTGGAAAAAAATTCAAAAGAAATACAAACACTTGCTGGGAACATTTTTAGAGAACATGAACTTGTACATTTGTGAGCAGTCTGGTCAGCACATGAATGGCAACAAATGCAGACTTGCTCCCACATTTTCTCACTGTGTCTTAACTAGGCAACACAACTTGCTGAAGTTTCCCATCACTTCCCCAGCTCTGTGTTATCTGCCAGTTTTTCCTTTTACATGTGGTTTGTTTCTGTTTAGCTGCTATATGGTCAGGCTGGATGTGTTCAAGTACAAGAGAAGGCAATACAAAACACTCAGTTATATGGTTCCATGATATTACTAGTTTCCAGATTTCTTGAATGTGTCAGAATTATGAAGGGTTTGAGCTCTAAAACTATCCTGCCAGTGGGTACCAGCAGAGAGGGCTTCAGGAAGCAATAGCTCCCTTCAATACTGTGGTTTGAACCAACATCCTTGTGTATTGGATTTGTCTTTCTTTTCTAAATAATAAAAAAAAGTTAAAATCCAATAAAATTTAATATAAAATTAAAAAATAAAAAAGTTCAGATACATATGTGGATGAAATATTTGGGTTCTTCTTGTTAAGAAAATAGCTGATTAAGGCAAGGTACTTCCCCTTTTACCTTAAATAGCTCCATGTGCATACAAAATCATCTGATCCTCAACTCTGCCAACTCTGGCTATTATTTGCTTTTCTGGTGGAATTAGTGGGCACCTCAGAGATCTGAGAAAGGATTCTGTGAAATCAGCAGAATTAAATATCCTCTGGTATTTTAATCTAGCTGTGGTGACCAGCCTGTGGATTTCAAGGTCCATATTCTGCTTCTTGGAGGCAACTGAGTTAAGTACATATTGTCTGAACCAGAGGGGAGAATGTGGTCCTGATACTCTCTCACCTTTCAAGGACAATCCTTCCCAGCTTCATCCCTGCTCGAAGCCTGCAAAGCAGGTGAGTATTATGACCTATTTCTTATCTTTCTGCTGTGACTAAAGGAAAGACAAAAAGAACTCTGGCTGTATCTTATTTTCCTTCCTTCTTACTTTCTGAAGCCCTGAACCAGCAGGCTTCCCTGTCATTTCCAAGGGAAACACCCCCCACAAAGCTGCACAGCCTGCAATGCCAGCTGTGAGCCCAGAGCAACGCTCAGAGGTGGAGGGAGAGAAAGATGGTCCCTCTCCTAATGGGCTTCCATTAATGGATAATTTATAGTGTGGATAATGAAAATATTGATTTGGGCTCTTTAACTTTGAAATATTACATTTAGCTTGAGGCAATAAAGACTGTTTGTTATACTGAGGATGATGACACTGTGGAAGCAGCAATGTTTTTCATCGTTTATGGGTTTCCACACAAAATGAGGAAAAAGTATTTTCAAAAGTCATGAAGTTATGAAGGTTAAGGAATTGATTTTATAAAAGAGTAATGATGGTATTTCTAGAGAAATCCCTTACTCAATGACATTAAAGGATAGGAATAGTGTCTCAAACCTGTGGCAGTCCTGAGCATCAAGGCCATGGGCGGTGGTACAGATACCTTCTGGAGAGGACAGTCCTCTTGTATGGAAGAATCATTTCCATTTGTAGGGTATCCTAGTTTGGATATGGAATGGAGGAGTTTCCAGAGTCTCAGCCTTGTGCCTGCAAGCTGACAGGTGGCTTTGCCAGGCACTTCACTGAGTGTACAAAAATGGGATATGCTATAAGCTCAAACACAGGCCACTGTCTTTGGAAAGATGAATCCTTCTGCTTCTGTTTGCCAAAGAGCCAAGATTATGTCTCTGATTTATCTCAAAAGGTTGCTGGGAAAGTGCATCCATTTTCAGCATTTTCAGCAAACATGGATTTTGCACTTCAACACACCAGGTGAAAATGTAAACTGTTTTCTGGTGTTTGTAAAATGATATTACTGAATTGATGCAGCCACAGTTTGCATTGAAGAGAAACACTTCTAGGGAACTTACTGATATTTTCAGAAGATGAATCTGAGTTCTCTGTATTTTCTCTACACAACCTAAAACTTACTGATCAGTCTTTTATTGCTATTTCCAAAGCATTCAACAGCCTGTCATGGAGTGTATGTGAAGTGCTGCAGCATCTGATGCTGCAATGGTCACACACTGGTGGAGAATGCTGAAGCAGACTGCACACAGATAGAAATAGTGCTGGCTATTAAATGGGAGTAGCTAGATCTATTTCCATCATTCAGTCTCCTAAAGTTTTGACAGCTTGATCAAACTAATGAACACAAAAGTGACAGACATATTGGTTCTCTAATATTAGGTTACCAGTCTTTGCCTTAAACCCCCATTAACGCTTCTTCCCTTGCCTGCTAATGCGAGGATAACAGATAGCAGCCAGACTTTCTGGCTCTACCCACGTGCAAAACTTTAAACATTGGGCCATTTTTGTCTCCCACTGCACTTTGCTATAAAACCACAAGGTTAACACGACCTTCTGGCCCATTCCATTTTGTGTCTTGTTTTGAATTGAGCTTTGTTACGGGTAAAATCTATGTTATATTCCATCTGATCAAAGTACTTCATGCCATCTGTATTCATTTAGCAATATCTAAGACTGGAGAGCATTACAGTGATATTTTGTACATAGTATTGATTGCCTTCATTTGTAGCTCTTACAGACACCAGACACTGTTCAGTTTTAAAGTTGAGCATCAGATTTCCCATCTGCAATCTCCAGGTGCTTTCCTTCCCACCTTCCTCCTTACACAGAAGCTTTCAAAGACTCTGTTTGAACTACCTCCCTTTAAAATGATTGAAATACTGTTGCATATTATACATTGCAGTTAGTTTTTCATAATTTCATCTCTTGTTTTATTGGTAAATTTCCCAACATTTACAGTGAAGAAAAGTGTTTAAATCTGATTTTATTCATGTCTCCAGATGTATCTCTTTGTGCTTGGTTGATATTTTTAGCAGTAGCTGCACATTTTGCATCACTGGAGAGTGTTACTATGGAGGAGACCCCTATTAGTTTAGCTCTATATTTCTGTTCTGCTTGTGTTCAGCTCCTGCTTCAGAGCTGGCAGCATGGTCACAGACCTGTCTACTTGTATCTTGGTATGAGTAGGTGCTCAAAGCCAGCCTTACTGACAAGTAATTAGATGAGTTCTGGCCATGGAAATACACGTCAGTGGTAAAGGAAAAGATTACTGAAGCATGGGGTATTTTCAGCAAACATGGATTTTGCACTTCAACACACCAGGTGAAAATGTAAACTGTTTTCTGGGCTAAGCCTAAGAGGATGAAACCAACTGGTTTTTTTAGAAATAGTTCAAAAGGAAAAAAATCATAATATCATTGAAAAAATATTAATTAACATTATTGTTTCTAACTGCTACCATTTAGCAGAAACTTCTGCAAGGGTAAATGAGAACTTGGCTCAGCAAAGCATTTAAGCACAAAATCGTGTTTAGACCTGTGGATATGTGCATTTATCTTCCAAAAACGTCACCCACACCAAGAGAAAACACGTTTGATCCATTGGTATCTATTTAAAGTTTAAAAATATCCAGATAAATCTGTCATGAAAGCTTTGAATGGCAGCATCCATGTAATAATAGACAGGATTTCTCTCACTGACACTGGGGGTGAGTTTCTGAGCCAGCAAAGCCTTGGAAGATGCTACTGAGAGAGCTACTGCACAAAAAAACCAGGGGAAAGCAGAAACATTTCCCAAGAGAAACAGGAACAAGTGGATGTCCTTCAGAATATTAAGAGCTCCATCCTTCCAAACCAGTGAAAGGAACATACTTTGGGGTAGTAGCTTCTTATTCATAGAATCATAGCATAGAACCATAGAAAAGCTTGGCCTAGAAGGGACCTTAAAGATTGTCCAGTGCCAACCCTCCAGCCATGGACAGGATGCCACCTTCGGGACCAGTTTGCTGAAGGGCCCTCCAACCTGGCCTTGAACACTTCCAGGGGTGGAGCACCCACAACTTTTCTGGGCAACACATTCAAGTGTGT
The DNA here is from genome assembly GCA_025920805.1 of Petroica traversi. Taxonomy (NCBI): domain Eukaryota; kingdom Metazoa; phylum Chordata; class Aves; order Passeriformes; family Petroicidae; genus Petroica; species Petroica traversi. The sequence goes on along the minus strand of JAHLSL010000015.1, from coordinate 24,352,572 downwards.
CACCACCCTCTGAGCAAAGAATTTCTTTCTGACATCTACTTTAAACCTCTCCTCTTTTAATTTTAGACCATACCCTCTTGTAGTGCTTGATGTACCTACATGCACGTGCAAGCTGCAGAGCTCTGTCCCCGGGGTGAGAGCTGAATTGGAAGGTGCCTGTTCTCTCTGTGTGTTTGGCAGATTTGGAAGGGAAAATGCACCTGTAAATCTGCTGCCTCAAATGAGACTCTGGAGAGTCTCTTCTGGAGCATCTGCAGAAGACCCCATCCAAACATGAACCGAGGATGTTGTGCAGAGATTCTGCTCCTAGCCCTGGCTCCTTGCTGCCATGCATGGCTAATTAAAAACTCACTGGAGTACAAAGCAGAAATGGCCAGATATTTATTTTTAATGGCTTGAATGAATTTCAGACTTAAACAGCTTAATTTTCAGAAAAAGATGAAAAATCAACTGAAAGATTTAGCAAAGATTTGATTTATTAATTATCAGACACCTGGCCTGTGAAATAAAATTTAGTGTATGCAGCACTCAGCTGGATGAGCTGTTCGAGTAAAAGTTGTATCTGGACAACAGTAGACTTATTTTAATTGCTGTTCTTTAAAGGGATTAGGATGGTAGAAGAGTGAATTTACAGCGGTAAGTCATTGCTACCTGTATGCATTTTAATAACCTTTAATATAATAACGATAAACCCAGGAAACAGAACTTCAAATGCCAATGAAAAGATTGCTTATTTCCATAGGTGTGCCGCATCATTCTGTAAAGAATAAAAATGCATAGGAAAGATTGCAAGAGACTCTTCCCTGCAAACAGAAAAAAATTATCAAGGAATGTCTAGTGACAATCAAGCAACTCTTTTGATACAATTGATTTCAATAAAGCTTAAGTCATTGCAGAAATGTCTTCCTTTTTTCCCCCTGTCTCTTCCTGAATAGATGAGTCCACATTTCCTGAATAAAATCCTTCACAACTGCAGTTCCTATACGTAGGGCAGTCCTGAAATAGTGATTTGATTGCTCACCACTTGGATTGCTCACACTTCCCGTCTGTTGAACACTAGTAATAGACTACTCTAAAAAGCATTAAAAACAAATGGCTGCCTCACTTCTAGGGCAGGTTCATTCAGTGAAACAGAGGATTTCTGTATGCTAGGAAATTTATCTTTAAAAAAAAATAGGCTCTAAACCATCTTACAAATATTGCTGCTGTGCTGAACATCTTTGGCTTAGAATCACCATCCCTGGATGTGTCCAAAAAATCACTGGACATGGAACCTAGTCCTATGGTCTAGTTGACAAGGGGGTGATCAGGATGGACTTGATCTTGGAGGTCTTAAAGTATTCTGTGACATTGCAGCAGAATTGCTCAGTTTTATCCTAAGAAGAATGTAAGGGTTGGCTCATCCATGTTAAGTAAGATCTGGGCAGTGTCATGGGACAAGAGAAAGAAATGATATCTCAGTGTTCAAGTGAGACAGGAAAACAAAATGTCTGTGCTCACCTGCCAACTTCTGCAATACCACGCTGTCTGTAAAAGGACTTTGTGGCTGCTGATAAACATGAAAGATAACACTACCAAACTTTTTTTTTTTAAACATGGAACTGTTAAGGTGCAAATTAGGAAGTAGCTTGTGAACATGTAAAAATACAGGCATTACATGGGAAAGCTACCTGTGGAATGAATTGTATGCATTTCTAAGTAGTTATGACCCTGTGATAGAACTGAGTGCAGTTTGTTGTCAGGAGTGGTGAAATATGGCCCTGTGCCAGGGAATTTTGGAGGACGAATGCATGCCTTGGTTTACAGCTTTAAGTAACAGATTTGTTCAGTACTTTTGCATTCCTCAAAACTCATATCTAAAGAGATGGCTGAGATCAAGAATTTCTCATCAAGAAACTTTCCAGAGGCCTTCCAGTGCAGTGTCACAGTAGCTGAAATGCCCAGAAGGGATGTTTGAAATGTGGAGCCAAGTTCAAGGTATCTCCAGACATGGGATGGGCTTTTGCAAGGCTTCGAGCACAGGGAACTGGCCTTGGGAGTGTTTTTCACAGTATAATAAAATGTCAAGGAAATCATGACTAATTTGTGACTATATTAGGTTTGGTCTAAAATAGACACCTGGAAGAATTAGGACTGGAGAGGAAAAAACTGTGGTAGCTCTGTTTAAATCTAGAGCTATTCTATAATATCTCATAATTCTGTCACGATCAGCAGAGGATCTTGGCTTTGGAGTCAGGGCCGAGTCTCCTGGTCCTTGACAGCAAAACCTAACAGCCATGTTTACACTGGATTTTACGTTGGTCTTAACAGAGACAGAATGGGGTCACCAGTGCCTCATTTATCATGGTAGTTATGGCAAGATGTGGCATTTCTGTGTTTCCGAAGTGTGAGGTGTGTGTGAGCAGATACCAAAAGTGCCAGAAAAATAGCAAGTCTCTGTTTTCCAGGGTTCCTGTATGTTTGTATAAAACATTTGTGGACAGTGTGAAGGAAAATGCAGCACAGAATGTGAACTTTTAGATGTTCATCACCTCTTGGAACAGAAAAAACAACCGGAGGGAGTAGCTTTTGTCTTTATATTCCTTGATTCTGAGTTCTATATTCATCTTTGTCTAGTTCCCACAACAAAACTTCAGGGCTATGATTGTAATCACTCCACATTGATATTAATATCAAATTGGGGAGGAATTCTCTGTGGTGTGCCCAGAATTGAACATCATGATTGCATGCTTCATCATCCAGACTGCAAGATGGAATAGCACATTTAAAAATATGGGCAGATAAATTGGATGGAAATGATAGCATGTAACTCTGGGAAGAAAATGGAAACTAAAGGCACCCTCTGAATTAAACAATTTGGTTCCAGGTTGTTAACCTACCTGCAAATGTAATTGTGCCAAGCATTAGATAAAAAAAGCACCAAAGAAAAGAGCATTCATCTGCCGTCTAGTACTGTTTAGGACATGGAAAGAGGTCATCTGCTTTCACTTCACTATTACTTGTTTGTAATCATTGAGGGATCTTTAAGGATCTGGCTGAGAGCCAATTTTCCAACAAAATGAGAAATGAGGCAATTAAAAAATGGAAGCAGATGATTGCCTGTATATTAAAAATCAAAGGAAATTGAGGACCTTGTCTTTGAACAATAAGAAATATTTTGGCCCAGAGTGCGGTATTTAGCTTGGTGGAGACAAAAAACCGCTTCATCAATATTAGCTCAGTGCAGTGCATTTGGCAAAGACCTAACAAGTTATCAGCTGTTATCCTCTGTGGAGCTGGGGGAAAGGAGACATTCTTCTCTGGATACAAATTCATTTCTACATTGCCATAATACAAATCCTCTGTTTCTGACCTGTTAATCACCGTTTCTCCTATTGACTGGTTAGAAATTGAGATGTTTGTAATAGGATAAAACATGGCATTGTACTTCAGGCCTTTTCACCAGTTGCTTCAACTATTTGGATTAGGAGACTGGCTCTTTGAGGCACATTTTTGTACTGACACATGTATATAAATGACCCTTAACACTGGAGGGAAGGGAGTGGGTTGCAATACAGCGCTCTTTAAAAATCTGGCCACACACTCATTATATTCACTGTACTTGGCATCATGTCACTTGTGATCTAGTGGGCTCCATTCAACTTCCATCCTAAGGCCTCTGCGTAAAGAGTTGCTGTGATTGTTTTTAATGCTGTGGCAGGAACAGATGGCAAACATATTTTAAAGTGCTAAAAATATGTAAGGGCAGTAGAAATCTACATGGCAGACATCTATTAAGCACCCACAGCTGGGACCAATTTTTTTTTTTTAGCAATAATAATAGATATGATGTATGGAAACCCAGTCCCTAAAAGGAAAATCTCGCTTGAAATCAGCCGGCATTTTAGATTTGCTGGGTTACAGCAAAGGACAGGATAAACTTCCACTTGTAGTTTCTAGTTTGTCTCAGTCACACTAATGAAAAGGAACAAGTGAGTGTGGAGAGGGACAGCTGAACCCCGACTCACTGTGGCAGAGCAGCATGCAGAGGGCAGCCCTACAGATCACTGTCTCACAGACACTGTGTTTCGTCACTCTGAATGGCTCCTATCACAAAATTTTTATAGCCCTTGCAGATGTTTCAAGTTTCTGTCCATCTATCACACTACGGGAGGATGATTTCTCTCAGAAGATGCCCTGTGGCTCAAGCAGCAATCTGTACTTGTAGCTGTCAGCCTGAAAAGGCTAACACCCATCCGCTCTGTCACATGCTGTCATCTTACAAGTGCCAAGACAGAAACATACAGAAGAAATGCAGAATACTTCTTAATGAGTTGCTTGTCACAGGCTAATGACAAAGTTGAAGGAGGAGCCTCAAGGCCAGAGTTTGGTTGTTAAATTTTGCTGAGGAGCTGTTTTCTAGGAGCTTAAGGAAGGCCATTAAGAAATAGGAGCACTGTGGCACTGAGAGAGAGGATATTCTCAGCAAAGAGGGTGTGGGGGCTGCCACTCCTCTTCTCCCCAGTGCTGGCAGCTGATGGCTGGTGACTCATTTCTGAGTGACATCAACACCCAGGCAAGCCCATCTACTCTCCCTGTGTTTTTGGCCCCAGGGGTGCCAGCCTTTCTGCCCTTGCATGGCATTGCTGCCAGGGCAGTGGTGCTGGTGTAAAAGCAGAACAGCCTGGGACATGGGGCAGGTGGGTCTGCCCACAGGACAGGCAGGATGCTTCCCACAGGGGTTAGGAGGCAGGCATTGCCTCTTAAGAATCTTAATCCTAATGACCTGAGAGCTTTCACTGCTCCACAGTACACATACAATACTCTGTTTGCTTGCTCAGCCCTAAAAAGTCCTCCCAAAGCTACATTCCCACATCAAGGCTGACTCCTGATTGTGTAGCAGGCAAAATGAAGAGGAGATCTTTTGGCCATGGCTTCAAACTGGCAGCTCTTGAAACTCAGGTTGTTTGAGTGTCTGAGGAATGGCTGTATCCAAATTCTGTCCTCCCAAAGCAGGACAGCAGGGTGACTGCCCAGACAGCCCCACTGGGAATCCATGCAATCCTTAGGGAAACCTCAGGGAAGAAGTAACATATCTGTAAGTTTAAAGGGTCTAATGCAAGAGGTGTTTGATGCAGTTCAGATATGGTCTAATGCATCTGTGTCCTCAGAGAGGCCTGTGCTGGAAAAGGTTTTGGAAATGATCCTGTGGATGCCTTTGATTTGATGTGTACTGTCACCCAGGTCAGCCCCACACTGCCTGAAGGCAGGGACTCCCTCATGAGCAGGGTTGATGCTCAAATCTCCTCCCTGCTGTGCTGAAGGCATCACTTGGGGAAGGAGGGAAGATGTGGACCCCATCTATGCTCCCCCAGCGGCACTCAGGACACTGCTGCAGGCTGCACTGTACCTGCCACAGATGTGCCATGGTTCTCTGAAAGTTTGGACCCTGCTAAAGTAGCTCCTCCTGTTTTTATGGGGTAATATTGGATGTGTTTCTGTTAGTACTCTTAAAAACTGAAGCATCAAAAACTTTTGAAATTCTGGCCTTTTTGGTCTTTAACGGGGAACCAACAGATATTTTAAATTAATTTCCCCTGTAGGAAATCAAGTCACGAATATTTTTTTTTCTGTGCAAGGAGTAAAGAGGACAGGATACAAAGAAGCTGGAGACTTCAAAGGGGAAGTGTTCTGGGCTGGGTGTGCCAGACTGGAGCTTTCAGCTGCTCTGTGCCTGTTGCTCACAGACACACACACAAAAACACACACATGAATATGTCTCAGGCTTGATTTAGTTTGGCTCAGCCAGTAGATCCCACCATGTACTTGAGGAGCCCTTCCCAAACGAAAACATGCTCTTATCAAAGCAGAAAACAGAACATCTAGCCCGGGAAAAACAGTACAGCTATTAACAAGTTATTTATAAGCAGCCTGAGCTAACAGCTAACATGTGGCTGGCTTGGGCCCAGGGATGCTTGCTGGTCTTGGAGAAGGAATGGTATGAGCTAGGCCTCATCATCCTCCCATGACTGGAGGCAAGAGGCTCCATGTGCCTGGTGACACAGCGGGTGATGCTGGGCAGGACAGGCAGAGTGCTGGTGCTTGTGTGGGATGGCTGGAAGGTCGATGGGAGCTGGAGGGCTATGACTCCCAGCAGGGCACACATGAGCCATACTCAGAAATACAGAGGAGAGTAGTGATATAATTAATAGGTTTGCTACCCTAAGTCTTCAAATACAGTTATTATGGGTGCTACTTTTAAGTCTTCAGTGGTATAATGTTAAAATGAAAAAGTAATGATAATAGAAATGCACTAATCTAGCCAAAGGCAAAATATAAACAATTTATGCTACAGCTATTTCCAGTACAAGATTTTCTTCTACCTTTAGGCTCTGTTCTGCAAGCACTTGACATAAGTATTTAATTTTGCATGGATATATAGTTCTACTGAATTTGAGGAGGTGTTTAAGATGAGCAAATAAGACACTGACCACACTAAGAATGCCTTGCTGTATGGGAACACAAAATCATTGGACGGTAATGTTCCTTTTCTGATGATACAGCTGTGGTGGAATAAAGCATTTAGCATCAAAATGCCAGTAGAGTAAATACACTCTTAAAAGCCAGACAAGCTCAGTCACAAAGGCATCTACTGCTGGCAGAAGTTTATTTAAGCTACAGGGAAAATCTTAAATGTCCTGGTGCCCATTGGTGTGTCCTTTTGCTTGAAAGTTTAAAGGCAGCAAGATGGGATGTTATCCACTTGTCTTGTACCCTTGATATGGCCCTGACTATGATGTTTCTGTGCAGCTCCTCACAGCTCTGATCTTACAGCAAAGCAGTCTGGAGTCTGAAATCTTGGCTTTGTACTCACACGGATGGTCCCTTCATCTCACTACACAAAGAAAACAAGAATGTGTAGACAGTCTTTACTGAAATTTGAGATAGCCACTCTATGGGTTCTGCTTATCTGTATCACAGATTTTTAGGGTGGAATTTTTGCATCTGATTTTGATCTATGTAGACCATAGTACGAATGTAGTTTTCTGCTATGCATAGAGTCTTTACATTTAGAGTGCTATCAAACCCTCATGTAGCTCCCTAACGTAGGCTAACAATGGTATCAGTGCTGATGGATTGCGTGCCACTTACCGCTTCAATAATGAAATGGTTTCTGCATCTCAGAAATTTCATAACTGAACTCAGACATATTCTTCAGATTGTGATATTGCCTCTTGCTCAGCTGCAATATTCAGCACCGACATAGGGCTGTCTTTTTTGCTGCCAGTGAATCCATTGGGAACAGCATGTGGGTAGCGTAGCCAAGACAGCGCTCAGAGACTTTAAACAGCATGGCTGAAGTCCAGGCCCTGCTGAAGAAATGGCAGCACTCCCACTGACTTCAGCAGAACCAGCATTTCACGGCTGTTGTGAGAAAAAGTTTTCCCAACACCCAGTATCTACAGATTTAATTTACGATACAGCTTGAAAAAAGGCATAAAAATACTGGGATCCTGTGAGTCTTGGCTCTGATATGGTGCTTAAAAATAAACTTAATTGAAGACAAGATGAATCTCGCTTGTCTCTTCATTCAGGGTCAAAAGGCATGAATTTCATTCACTAAATTATCAACACTTAAAACTTTTTCTGCATGATTAGACTATTACTAAGAGTCAGGACAGCAGAGATCCTCCCACTGCATTGACCTGTGAACTTTGTTAAATCTTTTGACAGGGGTCATTGTCTATACCATGATAGTGAATGACTTTCCAAAATGGAGCCATTCTTTCAGTTGTAACACGAAGCTGGTGCTCTTTTCTTATGTCTTGAAAAAGTTAATTTACATTGATGACATTTCTTGTCAATTTATGTGCCATCTGAATTTGCTGATTAGTCACAAATGATGATGTGCTACTTGCACACTGTTGTTATGGCACCTTTACAAAAACTTCAGATACTTCAAATGCTTTCAGAATTAGAAATAACTCCTTTTCTTCTGCAAATTCTGTGTGAGATTTTAATGAGAAACTAATACTTAGAGGATGTGTTTACCAAATCAATCTTCTGCAGGAGCTGAGTAAGTGGGAAATAATCTAGGAAGAACCAGTTTATATTTTTCCTCAGAAAAAATATTCCACATTTATAAATGTCTTGCTATTGCTGACATCTGTTGTATGCTTTTCTAATGGACATGTAGTTCTTTAGGATTCTCATGTTATAGTCTCCAAGCCCTTTAGCCTGAACTAACAATTTGTAAGACATGTCCTCATCCTCAAACTCTTTCCCCACTCCCAGTTTCCTTTCTTCTGTGGTATATATTTCTAATTTCCTGAAAGTGTCTTGCAACTCTGAGGGCAAACATGCTTGAAACTGAACTTCTTTGGGATTCAAAGGTCCTTCAGTGGATATTGCCCTGTACCTGTCCTCCATATCAAACTTTCCTAAAACACTTTTGAGTCATGTGCACAGGAGAAAAATGGTCATTGATTAGGTGCCTGATATGCTGGGACCATTTCTTCCCACGATCTTTCATGAAGGTCTCAGAGAGCTCTTTTGTCACTTGTACCTCCCTTTACACACTGAAGATTGTGTTCTTCAAATCCAAATGAAACAAATGTGCTTTTAGCTCTCAGCGTAGCTCTTTGATGATTTAAATGTGTTGTTCTTAAAAGCTGAGACTTGAAGGAAATTTTAGTAAGGCAAATTCTGCTTTTATTTATGTTTATATCTAAAATATGAGAAATTTTATAGCTTCCCCAACGTGTGCAGGTTGTTCTATAGTACTAGCAAATCTTCTCTCAAACAAAAGGATGGGTTACAGCCAACCATGCTTTTTGGATAATTTAGTGATTCATACTTGTTACTTACCCAGGGATTTCTGGCAGATTTGTAATGAATTTCTATGGTCTCTTTCTTTGACAGTTCAGCTATACACAGGACTTACCAGTATTATTTTGTAGATGGCCTAATTTAAATTATGAATGATTGCTATGTATTATTGCAGACTTGTCTGTCTTATGTTGTTATTGCTCACACAAGTAATAAATGAAAATTTTTCTGATTAATGACATCAGGGAAAAGAGGTTGTGGCTGGACTGCATGTGGCCTGCTAACAGTTTGCAATAACCTATGTGTTAGAATATATAAAGTGACCCAGACTAAATTATCGTAGGAGGCTGAGAGTTTTCTTCTGCCCTCCAAGTCTTCACATCTTTGTGGCAATATTCCCCATAAGGACTGGGGAGGGAGAAATTTCTGTGATTGCTGGGCTAACCTGCAGATCCAGTTCCAAGTTCTTTAGTTGTGATTCAGAGTAATGGATTGGGATTTTTTTCTTTCTGTACACACCTGTGCTTATCAGCTCTGCTTAAATTTGTATCTTGTCATAGGATGACTGGATACCTCAAAATTAAGAGTAATTTAAGAGTCCCTAGTGAGGCCAGCAGTTAGCCTGTAGGGCACAGGAACATGCACCCGTACCATTCACAAAGTGACGGGAACAGTCAGGTCACAATGACCTGGAGAATCAACGGGACTGTGGCTGAAGCATTTTGGTTCAAGGCCAGAAGTGGGCAAGCAAAGATCAAGAGGATCTTGGATGAAAGTGATGGAAATTGCACCTACTAGGGAACACAGACTCCACCAATCTGTATTGAATAATGCTTTCAAGTCTTGATGGTTTTGGATGTGGTTAATAAACTTAATGACAAAATCAAAACTGATGACATCCAGACCAATCCGATGTTAGTTTCCCTTTCTTTTCAACTTCCTCTCTTGTTTCTTAAGTTCTGTTTCAGACTTTTGGATTCAAATAAAGCTCCCAAATAAGTTACTTAATTAAAATTCTCACTAGGAAAGCTCTGAAAAACTGAATATTTTTACATAGCTTTAATGTACAATAATAAGTCAGATTAACTTATTTCAGAATTAAGCTGTTGTCCAAATTTTCATATGGATATCAGTAACGTTTCTGTCAAAGTTCTTCTAAAACTTAGACAAATATTCTTTCTCAGAATTTAACATAGATAATGCTGGGCAGGAGGCAGAAGTTGATGGATAACTAGAATGGAGGAATAGATGTGGAAACAATTTTATTTCAGCGAATAAAATAATCTCAGTAAATATACATCAGTAAATATATGACAGGAAACAATTTCCATTTCAGAATATAGAAGGGATTGGAATATTAAATAACAGATCCAGCAATAGGAACAGTAAGTGGATCTACTAGATGAGATAACTGGAATCCACAAAAAAAAAAAAGTTTAAAAAGGCATTTTTTGCATGATTCTGGTAGGCACTTTGTAGAACTGCAGAAGAAATGGGAAGCCAAATGGAAGGTGATTGAGACTCAACATGAGCCAGAAGATTAGTTGTGTAAATTGACAGGCAACTTAATTTGTAGACAAGACTACATTTATATACTGAGAATAATACAATGCTTATGCACAAAACTATGTAAAGTGGAGGCAAATTGACGCTAAAAAAAAAAAGGGAGAAAAACCCTCCCTAATGTGTTAAAACAGCTGTTTACAAATAGCCATTTTTAGGCCATAGTTTTCCTTAAATAATGGTCTTCAAACTCCATAATTTTGGAGTTCTTACCAAAAGTAAAGGAGAACAGAATGAACGAAATAAGAACTGGAGAAATAAAAACGAGATTAAATATAATAGTAGAACTTATGTAGTCTCAAGGGTTTATGAAATTGATTTCTCTATCAAGCAGGCACTTATCAGCTGAAAATGGCAGACATAGAGGAAGGATTTTCTCCATTAGCTGATTAGAGAGAGTCACCTATGAACAAACAATGGGGTGGCTAAGGAAAAGAAAAATGTGGTCTTAGGCAAAGTGTTTCTAGCAGAAACAAAGGCATTTTACAATATTATTGCACAGTTGTATTTGAAGACTTCATCTGTTTTACTGTGTAGGTACCTCTTCCTTCTTTTCCTTCACATCAGGTTCACAGTGAGGCTACCAAGGTGGCTGGGGAGAGACCCATGGGTTGTTTCTCATGGTGGAACAAAGGCTGATAGAGGATGGGTTCGTTCTGAGCAAAGACAGCCAAAGGGGGGCAGAGGAACCACTGAAGAACAACATTGGCACAAGAAGAAATGGGTATAAAATGACTGTGAGTAAGTTTTAGCTGGAAATAGGAGAGGGTTTCTAAGGCCTGGAGGGGTGTGTTGCAGGGTTGCTCTCCAGGAGAAGAGCTGCAGCCAAGACTGATTCATTTCAGTGTAGAACTTCTTGTATCTATTATCTGTACAGTGTAATTTCCTTTAGCAAATGAAATCCATGGTGCAGGATGTTTTTATTTCAGTTTTGCCTTCACACTAAGAGTATAAGAGATGCACCCATTGGAGTATTATTTTAGTCAAATATTTAATTATTTTAAATCTTGCCATTTGACATCAAATTCTGATATTTGGAAAAAGAAAATTTTGGCACATATACATTTAGCTTCCAATTCTAATTATCATGCTCCAAAATAGATGTAGGCCTCTTCAAAGAAGAACTAATTCAAATATTTTGAAGAAAGACAAATGTTCATTTTGCTGATACCTACATTCCCTTAGTCTTCTTCTTACAGATATCTGAACTGCTTTGGTTACTCTTTTTCAGAAAATGTTCAGGTTTCTTGTGACATCTGACATGGGAAATATTTGCTTTAGGCATTGAAACCTGTTCAAGTGATAAAGAAATAAAAACAAAGTCTTGGAATAGGTGACATTAATCATATTTGGTATTCCCAAATCCTTCCTTTAATGCGCATATCTACAGCTGTCAATATAACTGTTTAATGATTTTTTTTTAGATATTCTTTATATAAAAATACTAAGAATCCTTGAAGAGTGTTTGCATAAAGAGAAACACACTAATTACAGGAATGTATGCAGATCTGTTCCAGAATTGGAAAGTTTTTAGACTGTTTTATACACTAAAGCTCCTGAGAAAACATTTCACAGACAAAGACTCTGCTGAAAATAATGGGAATGTATTGATTCACTTAATTTTATAGCTCAGTTGTCTATAGTTAAGCAGCTCAGGTGAGTAAGAATTTTTCACATAGATAACCATCTGCCTCCCAGTCCCTCAGCTATGCCCTTACCACAATAATGATATAAAGAGAACCCTTCCTGGACATGTGAATGCCTCCTGTCAAATGAATCTTAAACACCATAATGACGCCCCTTATCTGGAAATGAAAACTAATAATAAATAGCAGTGAGTATTTCAGGAATGCACGTTCCACATTACAACTTTATTTCATTGAAACTTCCGGAGAAAGTTTTACTGACAGTAAAACATGGAAAAGTGCACGGACTAGATTTACCCTTACCTGTGCCAAAAATAACAATTTAAAAGTAATTAGAAAAAGCATTCCACCTTTTTCATTAGAACAAAACCCAATTCTTAAGCATGATTAGAAGATCAGTTGCTAAATTTTAGTAGAAGTAACTTAAAGCAGCTATTTTATGAAAAGTTAATCAATTCCAAACTTTCATATGTGGTCTATCAAAATATGAACATGACCATCTTGATTCCAAAATGAAGTTTCTATTTCTGATTATTGTATCTGACAAGTTTTGGAAACACATCTTGTGCATTCTCTCACATTTAATGTAAAACAATCACTGCCTTATTTTTCTGTCGGATTAATTTTTCACTCCTAATAGCTCATGCACTTATGGGCTCTTCTGACAGCTATTTTTTTCAGCAGGGCTGCTCTCTCCTCTGACCACTGGCATTTATTAATCAATTGATCAATAAGTCATTTGAACCCCCCTTGGGAATGTTGAAATAGCCGTTGTCCCTCTCAGATTGCAGAACTAAATGATTGTGTTGTTGTTGTGTTGTAGTGGGAGTGTTCTGGAGCTCTCGTTACAATCAGAGATGAAATCTAAAGCACACTGGAGAGCTATCAGCCGCTTTCCTACTGATGCAGAAAAGGTGATTTGTTCTTGAGGAGCTGCTCCTTCTTGCAAATACATCTGTATGAGCTTAACTTATGCATGCCAATAGCTCAGGAGACCTCAGAGGGTGTAAAACTCACGTGTGGAGACATAGACACATGAAAAAATATTTATGAGTTCGGCTCCAGAATGAAGCTATGTATGTATTCTATTTCTTCCTGTCCAACTGTTATGCTGAAAAAGCTCACAGAAGGGCGGCTCAAGGAAAAACAGGTTGGGCTGTTTTTTACTCTGAAGTATTGGTATGAGTTTTATTGTGTATAAATTGATTTAGCACCACTGAAGTTCTTGCTCATCCTGCAGTGAATAGTTTTGCTCTTATACTTTCTGAAGTACAATGCATATTCATTTTCCATTTAAGTAAAAATTCTTCTCCCTATATAGAGAAAACATTGTTGCTATTTTCCTGCAACAATGTTGCAGGAAAGATAATTCATACTGTAAAGATCACGACATAGTCAAGGATATGTTTGTGGCAGAAGCTCCAACAGGGACACAGAAACATTGGAGATTCCAGAATGGAAATTAAATTCAAGCATTATTTGGAATAGTGCTATGCTACTCTTATATTTTGAAATGCGGTGAAATTAATTTTTTTACTTTTTTGTTCCTAAAACAAGCTGTTAGATTGCCAAGCAGGCCCAGAACAGGAGAAAAGCTCTATCTGGTTTGCTTCAGAAGTCTGGTGTGGATTATGTATGAACGGAGAGAAGGCACATTTGAGAGTCTCTGTTTTGTTCCTGGGACACTTCAGAAATCCATGCTATTGTGGCATTGTGCCACCAAGTGCCACTACTGACTTTGGCAGTATCATAAAGAGCAGAACACTCTGAATATGGCAGTGTCTGGAATATCAAGAGACTCAGAGAGGATTGATCTTGCACTCAATGACAGCTTCCTGCTGCTTTTAAAGGGATTAGAGATAGAACCACAGGAAATTTAAGGAAACATTTTCCCATCAACCTAGAGATGAAACTGGACCATGGACAGAAGGTGATCAGGTGGATTAGAGGACTAGGAAGTGTGAATAGCCACTTGTCCTTGGGTAGCTGATCCCCAGTTAAGTCCCTCCCATTCGTAAATAACAAGTGGTTGAGGAACTGTGTGTCCTGGGACAGTACAACAGAAACACTAAAACAAGGGAAATGAGCACTGAAAACATTAGGAGGAAGAAATGAGTAGTAGGCACTCCTTAAGGACTTTTCTCTGGACTCTCCAAGTAGAAAATCTGACCCAGGTAACACCACAACAAATGAAGCCCCATGTACTCCCTCTGAGTGGCAGAGATCTCTAGAAGTTGAGATACTAAATATTGGGAGAAATTTTTTTCTCTTCCCATTAGTAAAATCTTAGACAGAAAGTTTATATACCAGGAACAATAAGCAATAACATTTTCTACCAAATGGGTTGAGGAAAATGAGTCTGAAGATTTCTTAACATCCAGAGAATTTGACTTTGAAAACTCCCACTGGGAACAGTGCAACTACAGCACTGGTATTTCAGTCAAATGTAAAATCCACCTTTACTGCTTGGTTTCCATCTGATATAAAAAAAAAATAATAAATAAAATTTTCAGGTCTATGAGGGCTGAAACTCAGACTGTTTCTTTGCTTCCACTGATTTCTGTGTGCCAGTTAAGAGTATTCTATGTTCCAGCAAAGCACATGCAGCTGAGATATGTGGCAATCACCTCAGGAGGAGCTCAGCCTGAAGAAAGAGATTTCTGGAGTTGCAGTGCCTCAATTTAGGCATGTCTTCTAAAAAACCCCACAAATGAACCCTTAAAAATTCAGACTGTAAGGACATCTAGTGATCCTTCAGTTATGATAAATACTACTTCTTGCAAAAAATAATCTTGGCCAGAAGGACAGATAATAAAAATCATCAGGAAGCAATGTCTGGACTTCTTGCAGAAATCACATTTGTGTCCTCTGCTGACCTTTGCAAATACATGTGTGCAAATTGACTGTATGTATTCTTTAAAATCAATAGTACTAACTGATAATACAGAAATATGAGACTAATGGATGACGAATTAAAATGCCAAACCAAAGGGTTAAAATTCATATTAATATGGACAGCTAAGGCCAAGTCATACTGCAGAAATGAGGGCAGCGGGTCACTTTGACAGCTTGTCCATACTTAATGGAAGTTTATTGACCCAACTGTGTGAAACCGCAGTGAATATTGCATATCACTTTGTCACATGGAAAAGCCACATTTATGGATTTCTGTGTCATCAGCAGCAGTGAAAAATCTTTTTTCAAACCCTTCCTTTTAATTTTTTTTCAGATCATCATGGTCTCTTCATAAATTCCTACTGCAAGTATATCAGTTTATATTCTAGTCTTAGATATCTGAAGTTTGTTCTCATTTTAGAGGGGCCCAGATCATGAGAAAGGTGCTGCTTCTGCCGCCGCCCGTTCTCCTGCGGGACGGGAGCCGGGGGCTGCACCGTGTCCCCCCAGCACAGCCCCAGGGCTGGGCTCTCCCAGCACCCTGCAGAAAAAAAATCGGTAAGGAGTTGAGTCAGTTGAATACCAAATGTAGCTCCAAGCACTGTCCAGGTAAACTTTCCATTGTCCTATTTCATGCCACCAATATATTATTTGGCTGCATTCAATGCTTGTTTATAATTTTTTGTGCATTTGTACCCTTGTGCTTGGTGACATACTAAACACTAATGGTGGTTCATCTCTGCTGATGAATTGTCAGAGTAAATATCAAACAGGATCAGGTGACATACAGTGGTTTTATATAAATATTACAATCAATTTCTATACTTAGTACATGCTGTCCCTAATTTCATATATTGCATGAATGTAGCATAAAAAAATTCTTTGGGATCAATGATGATTAAAAATCAGGCAGGAATGCTGTGAACTTCTGTACAATTTGGATCAAGATTAATCTGTTTTCCACATTGTTACAGAGTCAGTCTGAAGTATAGGAACTTATATTTTAACTCTACCAACTTGTCTCCTGATTCACTAAAAACAGATGAAAATCTGGAATTTCTGATGTAATTTTCTTTTAACATTTTCATCTATTAAACCAAGCAAATTAAGAAAATTTCAATAGTCGTAAGGCCATGTTAAACATCAAGAGGACGAATGAAGATACTTAAATGTTGCATTTAAGTTTTAGAGCCCACAATTCATTTATTTTGAATTATCTATTATTTTGAAATGTCGGAATAACTTATTAATTTTGATGTATTGTGACTGTGAAAGACAATGTAATACTTCTGCTTTTCCCTGTTCAAAATTGGATTATTTTACTAAAAATAATGTCAAATGAAAACACTTATTTTTGGTCTTCCACTGAACATTTTTGCCTCTTTTTATTTGCAAGTATTTATAAAATGTTCTAAATTCCCACGTTTGGTCAGCAAAGGCTGAACATGTAGGGGGGTGCATGGAACAGAAGCAGTTTTTAATTTAGGGGAATTAGCCTCAGTAGGACAAGGCTCTGCTCACTTCGACAGCTGCAAATACTGGCACACACTGAGGTAAACATGTTTAAATTACATAATTTCCAGACCACTGATTTTTTGCAACTAACTCCAGGGCAGTTCCCTTGAAAGAAAAACTCAAGGACAGATTTGTGATGCAACATTATTGTATCCATTAAAAAATGTCAGAAACATTCTGCTCTGGCTCTGTATTACACATATTGTCCTAATATGTGATTCATGCAAGTCTTCTGCTCCCTCCAACTGGACTGATGGCAGCAGACACTAATAGCCTGGACTAACAATAGATGCATTTTCTTTGAATTTCACATGTTTGTTTGTGGCTTTTTTTGTCTACCAGAAATTATCTGATCTTTTCTGGGTGGTTTATTTCTCTTTCATTTTCTGGTCTGACACTGAGTATAAAACCATGAGTCAGTGCAGAAGCCATTAATCTGCTGTATTAACAAGCTCACAAAGTGGGGAAGAAATTAAAGATTTTTATCAACTTAAACATAAAGTGAAATCCTGACATTTCTATGTTTTAAAAGGTGTGTTGATCTACACACATGCTGTCCTTGCTTCCTTCCCAACTTCTGTCTCCTCAAAATGGGTGAAGCAGCTGATGAACAAAGGAGGATTATCCCAGGGCCAGCTCCTGGCAGTCTCAGTTTTCTTGGAAGGTGTCTTCCTTTTGGGTAGTCCTAAAGAAAAAAGTTATGTTGATTGAAGAGGAAGCAATATCCTAATTGAGTAAAGGTGTTGGACTGGTGAGGTATTTGCAAGGAATGCTTCTCAGCTAATTGTTTAGAATGTAGAAGAAATGTTGGTGGTCAGTGAGGTGGAAAACAGGATGGGAAAGGACAAAAGCATTTTTTAATTCAAAATTTAGGCAGCATAGAAAGACACATTCTTGGATTGATAGCTGGATTGTTATTTCAACTGTACCATAGGTTTCTTGAAAAAAGAAATCTAGCACAGAAGTCTCTTCCAACATCACTGTGACCCCTACCCTATAAAGTGTTCACAGATGAAATGTGAATTGTGGATATGTTTGTCTTTGATAATTTGTGATATTTTGAAGCATAACTGATAACTCCACATTTAAAAGACACATCATTGATGTGCAAATAGGATGTCAGATTAAAGAGAGGAGAAACACATTAGGTTTCCTTAGGTGGTTAAATCTACTTCCTAGTTCAAGTATGGAAAACCAAACAACTTTGGAGTTTATTTCACCTGACAAATTTTCAGAACATGGCACAGTAGTTTATTTAAAAAATACTAGCTTATTTAAAGAAAGATTTAGCAAATAATCAGAATGCTCTTCTCAGGGTCACTGAAGAAATGGGGAATAATGCAAAAATACTGGAGTGTTGAATGAAATTAAACACTAATTCCAGTGCTTTATTCCCCCTATCATCTCTGTTACTGCTGAAGATGAAAACACCAATGGCAATAGTTGACAAAAGCTGCCCTTGTGGAGGCTTATGTTGTCTAATGCTTCTTGCCAAGAGGACATTTCCAGGCCCATTTTCAGATTGTAGATCATGTCAAAACAGTCTGAATAATTCCCCAAAGTCTCATCATTTCCCTGTAAGTGTCATGACAGCTTTGATAGATGCCTTCATTTCCATATAATAGTCAGAAAGGCAAGAACATTTTTGATTTCTTTCTCAATAAGAATAAGATTTTCAAAAGTTTTTGGTGTTCTGAAACTGCTCCAATTGAAGTCAATATGTTTTCTGACTAGCTTAAAATGGAGAAAGAAGTTATGGTCATCTAGAGCACTTCAGAAAATCCTACAATTCTTTTTCATGTATTATTCAATCCCTTTATGTGCTTAGGCAAGCTCAAAGGGAGCAATACAAAATGCTCATATCCACACCCTTGTCAAAGAGTACTTAACAGCTAACAACTCTCTGCCAAAAGAATCTGAACTATGGCTTAATTTAAGAACCATTCAATTTTGTCATATTTCCTTATGGTAATTTTTAACAAAAGTGAATCACGACTGACAAGCACCCCTTTAACAATGGTATATTAATTGAATTAAGAGGGAGAATAAAGGAGGCATTACAGGCAGTTAAGTGTGAGAAAGCATGTTCTACACTGAATAATTAATTTTCATTCCAAGATAAAAATGTTGCCCATTGATTTACAACCCCTTCTGGCTACAAAGCCTTTTGGTGGAAACCTGATTCTTAATTATTGTCACAGGAATGCTAAGCTTGTCAAAAAGCTGTTTCCATCATGATGATCAGCCTTAACTGCTCGGAGCAATTTTTGTGCCATACTCAACAGCTGCTTCATCATTTGTTATCTTTTCAATTAAGCACTCTATTCCTACACGACTCATAATCTCCATGGAAGAAAGAAACACACGTGTAAACACATGTGCTTACATACAAGTGCATGCTCTCCTCAGCAGAAACCCTCAGCAGCCTGTCTCTGCTTTTCTTTATTGAACAAATAGTTCATACATTTCCATAAAATTCTAGTGGGATATTTGGACTGTGGCACATACAGGTACTCTGAAAATAACACAGAAGGCTTCAAAGCATCACATCAGCATTTTCGGTTTACATAGTTCTGTCTATGTTCCACCATATTTTTGTCTGCTAAATTTACTCCTTTCAGTGCCAGAAGTGAAAATAGACTGATTACTCCATTAAAAAAGTAAACATAAACATACCTTTTCCTAAAAAACCATAGTCATGCCTTTATTATGCTTAAATTAGATTTTAATAAATTAATGCCCTTTCCTTGATATAGACTTTGTATTCCTCATATATAGCCATTCTTTTTGGAGATTTTGTAAGATTGAATGTTTTTAACCTGGATGACTTTAGCAGAAAGTAAAGAAGAAAGGATGTCAGGTGCTTCTTCCTCCTACAAAAAGAGAAGGAAAAACAAATGAGGAAATTAGTCTTCCTCATCCAATGACCCTAATTGCCAGTATGACAGTATCTCCTGTAAGTATTTTGGTTCTGCACATGGAAATGCACACAAGAAAATTTGCTGGTTCATTGGTTTACGATGTAAATCAATTCAAACTTAATTTGAGATACTTCATTTAGGCTTCTTGTTTGAACCAGTGATCTGTGGCAAATCTTGTTTGTGCAAAAGCAGAAACAGAAGTTAATAGATATAGAGTGCCAAATTATGTTGCCAGACCAACCACTTGAACAAAGTTTTTACCTGCAGGTTTGATTAGTAAACAAGAAGGTTTGTAGAAAGTTATCTTGACATGGTATGTAAATATTATTTGCTGTCAAGTGAAAACATGAATGTGTCTTTGTAAATTTGCTAAAGTATGAGTTAGGTGCATTTGTGAAATAGCTGCTGTCCAAGTGCAATTTGGAAGCTTTTCAGGGGATATTTATTTATTACCAACAGAAAATGGTATTTTATGATAAGATAATATAAACAACTGTTCTTCATTAGAAACCTGATCTATCAAAGAAGAACATGCTTGGCTCTATTGCTGGAACTATGTGTTCAATTATGTGTTGGTTTGGAATTTAAATTATTTTTGTGAAGGATTTTATATTGTGCACGTACCTTTTGAGGTTAAAATACAGTCATTAGGTTTATTTGGGCAGAACAAAAGGGAATGGAACATGAAAATTCAAGTGCTTTTTCATATTTTGTATATCTGAAACTCCTTCTTTACTGTTACAATGATGATAGAATAAACACAAAAGCATTTGTGTTGTATTTTTAGGGTTTTAGAGCTGCAGATGGAAAAATGATCCTTTTGAGCTAGACAGTTTAAAAACACAGAGCTCCACCAAAACCTGAACCGTACTTCAAACCATGTAGGCACCCTTGTTAATTTTTACTTTAATATCATCAGCCTGTACACAGAAAGAAACACATTTTCTCCAGCTCTTCTGATGATTCACTGTAGGGATACCAGCTGTACCTGAAAGCTCTGAGTTTCTCTGTTACAAATTCAAACTAGACTTATCTAAAGATTTTTCCTTCAGCTTACTTAACCTAAAGAATTAGTTCTAAATATATATGAATAATCTGAATGCATTTGAGCATTAAGATTTCCAGTTTGCACCTGGTGACATCAGGAGGACCCACCCCAAGCACTTGTGTGAGAGGTACCTGGGCAGGTCTCGGCCCTGTTAAAGCTGGATTGATGCAGGGAAAAAGGATCATCCAGCACAGCTGAGTGAAAGAGAAATACCAGAGAGGTGAACAGGGGCAAAGACTTATGCATGGAGAACATAGTCCCTATAACCTTAGGTTTGTTTTTTTTTTCCTGGGCAGTGATCTAAGGAGTGAATCGGCTGGGCTGGAGGCTGTGGCCAAGCAGAGACTGTGGCACTGTGGGAGCACCTGAGGGCTCTGCTTGGGGATGCAGGCTCAGATGGAGCTCTCTGTATTTACACACTGGACAGGCTCTGCTTACCCCTGAGTCTGTTTTTCCTGCCAAGACTTTATTTCACTTGGACCAGGCTGCACTGGGTGCTGGTCACCACACTTCCTGTAAGAGGTGGAATGGTGCAGGCACCACTCTGACTCTGGCACAAGCTAATCAGGCTCCGCTCCCAAATTTTGTCTGAGCATATTCTCTGTTCTGCCCTGTCAGCTTGCTGTACTTCAGACATGCTCTTCTACTTGCTAGATATGAGAGTTTTCTTCATTCTTTAGGAGAACTGACAAAAAGACTGTGCTCTTGGTACCCTGGTCAGAAGAAAAGCTTTCCATTGTGGCTCCTTTTATGATGATTTTATATTAATCTCCAGTTCTGAAATGGATTTGCTACGATCACCTGTAGTCCTGACCTCAAATTTCATTGACTTTTTCACTTTTTCAAAAATGACTCTATTCATATTTGGGCCACAGAGGACTCTACAATACAAAGTATTTGTTTGTGTGACATGGGCTGCCGTAAGCAAAAAAAAAAAAAAAAAATATTTTGTTTAGAGGGCTCATTTGACTTAAAGTGTTTCTGTCATCCTCTAAAATGCTGAACCTGAGGCTCATGTGCTGAGTCCAGCTGAGGGTCTGGCCCATCATTTGGCATCTGCAGGAGAGAGTAGGAAAAGCAGTGAGTGAGAGTCTCCAGCTCTTGAGTGCCTCTGGTCAGACACTGCTGTCAGCTATTCCTCATGTAACCTACTGAAATACATGGATTTACTTGCTAGCCCCAGAGAAGGATAGAGGCACTCAAGTGTTATTGCAGACAGGCAAAACGTGCAGCCCACACTCTTAGATATGTGTGTAACCACGTGAATGTATTCTCTGCTTTTCTTCACTATGCACGAAGTATTTTTCACTTAACATGAAAGCAAAATATGAAATAAAATTCTAGATACAAATAGTTTCTACCCAGTGATGTATATAAAAAAAAATCAAAATAGATCCTTTCTTGAACAGTCTCCCTCCATATTATTTCACAGTCTCTGAAAAATGAGATTAAGAGCAAAAAAAAATTAAAAAATCAAGCAATTCAAACACGAAGTCCTGCAGTGTCAGAACAACAGATGTGCTAAGACAATCTATATCTGTGGAATGATCCTGTAAAGTGATTTACCTTGTCTTGAGATATTTGGCAGGGAAATATGGATAAAATATATTGCCTTGTACATTCTATCAACATGTATTCACATATACACTTGGTGCCAGTTTATAGGCAGAGATAAAGAGAGAGGGTAAGTAGGTGTGACCTCTCTTTATTAGGATTCATAATAAGATACAAATAAAAAGATCAGGAAGATGGGGGTTTTTAGAAAATATGTCTCAGATTTATCCCAAATAGGAAGAAAGTAGGAAGAAGGGATTTCAACTCTGTAGGTATGTGCCTGGAAAATAATATGTCAGGATGCATTAAGCATCTGCCAGGTTCTTGGAAAACATTTTGTCAATATTTTGATAAGGCATCCAAATATATGTGAAGATTAGAAAAAAGGCTGATGATAAGGGAGAAACTTTGAAATTACAAAGATTGCAAGTTGTAGTAAAGGAACATAACAGCAAAACCAGAAAATTTTTTTCAGGTACAAAATGTCAGTGTCACAGACAATTGGGAAGCTGACTTAAAGGAAAAAAATAATCAAAATCTGAAAAACTGTTTTGGGAAGACAAATGCAAATCATCTTCTAGTAGAGGAAAACCAGTGAATTTAGTAAGAAGAGGAGTGCATTAACCTGCTGCTTATGAGATAAAAGTTGTAGGCATTTTGGAGGGCTATCCCTAAGAAAAATATCTCAGCTGTTGAGTGAGTAAGAAAATTGAAACAATTTCTGAGACTTTTAAAGGTAGAATGCAGTGTTCTTTCTCTAGACTCTAATCCTGGAAAATAAATAATTGAAATAAAATCTTAGATTATATAACAGGAAAATTTTTGACTGAAGGTTATGGCTTTTCCTCATAGAGCTTCTTCTCTTGACTGACCCAAGCTGACATTGCCCTTGACATCAAAGACTGTTACATACTGCATCCTTTTCAGATCTGTCCCCAGGCCACCTTCTTGATCTGCTTTTCTCTGATACAAATACAGAACCACTTAGTTCTGCCCAGAAATGTGTTCCTTTCCTGCTTAAAGCAGAAAAGTCCCAACTGGGAATGTGTTTTGTAAGTCTAGCTCAGGCTGGGCTCGTGGAAATCCCTGTCAACATCCATCCTGCTGTGTCACCTCCATGAAGGCAGCCTAGCTAGGAAAAGGCTGGCATTATTATGGCAAAACACAAGCCTGAGACCTGCAGCACCCAAGCAGAGTTCTGTCACTGCACAGGATGACCAGACACCACCACCTAGTCTTTCTTTTCCTCTGCTGGAAATATGAGGCAATATATTTCTAAAGTTTATCAAACTGAATATTAACTGTGTGTGGTTTTTCTTCAAGGACATGATGAGGAGGCAGCTGAAGGACTCATGAAAGGCTTGGTAAACTGTCTAATATTCTTGTGAAAGGTGCTCATACACTGCAGCAAAGAAGAAAGTAGAATTTCTGTTTCTTTTGATTGTGTCACATCCTTACTTATTAATTCTTATTCTGACTTTTTATCAGAGCTCAATTCACCTCCCATTTTTTTTTCTCAGAGTCCATTGTCTCTCCTTTTCTGTTCTAATTGTTAAGATCTTCATACAGCTGAGCTGTTTCTTTAGAGAGCCTTTGTTTGATGTAATGTAACCTGAGAGCTCAGCCACCATGTTCAGCAGTAAGGAATTTTTTGCAGCAAAGGTGCCAAGTCATTGCTTCTTTTGGATTTCTCGCTTTCTTTTCTTTATTTAATTGCAGGGAGAAGGACCTTACTTTCAGAAATGGAAATAAAAGACCCCTCATTGTATGTGGCTTGATTATGTGTCTTTCTCTGCACCAGAGAATGTGTCATCTGCTAATACAAAGGGTGATTTTCCCTCAGTAAAAGGAATGTAATTTCTGGGATCTCAACTCAATTTACTGCTGTCTTTGGCTCCCATCCAGAGAAGCATTAAGGGATATGCTTAATTGTAATCATGAGAACAAATGAGAAGTCCTATTGATTTGCTTATGGTTTGGGTTGTGCCTAAGAGTTGTGTTTGGACAGTGCTTCAATTCTAGTTTTAGAAAGGACAGCTTCTCCTTTCTGCCAGGTGGATGGGTGTTGAATTGGTCTGGCAGGAAGAACTACAGAGACAAAAAGTAGAAAATGATGAAAAAATTCAGTGAAGAGCGACAGGAAGTTAAGGAGGTCAGTGAGGAAGGAGTCATGTATGTCCTGGAAGCCTCTAAGAGCAAGAACAATACAAAGGCATTGACTCTCTTTGGAAGGGATCAGCTGTTTTTAATGCTCACCTTATCTGAGAGCTGCCACAAGCCTGCCTTAAGTACAAGATGTTGGAAGAATTATTTGTTTTCATTATTGCATTAAAAAAAACCACTGATAATTTGGGAAGGTTGGCATAAAAGGCCTACAACAAGTGTGATTTTACAATTAGAACATTTGAACATATTTGGGGGGTCCTAAAGGGAGTCTCCTATACCAGAAGGAGAAAAACCAGGCCTCTAAACAGTGATGGACCATCCATACCATAAGGTCCCTTGCAGTCCTGCTCAGCTACATGCCCACAGTGGTGTTACACAAAGTGATATAGACTGCTTTGAGAAGCTAAATTCAGAGCATCCAAACCAACAGTGAATACTCATAAATACTGTGTTCCAGTTTGGGTTTTACCTTGCCAAGCTGAATTAGCTAAGAGTTGGGTGTACAAGGGTATTACGAACTACACAGAATAATCTTTTTTGTATGATTGCCTTGAACCTCTAGATAAGTGAAACAGTGTGTAAAGCTGATAATCAAGATGCTAGGCATGTTAAAATGGAATAAATAGAGAATTAGAACCAAAGCAAGTCATTTTCATGTGCAAACCTCACAGGAGATTTCGTCTCCATGTCTTACTTCTGCTTCATTTTACAACTCAAACTAAAACAGTTACTCCAACTTTTCAAAAGGTAGTGACATCTTTCAGTCTTCTGAGGCTTTTCTCATGCCCCAAACCAGATTATGCGGGGAATCTTGGTCACTACTGGGTATTTAGTAGCATTTAGTACCATTCAGCATTAATCTCAGGGAAAACAATGAAAATGCTGATATAAAATGGGATCAATTAAAGAATAAAGGAAAGAAACATAATCAATGCTAGTTAACACTTTTGTGGAAGTAGGTTTTGAGAGGTGTACCATTTGGTCACATTTATATATGTGGGATCAACCTCTGTTAAAATAGGTATAGTTTAACTTTTAAAAGTATTTGCTGGCATAATTAATCAACTTTCTAACTCTTCTATTAGTTGACATTGATATTGATAATGTTACTGATATTGATGTGATTTCATTTATAGTTGGGCACTTCAGGCTTTGCACACAGATTCTTTTGGGTTATATTGCTTTAAGAAGAAATACTTTCTCTAACAGTGACTTCCTTTCAACAGTGTAATCTCTTAAGCAGGGAGACAGACCCCTCTTAAATTAGAGCGTCTGATTTGCAGGGTGGAGTTCCTGTTGTCTGTAGAAGATATGGCAAGTAATCAGTACCTCTATAACTGGCCTGGAGATAGAACTAATACAATCATTTGCCTTTCTTTGGGCTTTTAAATTATATCTTAATGCTAGCACAGGCACCACAAACACAACCTCTGGGCTTGTGAATACTAGCAGAGTTTAAAATCCAGATATTTTTTATTCTGAAGAGCTATCGAAGTCTGTTTGCCCAGCTGAAGATTTTCCTTCTTTTATCAGAAGGATAAATCTTGTGTCAGTGTAATGGACTGTGTCAAATGTGGTCTGGCACACACTGAGTAAGGAATAATACTCCCCAAGGTTTGCCTCCAGCACCCGAGAAATAAGATATACAGTAGGAAGCATACCTTGAAGTATAGGATTTTAATCTCAGACAAAAAATAAATTTTCTGGATGAAAATAAAGGTGAATGAAATGGTTCAATGTTTGGGATAAATGAAAACATCTTTCACCTTTTTCATGACAGAGGTGTATTTGGTTGAGACTCAGCTTCACTTAAATCAGTAAGGCTGCTGGTTTTCATCAATGATAATCTTTATTGTCTTTTTCTTTGATTGAATTTGGTTTCACATAGGAAAGGAACCAAACTGATAACAGAAACTGGGTTAAGAGGGTCATGAGACATTGGAACAGAAGAAGCTTTGGATACTGGAAGTCTTCAAGGATTCTATGAAAAGGGTATTTATCAACTGAAGTACTCACTTAGCATTTTTCATTTCTATGTTGTTTACCATTCAAAATCAAAATAAAAAGATGCAGTTCAACAGTTTGGGGCTGAGAATATTTATTTAGGGGATAAAGCTTTAACTGTACTTTAAGACTTTAGATGGGCGCTGAAGACTCATGAGATTTGGCCACTTACTCATCCAGGCTTCACTACAAATCTTCATTACAGAAAAGAAGTGTTAAATAATGTTATGCTGATTTAGGAAACCACAAGCTGATTGAAATCACAACTCATCTCACCTGCACAATACAAGTGAAGGAATATCAGTTTAAAGTTTCAATACCACATGTTGCTAAAGAATCTTTCTATGATGCCTTCAACTATTACTTTTGATTGTAACCTTCCTCATAAAATATAAATATCCTTTATTTCCCTTTATGCCTGGTATGGCTCACTGGTTTTTATCCACTACTGGTTTTCCAGGTAGGCAACAACAAGGTCCCAATAAGGGACAGTCAAGAGGCCTCAGGGCATTGGGACAACTGGTCAAGGTGTCTCGAGCACAAGATATACTCTTTTATTTGCTGCAGGTTGCAGGAAATGGTGGGGCAAGAAACAGGTAAATCATGCAGATGAAACACCTGGCTTTGAGACTGGTGTTACCAAAAGAATTTGGGTTCTTTTGGTCATGGGTTGGCTTAAATGACACCAAGACTGCTGGCAACAAACAGGATCCTCCTGTCTCAAAGGGGGAAAAGGCTCTTAGCTCAGATATTACCAGGGCTTATTGAAAAATATTTAAACTAAGTTTGAAGGAGGATGAGAACATAGCCAGGCTTGACAGTGATAAGGTGTGGGAATGGGAGAACTATGGTGACCACACTAGAAGAAAATGAGGTTTAAGAGGGAATATCTTGTTCAAGCACAGGCTGCCAAAGGCATAATCATTAAATAGGACTATGGGGCATCCCTTTGCGCCCCTACTGGGATCAAATACTCCTATAAAGTGCTTGTACACCAACACACTCAATATGGGGAACAAAGAGGAGAAACTAGAGGTCTGTGTGCAGCCCTTCTGTCTAATGGCAATTACAGGTGTGGTGGGATAGCTCAGGTGACTGCAATGTTGTCATGAATGGCTGCTCACTGTCCAGGAGATACAGAGGAGGAAGGTGCAGTGGAGGAGGTGCTCTCTGTGCGAGGCAGCACTTGGGATGTTTTGAGCTCTGTCTTGGTGTGGATGATGAGTGAGTCAAGGGCTTTAGGGCAGGATGAAAGAGCAGAGCAGCTGGAGTAGCTGTGGGTGTTTGTTACAGGCTGCCTGATCAGGAGGGGGGAGTTGATGAGGCCTTCTACAGGCAGATAGGAGCTGCCTCAAAGTCACAGGCCCTGGTTCTTGTGGGGAACTTTACTCTGAAAAGCGACACAACAAAGCACAAAGGGTCCAGGAGGTTTCTGGGAAGCATTGATAACAACTTCCTGGGTCATAGGAAGTAGAGAAATGGTGCGGTCCTGAACTTTCTGAAGGGAAGGCCTTCAGAAACAGGGAAGGCCTTGTTGGGGGTAGGAAGGTTGGGGATGCCTTGGCTGTACTGACAATGAGATTGTTCAGCTCAGGATCAGGTGAGGAGGAAGCAGGGCAGCAAGTGAGGTGGACTTCAGGAGAACTAACTTAAGCTTCTTCAGGAGCCTTGGAAGAATCCTTTGGGAACAGGCCCTAAAAAGAAGAGGGGTCCAAGAGAGATGATTAATATTCAGGGATCACTTTTTCCAGGCTCAACGGAAAAGAAATCAAGCAAAGGGGACAAGTGACCCCCTTGGATAAATAATGATCTTCTGTCATTATTCATGTGTAATCAGGAAATATACAGGAGATGGAAGCAGGGGGAGGCTACTTGGAATGACTGTGAAGAGGTTGTCAGAGTCAAGAAAACCCAAAGTCTATCTGAAGTTAAATCTGGCCAAGGATATCAGGACAACTAGATCTTCTTCAAATGCATCAAGAAAAAAATGAAAAAGCTAAGGATAATGGGCTCATCACTTAATGGAGGGGAGACCCTGGTAACAGGGGATGCAGAGAAGACAGAGTAACTGAATGGCTTTATGCATCTGCCTTCACTGCCAAAACCAGCCCTCAGGAATGCCTGACCCAGGGGAGCAGGATAAAGACATGTTAGAAGGAAGACTTTCTCTGGGTCAGGGATAATGGGGTTAGAGAATAATAAATTGAATCTTGTTTCTCAGTGGTCAATGTGTACCTCAGTCAAGCATTCATTTTCAGTCCTCAAAAAGTCTCACAACTCTCAAAAAGGTTCTACTTCTTCCCAGATACCATGTTTCACCAAATGAAGGGCAGAAACATCCATATTAGGTGCACAGACAGCACAGGAAGAGCCAAGTTTGGAGATAATAAGGCCCTTTCCATCTAAGTCTTTCCTCAGATGGTGCTAAAGACTTTCCACACCAATTCTAAAAAATTGCTCTGCCAAATGACATCATAAAGCATTCAAAATGAGCTGTATGTATCATTTGCATTCAGGAAAATCTTTAGTGAAAATCGCCTACAGCTTTCTCTCTCTTTGAGCAGCACGCTGACATGATCCAAAAGGAGTGTCTTAATTATGGTAATTATAGGATTTAAAATTCATTAAATAAAATATTGAGGCTATTCAAACTCAGATTTTTGAAGGATTATAGTGTTTGACAACACTATGAAAGGTTTAAGTGCATAGTTTAACTGCCAGAATTGGTTTGTGTTTAGTCCTCATTACTCAGCACGAAAAACATGTTTTAAGTGGAATCTGCAGCCCACTTTCAACTGTCAGTCTAAATATGTCTATTCACAAGCTGAGAAATTAGCACAGTGCATGATGCTCTGGTGACACTCATCAAGCAAGAACATCATAATTTCACTCCATCTCACATCCAAGTCATGAATTTCTACACTTTGTTTAAAAAAAAGCCAACAAAGGAAAAAAACATCCCTGCTCTGAAAGGTTGACAGGGGCTTAAAACAGCTAAAGTAAGTCTGAAGTAAAAGACAATTCCTGGCTTTCAGAGTCTGCCTTTGTGGACATTGACTCTGAAACAGTGGAGTAGGGCTGGTAGGAGTAGGAATGACTTTTCCTCTCCTATAGTCCCATAGCCTCTAGCCAGTACAATGACATTGTATCTGCCCAGCTCCTGGTGTTAGACAAAATTGGGAGAAAGACAGAAAAGAAAAAATCCCCCTATGATGAAGTAATTTCCCAGAATTGTCTCTTATTGATGGAGGAAAAAATTACTCTCAGATGTGGGTCATATGCTCCCAGATAGTGAGCCTAGTACTGATGATCGGTTTATCCTTGATGCCACAGGTGTCCATGCCAATGCTTTGCCCTCCTGCCTCTCCCATAATGCAAAGCAGCTCTGTTCATGCTTTGTACCAACAACATGCTTCTGCCTTTAATGTTTCAGCATCCTCCCTCCACTCAGTGCTGCTCTTCTTGCCTCAGCTCTGACTCATGGTAAAACAGCCATGGTCACCTTGCAAAGGGAAAGTGTGACTCTGTTGGCACTGGTGTTCAATGCCTAAGGAACTTTACAGTTATTCCTGCTACTCTGTGCCATGTTCCAATGAAGTGTGTCCAGGTACATCCAAAAAGCAGTGACTAAGTCTATTGATGTAAATGAAACCGCATTGGTATAAAACCAGTGCATATAAGACCAGAATCATGATCCTAACTGCCAAAAATAGAATATTAGAATTACATTTATAATAAATATCTTTATGGTGTAGGAGATTCTATTTGTATGCAGTACTCACCTCTTAGAATAGCCACACAAGGAGTGAAGTTAGATCTGATTTATGATCACATCATTTAGGATCAGCCTCTCTTTCCCAAGAAGAAAATTTTAGTAACTACCTTCAGGTTACTTTGCAACAGAGCTAAGACAGCTCAGATTCAGGAGATTGTCTTAAAATGTCTTGTGTCCACCCATCAAAATGTCTTCATTTAAGGCTTGAGTCTTATAGCCTCAGTCCTGGCCCTCCAGGATATCTAGATCTGAGCTCAGGACCTGAGGCTTTTCTATGCTGCATGGCTATAAAAAGTATCAGGTTTGAAATCTGCAGCAAAACCTCTGATGATGACAGTGTCCACATGAAAGCCTCTTCTGGGAACCAAACGTATATAAACAGGTATGGCACCAGTTGCATGGGTGTGGCACAATTGTGTACATACAAACTGAGCATGTGTGGAAAGTGCAAGTTCTCACAAGAACAGCGAGGCATGCTGACAGAGTCACAGCAGGGCACTGGCTAGAAAATAAGGAAGAGAAGGCATTCTTGAATGTATTTACAGATTTTTAGCCAAGTATACTCTCAAGCATATTGAACAATAAACAATTTCTTCTAGAAAAATACAGGAGAATTATGAACTTCAGTAGTGATATGCAGAAACAGTTCTTCAAAGGGAATGCTGCACTACTGTTTTTTAGAGCTTGATGAGCTTTCCTTAAATCATCTGTCAGGTATATAGTGCTGTGCTTATTTTTGTAGAAGGGAGTTGTTGATTGGGCTATTTTCTCAGCAATTTTCCTAAGGCGAGTCCATATAGGAAAGAAAACAGAGGTTCTGTCTGTAGAGATCTCTCTCTATAGTGCTCCCACAGGTCACATGAGAGCATGAGCTCACATTTGGAGCACTGTGTGGCTTGGTACAGATGTGTCCATCCACTCTGTTGGAGGCATTTGGGTTCCCTTCCCTGTTCCAGTGTGTCTTTGTGTAGCAGACTTACTCTCACCCTGATCCAGGGGCTAGCCAGCATGAAGGTGATGTGAGGGATGAGGGAGTGTGACAGTGGTGTGAGTTTGGCCTTGGAGATGCTGCAAGAACCAGGAGGCATGGAAAACTGGGAAATAATTTTCCTCAACCAGGAGAGGGCAGAGACTTCATTGTCCAGTAGTATGAAACCATGTATGCACTTCCACAGGCAAAAGTCATCCCTGATTCCCTGAAACCATTAATGTTTACTGCATGTGTAAGAAATGGAGGACACTTTTTCCGGTAATCCTCATGGTCAATGGAACAGTTTTCTGAAAGTCTGGAACCAGAGATCCATTCTCTGCTCTTCATTTTCACATTTATTCTGTGCCAGATACCTTTTATAATCCATCTGTTTCTCACCAGATCAGTAATTTTGTTTTCTTTTCTGGCAGACAGGTCCTCAGAAGCCTTGCCAAAAATATCCTATGTCCAAAGTTATTTTTAAAAGGTGTGAAATTAAAGAAAAATCCAAGTGAATCCAAGGTAAGTAGTTTGTATTCCTTTCTACTTTTAAATTCTGTAAGAGCTAATAGTAGGGTAAAAATATTCAAAACTAATGAGATTTCAGAGAAGACATTTTCCATTTGAAAAGAAATAGAGGAAAGAAACTTTGAAATTGCCTCATTTCAGGAAAGAACTGAAGACCAAGCTTCATTCCGAAATATCAAGGACAGTCCTTTATTGTACTGGCATCTTAAAGAGAATAGACTGCGTGAGCTTTTGTAACTGGTTTTGAAACACTCATTTTGGTTTAAAGTTGCCATGCTGAACTCAAACGCAGCTGAATTGCTGCTAATGGGTGAACTGACAGTCTCTTCAGTTTGCAGTAGACAGATGTCAACACTGCAGCTGGGACTAGTCATAAGTTGTCATCATGACTGGAAGTAACTGAAACTTTTCTTGAACATAGATAGCTACGATTGAACGGACATAAAAACTAATTCATCCTCTCACACTTAATATCTCATGGCTTCAAGCAAAGGACAAAGGGGGTAGAAGTTCCCTTTTACAGGACATTGGGCAATTTTGACATTCGTCTTCATGTGGATTACAAACAGAACTTGAAAATGTCAAC
This sequence comes from Petroica traversi, assembly GCA_025920805.1. Taxonomy (NCBI): domain Eukaryota; kingdom Metazoa; phylum Chordata; class Aves; order Passeriformes; family Petroicidae; genus Petroica; species Petroica traversi. The sequence goes on along the minus strand of JAHLSL010000015.1, from coordinate 24,320,593 downwards.
ATTTTTGGTGTAAACAAAATAATTCTTTTACTCTCAATTGAAATGCTTTATTTTGACAAAAACTAAACATTCAGATTATTCACTCCTTCTCAGTTATGCTGGAAAGGCATTGGGATGCAGTATCATTCATATGTTTCATCCCTACGATGAGGAAACTGTTTCCTGCTAATGATACTGAAAACAGAAATTTCTTCCCCTTGCCTTCAAATAAACCTCTGCTGAAGTTAATGCAACTTTAGGGGGTGTTTTGACTTAACCAAGAAGAATTCTCTTCTTGGAGAGAATTCCCTCTATCAATATTTTCCAGACAGGAAATCACCTTCATTGGTGCAGTGCTCAATGGGCAGGTATATAAGGATGTAATTTATAGCACCATTTAGGTTACTTTGAGACAAGTGGGTAGGTGACCACTTTGGTTCCCAGACCTTAACAATGAAAGGACAACTCAAATACATTAAAGAATCCTTCAAAAAATCATGGAGTTCTGAAGCCACCCAACAATCCAATGTGATTTATTCTGAATCTTATTTATCTTTATTACGCTTGGAGTATTTTGGGTAGATCATGCACGCTTCATGCTCCATCTGCTCACCTTACACAGGCATGGACTATGCTCCTAACTTCTAGTATCTTTTACTTTTAAAGATTCCTCCTTGAAAGAAATGAAAGTTTTAGAAAACAATTACAAATTTTTGCTCACACTGGAAGAAAAGTAAATTTTAAGAGTATTGAAAACATTGGACATGCAAAGACTCTAAATCAAATTTCGGTAGGAAGAAATTTCAAATTCACTCGAACTATCCCCAGAATCTGATTAAGCAGCATCCAGTAGACAGAGTAACTCTTGCCCAGATATCTATTTAGTGGTCACAAAATCAAACATGAGCACATGATTTTGGTGGTGTATCCTTTAGGGTTTGTATTGTGATGACACATTATAGCCACGGTTGTCTAAGCATATAAATAAGGAAATTTACTTAAGGAAAGATGACCTTTCCTTGTCTATTTGCTATCACCTTGTTGGAACTAAAGGAAGGAACTGCTCCTCAACAGAAAATGAGAGCACATTTTAGTTTAAGGAATAATTTGTGGTGGTGATCATTATGAACTTTATATCACCCTTGGCACCAAAGAATATGACCTCTTTCTTTGAAAGTATGCTTCAGAATAAAAAGTTCATGAGAAATTTTTTCTTTTGTCTTCTGTGTGTCTCTTGTTCTGTGCTGTAGCTTGGGGACCTCTGCAGAGAGATCACAAATGATATTTGATTTTATCAGAGGAAAGGGAGATTTGTGACATACCTCCCTGAGGACAAAATTCCATCTTATTTAAAAAATACTAATTTTTTTCTTTTTTGTGAAATTAATTTTTTTTCATGGGGCTTTTACAAACTACTCTTACCTACCCAAGTTTCCATTCAGACAACATTAATAGAAGTCTCAATATTGTCTAGAGTCTTTAAATCTAAGTTCTCCAATGTCTCTTCTCTCAAGCTGCCTTTTGATATGTGGCATTTCTACCCCTTCGCCAAGCTGACCAATGCAGAGAGGCTCTACAGACACATACAAATATTGTGAACTTGCCAGCTTGCTTGATTTTGTTATTCTTAGGGACACAGTACATCTCTGTTTAAATCCCTGGGAGTAGCTGGTGTGAAAAAATTCAATTAATTTTGGTAATGATATCAGGATTTCACCTGGGATCTGCTAAGGGACTACACATACAACACTTCCAGAAGTCTGGGCTTTCTCTTTTAGTCTCACACCAATTCCTTGTATCTCTTTCAATGACAAGGAAAAAGGCAGAAATGTCAAAGAGCTCTCCATGAGTGGTTTTCTGTGAATTCCACAGCCTCAGTCTCTTCTCCCTCCATATGAAACAAGTTAAATATGAAATTTAAAAGCAAAAGGAAAAAGGAGCACTTACAAATGCCCTGTCGAGACTCAGTCTAGTTTTTCTCCTCTCCCTCACCTGCCTTTCCCAGAATGATTCCTAAGGGGAAAAAGCACTTAAAATACACTCTTGATCCTGACCCAAGTCCCACTGCTTCCTCATTCCTCTGCTGATCAAGACAAAAACCACTTAAATGGGCTCTTTGGGACAATTCACGCATCTTTTTTCTCTCCTCTAACTTTAAGCTCCAGAAGGTAAAGGTGTTTGAAAAGAAAGGTTTCGTTGATACTCAGCTCAGTTTCCTTCTCTCTGCTCTGCTTGTGTTTTCAGCTCGTTGGGTTTCTCAAGTCTCCTCCTCCCTGACAAAGTAAATCTCACAGCATATGATATCATGCTAAAGATCTTGAACTGAATGTTACCGTATGGCTCCCACTGCATGTACGATTGCTGTATGGGGGAGATATGGATTTTGCAATGACCCAGTAAAATAACTGGCGTGTTGTTTTCTGTTTCCTCTTTACAACAAAGATATATCAAGATATTAAAAGTATTTGCATTTGCTCTTCGCTATGCACTGAACCATTGGCCAGGAGCAAATGCAGATTTCTGGAACTGCATTAAAGCCAAAATTTTATAGGCTCAGCTGTAGTGATGGTGAAAGGTGAGGCAAACAGCACCATGCAGAGGCTGATCACAGGGCTCTGGGGCTTCCTTCAGTTGCTGAAGCAAAGGCATCTGCTACTGATGAAGTGCCTTCAGGTATTTTTCATCCCCTCCAGCTGCCAGTCCAACAGAGTCCAGGACCCTGTAGGTCTGCATCCCATCTGCTGGCACATTGCGTGTCCCAGATACTCCCAGGGCATTTAGGGGTGTAAGATGTTTGGACAGCCTCACTGAGGCTGATTCCATATCTCTGTGGAGCATCTAACTCTTCTTTGCAAAGGAGATCTCAGATAAGTATGTCTAAGAAGGAAAAAGTAATCTCACTTTCTCCTATTTACATAAGAAAAGAGAAGAAGAAATTAGAAAATATCACCATAATGAAATACTTTTTGTAAAATATTGTCAGACATTGAGGGCAGAATGAGGAAGAAAAGAATATATGCTCTATCAGTTTTGTTCTTTTAATTACATTTTTAAAGCAAAAATCTTTTTATGCTTGTAAATCAGTTGCAGACAATTTCCAATCTAATAAACATTAAAATCAATCTAATAAAATCTAATCAATTGAGATGCTTGACTTCATTTTCAGGGCATGAAAATTCCTATTTAACCATAGTTTTCACTGAAAATAATGCTGCAGAACCAAAAGACCAAAAGCTGAGCCAAAGACAGCATGTCCATGACAGCCTGCCTTGGTGAAAGGAGACAGACCTGAAGGAAACTGTCTGAGAAGCATCTCCATGGAAGGGAGATAGTAGGCAGCACAGAACAATACTTTGGAGTGAAACTTCGTCAGTTGTGAGTCCTTTCTTTGATATGTGCAAAGTGTCACTGTCATCAACACTGGACCAGGGTGGTTCCACATCTACCTGTCCTCCCTTATGGCTTCAGTTAAAGCACTAAAACATTGTTTGCTGGGTGGAGGTTTTTCACTCTCAGTGTAGAGAAGCTCTAACAGAAGAGCACAGGGCAGCTTCCTGTAGCCCTACAGTCACATACCCAGAACAAGCTTTGGGACATATGTCCAGGTAAAGTTGTGTTCACTGCACAGCTTAGCCCAGCACTGCATCCCAGGTTTCTGTTGCAGCAACAGGCAGAACAAAACAGCTCCCATTGGTTTTAACAGAGCCATTTGGGATCCTAATGAGTACATCTAATACAGGCAGCTCTGGCTCTGTACCAGCAATGTGAATGTTAAAAATTATGCATATGTGAAGGAGGATAGTTTGTCATATATTTCTGGAAAGGGGTTTAAAAACTTGGCTTTAATAATGGGCATGTTGACAGCAACTGGGCTTTGATGGCCAAGTCCCTCGGATATCAACCGCTCTAGCATCAGAACTATTTTGACGTCAAAACAAAACAGGCTATTTACTTTTAGAAGTTAAATTAAATCCAGAGAGTATGATGCTGTTACAATGTTGGAGTCCTAGGCCATTTCATCCAAATGAGCCAAGCAAGGTATAAGTTATGAACAACTCCATAAAATGCAGGGGCCAGGTTTCATTCCAGTAGTATCAGTTAAAAACATGTATCAGGCCAGGCTAGAGAAGAGCAGCACCAGAGAATTTAAAATGCATAATCCATTTCAAACTTACTTCCTTTTCACTCCCAAATGGTTGGCAAATGGGATGGTTGGCAAATAATGAATTTTTCTGATATTGGTGCAATAAAAGATGATTCTTTGCAGTGAATTCAATCAGTTTAATAATACTTATCCAAGTTTAGGTGGGGAGAATTTCCTGTCCCATAGTGGGCTCAGAAGTTTCCTTGGGGATCCCCAAGTAATCCTGGGAAAAGAAAATACTCAGGAGAGGAAGAGCCAGGGCTGATGTCCTACTGCTTCGGTTCCCCTTACCAGAACCATTTCCTCTTTGCCACCTGATGGAGGTACCCATGGTACCTGTCCCTACACTCTTTGCCTGCTCTCCATGCAGTTCTCTCCACTTGTTCTGGGGAAGCTTGTTGCCTTTTTCTTTGAGTGCTGCCACAATCCCTGGCACATGGACCTCTGCTTGACTGCCTGACAGGGCCCTTGGCTGCTCTGGGGTCTGTTCTTACTAGAAAAACACCCTAGATTTTCAAAGGGGGATTGTAGGTCAGCCTGATCTTCACACTTGGCCTGATGTTGGCATATAGCCACTGGTGTGCAGTGGCTGACCACATCAGCTGATGATATCTACTCCAGGGGTACATGTGGCAGAGCCAGAGGAGCTCTGGACCCCAGCTGGCTCCAGGAGTGGGTCTTTTGTTCCACTGCTATTCCACTTAGACAATAAGAATCCCTTCAAACAGCTCCTGAGGTAAACTTCTCATCCTTCCTATGGGCAGAAATTTCTCAGATGACACTGCTCCCTCTTGAGAGGGGAAAAGGTTCCTCAAAGGCCTCTGAGGCCTCATCTTTTATCAGCTACCCTGGGAAACAGAGCTCTTTTTCCTTGGTGAAGATGGAAGAAGGGCATCCCCCTGCCAGGGAGGAAGGAGTGACCTGATGTACCCTCAACATTAGGCAGACATAGTTAGTGGGGGTTTATTGTCCTGGATTTGACTGCCAAGATGTGTCTGCAAAGCTGTTTCTAATACAGATCATTTGGGAATCAGTATATGCTAAATACCTATCAACTTAGACCAGAGAAGAGGTTGACTATGTCCTCAAGAACTAAATTTAGGAGAAATTATAATCTTTATGCTCTTCAGAAAGATGAAATAAGCTATTTAGAAATTGATGTAAATGAATTTTTGTGGCTATCCTTTTAGCTCTACAGAGTCATTATAATTCCTAGTGTTAGGTTCCTTTATATAGAGCATGTTTGTGTCAGCTGATAACAAAATGTACAGGGGAAAAATAGTTAAATTAACAGGCAAATCAAACCCAGCCAGCGTGCACTGTGCCACCAAAGATTCACATTGCGAAAAGCCTTCTTCCAGCTGCAGATTTCCTGGAGCCTTTGTGGTCCCTTTAGCAAGGTACAGATGTGAACACAATAATTTTTGCTTTTTTGAGCTCAAGCTTGGCTACTGTAGCACAAGCAAGAAAAGCACTGTTCAGACGGGTTAAAAAATTCCCATGTGAAGTTGTGCTAACTCAGAAGGATTCATGACTTCAAGATTCTCTCCAGACCAAAATATTGTCTCCATAGTAGTATGCATATAGGCGCCTTGGGACATTTTTACTTATAGACAAGTTTCTTTCTTTTCTGCTAAAGTAATGAAAGTTAATCAGCCTAGGAACTGAAAATATTGTGTATTCAGCCAAAGGTACTTTACAAGAGTCTCCTCAGAATTTAAAACACTAGAATAAATCTTCCTAAATAGGTGCTTTTGAAAAGAGACAAAAAGAACATGTGAGGGAGAATAAAGAGACTGCCCTGACTTCACAGAAATGCTTATGTACCATCCAGCACCAAGCAGAGTGAGTATTGGCTTTATTCTTTATGTAGTGTCTGCATCACTGTGATGCCCACTCTGGGGTCACTGCACAATGACAGGTAAACAACATTTTGTATGTTTGGAATTTGTGACAAATTTGTGACCTGGCTGAGGATGCAGAACAGAACACCAGTGTCTCCACTTTGGGGTGGCTACCAATGACCTCTTGCAGGGCTACTGCTGCCCCATCTGCTCTGTGCAGAATGGGGGTTCTCAGACTTGCTTTATGTTTCTGCCCTGAAATTGCCAACCTTACCTGGGACTGCTAAATACTAATAATACATGGAATCTTACAGTTGAGTAATAGAGTCCTGATTTCTTTGAGACATGGACATGGCTGCCGGCAAGCACAGATCTGGTGGAACCAGTCATAGATATAAAATTCTTGGCTGGTAACTGAAGCAAGAATAAGTCCTGTGGCTTTTTCATTAGTTCTCTCATCTACTCTTTAAGAGTTCCAGCAACTTTTATGTGTTGTATTTTTAAACTTTCATAGGGTTTCAACTTAGGGAAGCCCAGACTCTTATTCTTGTGATAAATAAGTGCTCATTCTCTTTGTAAACACAAGAGAAAACTGCACATGCCAGTATTTTATAAGCATGTCATGAAAAGCCCTTTTGTAGCTTAGAGCAGAGAAGTTAAGTTTCACAATATTCAATCCCAATTGCAGAATAACAAAAGATGATAGTTGAACAAAAATGCTATTGTTTCACTGGGAAGCAATTAGGCTGGTGATGGCAGGTCTCAAGTGAGAATATAGCTCCTCAGTGAGCTATGAGTACCTGTTATTTGCCAAAACTGCCATTATAATAAGAACACTGTCATGACTGAAAACCCTAATTACCTAGGATTTTGAGGTTTGTGGAAACTGTTGTGCTTTTAAAGGGCTAACTGCACTATTAATACAGGTTTTAAATTGGAACTAGGCTGAAACATCCCACAAGTTTTATGTGATGTTGTACTACCATTGTCTAAGATGTGAATTGTTGGGGGTTTTTATCAAGTCTTGATCATAATGGAATCATTTTTCTGGCTGAATTGGACACACATTGCGCCGTTTTCCTTCTCTTCTCTTTCTCTTCCAAGGCCCATATGCTTTCACACTGAGAACAAATTTCTTCCTTTACATGGGACTGATCATGAATAAAAATGAAGTGTTGGAGAAAGAAAAAGAAATGTGGCTATGATTATACCATGTTTATGTCCACAGTGGACAGATGAAAGCAATAACACAAAGCTGTTATTTTAGTAATTATAAAACCAGAATTTATAATGATTTAAAGGCCAACTTAATAAGAAATATAAGGGCAACGTGCTCTGGAAAAGGTTTCAATGAAAGCACTGAAAACTGAGATTGACATTCAGTTTCTTGGAATTTTTTGCAAGGAGGCTTTTATTTTGTGACATTCAGAAATCTAAAACTGTGGTTAATATGAATAGTTGTCACACTCACAGCTCTGGCACTTGAACACTCAGCTTGTGATTCGAATTCAACTCTCTGTGAAGCCTTGGGCAAAGGAAATTGTTGGGTTATTTACACACTTAGGGATGGAGGATGTTTCATAGGATTCAAGGGTGCTAAATGGTCCTGAATATAAAATAAATAATGTATCCATAAACTGTTATTGTGTAATGTAACACAGGCAGTTAGGCAGCACAATAAAAAAAACAGGTCTGAAGAGGTGAAAGGTATGTTTCAAAAAGTATCAAAAACTTTTATCAGCTCTTTACCAGTTTTAGTACAAAGAAAAAAGGTAATCTAAGTAAGAGAAGAAACATCTTTCCTCTAAACTGGCTTATCAAAAGACTTTTTTTTTTTCTTTATTTGGGAAGCTCTACAAGGGGTGAAAATGTAGCTTTCTGGAATAAGCCCTTTATTTCTTTACTTAGCAACTATGACAAATCCTTGTTGTGAGAGTTATCCTTGGGATCTCTACAGGTTGCTTGAAATTTAATGACAAGGCTGAGCAGAGAGGAGATACAGAAAATGGAATGAGTGGGAAATGAGGGAAGTGAGAGGAAAGTCTGCTACAGAAACGGTGGCAATGCTGTGGATGGATTTGTGAAGGCTTACATAATGAGAAGGAGAGAAGGAGAGGAGGCGGCTGACACAATTTCAATGGACTCAGACTCTTATCTCTTGTACTGGGATCTCTGTGGATCTATATTCCTGAAATTCAATTGGAAACAAAACTATGCTTTTTGAAGTGGAGATTTGATAATCACTGGCACAGTTTCATCAGGCCCATAGTGAAGTCCTCACTAGCAGAGACTTCTTAATCAAAACTGAATGCCTTTTTTTAAATGAGGCATTGGTTTGTTGAGGTGTTCCTGAGTCAATGCATGGATCAGTAGATGGGATGCCAGTTTGAGTCAGGGAAAAGACTGGACTGGATTACCACAGACTTTCTTTCTGGCTTTATGTTTCCACTGGTGAATGTAAGAAATCTGCCAGCTCCTGTGTCTGAATTTCTCTATTTTTATATTCACAGAATGAACTTATAAAAACTACTTGCAATAAAAAAAATACATGCTGAAAAGCTGAAAAAGTAAATAATGAGAAGTCAAAATGAAACTATTCTAGGATTTTGACTTTTGTGTTCCTTCACTGTTGAACTGAGGGAACAACATAAGGGCTACTATATATCTTCTGATAAAATGAATTAACAATCATCATCACCCTGAGAGAGTACTCTAAAAATGTATAACATTAGCTACCAGAAAGTCCATAATCAAAGAGCCACTACAAGAAAGCATATAATCAGTTTTCTCCTGTGGATTTATATCTGTTTAGTTTTGAAAATGCAGTTTGGTCTATATTCAGTTCTAAACCCACTGGACATTATATGTGGAAGATCAAAACTCTTCCTTAATAATTTACACTAAACCACTTCCTCACCTCATCAGCTTTACCTCCTAATTATAGTAATTAATTGTTCATTAATAACACATTATAATCATATTAACTTTTTATTGTGTTGCTTAGTAGTTGAAGAATTAAAAATTGATATACTTATTCAATATTTTATTTATTAAATTTTAATTATATATTTGTTTTTTAATAATTTTGCAGGGCATATAGGAATAATGTTTCCTTAGGCTGAAGGCTCTAAAGCAATTGACCTTCTTCCTGGGCTACAGTAAGAAAAGAATTCCCTTTTCTGCCACAGGGAGAAATGTCTCTTCTGTAGCAGTTAGTTGATATTAGACAGAAGAAATTTTTGGGGGGGAAATGACTGGAAACACGGTTAGGTACATATGCGTACAAAAATGGACCTTTTGTGATTAGCACAGAGTTTTAGACCTGACACTTGAAAATTTAAAATTTAAAATTTTACTACTTTTATGTTAGTCAGCAGAAGGCATGGAGGGAAAACCGAACTACTGAGCAGAAGATTCATATTTCCTTCCTACAATGTAAAGCCTTGCTGCATAGGAAAGATTATTAGTGAGTCAAATATTTTTTTAAGATGATGTGGATTTTTAAGATGATAGTGATAGACTGGTGTACAAATGTGTGTGAACATCCATATAGCAAAACGGAGGTTTAAGAGAATGATTCCAGATGAAGTAAGAACAGTACAGGCCATTAATTTTCAACATAAAAAAGGGAACATTTATTTTCATATCAGAAAACAGAAAAAAATGGCCATGACTTTTCCAATGACAGTGTAGTTTCCTCCTGCATGCTCTCTCTTGCATTTGGCCTGTGCTCTCCACTGCCAGCTTCTGCCAGCTTGGCACTGAGAACCCTCTGAGCTCTGTGGGGAGGACAGGTGACAGAAGCACAACTCTGAAGCATCTGTTATGTGGTAGCAAAAAAGACCTCCAGAACTGAAGCAAACAGCTCTCGAGGAAACTTTTTCTTTGCTGTCTTGACTGTCACTGGATACCTTTGCTGCATTGCCTGTTGTGCTGGTCACTATCAGGACAGAACACCAAAGATGTGTTTTAGTGATGTTTATAAGGGTTCAGCAGAGATGTGTCCCACTGCTGCCAAGGTAAAGCAAATTTCTCTTCTTCTCTAGCCATCAGTAAAACCAATTCCCAGCAGAATGCCTAGGCAGAATGGTGAAGAAAGTATCAGAAAAACCTGCTCAGAACTGAGCATAACAGTGTATGGCATGGGCTTCAAAGGCAGAAAAAATATCTGTATTGGGGGGACCTGGCACACCTTAGGGATCCAAAGGGCATTTTCACAGCTGGGAGAGTTGGAAAGGTTTGCAGTGATAAAAACCTGACTACCCAGAAGTCACTGTCCCCAAAATCCTACCCAGTAGCCATGAGGTTGAACCAGTCCCCTTGGCCTCTGCTGAGCTGGGCTGGGGAAGTTTTCAGAAAGACACATAGTCTGAATTGTAAGGAAGTCATGGAAGTAGCCACGATCAGGAAAAAAAGCTTTAATTTTAGACAATAGTGTTATTTCAATAAGGCCATGCATGTGCTCTCTTTTCTTGTAGTTTTACTTTTCTGTTAGCTAACAACTTCCATATACCAAATACTGCCAGAGAAATGAAATTAAATGGAGTCATGACGAGAAAGAATGAGGGATTTCCTGAACTAAGCAGAAACAGGCTAAAATAATGCCAAATGTGTTTTCTTAGGAATTTTTCACTGTGTTATACTGAGAACTGTCTACAAGTAATGTGAAGTGAGCTATTTTCCTGGCAAGTAATATGCTAGACTGGGACCATTGGTTTGATAATTGCTTGTACCTCTTGATGATGAAACATCTTGGCTTTCTTTGGAAAGAAATATGTATTTCTGCTGTGTGGAGAGAAACAGAGGTTCCTGAACTTCAGTGTCTGGGCAGAACTTGTCTTAGAGCCTCAATCAGTCACTCCTGATTGTTTCCCACTCCTGCCTGGAGGAGAGTGGCAGCTGGGAGAGACCAGGGGACAAACTGCTGGAAAATATCCTACCAGTGCCAGTGATGTAGAAAAGAAAGGAAAGATGGGGGAAATGACTGATCACTCTGGTCAAAAGGAGCCAAGGAGAGTTCCTACAAGGTGGCCTAACTGTGGCATTACACAGCTGACACTTACCCATGCAGTCCCAGAAGGACTCTGCTCCTTCAGCTTGTGCTTGGCAGTTTGTTGTTTGATGTGGTGAAGGCTTGGAAGGAGGTACTTTGGCAATATGGAAGAAAAACAAAAAAAGGATAATAGCAAATACACTTATTGGCTTAAAAAAGAAGAGTAAATGCCATTGTCATTCATTTAGGATAAAGTGGTTGCAACTAGTCAAATTTGACCAACATGATAAAAGTGCTAACAGCTTTTTGAGTGTTAACCAGCCTTTGAGAGAGCAGCAAAATTTTCACAGTAAGTCTCTGTTCAGTGTCTGTGTACAATACATGTGACACGGCAACATAGTGAGGGTCTATTAACAAATGCTTAACTAATGTTAAATAACAATGACATTCACAGGACTACATCATGAATTTATAATGACATGGGCTATTACAGAGAATACAAATGAAACAGTAATGAAGGGACATATAACCCTTTACTCCAATTTTTTTACATGCACAAATATTTTTTCTGGAGATCAGCTTCTGCATGGCAGAACAATGTGTTGGTTGGCTGAATCTCTGTTAAAAGAACCCTCGAAAAACAGATGACAAGCAATTGTCCTCTGAGCACTGCACACATTTAGGTTTGAGTTTCAGAAACAACTGAGGGATTCCCTTAGTTTCTGCATATAAATGACAGACGTACTCAGAACAGCCCAGGCAGCATGATGAGTTTATATAATGTCCTGGAAATGCAAGATCCCTATGATTGCATCATACAGGGAATTTGATGGCTTCTATTTTAAAAGCTAAAAAACACCAGCTTGATGCAGAGTGTAATCCGCATCTCACAGAAGTCATGTGTTCCCTTTCTATTCAAGGAACTTCAGATTAGGCCAGTTATACAGATTGAAAAGCAAGATCCAAAGGGGCAGCTTTGGGATTTCAGTACTTGGGAATAGGTGTTCAGCTCTAGTTAGATTTTTATGCATGCAGGTCCCTCACAGAGCAGAACCTGGCCTGGGACCTTCTCACAGGCTGGGCTGACAGGAGCCAGCTCGGTGTAAGCAGAACAGGAATGTTTCCTGTTTTATAGGAGAGTAGCCATGGGGAAGGGAAGAAGCTTAAACAAAATAATAGGAAATTTCACACCTTTGCTTCATTCAGTGATACAGTAGAAAGAAAAGGGGAGAAATTTCAGAATCTGGATGCACAGTGCTCCTCTCTCTTCTGAGGAGATCCTGAGGTAATATAAGATTACCTGTATTTTTTTTGTGTATTCAATATTTTTTATTAAAGACAAAAACAGTCCCTAAGTATATTCAACTTCTCAGTTGCTTAAAAAAATGAAATACCAAACCAAAATCTAGACAGTAGAGTCACAGTAAGTAGAGTGAACTGTCTTTTGTTTCATTTGTTTTCTCAGCTAATCAAAAAGGCAAAGGTAGCAGAAATAGATAAGCTTAAGGGTACAATGCTTTGCCCAAATTGCAATTATATGACAACTAATGGAAAGAGGTGAAAGCCCCTGAGAACAGGAGGAGCAAAATGCTCTCCAGGACAGAGTTAATGGAAGATGAGAAAAGCATCACTGCAACTAAACCTTAGATCTGCTGAAGGTGATACTTAGAAAGACAAAGGAAATCATTAAAATAAGAAACATATTTGATAACTAAAGAACAGATGTGGTCATCATCTTCAAAGACCATAAAATTCTAGGAAAAAAAAAAGACGAGGGAAGAATTTGAATTCAGAATTAATGTATAAAAGACGACAGGCATGTTATGTGGGATGGATGAAGGAAGGTTAGCAATGAATGGAGAGATGGAAATAAAAACAATATGAATATCTATAAATATTTCTTTCCCAGTTCATCCATCATGGCTGTCAGTGATCACCCTGCCTTGACAGGCAACAGATTAGGCTCTGTTACAGGAAGAAGAAAATCCTTTAGTCAAATGCTCTTCTTGCCACTACCATAGCTACAGCAGGTTTATGCTAGCTCAGAAAATGTTATGTCTTTTAGGCAAGAATGAAAATATACTCCTGAGAGTCCAATTACTAGGGACTTTCAGTTGATCAGCCCCTTAAGAATATAAACTAGAGCAGATCATAAAAATATCAGGTGATCTTTAAGTACTCTGAAACAAATACAAAACCACCTCATTTGCTCTTTGAAGTTTCTCTCTGAGTACAGGCCTAGGAGGAAAACTCACTAAATTCAGATTTCAAGCAATAGGGACACACAGTCACCAAGCAGATTTCCAGATGCAAACACAGCAACTTCTTGTGTCCAAGTAATAGGGAAAAAAGGGCTCCCCAGGTGCTTGTTCACTGGACACCAGCTGCTGTCTATATTTCTTAGAAAAGCCTCGCGTTGGAAATTTGCGCAACAAATGGGAGAGGAACACTGCAGTCAAAGATCAGATACAGGTGCCTAGAGGTTTGCAGGTGCCCCAAACTGCTGAGTTAAGCCTCTGGCAAACGTCAGTCATTTACCTAACCAGCACAGTAGGTAGGACAGCATTCATTCATATCCCACTTGGTGATGTGTAGATTGTTCTGCTGAATAGACCTGACTGGGTGAGAGCACTGCATTAAACTGTTTTTCATCAATACACAGCACAATCCCAAAACCTAATTTTTTTTTCTTGCACCCCTTAAAAAAAAAGCCTCCACAGGAACTGGTGGCTCCTTAGGTTAATAATGACATGGCAGGAATGGAAGGCTCGCGAAGGCTATGACATTTCCTGACCGCTTTATTAATTCCAAGTTAAGCACACGCTTAAGTGCTTCACAGAAGTGGGGTCAATGGCACTGACAATTTGCAACACTGAACCTTGTGGCAGTGATGCAGAAAGGTTGAGGCACAAGAATCATTCCCCCTTAAGCTGCATGCTAGCAATGCTTTCCTCATGGCAGTCCTTCCTCCCTCAGTGTTTCTGCTGAGTGGTAAGGATCAGTGTTGTGTAGGATGTGTTGTTTTTTGGATTACTTGCAAAACAGAGGTCGTGACCATGTGTGGTCATTAAGAATCCCCAGGCGCTCTTTGCTGGCAGAGCGACAACTTCAGTGCCCTGGCGGAAGACCAAGAAAGGATATAAATTCTACCTACTCTTCCTTAAATCCCCCTAGTATTTCTGTTAGACACTCTACTCCCTGCTTCTCAGCTCGGAATGAGATTTAGAATTGCTGTTACAAAATGGCTACAGCAGAAATGTCTCCTCTGTGGCTCCAGGCTTTGCAGAGCGTTCTGGGTTAACTGCATTGCACAGCCAGCAGGCATTGCTGAGTTAATTGATTATTTGGCTTATTACTCTATGTTCATTTTCTTCACTCTTCACACTTTCTGGTGGATGTTGAGTAATTTCCCTTGTTCGTTTCCAAGGGTTTTGTTAAAATACACTCAAAATATGCCACCAAGGAAAGAAGGAGAGAAGAGATCCTCCCCAGCTATAAGCTATTCTGACTGGTACCAATGTAGCATATAATTGAATGTTATTTCCATACAGTCCAGCCAAATGTAGCCATCTACAAGAAATAAGAGCATCTCTTAAGACTTTAGATTTTTCTTGAATGTAAAGGAATTTATTTTTTCATAGATGGTTTTCAAACTGGGAGCAATATTATTGCTAAATTATATTTTAATAGCTAGTTTGTTGTTTCTGTTTCTGAAGCCATCATAAAGCATCCATAAAGTGGTATTTCTCTTGCATTTTACATGACTCCAGGGCTTGCTGTTCTCGCCTGTCAGGTCTTTTCAAATCACTTAACGTTTACTGGAACAATTCTACACTGCAAGATTTGCTGCTCATCCAGCGTGGTGTTTGTATCACAGCTGCTACACCATTGCCATCTCAATAAAAGGAAGCATTTCTCACCACTTCGCTAGTATATAACAGCATGAAAATATTAATTTTCTTTGGAAAAAAATCCACAAACCTTTCATCTGGAAAAAATCAAGCAAGGAGTAATCTTGGTTTTATTTAGAAATGTTTGTGGTTGTTAAGGTAAACTTACAACCCATAGTTAATTTAATAAAAATGTGACATAATTGTCCTGGGCTTTGATATTGTTGTACTTTTTTTTTCCCCTTCAAGAGCAGATTAGAATATTCAGACTTACTGAATAATGAAAGAGTTGAGTATTAAGGACATATAATGGAAAAATTTTATGTCATGCCTAGCAGGGAATTATCCAACTCATTATAAATAGTGAAAAAAAAAATTATAGAATGCTCTCGACTATCATTCAATCATTAAAGTAATTCTGGCTTATTGACACATCATTTATTTTGTTTTTAATGGTTCATTTGCAGACACCAGAATATGCAGAAACAAGACCAAAGAACAATGTTTCATTTGTGTCTTACAAGACAACAGTTTAAGGGCAGTCATATTTTCTGACTTTGTAGTTGAAGGTGGTATTTTATTCATTAGCTTCTTCATTGGAGGATAATAATTCTTACAATCCTCACAAGGCAACCATCTTTGCTCATGGAGAGTAGCAGATACACCTTTTAATTCAGTGAAGAAAGTTAACATTATTTTCTTCTACCTGTTGTACTGCTAAAAAATATCTTCTTTTAGTGTTATGAATTTGAGAGAAGATGTAGTGGCCATGTCTTAAATGTTATGACAATGAATTCTTCAAGCTGTATTTTACGGGATGTTCCTGGAGATCTACACAGGGAAAACATTGAAAACCATAATCCTGGTAGCACTTGAAAGCCATATTCCTCCCTGATACTTTTCTCTGCAGCTCCAGCATATAACATAATAAGGAAGGTGTTCAGTAAAATGTGTGCTAATGTCACAGATCAGAAGAGATCAAATGGATGTGGGGAAACCTTGCCCAAGTTTCCCTTCTCATTCCAGTTATATTCACCTCACAGTATATTTAATTTGAAGTGCAGATCTAATTAAAAGTTAATGCATCATTAAAATGATTTGTAATAAGTATATTCAACTCCATGTGAGCATGATATGCTCATTATCAGGTCCAGACTATAACTAGGATCCTTCACAATGAAGAAAATCATTATTCATAACAAATATCTTTCTGGTGACATTCATTCCATACATAAATGTGATCTAAATGTTTTATCTTTTAAATAAGTTTAACATGTATGAAGACCTGCTGCTGAATAATTTTTTTCTTGGATGGTATCTGTAGTTGAGAGGAGTATTCCTTTAAATGGGTTTGACTGTGTTTTTTCAAGAGAAGAAAATAAGCCTTCTACAGAATTAATGAAGCTGGCTTTTTAGCCTAGGGTAAAAAGCTGGCTAATGAAGTAATTCATAGTGACAGCCCATGATCTGAATTATATGAATTATTGCTTATTAATGGGATTAATTGCTTCTCATGCTATAATACAAAATTTATGCACTTATCCAAAATCTAGGTCTATAATCTGAAACAGAAAGAGGGAAGAAATGCTGTATTAATTATATGTCATGTCCACATCTCTGAATGTCCATACTGTAACAGAGACTGAATGTGGGTAATTTTATAACGAAATGTCAGGAAGTGAAAACTATAAAATAGGGGTAAGAAAGATAATGGTAAGTTCTGTTCATCTGAGGCAGTATATCAGATTCCATTGCTTTGCTAAGGACCTCCATTATCTTTATGCTGTCTTTCAATATATAATAAAAGAAAATTTATCTCTGTCCGTGTAGCATAATTCTATACTGAGTATGGAAGTACCTGAGAATTAGAAAAAGAAAAATGTCAAGGTCACAGAAAAACAAGCTCAAAGTAAAATCATATTCTACATAGACATGTTCATTTATTAAACATACAGTTTTCTTTGTATTATTGCTATTAGTTGCATTGCATATGTGCACAGAGGACTTCATCTGGAACCAGAAGCCTGACTGCACTGTGCCTTGGCCAGACACAACAGAAAAATGGGCTCTTATGCCCAGATTTCCTGTTAAGGAGAGGAGGAATGAGGAAAGAAAGCCATATGATTTTTCATCACTCAGAAATGTCATGTCAGCTAAAGTGTTTTACTTGATTCTATGCCTATCAAGGATATTTATATTCATGTGGTCTTACTTGCCATGGCATCTGTGAGCTCTGTTTAAAGGTATTTGAAGATTTGATCCTCTATCAGACCAAATCCAAGTCTCTCATTAGTTAAATTAACAATTAGCTAAAATATCTGAGCCTTTAGGCAGAAAATTAGGAAATCTATTCAGACTGAAGAAGCAACTAAACTTAACTATCTCTCACATGCCCTGGCTCAGTGCTCTCATTTCTGTTTGACATAAGGATATCTACAAATCAAAAGCACTGCTGCAAAATAGAATACTGCTTCTTTTGCTAAAGTGAACTTCACAACAGTGCCTGTCATAGAATCAGGAATTTTTGGGTTGGAAGGGACCTTAAAGATCCTCTTGTTTCAACCTCCCTGCCATGAGCAGGGACCGGACCAGACCAGGATGCTCAAAGCTCCATCCAACCTGGCCTTGAGCACTTCCAGTGTTGGCTTGGATCCTGACTGTACACAGGAACATCCAGAGCACTGAGATCTTTCTGACACTTCTCCAGAGATGCTGGGACCATTTTGCTCTAATTCCACTCTTAGGGGCTGCTGTTTGGAGAACACACCGGTCATGCCAGTTGTAATGATATGGTCATGCCAGTTGTAATGATATTTTTTTTTAGATACAATTCTGATGCCTTAATGAAAATAACATTTCTGCTTTTATTACAATCCAGTTTCAAAACAAACACCTGGGGACTGTAATTTACTAATTTTCTTCTTTTTTTTTCCATTCCCTGATTTTGAAGGCAATGGACACCTCTTGTCCAGCCGCTTCCTGCTGTTGCAGTTGTGTGTGGGACACTGCCGGTGCCAATGCACTTCCTCAGCAGCCAGAGACTGGCAGCAGGAAGGGGTTCCACTGGTTGGAGTGCCTCAGCAGGGCTCAGAGTTTGGCTGTAGGTCTCTGCAGCTTTGCTCTATTGCTTACAGGTGAATAAATATTTCTGGGAAATACCTTCTGAGTATACTAAAGAAGTCAGAGAGCAGGGAGGGGTAAAGAAGTGTCATATTCATTGATTGTAATTAATAATATAATTGACTATGCACCAAAGGTATTTGGTTCATATTTCAAATTCTATTTCCAGTTTTTACTTTTCCCCTTCCCTTGCTGCCTGGTATTACGCACTAGAAAAAAAATATGCTCTTGGGATTAGGTACATTTTATACATCCACCTGCCTTTAAAAATCATACCATTTGACATAATAAAAGGCTTCATACAGTTAATATGTACATTTCAAAATAGGAATACTTTTCAGTTTTATTAGTCAAAAAGAATTAGTTTCAAATCTTAGACCACGGTGAAAATCCTCTGTTGATTACACTACCACTCTTTCCATGAAAAAGTTTTATTGCTAACAGAGTTTTCATTGTCTGGGAGAGGTGACTGTGTAAAACACTACAGTGACACAGTCCAGTGCTGGACATGAGCAAAGTAAATACAGGCAAGCAGCCTTCTCTCCACAAACTGGCTTAGATTCCCATCAAAACTAGTTTTTAGGGACTAGAGCAATTTTGATCAACCTTCTTGGCCCTATAAACTTCACACCGAAAATCTTCTTCTGGCAGTCAGCCAGACAAATGCAACATGTGTAAACTGCACTGAGAGGAAAATTTGGGAATGTCTCACTGGCGAGAGGAAATATGTGCTTTTCATTAATGTCCAGTCTCCATTGGGAAACAGAATTGAACTGGGCCTGAAACTTCCAGGACAAATCCCTGTTGTTGCCAACAGCCTCAGGCATCCCTGCAGGAGGTCTTGCTTCACCCATTGTCTCAGGCCAAAGCAGTCCCACTTCAACAGGGAATATCTGCATTCATGCAAAGTTTTCCAGCCACTTTGAACATGAGCTTAGAAAAGAAGGACATTTTCCTTCAAGGCTAGTTGCAAAGAAAGAGATATTCACACATTCTCATCATTCTGGATTGTGTTCCTAAGAGACCTTTCAGAAGAGTCTCACAATTATCCTTCAATTATCTGATCAAATCTCCCTATCAACAACAGAGAGAGAAACTCCCATCATTACATATTATTGCTGTGCTCATTCCCACCAGCTGGAGACCCAAATGCCTTCATGTGAGTGTCAGGTAAGTGCCAGACACCCAACTTGCATCTGACCCTTCTGCGCATACTAAGAGTTGTACTTGGAAAATTTCCACATTTTTTTGTGGAACATTTCCAGAGGGTTGTGCTGAAAACTTGATTCACTTTAAAGAGGAGCTAGGCAACATAATTCCAACACAACTTCCTTTAAGAAAGAAACATCAGGCTGAGTTACTTAGTTTGGTAGAACAATCTGCAACAATGCCATTATTAAAGTTTCATAAAAATGTGTTCCTTTAAACACAGGCGTATATCTGACTTCCACAGAGCAATTATAGTAACTATATTGTGACTCTTGTGGTGAAAAGTGACATGCACAATTCAGTGAGGCTTTTGAATTTTTAAATTAGTAAGAGCAGCCACTGAGAATATACTTCAAATTTCACCATCAAGGCAAAAGGAAGCTGAAAACAACTTAGACTCTAGTTCACATTTCACTCGGAGGTTTGAATTTTGCATTGGTTTTTGGGCCTTAGCCCATTACTGCAAGGAAGCTGCCTCAGGCTTGAAATATGGCAATTGTTCCCAGGCTGTGTCATTTTCCTCAGTTTTCTTTAAGTCACTGTGGAAAAAGCTAACCCTGGTAAAATTTAATCCTTCATTAAACACTAATCTAATTTAAGCTGCTTTTAAAGAAATTGGTTAAAGAGCAAGAAGAAAAAAGAATATGTAAATAAACTTCTAAATGAATTTAGCGCATACATTTTCTGTTTTGCTAAAATGCAAGCTAAACTCACATGACAATATGACTAAAATTGTTAAAGAATGAAGAAGGAAAACAGAAACAAATTTCTGTGATATCATACAAAAAAACAAGTGAAATTTTTGCTCATTCTATAGGGAAACATAAAAAATTGTTCTTGCCGACAATTTGACAACAGAGATGAAATTTTAGGTATGAGGTAAATAAAAAATTGAAAAGAAAAGCTATGTGAACTCAGTCTCAGGACCAATGGAAAAAATCTCCTACATGTTCAACAAGATTATCCAAATCAGTATGTCAGATACTTTCATTAGTATAAATTATTCACTCAGCAGTATCTTTTTTCAAAGAATTTTGAAAGCAAATAGAACAGCTTTGGAAAGGTATTTCCCTTGTTTGTAGGCCAGTGGGTAGTTTCATAACTTGGCAAGCATATTTATAATGGCCTCTATGTTTTTAATTGGGGTTTTTTTTTGGGATTGGGGTTTGGGATACAATTAAAACCATTGCATTCACTGAGAAAATGCATTTACAAAGATATTATGCCAAAACCTGCAACTTAGGAAAAGTGGGGTTCCTGTGCCTTAGGAGATCTGGGTTCAATTTCTGGTCATGTGGCAATTAGCAGGATGGGACCTCTCAAGGCACTTAGCGCCACTTTTTAACTAATGATGTCAGAGAGAGGTTGTTCCAATGTCACTGGCAGCCAATATTTGGACATATGAGTCACAATTCCTCTGGTTTATGTGAATGGGTAGGTCAATGTCTAAGCCTCAAGACTAAGCAGTAGGCAGGAATCAAATAAAGTGGTTGGGTTCTGGACATGATGTCTGGCTTTGCCTTCAGAACATTCCCTGGCAGCAGCCCTGGGCTCAGCACCAGCACCTTGTTTTGGGAGTTTGGGGTACCTGAAAGTGCACATGGCATATCTGGGGCATCACAGTGCTCTGTTTGAAATTGAAAACTTCTGGGTGGGGGGGGTCAATTCTTCTAAGTCTTTTAATGGAAAACAGGCTATTTCATGATGGGAATATGCCTGAGATCCTGCTTTAAAACTTTGGCTCCCCAGCCTGCAAGGCTGTCTGGGAACATAAAAAACCCAGGTCAGGAGCTTGAGTTCTCTGGAGATGCAAAGATTTTTTGTAGCAGCTGGGTTTTATGTTCATTAGCTTGGTTAGTTACCCATTTCCCCCAAACACTAGAGGGTGCAGTCTGACTGGTTGGTCTCAAAGATCACAGGAAATTGGAGCATCTCTTTCACCCCAGGACAATGCTTAAGAAACTCACTGACCCAGCAGTCATGCAGCTTATAGCTTCTCTGAGCTCACCCAGCAACCCAGGAAAACTCTCTAATATTTTCCATACAATTTAGAGTAGGAAAATTCAAAATGAAAGTACTTAACTCGCAAGAAATTCTGCCCTCTAATCATCATTGAGCATAATGAGGCCTTTTAAAAGACCTCTGTTTCTTATGGTGCAAAACAATTGAATAGTCTCTAAAAAACTCCATCTTCCATAAATTAGAAATTATAAATAATGAGCTTTTGAAAATTTTATTCTTTTTTTTCTCTCTCATAATTCTATCCATAAGTATTGTACTTCTTTGCCTTTCTAGTGGGGCAAATTCTCTCTCTCTCTCTCTTTTATTCCTGAGTGAATTCAAAAAATTAATTAAATGGCGGAGTTTTTGAGAAAAAAAAAAAAAGTTTTCTATGCCTCAATGGGAGCAGTGCCTGGTCTAATTCTTTATTTTAAAATAGCTGCATTATTTCTGGCAAAATTATGCTTAACAAATACCTCAAGGTAACTCTGAGGCGCAATCTAGCAGGATTTCAACTTCCACTAAAAAGGTATCAGCACAAAGTATGCCCTGAGTTTTATCCATGCCTACACGCTTGTACACAGCCTCCTTCTCTTCCAGAAGACACAGAACCTCTTGCTTCAGGCAACCTTATGACAATTTCTTTTCTTCCTAATGCTCACATATGAGTTTTAGGGTATTGACAGTAATGTGAAAGTGGCCAAGTTTCTACTGTGCCATCTCCAGCACTTTTTCCAATAGCCTGATGAAATTTAACATTTCATATGGAGGATTATATTTTGTAGGTATTTATTACTCCACCTTATTACTGTCAGAAATGTCCTTGACAAAATTTCCAGCTCTGTAAAGGGACTTTTTCCTGAAGTATGCTAAAAATTCAGGATCATGGGTTGTTCCATGGAGAGATACAGGTGGCAGAGGAAATAAATTTTATGGTCAAAAGCAGATTTTTCAGAATATTTTCAACAGCTTTCCCAGTAAGCTGAGAAGACTCATATATGCCATGTCACAATCTGCATGCACTTGGGAGGGGCTGCAACCCTTTCCATCAGCACACAACAGAACACTCCTGTTTGATTGCAGGGAAAGAAAAGTAACAGGAAATATGACATTAAGGTTACACCCACAGGCTGAAGGCACAAACCCAAGCTTTCTCTCGGATCCTCAAAATACCTGGTTAGAGGTTTGAGCCCAGTCTGTTGGTATCTGGAGTTCACAGTAATAGTTCCCAAGTTTCAAAGAGTTTGTGGCGAAGGAAATAGCAAAGAAATACCATCCTTGCCTGTCAGTGTCTCAGAAAAAGCTACACAGTGGTAGCTGCTTAAGCTACAATACTGCTTTTTTAAGAATTTGATGTCAACTAATCTTGTTTCAGGCCACCTGGCAGTATCAGCCTGGGCTCTTTCACTCCAACCCCACTAAGCCTTCCTTTCAGCAGTTGCCTTTTGAAACTGCAAATTGGCCTGAATTAATTTGAGCAGGAAGTTAATGCTGAGGGAAGAGCTACTCTTCTTTAAGTTCTTTAGGATAAGCTGTCTCTGACCACTAATAAAGCAGAGCTCTTTAGAGCTGATAAAATGAACAATCACCACCAAAATGTCCTTCCTGTTCTTCCAGCCCTCAGCCAAGACAGGGAATCAATACAAACACAGTTCATAAGGTAACATTATGTGTTTTTTCAAATAAGCTAGATGTGTCTTAATGCCCATGATCTTCCATAAAAATCTTTGTATTCATAACTTCCAAAAAGCCAGGTCAACAGAAACACCATTCTTTTGATCAGAGAACACATAATTGGTGTAAGTTATTCAATGTCATACTTGTGCTGGGCTGCTCTGTAGAGTGAAAATAAGCATAATTAATTTTTTTGCTCTAGGAGTATCCTGGTTTTTATCACTGCATAGCACGCTCAAAGAGTTTGATTTTTTTTTTTAAATCATAATCAGAATTCTCTGCTGGTTTTGTAGATAGCCTGTTTTGAAGAGTTACTGCCCTTTCCACTCTTAATTCCTATTCAAAAAGTCATAAACACTTGGCTGGCAAACTGACAATTATGTTAAATCTGGAGGGAAAATAGTCTGTTTCTGTACAGATGAGGAATATATGACAAAAAATTTTACTGAGGTACAATAATTTCCTGGACTCTGTTTGTTTCTCTGAGGTTCTTCTCGTTTTGCCAGTCTCCTGTTCAGATAAATGAGCTCTCAAAAATCAGCAGGGCTATGGATAAGAAAAGAGCACAACCAATCCTTCCCTTGTTAGGTAAATCCGTCCCGAGATATAAGTAAGAAGCGTTTAGAATGATTTTTCTTGGGAATTATTTAGACTCCTGTTCTTTTTCCAACCCTTCATTCCCATACAAATCATGGACATGCTTTTGCTTACACCGAAGCCAGAGAGATAAGGGATAACACCATAATTTTAAAGATGGTCCAAAGCCTGTTTTGACCTTTATTATGGGGGGAAAAAAAACAAAAGAAACACAAAAGCATGGCAGAAATAAAAAAATTTGGAACAAATTTGTAAAGAATATGATATGGGGCAGCAGGACAAACCTCACTTTGGAGAGCAGCAACTCATTTGTTCTTATTTGTTTCCCGGTAACTCAGAAAAGCACACCCAGTGGAGCCCCTGGAGCACTGAACAGGGGGATCCGTACCTCCTCCTTAAGTGGCCAGAATCCTGATGCTTTTGGTACTGATTTGCAGTTCTCTTCTTGGATTTAATATTTTTTTTGACTAATAAGAAGAGTTCTGCTGTGGTACACCTGAGACTCACAAAGTATATAACCTTTCCTGAACTAGGCAAGCCTCCACTAAATTATTTTGAGTGTCTGTGCCAGAATATCTTGCTGTAGTAGATGCACTGATGATGCGGCAAATTCACACCAGTTATTAAATATCAGACTATTAATACTGATTGCTTTGCTAAAGAAATAATTTTCCATTACTTTTCTAGAAATGGAATTTTCAGATGAAGAATTATTTAGTATGTCTTTGTGATGAAAGCAGGGAAGGGTTATAAGGAGCAAGGTGGTTGGATACACATACTGGGATGCTCCAAACTGAACATCCTTTTCCTGCAGTTATGGTCAGCTCAAGACCTTTCAGCTGTTCTGCTGCTCTCACACTACACTCCAGAAAATGCTCAGACATTTTGGCTTTAATAATATCTAATGAGAACAACAGAAGGACTAAATAGATTCACTCTGATCTTCTGGGATCATTCACTGTGGCAGAGAGTGGGGATCCCATGGGGACTGAGCTGTTCTGTTTCCTTCTGTTTTCATAGGAACTACATGTGTAAAGACCAAATCAGGGTAGAAACCCCAGACATTAAAATTTTCTAGTATACACACCTTTTGAGACACTAAAAATAACTCTGATTAAACACATTTAAAGATTAAACACATTAAACACTGTCATTTTAGTGTGCTTTTAGTCAACACACAGATTTGGATGTGTTGTTCACTTCTCAAATTTTCCAATTAATGGTGTCTCCAAACACTCAGTTCTCACTCAGCCAACACTTCCATTGACAGCTATGCCAGGTAAGGCTGCAGGGCAAGGACTGATAGCAAAGATCTCAGTACAAGACAAATTCATTTGACAAACTAAATAATTTAGGCACATTTGAAAAGCAAATGAATGTAGAATGAATGTAGAGGTGTTCCCTTATGATTATCTTTCACATAGATTTTTTTAAAGAGGAAAAAACATAAATTAATAAAGGCAAGAATGTTTTTAATGACAATATTAGTGGCTACCCTATGGCTATTAAGACATGCACTCATTGTAAACTGTATTGATTTTTCCATTGGATAAATTTCTTTGGTTAAATTGTTATTTGCAGCTATAATCCAGACTGGCTTTGTTGGTCATTATCATGATAAAATGTGGTCAGAAAGTTTTTCATTGGAGCCATGTCCACATATTTTCAGAAACACCCTTTGAATACATCAAAGAGAGTCTGATGCTGTCTATAAGTGCAATAGTCACTGCTTTTGTCAAGGCAAAGTTGCCATTGATTAATGGAATAAGTTACAGTCTCACAAATTCTATTTTATCTAAGAAATACCAGTTCTTTGCATCATGCACTGTGTGAATTTACTGCATTGGCAAATTAAATGCACTGGCCTGACTCAGTGAACAGTTAGAGAATTAATCCAAAACCTTCGTATATGTTCATAAAGGGCTTGCCCATCTACGAGAGAAGAGCTTCAGCCTTGGTAATTTGCTGCTGCCTAGCTCAGGGGGAAATGATCAGTTAAGATGGACAAGATTTCTTCTGCCCATCTGTGGACCTGATTTTTTAAATATTAATAAAGATATATGTTTAGACTTAAGGACATATATGAATGAGGCATTCTCTTCATGGAACAAGAGAAAAATAAAGAGACACTGAAAAATATGGATGCAAAAAGCCTTTTCCACATTCTCCATAACCAGCCAATAAGGTACAAGAACAAGTTTTTTAACACTGTTTTGGGCCAGAATATTAACATTTATAATGGGTGCCCTAAACTGATGCTAAGATACTGTGCTGGACACTTTTGATTTGTACATGTCACAGTTTGTTATCAACCATAAATAATTTGACTTATGGTTTATGTTTTGCTCATTCTGTTTCAAGGACAGAGTCATGTAAAGTTTTCTCCCATTTCATTTCTCAGATAGTCTGAGGTCTTCAAACCCTAAAATGAGGTCTTATATCTTCTGAAAAGGAAGACGTTTCAACACTTTTGATGCTCTTACAGGTCCTGCCTACCAGGAGAATAAAGGAGAATCAATGCATGAAGGAAGCTGGGAGGAGCTGCCTAAGAGTTTGCTGAACAGAGATGTCTTCTCTTGATAAATTCTTCATGTCAAATGCCAACGAGCTTAAAAAAGGAACGAGTGCTGTAATTGTGATATCCTGTTCAGGTTACACTACCCTCAGGGAAACTGCTACTAATGACTGAATTAATTAACAAGAAATTGTTTTATGCGTAACAGAATTTAAACCAGCCCCCTGCCCCAGTTTCCCTGTCTGCTTATTTTTGCAACAGCGTGAACAAAGAAGCCATTTGCCAATGCTTTGTTAACCTGTTACTCTCGCTAAGATTTCGGTGTAGTGCTGTGGAGGGCAGGGTTGTGCACATTTCAGCTGGGAGCAATGTCTTCTTGGATCACATACTCTGCAATCATTGTGTAGAAAAGTGTAAAACAAGTACCTTCAGAATCCATGATTGCAATTTTGGGCATTATAACCACTTCTTTCTAAGCTTGTCTACATGATTTGTGCCATGGCGCTGTGGGAACAGATGTGAAGAGAGAAATTCAGAGATGCAGTTCCTATTTAGCGTCATACTTTTAGAACACCTTGGAAATAAAACAGCCAGTGCATTATTTATATCACAGGGGTTTTTTGTTGTTTCTCTTCAGTATTATCTAAGTATGCCTCTTGAGAAGATGAATGTCATGAGGGCAAGTTTTTCCTGTAATTCTTTCTCCTTTGGGATTATATGATTATCCTTTCATGCTAAAATTGTTTTATCTTTACAGCTATTTATGGAGGTATGCTGCTATTACCTAAATTACAGAAATGGACTGTGCAACAGTACTGACTCATTTATGTGGAGGATTCTGCAGTTTTGTTGGGAAGAACTGAGTAAAATAAGAACTGAGTAAAAATCCCTGTTTTTAACAGGATTAAGTGACACATGGGGCAGATATAGATAAGGTTGCACAATGCATCTTTAGTTTCTCTTTAACAAACAGAAAGACAGCTCCTTTTCAGCTCACAATTGCAGGCGTATTTTGTTCTATTTGAAAGAATGCAAAAATATTTTCCTGATTTTTTTCTGCTTTTAATTAGGCTTCTTCAACAAAGATAGCATTTGTTACATTTTTTTCAAGCAAAGAAACCAAAAAAAAAAGAAAAAAAAAGGCCTTCATTCAGATACAGACTTGCCTTGAGTGGGAATGGCTAAATTAATATTCATTTTAGTCCTCTCTCCCTCTGATAATGGTAGAAAGTAATGTGTTTACACTTCTAATATCTTGCAAAAAATAAATTATTTTGTTTTGCTTGGCAATTTTATAAGTTCTGTGATATATTCGAGTTTTATTCCTCAAAGCTGCGTCATGACCCTGTGTGTGTACACAGAAGGAATGTGTACAAATTAACAGCTCTGCACCCAGCACAGCCCTGGTCCTATTACCTGGCCCACATATGAGGACAAATCCCTAATGTTAACTCTACTTGCTACCACATTGACCATCTAAAGGCTGATTTGGAGAAACTCTAACCACGCATTTCTCTTCAGTCATGACTACTCCTGCATTTCCTGCTCAGATATGTACACGGCTCCTGCTGTGGACTCATGGCCACCAGTCTCGTCGTCTACTTCTGTGGCTTTGTGACATAGAAAAATAACAAAAAATTCCACATTACTGATTTTGAGCTAGAAAACACAGTGAATCTGAAAGCAGATTCTTGGCCCCCACTGTAACCTACAGTGAACTCCACATTGATTTACCACTGACTAGGATTTCAGCCAGGATTTGTATAGTTTTGTTTCTTTTGGATGCAGAAAATTGGACAGAAGAATGTTTACAGAAGTTATACTTTAATAAGGTGCCTCCCTGCTCCTGCCTATGAATGCAGGTGTTTCTGTTACCAGAAGATCAATGATACACGACCATAAATTGCTACACAGAACAGCAGAAAACGGAGATCTTAAACCTTGAGAGAATTTAGTATTCTTTTAGTAAAATAACCCTTCTAGGAAAGTTAAAACATAACACATAAAATTTTCTTTTCAGCCTTACAGATGGATTGGATTTTGTTTTCAAGTCCAGAATTTCTGGGGGGTTGGCAGACTTAAGTGTTTCTGTGCCCAGATTGATGGTATCATTTTCAAAGGAAAAAGTCTGTTTCAATCAAAAAAGAGGCTTTTTAGACTTTCTGACTTTGTGTAAAAAAATTTTATTTTTTTACATATAAATATTATTTATATATAAGCAAAATATTTTTAAACTGTATTATTGGTATGTGTTAGAATGCGAGAGATGTGTTGCTGCAGTACAATTATGAATTTTAAACTGTTAATTTTATTTTATTGCAAAAATCTTGGTGGAGTCTGAGGCACCAGCTTTGTAACCAAATTATGACACTCTGCATCAGCAGAACTTATGCAAAAATCTGTGTACGACATTTAGCAAGTGCAAGACAAAAGACACTGTCATCTATCTCTTTTCAGTGGTTTAAAAAATTATTGCTCTTCTGCTGGTAATTTCTGTCCTTCAGCTTAAAATTACTCAACCATGATTTGATATTTCAATGCATAGTAAACTAGTTTATAAACCATAAATTTTCTTTATTTGAACTTATATATTCTACTAAAAGAAAACCATGTTTTTTCTGGAACTGATTTAATGAGAGCAGTTTAAGGCCAAGGCTAAAAAATAGACTAAATTATTGCAGAGTAATACCCTCAGGCTTCTGCACGCACTGGGATCTGGACTACAACTCTCTTATTCTGGAGTGGAGCATCTATACATGCACACCAGAGAGGTTTCCTGGGACCATCTATTCCACTTGAGTTACTCCAGTTAATTACTTTATACTGATGACTCTTGAAAGTCAGTTCTGCCTTCAGCATTGAAACATTCTCAGGAAAAATGGATGGATTTTCTTGAAACAATTTTAAACAGCACATTAAAAGGAGCAGTTGAGATTGTGGAGCATTACTCTGTGACACTTCTGAAAACCTTTCTTCTCTTGGCTGTTGGCTGGATGCACTCAGTTCCAGAGCACCCCACAGCCAGCCCACTAGGAGAGGGCTGGTTTGCAACAGGGAAGGGTTTGCTCCTATGTTTGCTGTTGCAGATGTTTGTCCAAAGACGGCCCTCATGCTGCTCACAGTGATGTACGTGCTCCCACCCAAAACCAATGTTGTTGATCTCATGGGGACTTGCCTGAGCAAAAAGCACGTGTGAGTTTTTTGCTGATTTGGGGCCAAAGCATGCAAATGCTGATTGAGCAGTGCCCTGTGCACAATTTACCATCCCTGGATGCAAAGGGGAGTGTGTTCTGGTGTGTTACAGGACCAGATGCTGCACTGCTCTCTGAGGCTTCTTCTCATTGCTGGGGAGTCTCCTTAAATTAATACAGGGCAGCAGGAATATCAGCAGAACAACAGCTTGATCCAATCTGTGTCCATTCTTTTGCTCCTACAGCTTCTGGCCATGAGCCTCAAGAGTTAATGGAAATTGGCAAAAACGAGTGTGTCCCACCACGGGTAGCTCATGGCATTAAACAATTATGCAAGAATTTTTCCTTGGAAGCTATTAGGGATGATGACATTACGCTTAATATTTGACCTTCCCAGCTTCAACTGCTCAATACCTCTTACTGTACACAGAAATTGCCAAAATCCCACCTAATGAGCTGAAAAATGATATATGACAGATCTGATGGCTAACTGCAGCTAGAAGAAGAAAGACTGCTACAGAACAAAAATTTCCAATCTTGCTCTTTTTTTCTTTACTTTTTCCAGTTATAAAGAGTGTTTAAATATGTAATTTGAAGGCACAGATAATTAAAAACTTAATTCTTAAGTAAGCTGAATTCAGGCAAAGTTCTGTTGTTTTTAATGTCTTTTTGGCTCAAATCTGCAATTTGTTCACAAAGTTATTGGGTACTCATAGGATTTCATATTTTTTTTTTCTTTCTGGGAAAGCTGTTTTTGGTCTTTTTCCAAGGGGCACTGTTTTAGTTCCATTTATTCCTGTGAGATTTACACCCAGTTAACTCTTTTGACTTCAAGGAGAGGGAATGATTCTTGAACTAAACTGTAATAAGAAAATTGCTAGGGATAAGAGAACCATGAGTGCATCCCACTCTACCTTTGAATCAGTGTGTACAAATCACAGTGTGTTTATAAATGATTCCATTGTCTTTTTTCTCTCCTGCATTATTTAAGTTTCACCTTAAAAAGCCACCACTAAAACTTCTATAATTACTCTAGGAGTGGAAGATAATTTTCAGCAGCTCCAGTCCTGTTTCAGTCAGACAAAATTCAAGTCCTATTTTTGATAAGAAACATGAGAGGTGAATTAGTGAAACTTTAAATGTTAATTAATTCTCCTATGCAGCCTCACGGCCTTATTTTGCAGAGACCTTGGGATCTCGCACTTCAAATAACATCAATCTGAAAGAAAATGCTGGCAAAGGAATGAAACTGAAGAGTTTTATGGAGCGTTTTTATAATGTACCCCTCCTATTGTAATCAGTGATACAATGTAGGGACTTGAACTTTGAAAACTTTGTGCATCTCTAAGGGACCTGGATAAATAGCATCAGTAAATGAATGGTATGCACACAGCCCTGGGAAAGAGCCTTAGTTTCTCTGTTCTTCATCACTTGTGTGGCTAAGCAAGTTTATTATGAATATTTTTCTCCCACTGCTTTCCTACTTCTTCAACATATTTTGAGAGGGGTTTTGATCCAGTGCCACTTTTTTGGGCCCCTGCTCTCCCCCCCATATTATCACTTCTACTATCACTAAATGGTAAATCATTATTAACTTCATGACATTTTTATAAAGGAGTAAAATACTGTTCATGTCTTTGGGGTAAGGGTAAACATACAGTGTTTTATCCTACAGCATCTGAAGTTGAAGGCTTGGTCAAACAGGACTACAGAGTGTATCATCTTCAGGAGTCTAGACATAGTGTGCTGTTGAAAGGCTATATCTATTCCCTTTCCCATGA
Organism: Petroica traversi; assembly: GCA_025920805.1. NCBI lineage: Eukaryota > Metazoa > Chordata > Aves > Passeriformes > Petroicidae > Petroica > Petroica traversi. Next base: position 24,289,655 of record JAHLSL010000015.1, on the reverse strand, counting down.
GATCTGCAATTTTGAAGGCACCTAATTAAATTCTTCATTAATTCATCAGAAAGAGGAGAAGAGGAAACAACAAAGAAATCAATGATTTAGGAGATTACAGATGAGCCAGAAAGAGTTGAGCTTGAATTTTGAGACAGAAATATTTTCAAGTATAAAGAAGCAAAAATGCCTAACCTTACAAGATTTTTTCTTTTTTTCTTTTTTTTTTTTTTTTTTTAAGTTTTGTTAAACTGCATCCAAAATGCCTTTGGATTATTACACAAGAAATAAAATTTATTGAAATGATATAATGGTTGAGCCAAATTCTGAGAAGGGATTAAATCTCTTCTTGGTTTTATGCTCTTCTGGGGTTTTGTAAAGAATATATGTGTTTGAGGCTTAAGATGCTGAACTGTCATGACATACATAGGGAGGGCTGGGAGGGTTTCAAAGGCTGAATTCAAGCAGGCTACTAAGTTGTTGAAGATAAAAGATGAGAAGGGCTCAAAGTTCAAGCACCGACATCCAGCTAAAGGCAACCACATGGTATTTGTGGACTTGAATTTGGTTAAAACATGTTTAAGTCCACATGCAAAACAATATTTGGACAAATCCTTGAAAATGTATAGATCAGTACATATGACTAAAAACTCTGCATTATTTATGGGCCAGAGTATGTCGGGCAAACGTAGGATCAATGTTTTGGGGTAGATTTTCAGTTTCTGTGGTTTGAATTGTACTGTGTTTAAATCATAAAACAGAGCCTCTTGGACAAATACCTGGATATTCCGTGTGGAGTTTTCAGAGTGCAGTTCATGACTGCACTAGCAAACAGCACAAAATAGCACCATGACGTGTAGCTCCAGTGCAAATAAAATAGGCTCTAAAAATCTACAGGTGAGCATTGTGCAGCATGAACCCATGCCCATGCACACAAGCAAAAGCAAAATTTTGTTTTTTGTTTGGGAGGGAATGTAGCTTTCAAATTGATTACGAGAGCATGCCTAATTAGAAACATTTATCACATGTACACTCACAATTGCTTTTTTGTTTTCGCTCTTCATTTGAAATTGTATAAATCACAGGAAAATAAGTATCTCATATCCAAAATGCCCATCTCTTTGTTCTTTTTTTATTTGATTGCAGTCAGATGAAAAGCGCTGCTTTGAAATAGAGGCAATGGCCAGAGGCCTATTGATTGCCTGTAAACAGAAACAAAAAAGCAGCCCTGGTAACATTTAGAATGGTTTATCAGTGATCAAAGCACAGGAGGTGCTGTCTAGACAGCCTAGGTGTGGACTAGCAAATGGATTTCATTAGTGGTCCTCTACTCTGGTGCCATTGTTTCAGCTCTGCTCTTCTTCAGGCCAATCTGTGATTGATTTCCAGAGAGGTGCCCAAGTGCCTGTGGCAATGGGATAAAGCTTACAGGACTTTGCTTGTTCTGACAAGGCAGAATAGCTGCCTATCACATTAGGGCAAAATGACACTTTCATTTACTTTCACAGTGCTTTGAAACAAATACTTTCAGCTACAGCAATTGCTCTTTGCAGCTTGAGCTCTGGAGTCAACTTCTTGTGTTCCAGAGAGTAAAAGGTTGTGAAATAATTTCTGAAGTACCCTATAGTTAAAAAGGGTCATATTCTGACATTTCTGACAGCACCGTACTCTCCTCTTCTTGCATACTCACAGTTTTTGTTTTAAGGATGCATTTTATTTATAAGGTTACTGAGGGTGTTTTTCACTATTGGGGAGAACAATTTTCATTTTTAGCCTTAAAAATTCCTGTATGCATCCCACATGTGCTGTGCCTGCCTGTAAGTATATTTGGCATTCACCAACTGGTGCACTAAACCACGGGACTCAGGTTATTCAAATGGTTTCACTACAATCCCTTATGCGAAAATGTGGAGCCAAGTTAACTCAAAAAAAAAAAGCCTCACATTCAGCTGGTGCAAATTACCAAATTACTATAAACTACCAAATTACCAATTTGCAAGAGCAGCAGATGTGGTCTAAGTTGCCTCATCTTCTCCACTTTGTGCTTGTGCTGTTTCACAGGTGACCTGGTTCCTCCACTCAGATGCAGCTGCTGCTGGATGAACTCCTAGGGAAGAGGGTAGAGGCAAGAGGCATCCTGCCTGTCACAGAGCCACAGAATTGTTGGGGATGGAATGGATCTCTGCAGATCACCTGGCAAGGCAGGGTCACCTGGAGCAGGTGACACAGGAATGTGTCCAGGTGGGTTTGGAATGTCTCCAGAGAGAGAGACATAATAAATAATTTCACAAAGTGAAATAAAATAAAATTTGTTTCCGGATGTTGATTTTGTTGAGGAATCTCTATCTATTCACTATTAAGGGAAGTGCAACACAGTGTTAAAGGCATGTGCAAGGGCTGTGTGCCATGTGTATGCCTATCATTTAGCTCCTGAACTGCTAAGCTATAAACCAAAAGATCCATTGGCTCTGGGAGCAGAGGATTTAGTGTCCCAGCCTCACAGCTGATCCAGGCTGGATGTAGAGATGATGACTAGACATCACCTTTCAGGACAGCAGTCTGACAGCAAGCTCAGGAGAGTTGTGCTCTCCTTGGACTACACAGCTTCATCAGATTCAGTAGATGTAGTCACTCATATTGTTGCATTCAATAACCAGTGCAGTTCCATTAAAGGAAATTGCCTATTAATTTTTCCCCTGTAGCATTTCAGCCTGACTTTTAATTTACTTTTTTTTATTACTACAGACAGGGGCAAGACTGAAGAGAAAGTTCGGTTGCAAATACCTGAATTCTCCTCATCATTTTCGTGATTGCTTGTGTTTGCTCCCACCAAACATGTGGGTCTTTTGCATTTGGGATATAAATATATGCACTCATAAATAATGCTTACAAAATTCAAATCATTGTGGATTGATTGCTACTACCTCTCCATTAAAACTTAATGTTATGACTGGCTTTGTTAAAGGCTGAGGTTAAATGAAAGGTTGAACTAAAAAATTTTGCAATCCTAACAAAATGTCATGAACTGGGAAGACTGTTAAAGTTTTAAAAAATCATCCCTCTCCTTCCCACTCATTCTGATTTAACCCATTCCATATCTAGTCCATTGCTAAGATGGAATCACTTCTGGTTTGGAACTATTAGAAGAAAAAATTTAGCCAATAGTTGAAAAAGCAAGGACTGAAGACTGGGGGGCATAGAAAAGTTAGTTAAACATTTTTGCAAATCCTTGTCTGAATCGATAATGAAGAAGAAGGAAAACATAATGAAGAAAGTCTCCACATTCTTTTCTTGTAAATATAATGACCAGAAATACAAATTTCTTTGATTTACTGTTTTCCTCAACACTTTAGTAATAAAGTGAGTATCAGCTGAACTGGAAAACTTTTCAAAGTCTTTTGAGTAATTATCTGCTGTTTACTGGAACATCTTTCCCAAAAGAAATCTTCAGAGCTCACAAACTCACAAGTAAGTAGTTTCATGAATAATTTCCTCACCCTCATAAAAACATGGGGGTAATACCACAAAACCACCCAGTGAATCAATGTATTAAAGGTTTTCATTGGCCCAGTAAAAGGTTTAGAGATAACTTTCTAAGAAAAAAATCTTTTTAACTTTCTTAGAATTTATCTTTACATTCCTGTTTTCTAAAAAAATTATGTTAATGTAAACGTTGTTTCTTAGCCAGAGAAGAAAATGCTTTTTCCAAAAAATTATTCTTTTTCACGATAGAATTATGTGAAATGGTATAAATGTCCCCCCAAAAGGCAAATTAGTAACACTTTTAGTAGTGATAGCCTTCCCTTTCACCAGTGTTGTGCCATGTTTACCCTTAGACTGTTTAACATTTCTCTATGTTCCTCTTCTCAGGTCAACTTCACAGTGACTTAGATCTCATTAAAGACAAAACCTCATACTTACTGCAGTAGATCATGCCTGTCTATCCTGAACTTTTCAAACATTTCAGACACAGCTTTTTAACAAACACAAGTTTTTTAAATGAAATGCTTGGGACCTAATGAAATGCTGTAGACCTTTATGCACTCAGCTTCTCTGAGACCGCAATTTGCCAGGCAATTGCTCGGAAATGTCCAACGAGGTTTTGCAACAGCAGTTGCGTGCCTGAGCTGACCTTTGCCTGGTGCTGCAAGCTCCAAGTGCACAGCTTCTTGTGCCATTGCCAAGAGCTGCCTTTCCCTCGTATTTGTTGCAGTTTTCCATTGGCTTTTGGGCAGGCCTTTGACAGTGACCAATTAGCTCCTCCATACTTCAGTGAGTGGTGTGATGGTTACCCCATCAGCAGATTTGACCCATTTCTGAGCTGTGCCCTATTTTGGATCAATCTTTGTCTCTTCCCTTCTTTCACTGACTATTTTCCTTTGCTTCTTTTGACAGAATAAGATATTAAGATCCTCCATCTCCCACCATGCTTTGGGTTATTTAAATATATTCCCCTCCCTTGCTCTGCCTGGCCTGTTCAGGCTGAACTGCCTCATACCATGTGTAGCCCCCAAGCAAACTTGAAACTTAAATAACCTCAATAAATCTCATCCCTTGCTCTGGCATCTGGGTGTCTTGCAAGACGTGTAATGAGATGTTCAGGGTCTCAGCCACTGGGAGATGCCTTTTGCTGCCTGCAGCTCTCGTCGTCATCTGGGAAAGAATGATTTAATCATTTAAGAAATGCTAAACGACCAGGTGTGCCATTTTTTGACTTCTGTGCTCACTTCTCAGTGCCACAATTCAAAGGGCAGTTCCTGGCCCCAAGACATTATTTTTTAATACAAAGTAGCACTTCCAAATGTATGTTTTTCCTGAGTATTCCCTCTGCTTTCTGACTGTCTGGAATTTTTTGCTTAGAAAAACAATGTCACATTGAATCAGAAAAGTCTATTTGAATGTAGTCTCCAACCTCACCCAATTCCTCTTACTCTTGGCTCCCTTCTCAGAAAGTAAATCTCTTTTTCTTATATGAATTTTTTTCCTTTATCACTCTATGGATTGAAACTTTCCAGTTTTAGCAAAAAAACAATGTCACTCTCATTCTTTGCATTCCAGAGCTTTGGATTAGTTGATTTAACAGTGATTAGCTGTGCTACATGTTACCAAATATCAATCTTCACATAAAAAGTCAAACTCTCTATTATTTTAATGTAGAAGTTGTAATTTCAGAAATCTTATTAAAAACAGAACTCAAATATAAGTCTATGGTAAAAACAATATGCTATGTATTTTAAAACTTTATTCCAAACATCTTTTCTGTAATATAGATAACAGCTCTTGCAAAAGAAAATAATAGTATTTGGTATAAGCCAGATTTTCAGAGATAGAAATAGTGACAATTAACATTACCTAAGGATTCTTTCTCCTTAATTAGGATTAATTTAGAATTCACCTGGAAAATTTTTAATAACTCTTTCTTCCTTACCAAGAAGCACGTGGTGGAATTTTAATGGCTCCATTATGTTAAAAACCCACAATGTGATTTTAGTGATGATGGGAATTTGGCTGTACTACTCGAAGAACATCTGGTTTAAAAGAAATATGCAAATGTCTTCATATATGTGTTAATCTGTCAAGTCCAAAGGATGCCAGAGTTCAGTGAGATCAGGCACTGGAGTGTAGTAATCAAATAGAAGTGGCTGGCAGCATCTTAGATTTGCATTTCACAAATCTATTCATTCATATTTACCTTGAATGCTACTTAAAAAGACATTGCAAGTTGTACTCTGATGAGATACACAGGCACGTCGAAAACAAAGACCTTCATGTTCATTCTGATGCCACCAGGAAAAACCCACATTTTTTTTTTCTCTAGGTTTGTGGGAATGAAGTGTCTGCTCTGACAAACCTGAGCTATCAATAGTGACTGCTATGTCCATTTCCTCATTTCTTTCTTGGGACCTTATTTCATGATGGGTATATTAGCTTTCAGAGAATGCTGGAAAAACGTCTTTTCTAAAAAACACTTTGCATGGAAAATCACAAAATCATAGAATAGTTTGGGTTGGACAGGACCTTAAGGATAATTTCATTACAGATCCCTGCCAGAAAACAGCCTAGCATCCTTCTCATCTTCCTTTCTACGCTATGGTGGCCTACCTGAATGTCCTCAAAACAGTGATCACTGTTGCTCTGAGTTGCCATCAGTGAGATCTTCCAGGTGAACGCCCATCTCTGGCAGGGATGGTGCTGAAGCCCTGATCCATCATGCTAAATAGGCTTCAGGGAAGTAGCTGGAGATTAGCGAGTCAAAGACCTTCTCTTGGTGACAGGCATCTCAACACAAGACTGTGGACATGTGTATAATGATGGGGCTTTGTCAGTCCTGATGTAGGTGGGCTACTTCCAACTTTCTTTGTTGGTAGTCCTGCCCAATGTGAACCTGTAGGGGAAATCCTTGTTTTGTGTAATTCAGTAAAAGGCAAAACCAAAATGATAACAAGAGATATTCTGCGTAAGAGAAAAGCATTTATCATTTGAGGTTATCTCTAGGAAATGAGAAACATCTCAGATCCCCGATTTCCTCTTTGTTTACACATGTAAGAACATTTTTAGTTTGATTGCCTCCAGTTAGGTGATGCCCATTTTTCAGTGGCTGTTTTACATCTAGTTTTAATCTGGGTTATACTATACAGAAAAATGCTGCTTGTTTTTAAAGAGTGTGAGGTAAGATTAGTTCTAAAAACAAAACAAAGCAAACCCACCAAAACCACAGTAGGAAGTGTTAATTTTCACTACTAATTCAGGAAAATTTTGTTGTGCCATATGAGATACACATGAAAAAGGTTTTTCAGATCCCCAAAGAGAACAGAAAGAGGTCACTCTCCTTTACACTGCCCATAGTAGCATGCAAGCATGTGGTTATATTACACCCTACAAAGACTCACTAGGTCTGTTCAGAAAACCCCATGAGTCAGTCAAAATATCTCCAGCTGGGAAGTGCAGCTCTGTCTAGCCTACAGCACCAGGCTGTGATTTAAAACCATGATGAAGCCCCCTGTGAGTGGGAACCTATATGCTTGGTTTATCCTGGGTACTTAATTTTCAGGATGTTTGGGATCCCAATGAAATTAAATTTTCAAGGTCTGAACTTGTATTCAATTTTATTTAATGGTTATCATCTGGTTTCTCTAGGCACTTGACACAATTTACATTATCAGGACTTAATTCAACAAAATATTTCTGTAGGCTCTCTGTAAAGAGAATTTCTGAGAAGAACTAAAATTTGTTCTATTTATAGATACACATAAAGGTGAAATTACTATAAGGATGCTTCAGAAGTGTAAATTAACATTAAACCATTAATATACATTACTTGTATAGTCATCTATAATGTTTATAGTAATTCTCCTTACTGAGGTTGAACTGGTTCTTTCTTCAAAGGTCCAACAGTTCTGTCTTTAGTGAAATTATCCCAGGAAAGATAAGCAGTCAATGATTTCTCTAATGCTAACTTGAGTAACAATTTAAAATGTACAATTCTCTGGTAATAACCATGAATTGGTTGTCTTGAAAGGTAGACAAATGCTAAATATTAACACACCTTCAGATATGGGAAAATGCGTATGTTATGATTTATGTTTCCTTCATTCCTATCACCTTAAATAAGAAAAATGTTACTTCTCAATTGCCAAATAGCTGTATCTGGTATTTGTTAGATTATTATTAACAATAACCATTGACAGCTAGCACCTCAGAGCAAGCCAGCTCTTCTCATTACACAACTTATAGCTCAGACAAGATTTAATCAAACAATGAAAAGAATACAATGTTTATCTACTACACAGGCCTGCAAGATTGAGGGGTTTTTGTACAGATGGGCAACAAAATATAAGAAATGTTTCATCTGACTCCCAAAAAACAGGTGCAAACCTAACTTTAATGGGCATATGTACTTTGGCTGGCAAGAGCCTCGTAAAGGGTCCCTTTGCCTGGTGTTATTTCTTCTTTGTTCTGCCATGAGTGGGAATAACTTGTGCAGATGGAAGGGATGATAGAAGTATTGTTTCTAGGGTTGTGTTTCTGAGTGGGATGTCTTTCCAATCCAGTCTCAGAGTGGCTTCTGCAGCCCCCAACAAGAGCAGTCAGCCAGTGAGAAGGAATAACTTCACCCCCTCAGCCTTCTCCGTATCCTTTTGTATTTTGGCTGACACCTGCAATCTATTAATCAGTCAGAATCTGGCCTGAAACACAATGTGTGCAAAAGTAACTTACATTCTATTGAGTGACCATAATGTCTCACTGCACTAAACATGCTCATTAAAAACAGGCAAACCCATTAAGTTAATATAAAGCAAGAACAGTTCCAAATACTTAAAAATGGAACTGCAGCCAAAATTCCCAGAAATTGCAAATGATTAAGCTGTATTCCATATTTAGTACATATGAACACACATGTGAACATGAACACATACACAAGGAAATGTGTACACAGTTTGGAAGCACAGACTGTGCTTCCCAGGTGCAAAGGGCTAGGAAATGTTGCTAATCACACAGAAAGCTATTTTGTGATGTTTTCTAGTCCTGTGTTTCTCTGACCTAAAACTCAAATATTTTTTATATATTTGGTCCACTTTTACTTACTCTTCTTTTTATTAGAGAAAATAAGAATAAAACAAATAAAAGAGGTCTTGTGGTCTTGGAAGAAAGGAATACACAGTGTCCAGTAGAAGAAACAGCAGAATTAGGATTTCTGCATAAATACTGAGTTAAAGGAATGAGTCTTTGAATTAGCCTTAGCAGAAGCTGTTAAAGGACAGAAATGTCTACAAAATGAGCAAGTGCCCTGTGCAAATATGTCACTGCCCACAATAGACTGACAGTGATGGGAAAGAGTAAATTATAATCTCATTTTATCATCTCTGAATGCGGATACATTCCTCTTACATTTACACGAAGCTCCAGAATGCTTCCAGTGGCTCCTTCCTTGCATTTCTTGATACGACAGCTGGGTCCTCATTCAGCAGGAGAAATGCTCAGGACAGATCTCATCCAAAGCCAGATAAAAGCATATGAAGGAGCCAATGCAAGAAATTCTGACTTTAACAGTCAGTAAAAGGAAATAGCAATGTTGACCTGTAGAAGCATCACAGAAGATCTGCAATTCAACAGAGAGCCACCCCTCAAAAATGCTAACAGCTTAGATATTCACTTAATATAACATCTCTGAAGTGCTCCTGAGGAGACTCTTGCGACCCTTGGTAAGAGGCATAACATTCCTCAGAGTTACAGAATGTCTTCCTGTGGACTTATGTAATTACAAACAGTTTTCAGAACAAATAGCAAAGAGATTTGAGGATCAAGGCCATGAAGAAATAAATCACCTGTGAATATGCCGAAGTATTAGTGACACACAAGCTGAAAGTTTCCAAGCATCCCTAAAGTATCCTCATGTCTTGTACAGAGACTTGGCCATGGTTATAACCACACCATGAAAATACTTGTGCTGGGCTATTGCAAGTGCAATGTCCCACAGGAACTTATTCACCAAACTGGAAGGAATTATGCCAGTTAACATTTTCAAAGTAGTATAAGGTCAAGATTTCAAATTCTAGAAATACTTAGAAGCACTCAGTCTTGGCAAGAGGATTAGGGGGCTTGCCTGCCCTCCAGCATCAATGCTGTCGCAGTCTTCCTTCGGCCATATCACAGGGTCCAGCTCTGAGTGAGCTTTCCGTGGCTATGTACTTTGTCACCAGCTTCATCCAATAAAGGAGCAGTGAGGATTTTAAAGGGATAATTAATGCAAAAAAGTTGCTCTGACTAAAGTAATACCAGTCTTTACCAGTTTCACAAAGGAGCCAACAACTCAACAGTTATGGCCTTATTAGAAACATGAGCTAAAGTTCTACTTTTTTTTTCTCAAGAAACCCCTACCTACTGTTGCTGAGCTGAGGAGAAAAAGAGGAAAGGGAGCTAAATTAGTAACTGGTCACTGTAGTATGATGTGGCCAGAACTTTCTCTGACTTATAAATAGCCCAGCCAAAGTCTGGGATGAAGTGTGGTGGGGTCACACAAAGAATTCATGGCACATGCCAGAATTGCACAATGTCGTAATTGTAACCCTTGCTTTCATTTATTAACTGCAGTATTTCCTGTGCCAAGTCTGTAGTTAAACTGCACATTCTCTGGGAAGCAAATGTGTTGTCTTTATATTCAACAAGGTGCTTGTAACACTTTTAGAGCCACAATTATTGTAGTATAGTTCTATACATTGCTGTAGAATTCATGTCTCAAAGAGCCTTTCTGAAACATCAGTTACACTCCACAGCATTCCCCCGTTCTCTCATTTTTTCTTTTTTCTTTTTCTTCTCCATACAAAAAGAGAAGAGCATAATGCCAGATGTATCAAGCTGCTGGGTTTACAATATGCTTAGCAACACAAACAGCCCTGCTGACAATGATCCCAGTGAGAGGAAACGTTTCACAATAAAGCCATTAGCCATGATGTGGTCTGAAGTTCCAGATGCATGTGCCTAAAAGTTGACTTTTTTACTTTTGCCTAGCTGGTTTCCTGTGAATTTTGGACTGCGAAATGCACAATATACCATTTTTTATTAGCCCATGTTGGGAATGATATGCTTATAGTGATGCCTGCAAAATTACTCCTGAACACTTTGGGGAGTGTGTGGAGCTCATTTGCATTTCTTCCTCAAGGATTGGGGATAACTATCTATTTTTTAAAAAAATTACTTTTCCTTGTGAAAAAAACATGAAATTTATTATTCCCTTCATAGTATTTTAGAAAGAAGAAAAACATACAGGCTTTCCCTCTTTCCAGTTCCCTGTATTAATTTTATAAACCTTGCAGAAGAAGTACTCCTCAGAATGCCTTCCATATGATCTATTTCAGCTAGTCTAATTCTGAATGCACAATTAATCTGAATCATATCTAATGAGTTATTTAAAGGTCTGATTACATTACAGAAATTTGTACTTGTCTAATATTACCTAATTGATCACAATTATACTTGTCAGTAAGTAGCTGTGAATTGCAGGCACAACAATTCGCAACCAAGCATTTATTTTATAGACTATGCCTTTATGTCCACAAAGCTAATCTAAATGTACTCTAGAGGTGCCATTCCTTAAATATTCTGAGTCCTGAATTGACTTCTGCATTTCACAAGAGTTCTTTAAGTCAACAAATATTGCAATATATGATTCTAGGGAAATAAAATGGAAAAAAGCCCTTTAAACCATCAAAGCAGTGCAACCCAGCCTAGTCTGGGAGAGCTGGAACATGTTTCCCTTTCCTCCAAACAAAACAGATCTACAATAGAAAATCTAAAACTGTAGCGATACTGGGATTGAAGACAAGAGCAGAAAAGTTGGAAGACCATGCCCATGTCTTGGATACAGCAAGAGCAAGAACTTTTTCACTTAATAATTCCACTGCTTTGAGGAAAATTCCTTGTGGAATAAGCTTTCATGAATAAATCAGGGTGACTTGTTTGATTGTCAATGTTTTTTTAGAAAAAAATTCTCAAAAGAACTGCAGCTCATTTTTCCCAATCTGTCTAAGAAAAAATATCCTAAAACTAGATCAGACTAAAATCATTCTTTCAGATTTCATTAGAGGATAAGGAAAGAAGGAACTAATATAGAATCTTTCAAAACTGATTGGAAGCATGTATCCATTTTAGAAATGAAATAATTTCAATGGAATAAGCACTTTAGCTATATTTAGGATTTACGACTATTTTCTAAACAAAGCTGCCAAGTTAGAATAAAATTTTACTTGGCAAATTAAGGCATGTTTTGTTTCAAAACATATGGTCTAGAAATTTGGGAAACTCATTAAATGGTGCTTGAATTCTCCCCTTGACTTCCCTTTCCCGTTGTATTGGTTTAGAGGTATAGTGTATTTATCAGCTGTTTCTCACAAACCCATCCTCCTGACACTCTGCTGCTTCTTCTCAGACCTGCTGCCCTGTTCTTGTCTTCTTCTGCCTTATAAAGAATCTTTAATTGGTAAGACCCAACAGAATCCTCCCTACCCCATTCGCTTTCATTCAACCTCTTTGTTACCTTTCTCTCTGCATTATTTTGTGCCTATTTTACCCTGAATTTCTCCAATTGGACACTATCCAAACTTTTCTGCTTCTCATCCCCGGTTCCCAAAATCTAATTCTCCCAACTGATGGAGTGTTTGAAAACTGAAAGAAGAACAGGCATCAATTTCATTACAGAGACCAGCTGAATGCCAAAGTGCGATTACTTAAAACTCTACTATTACAGTTTTTCTTCATTTAGGGCAACAGTCTTCTTGAAAACTTTGAAAAAATCCCCTACATACACACTCACATGTCATTTCTTTGAATTTTGCAGTGCATAGAGCTGCTAGTACCATAATAGAAATTATGGGATAATGGAATATTTTCTTCATTGAGAGGAATCTTATCCCAACTTTGTCTTCAAATATATCCTTCAGTAATCAAGGGATGGCTGATACCAGCTGTTTACATTTTCTGATATCATTGCCCACTGTTAACATTAGTTTTCATTTCCATGTTTTAAATTGACCCACAGTGGAGCTCATAGTGCCTTAGGTTGTAGCATGGTGTAATTTAATTTTGTAGCATTCTACAAATATTCACTTTAGAGAGGTCAGAAAATCTCAGATGCTAGGAATATCCTTGTTCCTTCCGTGTGTATGAGATTAATTCCAGTTTTCCAATCAACAATGTGTCATTCAGTTCTTGTTTATATTTTTATTTATTTTATCTATAAGATGTATAATATATGGGATATTCATAACACACAGGATATCAGAAGTAAAAAAAAATATAAATCTGAAACAATTCTTCATGTTGTTTACTATTCATGTCAGTCTAACAATTATAGAGTTAGACGGTTTTCAGCTGTTTTAGGTTGCTTGTTTGTATTTGTTTGAGGGTTTTTTGTTTGTTTGTTTTACTTTGTTTTTCTTTTTTTCTTTTTCTGAGAAATAGATTTTTTCTCTGGTCCTGATGCTAGCAACGTTGAATTTTTAAATAATTAAGAATTCACTGTCATTGTCTTCACTCTAATTCAGTGAATAGAACCACTAGATTCCATTGCTGGAGGTATCCTGGTATGACTTGGAACCTCCCTGGAAGGTCCTTTGTGACCACTAAGTGCCAGTGGTTAAAGATGAGGGGTGTCCAGGGAGAACTAAGTTAAACCTTGGGTGTAGCCATTTACAATTCAGATATCACTAATTGTTGGAAGGTTTGTTGAGAAAGCAATTAACAAAGCAGCAGTGCTGCTTAGCCATCTTTAAATTTTCTGATAATTTCTGATAAATAAAATGATGTTTTTGTTTTGTTTGTTTGTTGTTTGTTTGTTTGTTTTTAATCTGTTTGTATTTTTTCCCCAAATGCTTTAATCAGTTTTTGCTCCATTAGAAATTAAACAAAACATCAATATCTTCTGTCCTCCCTCAAGTTGTAAGATGTAAGAAATATATGGCAGTAATAAATATGTAAGCTTAAATATATTAATATTCAAAGAAGGGGAAGAAGGGGAATATAATTAACATTTCCAGTCACTTTTCAAGAACAAATCTGTGTACTCATGAAAGCCTTCTATCATACTGTATTTGGCCACAAAGTTGCTATTTTCAATAATATTATGGTTTAATTACACGCTTTTGTTCTATTTACTGCAATAAAAAAATTTCTTCATTGTTAAACACTGAAAGCAGAAAACAAAATAAAATAAATGAACTATTCTGTTTTTGTAAAGAAAAGCAATCAGAGCTGTTAAAGCAAACCAATCTCAATGCTATATTGGGAGAACAGTGAAATAGAAAGTCAAGGTCACCATTGGAAATATTTGTGTGTGGGCATTTGAATCCCCATCCAAGCACAAAGCCTCGGCTGATTCTGCTGAGGCTGTGGGGATTTTCTCTGTTTAAAGATGAATCTCCCTGCAAAGAAGGCTTAAGGGCTGAAGCTGCACTTTTAAAGTGTTGTAGAACATACCAGAGCATCAATATCAAACATTCCTTTATGCTTCCGGTTTAGCATTTTCTATTTATTTATCTGTTCTTCTTTTGTTAAGTAAAATCCTCAGCCTTCCAAGCTGTGTTCTTGCAAGAAGGGAGGGAGCTTTTACATAGCTAAGGTTTATTAGTGAACTAATTGCCAAGTTCCCTTCTCCAGCCCGTAAGTGTTCTCACATTTTAGACAATCACTCCGTGTCTAATGTGTCTAATTTACAAATCACTTTTCCAACTTCGGCTGATGAAGTCAATAGGTTGTGGGACCACCATGAGTGCCTGTGTTGAGAGTCAGCACCAGGGGAGTGCTGTGTGCTCCTGCTCTGATAGCCTGGAGTAGCTATTAGTTCTAATTGTTGGATGGCTGAACGCTTTGAAGGACAAACGTATATCCTAAGGCTGTAGCCCTGATGAATGTAAGGGTTTCCTTCACTTGTCATTAGTAATTGAGGGTAAATTAATATTTACTAAGCAGAGTTTCACAGGAAAGAGGATGCATGAGAAATCTAAGGAAAAAAAATGCCACAGGAGAAAATGTTGGTTCCTTTAACACTTTGAACTCAGTTGACAGCAATTAAAAAACAGCTAGTGGAAACTTGGGATAGAATTAATAATTTTATTACTTCCCCCCCCCCCCTTATAATAACAATAATTTTACCTCCCTTGGTATATAAACATTATAAACATCCCAGATACATAATAAATATTATTAATGGGTGATACCCTGCTAATTAGAAGTGCAGAATTTTACAACTGCTGATTTGTACAAAATAAATTTCATTCACAGTATGTGAAAACCTATCATGGTTGTATGTGTGTTTACAGAGGAATCCATTCCTATGAAGCATTCAATTTATTTAATAAATTTGAAAATTCTGCACAGCTACAGCTTTTCGGATCAAACTGTAATTTTTAAACATCAGAGGTTCTTGTCATATGATATGTGGTATACATAGACATTCACACTTATGTTTGATGTTTCCTTAAAACATCACTAAAGTCCTGAAGTGATCCATATGTTGGCTGAATACCTAATGCTGATTGAATTAAATATGGCATGGGCACTACTTGGTGCAAGTCTTTCTCGCCAGCTCCATAAGAGAAATTTTTTGTTCAGCTGTTCAGTAACACCAAATGGAGGCACAGAACTGTGACTGTCAGGGTGAGAAACCCAGCAGAACAATAGACATAAAATAGTGTGTGAAAGAGCAAAGAGACATCTTTGAATGAGATCATGTCCTGGATTATTCTATTAGCTCAATATATTGATTTTACTACCAAACCTCTGCCATTCAGATTTGCTGATGGAGCCAGGGCAGACAACCCTCACAGGGGCACAGTGTATTTCAGGAGCAGTTTTCTTCTGGTGGAATGACCTCTCCTCCAGGCAGACACCAGTCTGGACACACTCTTTTGCTCAGGCTCCATCATACCAGGAGCTGGATTGAACAGTGTTGATAAGGGATATTCCGTATTCAGACACAGTTATTTTAAATGAGTTTCACAGCATAAACCTCTGTAAAACCTCTGTAAAACAAGGCAGGCTGCAATCTTATGATCAGGAAAGGAAACTTTGCATAACCAGTAATTTTCCTCAGCCCTTCCTCTGAGAAAAGCTAATATCTCCCAGCATCACAGACAAGGAACCATCAGTTTGTCTACGTTAATTTAAGTGACAAAGGCACGGGAACACTCTGACACCTACCAATCCATATATTGAAATATCTTTATGATCACATCCTAATATCCCTGACAAATGGAGCAGGAGTTAGGACTGTAACTTTATGGAAGTAAAAGATGATTTCAGATGTAAAAATCTACTCTGGCCAGTTAAACCAGATTTAAGTCTGCTCTTGCTAAAAAAGCCACATGAAATGTTCTTACTGGAACTTAAAAGCCCCAAATTAAATATCATTATACAGCACATACATTGAATTCATCTGTCTAAAGTTCCTTGGAAAAAAGCAACCCCTTTTTTTCTGGATATATATATTTGAGAAGAAAATTTTTTTAGAAAGCTGGCGTTGCATCGACTCTTTAATGTGGAAACAGCTAAAGTCACTGGTAAGACTGTGTGAAATCTCATCTTAATCTTCATTAGCAGTACAAATCTGTTCCTCATTTTGAGACATCTATGCTTTCAAGCAAAATTCTCTCACAGGTAGCCGTGATATAACACGACTTCCAAGCACTTGGAATCAAAAAAATATTCATCTTTTTTCCTGAAATAAATGCCTCCTTGCAGAAGACACATCCTAGGTTTTCTTAGACTAGAAAGAAAAATACAAAACTGCCCTCTAAAGTCCCAGTGGAAATTCATTAGATACTAATAAGTCATGCTTTTAACAAAAACAAATGTATCTGAAGCAGTGAAGTCTGCACCTGGGCGGCTGCCCACCACTCCACCTGTGGCTTTCTCACCCACTGAACATCATGCCTGATTGCCCTATGCTATATGTCTGTCTGCCCACAACAACTCAGCTGCTTTTTTCCTTCTCAGGCTGCAAATCTTTTGCTTTGGAAGGGAAATATTTCAAAGGATTTAATTAATTTAATACAGCAAGAAATTAGTCCAAAAAGAGAGGGAAAAAAACCCCCAAACAAAAAAAAAACCTCTCATGTTAACTCCTGACACAGTGCTATACAATTTCAAAGAAAGCATGTCTTACTATGGGCTTTAAGAGCTCAACTTCCCATTAACACCACTAATAAAAATGTAATTAGAATTGTAGTTTCATTTTCTCCCTCCAGCAGAGCATTACTGCATTCCTCCCCTGCGCGGGCTCAGCGTTTTGGAGGTTGCAGTTAGCAGCCAGCAAGATGTGTCCTTTTGGTGGAACTTACCACTTTATGAAAGATGTGGTCAAGATCCCAAAGAACCATATTGATACCAGATGTAGTCTTGTCACTAAGTCTTAAACCAAGACTCTCATGAATCTTAAGTTTCCATTTTCTCTCTCTGCTCTATTACAAGGAAAAGAGCCTGAGTGAATTACTGTCGATGTTGCTCACAGAAGTACTTTTTACTTGAAAATAGACGTCATAATGGGAAAATGTTATACAAGAAACTATGTCGAAACAAATTTTCACTAAATTAGGCAAGCTGAGGTTGTCATGTCTTAATTAAATGAATGCTTGCATAAATATGTTAGTACGTCTAGTCAGAATCAGTAGTCCTCAAAATCAATATTGCATTGCCAATTTAGTTTTTAGACAATAAAGGCGTTGGCTTTTTAGCATTAGTGCTGTACGTGTTGCAAAACAAAACAGAAACAATTCTCATTGGTGAAGGATTTCAATAAACTTTAATAATATCCATATGTACAATAAATATTTCTGGGCCCTCAAGCACTTATATTTCCTTTTGAACTTGTGAACAGAAATTGATTCAAGGTGATAAATTTGTAATCCATTATGATGGATGGAGCTGCCTTTTAAAAAAAAAAAGATAATGGTATATAATTTATATATTCTCTGTGAGTTGATTTGTGAAAAAAATATCTAAAAGGAAGCCAGATGTAATGAGGTAGAGTAAATAAAGTAAACTGTAATGTTAGTTTTTACTGAAGCATGTGCCACATAATTAGGAGTTAAAAGAAATGTAAATGATGTAAATATTGCTTTTGGCTACCACAGCTGACCTTATAGCGACTTGGTTTAAAACAAAATAGTTATTACATATCTAACATTAATTAAATAAAGTACGATATTTGAATTAAATTTTCAAGCTGGAAAAACAAGTGTCATAAGATTAAGCAGAAACATGTGTGAATATTTCCAAACACATTTGCAAAGTACAGCTTTGTCATTAAAAGCTCAGATGCTATAGTTTTGCATAACAGAAAACCACAGTTGCACGTGTGGTAAAATAGCAAATGTTGATTCTTAAATGGCATTTGGCGTGTTTGCATATTTATTCCCCATTGTCTTGTAGTTTTATTAAGCACTCTTCCATTAAAATTCAAAACATCACATTAGCAGATTCTAATGGCAGAGAAGATTGTACTCAGAGCACATGGCCAGGGTGCACACAATGTGATGCTGAAAGCGTTGCAGTGGGAAAAGGACATACTGAAGATATCCACAGGGTGACAGGCAAATAGTGCCTTTCATCCTACCTCTCCCTTTTACCCTGCAGCGACACTGAGTGCAGACTGTCCTGGATAAAGAGAGGCAGTTTGGCCACAGGTTTGAGAGGAGGCAGATTCTGCCCTGGACTTATTTGTTCATAATGGAATAATCACAAACCTGTGCTAAGGTGGCTCGAATGGATCCCTGTCAACACATCTTATTACTGGCCACAGAACAGAGGAGACTATGGGAAAACCCACACAAATTAAAAGGTGTTTTCCAGGTAAAAGCTTCTGGTTTGCTGAATGACTCAGTCTGTGAAGAGCAAACACAACAAAGAGGATTTTTCATTTACCTGCCTTCAAGAATATAATATTAAAATAAAAAGGCAAAATAATTATAGATTGTGTTTTTAACGAAATTATTAAAGATGTCACATACTGGTGACCTGCAGGAAATATATTCCCTCCCCATTCTACAAGGCTTTTTCAGGTTTTTATGTAAAATACAAGAGAAAGATGTAAAGCCCTGAGTAATGTGTAGCTAGTAAGAGCTAAGAAAAGTGTAGAAAAAGCATGCAATAAGTAGTCATTGATATAAACCATTACAATGAGCCCTTCTTATATATCTGAAGCCAGATGTTTTTCCAAATTACATCACTGTAAATCCAGAATAGTTCCACTGAAGCCAATGAATCTACTCCAGATGAAAGAATTTTGTCTGCAATCTATTCACTTCAGATCAGTTTATATCCATATGTCCATAGTTTACTGTAGTATTTTTTAATGAAGAAAATACCTGACACAATCCAGTGATCTCCAACATAGTGTTTGTCTGGAACAACAAGCTTCTCTAACAGGTAGGTTTCTGCCTATCAAATTGCTGTAAATTCATTGACTGAAATCAACCAAGTTCATGTTGAAGGGTGAAGAATAGTAAATCATCTCTTCAGATATATAGTGGCCTGAAACCAGAATTCAGAATTTACTACTTAAAGGGTGTCTTGTTGACCACAGCAGACAAAGTACAGCAGAAATTAGAAAAGTTTGCAGCATGTCACAACCCTCTGCCTTGCACGTGCAGTGTATTTAGACCCATGAAACAAGAGCAATTGCAACAGATCTGCTCTCATGCAGGTGCATGAATCATGGGCAATGGCAGGATTTTGTAGATGCCAGGGCTCCCTTCCATGTCAATTTTGTGTCACAGCAGAAATGAATAAATCAGACAACTGCAGAATTTATTGCTTCTAGAGAAAGTGACAATAAATGGGGTACAGATTACATAAAATCAACTACTTTTCAAGTGTGTCATGAATGTTCCTGATGGTGAGTGAAGGCATGTTTGGTGACGTGAACAAAATTATTTTCTCCCTGATTTACTCATAGATAGACACAACATTTCAGAAAGTCATTTTCTTTGCATTAACCCAGCAGGTGAGAGTTTTAGTAGGAGCAGAGGTATAGTAGGGGGATTTAGAGTACCTTTATCTCCTGCCTGATTGATTAATAGTCAGAAGCCAAAGGGTTGAAGACTTGTCAATAGAACACAAAAGCTGGACTGGTGATTTTTATCTCTTTTTTGTAGGAGTTCAGGCTTCTGATTCAAGATGATGTGTAGCTTTTATCCACTCAAAACATCGGCTCATCTTGTGACTATAGGTATGTAATGGAATGAGAATCACCTTTTGTAAGACCTGTGTAGATTGGTAAATGTTGTTTGCACCTAAGAATGCAGGTATTTGCATGAAAGTGTTTGAATATGTGCCTGGGAAATGAAAAATGTGTACAATTTCTTACATCTCCAGAGGTAATTTGAATTCACAAAGACAAGTGGCCATGAAAACCCATGTTCATCCTCCTACTCTAATTTAACCATTAGAGTTGAAGACCTCTGCCTTGTTCATTGATGGTGTTTTTAAAGTACCCCAAATTTAAGGCAGCTCTCACCAAACCAAGAGAAGACTAAGTGGGAATAATTATTTCTACATCACAGTGGCAGAGACTCAGTGTGGAAGAGGAATACCAGATATTTTGTCCTCTTGCCCTTGATCTTTGGTCTTTTGGTGGTTTTCCAGCTGCTTGGCAATACTGGCTACATTTTGGAGCTGTAAATGGGAATAGTCCTGGGAGCAGAGCCCAGTTCCATCTTTCCAGCTGAGTAGCAAGGCCATGATTCTGTGCAGTCCAATTTCCTTTAGCTTGCCCTCCTGCTGATGCTTTGGCTTTTGCACACCAGAGAAAACAATGGTTTTACTTCAGTAGGAGGTCTAACTGTGATTGTCCTGCCACCCACTCCAGGCAACCACCTGGGAGTTTGCCTCCCTCTGTCAAAAAATGGGCTTGGATTTCCTCAGGGTAAGAAGATTCTTGAACCTTAATTTGTCACCCCTTGGACTAGAGCTGTTTGATGAAGGTAAGCATTTCCAGAGAGGTTTCCAAGGGACTGTGGCACAGCTGCTGTGTTTGGTACTGTTCTCAGTACTGGCTGTGTGTGAATTTGCTCAGGATATGCCAAACCTCATATCCCTTCCAGGACACAGGTTCTTATATAACAAGGCCAAACATCTTGAGTTTTGTGCCATGAAATCCCCCCCCACACCTCCCCATCTCTGGTCTCTAACTCCTGCCCATACAGACTGAAACTTGTGTTTCCACACAGGGCTCCCAGGCCTGACCAGCTGAGGAACTTGCTGCTCTGATGTGGAGGCGTCAAGCAAAGTTAAGCATTTCTGGGATTAAGAACTGCTAGAGATGATCGGTGCAGTTGCTCTCTGAGGACCTGCATGGCACAGAAATAGTTCTGTGCTAGTCTCTAGGGCACTCTTTCAGGTGCACTCCTGTCTTGTGAGCTGCAAAACTCCCTGTTCTTCCAACTGATAAATTCTCTTACCAACCACCTCCTGCTCCCTGGTTTTCATGGGGTGAAAGTGAATAACTACAGCCCAGGTGGGAGCTTTGGTGCACATTGGTATTTAAGAGTCAGAGAAGGAGGACTCCCATCCCAGCTGACTTCTGACTGTTTAAACAGCAGTTAAAGAGAGTTACTGGGTCCATTTCCCCAGTGGTATTAAGTGGAGATTGTTCCTCTGATCTCTGAATGCCAAGATGGTTGTCTAAGTGGAATTTTCTGCAAGGCATCCATCTTTATTAAAATAGTAGTATAATATGAGATGGAATTCACAGAGCATTTTGCAGAAATGCAGATATTATCTTAAGCATGGGCTATTACTTTTCCTTTCTCTAGTTTTGTGGTTTGCAAGGCTCACAGTCAATTTATCTCCCTGCAGAGCACAGATAATTCCGTTTGATTTAAAGGGAGTTATACATGATACATACAGGAGAAAGGAACTTCACGATTTCTTTTAAAAACTAGCAAATAAAGGCTGAACAGGAATTTTACACTGAAAATTACCTGAATTGTGAAGTTATTTACTGAAGAATTACACAACACTTCTAGAACTGTGATGAACTATTCTTTTTAGTGGTTCTATTATACTGAAAATGATAGCATTCTTAAAAACCCACATATAAAACATCCCGTGCATTTCTCTGCTTTGTTCTGCAAAGCTGTGCTGTTGAACTTCATCTTTTTGTAGATACATGGCAACAACATAGTCCAGTGGTAGAAAACAATATTGAAAGCTGCTGTTGAAACTGGATCTACTCACAGAGTTGACTCCAGTTGATATTATGATAGGGCCCTGCAACACTACCACTGAGCAACCTCTCCCTATGTGGATTTTCAGCAGCTTTACATGCTGTAGATTTCAGCTTCAAACTGATTCTCATCTCTGTCAGAACAGTGATTTTTTTTACTCACCAGGTTACTAACTAGAGGGAATAAAGATAAGATAAATGAAATTACCTCCTTCCAACTCTGTAAAGGTCCTTTTAGAACAAATAAAAACAATGAACACAATGCATGAGTCACACGGAGCCTGATGTAACTGCCAGTGACAGCTGAAACACATATGCTTTATTACAGGATGCTGTTAAATAGCAGGAGAAAGTTCCAAATTTTTAGGAGTTATGAAAGTTAGAGAAACCAGAAAGTCCTTCAGGGAAGAATTTCTAAATATTTTAAGTGTGTAATAGAAATCAGAATGATGAAAGAGAAAGCAAAAGAATGAGGCCAACATATTTTTGCAGCACATTGAAATTTCTCTTAGGGGATATTTAATATTTTTTATTATTTTCTATCCATAAGCAATCTGGCAGAGTGTCTGTATGGCTAAATATTTCACTGCACAGATACTTCAAAGGTACCTTTACCTACGAATTTTTTGCTTCATGCTAAAAACAACCATTGACCTTATGGCTGAAGGCAAGGGCAAAAACCCTTATATGTAGATTAAAAAATATCTAGAACACTGAGGTCAAGTATTTTGAGTAATTTATTCAAATTTCAGAGCAAAACAGGTTGTGTTTTCTTTCAGACATTTGTGCATAGCTTCTATATATAAGTAAATTATAAACTAAATATGTATTGGCTTGAAATTAACACCCTGGCTTTTCAATCAATGTGACCACATTAGCATATTTGATGGGGAAATAAGGTCTGTGATCTGTGGCCAATTTTATTTGTGTATGTTTTTCACTCTCATAATTGAAAGATATTTGAGATGCTATGTTAAGTTCAATTTAAAGAGAAGAACACTCATTTTCTTCAACAAAGCTCATGGATTTTTCTTTTCCTAAAGGCAATTTGTATAGATGAAGTCATGTGGATAGTAATCTTGGCTTTGGGTCTGATTGATGAGGAGTGTAACTGATGTGTACGGCTGTGTTCACCTTCTTCATGTGCTTTGAGTTTTAAATCACTTTGGAGAGTGTTGTGTCTGTTGCCTATGAGTGCTCATTGTCTCTTTCTCAAAACAATGTGAATTGTTAATAAATCAGCTGATAAACTGTGGTCAGTAATATACAGAATATATCCTCTGCAGGCAAGATCAGTAAAACTTTTGTAGGTAAACTGAAAACAGTTTTCTGTTATTATCTGTTGGAGAAATCTGGAGTGTTCAAACACAGGGAATTACTGTCATTTCAGGCATGGATATTTCCAGTGAGGAAGGCTGGCTTCTCTTCAGAAGGATGTGTGCTGGAAAACACAAAGCATCCTATAATGTTCTAGGTGTATAGGCTTGATAAAACCTTTTAAGCATCTTTAAGTCAGTTCTGACGTGGGCCAAGACATGGAAAGTGGAATCAGATGGTGCAACTGGGAAGTTGCACATCATCCCTGGCTGTGGTGATTTAGCCAGATGAGATGTGTACACAAAAGGCCCTTTTTTCCCATCCTTGCTGGAAAATGACTGGGAAGAGGATTTTCTCTTTTTATGCATGCTTACTTCATGAAGCATTCAATAGTACAGAAAAGAATATTTCAGTTGGAAGAAACCTAAAATGACCGTCTAGTCCCACTGCTTGGTCACTTCAGGGCTGAACTGAGGCCAATGCATGTTGTTAAAGGTTTTGTCCAAATGCTTCTTAAACACAAAAAGACCTGAGGCATCAACCACCTCCCCAAGAAGCCTGTTCAGAGTTTGGGCTTCCTACTGCTCGGGTTAAACCTTCCCTGGTGTGGCTTTGAGCCATTGTCACATGTCCTGTCACTGGATACCAGGGACAAGAGATTGGTACCTCCCTCTCTGCTTTCCCTGCTACAGAGAGAAATGAGGTCACCCTCAAAAGCATTAGCATTTTTCTGGTGTTTGGCCCAGTAAACAGACCAGTGCAAAGAATCTGCCACAATCTTTTCTTACTAAGGATCTCCAAAAAGCATTGTATTGTGTTTTGGGAGTTTTCAATAACAGGATTTCAAATAAGGGAATGTAAACAGAATTTATCATGAAATGATAGCACCAAAGGGAATAGCTGTGAACAGACTGGAAGAGAATTTATGTATGTGACATTGTCTGTGGATAACTGGCGCATATTGTAATAATCATTATCTGAATTATTCTTTTCCTTTCTACTCGACAGGCCTATCCATTATGAAAATTGTTATTGTTTCAATGAGAATACAAGTTGTTCTGAGTTTTTGGAAGCAGATTATAACTATTGTTGCCAGTTCCTAAAATGCCTGTTGGGCATTGCTATTTTATTCAGTAAATAAGGAATTTAAAACAATAATTGTTATTTGTTAGAATGAACATACTTGAATCACTTCTTGTCCCTATAGTGCCAGTCCTTTCAGTCAGCATTTTCTGTTTCTAGCTGCTACCAACATTTGCCAGCTGAAAATGCTTTAGCAGTCAGGGTATGAAAATGAGAGATGTCATAAATTAGTGATGAAGGAATATTTCATAGAAATCATAAAAACCATGCATGGTTTGGGTGGGTAGGGACCTTAGAGATGATCTTGTCCCAGCCCCCTGCCATGGGCACAGACACCTTCCACTAGACCAGGTTGCTGAAAGTGCCAGAAGTAGTTCATTTTGAGCTACGATTATTTTTTGCCATCTGTAAGGAACAAATGTGGGATTTGTAACATCCGAAACCACCAATACTGAAATTAAATACCAGACTCTTTGAAGTAGGCCAGGCTGCTCTGCAGTTGAATTGCTGGTAATGGATGCTACTGAAGATAGTAGCTGGTATCAGCTGTCTGGATTATGTCCTGTGTGTATCCAGATCTCCTTGATATTCGTGGGAGTTAAGTGGCATAATATCTTAGAGTGTTTTGGTATTTAGGGTTTTCCACTTGAGCCTAAAAGTGGTCTGGGCAGAGCTCTTGCCATGGTCTGAGGAAGATTCTCACACAGGAAGTGAGACTTGCCAGACCATTGAAGTCTTTTTGTTTTTAAAGGCAGCAAAACATTTATTCTGTGAAGTAATTCAAGGGGGCTTCTGCCTTCATCTCTCCTCTCTTCTCCTCTCCTCTCCTCTCCTCTCCTCTCCTCTCCTCTCCTCTCCTCTTCTTTCATTTTTTTTCTTTCTTTACTCTTTTCTTTCTTTCATGAATAAGTGAGCCATTCCAACAGAATTAGAGGAAATTAATTGCACATGGTGTTAAACTGGAGGAGGCCAGCTCAAAGAATTTTCATTTCTAGTTTAAAGAAACCTTCCAATCACTGTAGCTGGAAGTCATTGCATTTGAAGTTCAGTTTCATAACTGTCTGATAACACTCAATCTGAAAATTGAGGAACAGGGAATAAAGAAGAGGGGAACAGACTTTTCTCAGTGGTATCTAGTGTAGCAAGAGGCAAAAACTGAAACACATGAAATTCTATTTCAGTGCAAAGAAAATGGTCAAACACTGTCACAGGTTGCCCAGAGAGGCTGTGGAGTCTCTTCCTTGACATATTCCAAACCTGACTAGACATGGTCCAGGGCAACCTGCAGTAGTTATCCTGGCCTTGAGGAGGGGCCTTGGATTAGATGATCTCCAGAGCTCCCTGACAGACTCAGCCATTCTATGATTCAGTGTTCTGTGAAATAGTTTTGAAATCCAACCTGTGATTAACCTTAGTTAATTTTCTTCTGTAAGTATGCACCTCTTCTATCTCACTTTTTTTTTTTCCTCCTACAAGTGGGAGCAGCAAAACACCTGTGCTTAGTGTCAAATTAAATTAATCTTAGGCATGCAAAATGGATTTCTGGTCACTAATGGAAAATCTTCTGGGAGAAAAACAGATCAAATGTCATTCTGCAGTACACTGTTTCTGATGTATTGAGTTTATGCATTATGATAAGTATTTTACTATATTTATAGCTGTCAGGCTATAACCAATTCTAAGATACTTTTTTTTTTTAAAGAGAACCATCTTGAATATATCTATATGCATATGGACATGTTTTTTTACCTATTCGTACTCATGGAGATCTACTTCATGAATGCTCCTTTTCTCTAGCTACAGAACAGTAGAACACTGTCAGTGGCAGGAATAACACCATCCAACTTGTATAACCACTGCTCAAACCACAGATCTCCTTGCAAGTGTGTACTTCAACTTGTTTTTCATTTTTTGTTTTGAGGGTTGGAGGTTTGTTTTAGGAGTACTTTTCACATCCGGTATTTTTGGTGAAAATGTTTTCCACAGTCTTGTTAAAATATCTTGTCTTGTACTGAACATATAAAAAGTTTCTTCTGCCTCAAAATATTTTATTATTTACCAGTTAAGTATACCCACAGCAACAACAGCAAAAAATACATGGCTTGGCATTACTTTGAGGCAAAAATATGAAAATCAATATATTTATCAATTTCTTTTAAAAGATTCACCAGTATTTCTAAGTCAAAAGAAGTTTTCCTCCATGTACTTTGAAGTCAGAAAACTGTAGGTGCTAAAAATCGAAGCATCATAAAATCATAATAGGAAAAATGTTTTTCATAGAGAAAAGGTTATTTAAGTTTTTCAAATCAACTGGATGAAAGCAAGTAGCCAGGGATTTATAGTCTGGTATCACAATTCTATCTGCTGGGGTTTTCCTACTAAAAATAGGATACATGTACTTTATAAGTCGTGTTTAATTCCAGTGCACCATATCACTCTTAGAGCTTCACACAGATTGCACTGCAGCAGGAACTGGGATAGAATATGTCAGGAAAATATCAGGGGAAATTCATTCCTTTGTTGTTATTGGTATCAGCTGTTGGCAGTGTGAAATCCTCAGGGGAAGATGTACCCTCAAGGTCTCCTGCTGTATTATTATACACAACATACAGGTACATTAGTTACACTGTCTTTCTTCCACACACACCGTGTGGTATTCGAATACCAATTAGCATTCTACGTTAAACAGGGAGCATCCTGGGGCTGCCTGTATTTAATTATTTTAGTGTGCTATTCTGTCTGATTATATGTCTAGCTGTTCAATTTACCTTGTGACATATTCTGTATGAAATGGTTTAGTGAAGGTGATCTTCAAATTAAACACCATCCCTGTGGGTAACAGTGCTGTGATGTGGATGACAGAAGGAGACATCATCATCCCCTACATGACCCTCTCTTTCAGCAGCCATGCTTCTGAGTACTTACACTCACCCTGTGTCATTTCTGTATTTCTGTGCTCAAGTCTCCTCGTGGGGTATTTGCTCATTTTGAGTCTTCTGGTTTGACTTTTCCTGCTTTTGAAACCCAACTTGCAAGTAGCAAAGGAGACTGGTACTGATGCACCATGGCCAGTATACCTCTCTTTGGAAAATCAGTTTAGTACCTATAAATCTTCATCAGAGGCTTCAGATTTCAGGTGATCAAATTCATTACAAACAGCCTGAGTTGCAGCACTCTCTGGTCTTGCCCTTGTGCAGGGGTGTAGGACCTGTGACACACCACGTGTACATCAGAGCTACTGCTGCAGATGGGCATGTGGAGAAAATAGCACTAGAATGGAAATAAGGAGGGGCTTATGGAACATGGAGAGGTTAAATAATGCTGCCCTTGCTTAGAAGAAAGAAGTATAATCTTAAATTAGAGATGATCTCCATATTAATCTAATAAATGCATGTCCCTAATGAACCTTTGCATGTAGCTTGAAAAAATCCTCAACAGCCGGCAGGGGAAATGCCAGTGCTCAGTAACACCTCTGAAAAATGGTCCTTAAGGGGATGTGTCCATCAATGTCAGACGTACTGAGTCTGTGCTCAGAATGAACTGGTCTTGGTGCTGCTGCATCTTAGGCAGCAACATCACCAACCCACGTTGTGGAGGGAATGAAGGGGATTACAGAGGATGGGTCCATGCTGGCCTTCCCTGAGCCACCCACACTCACCTCTGGGGCCTCAAGGATGTTTTCCCATCAGAACATTTCTCCAGTTCATTCAAACATTATAATTCTAACAAAACTTGCCTTACTTTCTGCCACCCTTCTGAAATCAGCCATCCTCTCCTTTCCCTGGCAGACCAGTTATACAGCTAGGGAGCCCAGAGTCCCAAATTTCCAAAGCCTGGAAAGAGAGAACATCAGGATGTGCATCCTATATTCCATGGGGAATGCAACCAGAAATATCTTTGTCTAGATCCCATATTTCTGAAGGAATTCCTGATGCTTCATAAACAATTTTTAGTTTGGAGTGAAACACTTATTGCAAGAAGAAATATTTTTTAAATTATGTTAGAGAATATCATTAGCATCATAGAAAATAATTTTTATTCCCTTATCTTGAGACATCATTCTCACCTAGACATAGAATTTAGAAAAAAATATTTTTTTCACATTCTTAAATGTGTTTTTAGAGGTAGAATTATCTTCCCAGCCTAACCCCAAAGGGGGCAGACATAAATCTCAGTACTAGTCCTCAGTGGCTGGTTTGACAGTTTGTGTTGATTCTGTCCTGGAGGTGACATTGAAGCTCCTCTCAATAAGGCAGAGGTGGGATATGCAGCAATTTTACTTAAGCTTAAGAAAGTGAGTTTTGGCAGCCTAAAAACTGGGTGTGCTCTCAGGTCCACTGTTTTCTTCTGGCAAAACCTTTCCTTTGCAACCAAAGCAGACAATGGACAAAACAAGTGCTCATGCCATAGAGAGTGGCATACACTTCTGCTGGAAACCTAAAGATATCACGGTTAAAGGTGAGATAAGAATGTTTTATCTTTAGTCAGCACTGTTGAAAAAGGATGAACCACTGAAATGTTCACAGACTAATCTCATCAAGGTAATTTTTGGTTTCCGTTTCTTATAACAGCAAAATCCCTATTACTTAAAAATTGACAATATCATCAAAACTTCCTTTTCCCCCCACTACATTGTCCTCTGGTGTTTTATTCACTTTCAACTTTCAGCATTTTTTTGTAAAAGTGCATTTTTAGTGGTGATTAATATAATCTTAATTGCTCTTTGGGGAAGATTTTGAATAAAATTTATAGAAATTATAATAACAACAACAAAAACAATAACAACAGCAACAACAGCAACAACAACAACAACAATAATAATAAATTTCACAAAATAATCTGGACTCACTTGAAATTTTTCAAAAAATAAAAGCTTTCAAATCTTCTCCAAAAATATTTTGCATACCTTGGCCTCTTTTAGTGAGGATGGTTAACTCTATGTCAACCCGCCACTTAATTCACGTTAAACCACTCCCACAGATTTGTAATGTCTTCACTTTTTTGTACCCCAGAAGAAAATGGGGATACTGGAATACAAATAGATATAGGAAATACAGTATGGCTACCAATACTTGTTAGCAACTGCCTGAGATGCCTCTGATCGGATACAGAAAACCTGATACAGCCTTCTTCAGTTCACAGCAGGTACTTGTCCTGTCAGGATTCATTTGGGGATCAGGCAATTCACCCTGAACTTTGCTTCAGTCCAAGTCTCCAGGCAATTTTTCTCACTAAACCTGGAACATTACTAAAAATTTAGAGCAGTTTCTGTCATTAATTTCTCATTTGCAGTTTTCTTTCTGCTCTTTTGCCCACATTCTGTCTAGATTTGTTTCTACTTCTGAGCCATTTTCTGCATATTCTCCATGGAAACACAAGCTCAATATTATTTTAGTTGAAGACAAAATGCCAGTGTAGTTTCAGCACACTCCAAACTGGGACTCTGCTTCCCTGGCTACATAAGCTGAACTAGAACTGAGAGCCGCAAGCAAAGCAATTCAGCAAAGAGCTCTGAGATTTGAGCAAGACACAAAGTCCTTTTTCACCTTTCTGACTTTTAGCATTTCTATCACCCTCAGTGCTTTCCCCATCTTGCCAGGGCATTTATATTTTAGAGGTTTTCCCACAGAGTTATTTACTGTGTAATGTCTTCACTGAGAACATTTAACTTTAAGTCATAAATGGCGACTTGTTATTTTTATTATTCTGTAAAAGCCTTTTGTCCACTTTGTTTAGCATCACAAGCCTTTGCCTACAGTGAATTCCACTAGCACTACAACCTAAGTATCACAGCCAACAACTCACATTATACATGAGCCTTGGATAAGGCTGTGGACTAAGCCATGCAAAGAATCAGTGAGTGGTGTTCTTTCCTCCCTTGCTTGCCAGCATTATTTAAAAGTGATGCCAGAGCATTTTTCACTTAAACTCTATAAATATAGCTCTTTGAACATGTTCTGTTGTTGATTTAAAATTTAAACATTTAATTTAGTTTCCCATTAAAACAAAATCTCACAGGCTCCTCTGAAATGTAACATGCTCTAAGGCAGCTTTCCATTGTGAGGGAGAGTAACAGCTAAATGAGATTTTTTTTTTCCTCCTAAATTGAGATTTGGAAATTATATTAAATGGCATTGTTTATTGTAGTAAATAAGAAAGAGCACTAAAAGGATGGTTCTGCATTCAATATACTCTGGCAATTTCTGCTTTAAGGGCTTTATTTTCTGAATCACTGAAATGAAAGGCAGGATTGCTACTGATTGAAAAATGAGTAGTACCATGCTCTAAGAGCCCATTTCAGAGCCTGCTGAAACCACTGGAAAACCTTAAACCAACAGCCATGTAAAAACGTGTCTCCTCTGGGTCTTGTGGAAACACACCTGGACAAGGGCACTGAAAACCACTGGAAAGGTCCACAAAGTGAATGAAGGTCTGCTCATCTCCAAATAGTGCAGGAGGAGCCAGGCAAGTAGAAAATTTGGATCAAGGCCATGAGGCAAAACAATGACCTCTGCCAGGTTTGCCTTCCTCCTGTGGTGTGCTCTTGTTGCCTTTTCCAGAGAGCTTTTGTTCACCTTCATGAAACATAAATAAACTCCATTGAATAGACTGAGTTGGTTTTGTACTGCAACAATTCTAAATCCTGCATTTCTTATTTTCCTTTTTGAAACAGAGCCATCACAACTTGAACCCCCAACCTTAAAGTGATAATAGGAATTTCTTAGATATAGAAGCCTCCTTTCCAAAATGGGTGTTCACTTTTGGCTGGTATTATTTGCCCAATTTCCCTACTCCCAGAACAACTTCAACATCCATCTTGTGTGCCAAGATACAGCAAATGAACAACTGCTTATGCTTTAATTAGTACAAATGAAATTAAAAACCTACATGCTGCATCTTGTTTCAAATCATATCATGAGCAGAAACCATGTCTTTCTATATTGGGAGCCATTCCACCAACTCGGATTCAGCTCCTAGTGAATTTGAAATTGCAGTTGTAGCAACACAAGGAAGAAATTATGTAGGAAAATTGCTATTTGAAATAAGAATGTGAGACTGTATAACTTACCAAATAAGACACTGCTTTCTTTAGTATGTAGCTCTTTAGCAAGTACTGATAAACAATGAAGCCATGTATCTCTATGTTTTATGTTGAAAAAAAATTAAGATTTAGTACATTTCCGCTATATCTAGGATCTGATTTTCAGAGTTACAATGATTCCAGAATGGAATTTTTAAAGATGAATTCAACTTAATTAGAGACGTCTAAAAAGCTTTTATGTCATCTACCATTACTCACAGAAATTCTTCTTCCATCTGTCCTTCAAGAACAGTTCTTGGAATTACGAAAAAAAATCCTTTATTTTTTTACTAATTGTAGAATTTTATGGCAGGTATTTTGTACAGCCTTGTTTTTCAGCTTTAGCCCGAGAAACAGTGGAAAGCCTTTTCACAACATTCCCCACAGAAATGAGTCAGGAAAATGATCACAGTGACAGTAGTGAGGAAGCTCATCCACCCACAATTAATGGAAAATATTCACTGCAATCAGAAAGGGTTAACTTGGTGTCAAACTCAGCTGTAGGTTCAAAAACTTCTACACTTAACTCCTCCCACACAATAGCTGTAAAGATAAATATGTTCAAATTTCCATTTGTAATTGGTACGATGAGTTCAGAATCTTTTGGCAATTGTGAGGTTTTGCAGTTGAACCAGTGGTATGGACATATCTTCTCAGGTTCCTGAGAAGCTGAGCTCACTGTTTAACTTAGAAGTCACAGTATTTTTGTCTCCGAGTAAAGCAGGAGAGGGGTGAGGGAGGAGTGGGGAGGGGAATTGGTAGTACACATCTTTTTTTGTTAGTCTTTTCTTCTAATACAGGCCAGGTTGGTGGTTACAGGAGCATGAAGTCTTGAGAATTGCTGCTTTGCATGTGGAATACTGAATAAATTGCTCAAATGGACTAAAAGCATATAAATGTTTACAAATATTTGTGTGCATCTGGTGTGTAAAACCAAACGTATTTAATCCCAAATATTTTGGAGCGCACCGCAGCTGTCATCGGCAGTGACATTTCCATTCATGCAAAATAATATATAATTACCCAGTCAAATCTAACCTGCTCATCCTCATGTACAGTTTTCTCCTGCCAAGGAGCTAAAAACTAAATGATAGCTCCCCTATGTTCCAGAGCTGGAAGCGCACCGTGTTTTTAAACAGCCGTCCATGGCAGACCCGCTGAATCCCACTGCTCAAATTAACAGAGCACATGACTCGCCGCCTTGAATTTAAGCATCCAGGGGAGGAAGTCCTCATTTGAGAGCCAGTCATGGGCTGAACAATCCCCTGGGCGCGGGGTCACATGCAGGCGGCGGCGGCACGGGGCGCTGGGCACACCTGTCCCCGCTCCCCCCAGCAGCTGTCATGGGAATGATCAGCTGCCTATTACATGCATGCATGCACTTCCCTGCCTGGGAGCACCCGGCCGTAATACGCTCCGCTCACAGGGAAAAATTTATATCCCTAGTTTGGCGCAGAAGGGCACTACCCCCTTGCCAGGCAGCCCCTGCGACCGCCAGGCAATTAATTCAGTAATTTTCCCTGCTTTGTTGAGGGCAGTGGGGAGGGAGGGACAAAATCTGCACCATCAGTAGCAAATTTATTGCAGGATGAATTAAGCACAACCAGCCCTCGGGGATTACCATGTTCACATGAGCATCAAAAACCAGGGTCCACCAGGCTCCCTAGTCATCCTAAGCAGTGGAGAAAAGCATTTTCTTCATTTCTTCAAAGTAGCAAAATGTCTCATATCCCTCTTCTTTTTTTTATCCCCTATGACCTCCTTAGCAGTAATTCAAGCCATATAAAGAGGAGAGGGCCTTTTAGGAGTAGTGTGTTTTTTGTGAAGCAGAGATGTTAGGAGGACGCAAAGTGCACAGAGTCCTCCTATAATGAACTGAGAAAAAAATGGTTTGAATGGGAACTGATTTGGAAAGCATCGAAAGCAAGATATTCCTTTCCTCTGTGAACTGAGATATCCTGGGGGCCTACAAATCTCTGAAGAAAAAAATCCAACCTTTTTACAAAGCTAACTTAAATGGAAAACAGATATAGGTGTACAGTAACACAGACCTGCCCTCCAAAGGACATGGCCCAACCACAAAAAGAGGAGATCAAAGAAATCAGCTGGGCATCTCCAGTGGCAGGCGCAGAACCTGCCAGGTATCTGCTGTCACGAAGTGTTCTGGATGCTGACCATACATCATTGGTTAAGGTCCATAAACTATCTTTAGTGTAGGAAATTGAGCAGAACATGTTTAAACTGCAAAACCAGATGACATTAATGCTACTACAAGCTCTGTTTGCAAAGTCTAGGCATTTTTCTTCTCTCTTTTATTTTTTTTTTTTTTTAAAGCACAGTCATCCTGTTGGCCTTTTAAGTATGTACTGGCACTTACTGGCAGTAGAACTTTGACCTTTCCAGTGATGGCTAATCATTTGATTTACCATCCTGTGTTCACCATTGTATTTAAATTCTTTATTTGAACACCAACATAAACACTGTCTATTATCAATTGACTGCCTTCTCTTTACATATATAGTTTTAAAATAAAACAAACCTTCCTGGGTCCTGTTAATGCATTTTTATTGACTTCAGAATAATGTTAATAATTTCCTTTATCAGATAGCTGGTTTCCATGTCATTCTCTAGCTCCAAAAAGCTGTGAGGCAAAGACAAAGCAAAATCTTATCAGTTCTACACTTTGTCCTCACAGTTAACTTCCACAGGAGTGTACAAGCATTGATACAACCTGTTTTACCAAGGAAAATGAGGAATATGTGCATGTTTCATGATAGTTTTTAAAGATGTGGACTGCAGCTTTAACTTCGGAGTTTAAGATAATATCATGTTTGTTTTTGGAGATGAAGTGCATAAATTATTGAGTGCCTGACTGCTTTTGCACACATTTTTCGGTAATCTGAAGATTACAGTGATTGTCAAGATCTCTGAGTTAGCAAAATATTATACTCCTCCACTAAAGGGACTCAAATCTGATGAGAAAGGAAAATTTGTGATCTTAGCTTCCCTCAATCTTTTGCTGTTAGTCCAGAGACAGAAGAATGCACAGAGAAGAAATCTTGGAGCCCAGGGAAACATGTGGTTTCTGTCTACCACAATAAGTGACAGACCACTCATGGCCTGTTCTTATCACCTTTAAAATTTGAAGGTTTTGACTTTGGTTCAAATGAATCTGAATTTGTAGGAGGGCTTTTATGCATTTTCCCCCCCTCAGTTGCTCAAAAGCAGTTGGCAAATTCTCCTGTTGCAGCAAAGCAATATAGGTCCACATGTTTTGGGGTCAGATCTTGGATCCAGGAACTCAGCCAGGTGTTTGGAGTTATCATTTGTGTAACAGGCACTGCTGATGAGTGTGGTGGATTTTGATAAAACCTCAGTGCTGTTGAGTTTTTGCCTTAGGAACCAAGTAGAACTTTTGCTTATGGGGCACCAGGGAGTTCTGGCCAGTGGCAAGTTTCTTCAACGGCCACAGTTAAAAGTGACCAGACACTCTTGGTGATTGCCCAGTTCACATCTGCCTGGTCTGCAGAATCTGGGGGGCTTGCTGCATGCAACCCAGCAAAGCCAGCCTGCTACTGCTGGTAGACTGCCCAGGTGGGAATGGACAAAGTAGAAAAGAGAAAGAAAAGAAGATTTTGGATTTCAATTCCAGCCAGTGGTTTCTTGGTACTCCCAGCACTCTTGTGCTCTGGCTCAGAGAAAGTAAATCAAGCAAACCCCAAACACTCCCAAAGCATTCCAAAGAGGGACAACATTTCATCATCCACAAGCTGTCTCTTGATGCATGGTGCTCTTTAAGGAGATAAATAATCAGCAGACCATGGCTGTTTCTTGCTCAGTTTCCTATTTTTACCCTCTCATGCATAGGGGAAAAGACATTAACACAGCAAAACATTCCCACTGATGTTCCTGGTCTTGAAGAAATCATAGATTGCCTCAGTGAAGAAAATCTCCACATGAAGACCAAGTGCCTGATGTCAAGGCAGACATCAAATATATACAACTGAAACTCAGTCTGTATTCAGCAAATACACTGGAAAACACTGATACAAATATTAACAATTATTTTGAAGACTATTCAGCAAGAAAAAAGAAACCATAACTTTTTGGGTTTTTTTTAGAACCTATTTTACATGAGGAGAAAGATATATGCTAGTTTTATTATATTTTAAACGACCCTTACCTAGCCTCAACCCCAAACAGCCTCACCAGGCTACATTTATCCAGAAAGATTTTGACTACATTTAGACAGACTTTTAAATTCTGCTAATGTATCTAAACAGAATATTTTGAGCAGTTTTCAATTTTGGGTCAACAGCTACAGGTTTGAGGTCCCATGAATTGATCCCAGGCTGCCAAATTAACTTGGGCCTCGGGATCTGTGATATTAAAAAAGTAACTTATTACAGAATTTGCACCTGGACTTACAATATGGTTTTGAAGCAGTCTATCTCTCCTTTCCTCCATTTCTAAAATTTTGGAAAAAAAAGGGATTATAGTTTACAGTTTAATTTGGAAGATTTGACCCCAGACGACCTTTGCCAGGAACTGTTAAAGGGCAAGCAGGCTAGAAAGGCAGAAATGGCTTGTTGCACAAAAATGGTTATTCTGTGCTAAGCTTCATAGATTGGAAAGAGCATTTTGAAAGTCCAGGCAAAAATGTGACAAGAAGCCAGTTTAAATAGGAGCACATAGGTGTGATATGTTCTGAGGGCCAGGTGTGACTTGGGAGCCTGGCAGCTTTGTGCACATTGTAACTTTGACATCGAGGATGAAGAGAGACAGGCTAACAAGGATTACTGATAATAAAGTCATGAAAAGGTATGGCTCTCAATGTTACTGCTTTTGTGAGACACGGAGAGCAAATGCACGATGAAGGGTTACTTGTGTAAAAGGCAAGTGCATTGTTTGTGGCATAGCCACAAGCAGTTTACAAATGCACTTATTTTGTCTCGGTACATCTCCACTTGTAAGCATTTACCTTGCAATAACCAGCTCTGAATAATGCTCCATCCTCCTGCTTTTGTGTATGAGGAAGAGGTTAAAAGACAGAAAACAATAACCAGCTTTCTCCTCTTTTTCTACAGTTGGTGGCTGCTGTTATAATTTGCTGAAGAGGTTTTAAGCATAAACACAACCTTCAGGATCACGAAGAAAAATACTCTTGTGTGAAAGTGTATGTGCCAGGCATCAATTTTTAAAACGCAGATCCTTTGTTTATAACCAGGCCAAGTGGTACTGACATCAGCAGGGCTCCACAGGCAGAAAACCAGTGCAAATTCAGCTTTACAAACCCTCATTTTCTTTGCCAGTTACAGAAAAATGATTTATTATCCACCTTTGTTACTTCCCTGAAAAAAATTCCCTGATGGGATAAGGGCATGACAAGTTGAAGGTACATCTTAGAGGAACATCTGTTTCTCATGGTTACATTTCCCACATAAAACATCATAAAAATTTTGCTGTTTATGCATGTGTACAATGTGTGCATTCTCACTTTCACTCCTGGTAGCCCTCCCCTGCACATCTGTGTCCAAACAGGCCCTTATAGCAAGAGATGGTTTTGTCTTGCTTATCCCCTGGTTTGAAAAAGTTAGGTATCAGACTTAAAATAGCCTTTAGGCTCTCTTTGCAGTCAGTGGACCAAAAATAATTGCCTAGAAGATGGTGGAGGAATTGTCCTCTGCAGGAGATTTCACTGACTGCAGAGGGAGCTTAGATAACCTGAAGTGTACTCAGCAGTCAATCAAAGACAACAAAGTTCTGCTCAGAGAGGCCTGGCTGGTGTTCTGGTTTTACATGCAAATAATGCAGTGCATACAGACAAGGGAAGCTGTTTGCAGCACCTCTTGTCTGTGCATGGATCTTGGCTTCAAAAAAGAAATAAAAATTACTCTGAATATATTAAAATATTCAACCATACTATATCTCTTTTTTGATGTCTCTGGAGGAAAAAAATCCCTGCCTTAAATCATGAAAAACATAAGAAAATACAATTCATTTTTATAAACGCTGCAGTGATTTTATTATAGAACATAATCCAAAGTCCAGAATGTTGGAGTTAGACTAAGAATTTACACCTCACCACTATATATAATTTCTAGTGCTGTTTGGTTATATATTACACATTCATAAATCAATATAGCATTACACATATATATGTAACTAAAAATGCATGTCCTTATGCAAACAGTTGATTGGTCAAGCAGTATGCCCATCATGAGAAATTTGGGTCCAGAAGGTCACTATGGGGTGCATTTCTAACAGGCCTGTTAAGGAAAAACACAGAGCTGTACAATACCAAGATGTTTGTCCTTTGTCCTGGTCGGTGTACCCCGTGTGAGGCTGCTGGACACTCTGCAGTGGGACCATGTTTAGGTCCTACCAGTGGGATTAGAAATGTGCAGTGCTGGTTTGGTTGGGCTGGGTCACTCGGGCACCCCTGGGTAAACAACCCCAGGAGTGCAGAACGGGGTTCTAAGGTCTGATCTCAGGGCTGGAGGTTGAGTGGGCCTGGTGATTGAAGGGCACAAAGAATCAGGATCCAGGACCGAGTGTGGAGCACACGCTTTCAATTTTGGTGTGAGTTTCTTCTCACCACGGAGAAAGACCCCCAACAACCCAGTGTACTCAATATGAATGTGTGTATTGGACTTCTTTTGGCAGGCTGCTTTTTCATGCTTCAGGAATTCCTGTTCTTTATACATTCCATTCCATTTTACATGATCTTAAATTCCTTTTTGGCCATCTTCTTGTTTTTATAACGCAAAGCAATGTGGGTGACAGTATGTTTCACATCACTAAGTATATTTCATTTGACACTTCTTTTTTCTCTGCAGGTCCTTAGATGCTTTAACATGTTGCATTCTCCCTCCTGGTGTTCTCTGCTTAATGCTCTTTTCTACTCCTTCCTGGAGCTTCCTTAATTGATGCATTTGGCTATTTGTTGCATTAAAAAAAAAAAGAGCTTTGACTTACCAGTTTAAAGCACTTCTATTGTCTCATGTTGTCAGTTTTTGTCCACCGCTTTCTTTTTTCAAAGATAAAGGGAGTGAAATTAAAATGTGTCTCTTTTTCAGACACTAATGTGATTTCCTTAAGCATGCCTATTCTGCATAAACTTTCTCAGGGGTCACCACCAGCTTCAAAGGATTTTTTTTAATAAGCACAGAAAAAAAATCCTGTCTGGGTTCAGTTCCTGTCATGTTGGAAAAAGATGTGACCAGTGTTGGATTCATGCAGCAATATTTGCTTTTAGATTAAAGATGTGTTTAGATTGGAAGTAATTTCTCTTCAAAGTATGAATAGTGGGAAACAAACGCCACCGTTACTGGCAGCCATTTGGAAGAACTCTGAATATGAGCAAAGTCTAGGAAAAAAAGTACTCAGTTAATGACTGTACTCCTCAAAACCTACTAATAATCAGCATTATTCATAATAAATCTTAATCCTTTTAAAGAAAGGCAATAGTTTCCTCAAGCATCTGGAGGACGGCTCCCCAGACAGATTGCAGTGGAGGGGCAGCAGACAGAAACTGGAGCCTGAGCCTGCTCTTAGCCTGCAAGCTTGAGATGCAGAGAAGCAGTGAAAGTTTACCCAAAAAAGTGAATTAGCCATGGCCAAAACTCCCAGACAGGATTGCCTGTGCCTGATGGGGACTTCACAGGCACATGTCCCCAGCTCCAGCAAGGAGCCCCAGGGGCTGGGGAAGAGAAGGAGATAGGGGAAAATAGACAGTGCTGCACCAAACTCAGCCTTTTCATTTCCCTCAGCTGGTTTAAAGGAGGGAATATAGAAAACCCACAAAACCCAAACAAGCCCACCCTGCTTCTCCTGACCGTGTGTGCTGCTGTGGGTGGGCTGCTCCAGCACAGATGGGATGGAGCAGATTTGCCCCCAACCCCAGGGAATTCTTCATCACAGGATGCAGCTACAAAACCTCCTGTGAGCCAGGATTCAGCCCTGGAATGTGCAGAGGCTGGGCTTGGCTGGACAATGCCAGGCTGGGGCAAAGCAGGTTTTGGGGAGCCCCAGCTCCAGTCCAGACTGGGGAGGGCTGGCAGCCACATCCCAGGGGAAGGTCACAGTAAGGAAGGGCTCAGGCAGAGCTGGGTCATGGGCACTGCTCCTCTCTCCTGGAGGAGTTCAGACTTGCACTTGAGACAATAACAAGGCCAGGTTTTGCTGGCCCCAGGGAGCTGCAGAGATGGACTGAATTCCTACAATGACTTCATGCCTGTAGAGACTGCATTCCTGCATGGCCTGCAGGGACTGCATGGGCAAACCTGGGCTGGGGGATGCTGAGGCTGCTCCATGACACCCTGCAAGGAGAGGGGCTGGGATTGTCAAACGAAGGACAGCACTGTGACAGAAGGAGCTTTTTCTGGGGGATTGGGAGCTTTGCTGTCTGTGCTTTTTCCTTCTACCCTATTGTTTACCATTGTATTTTGTTTAATACAATCCTCACCTCTCTGTTTCATGGGGCTGTGAATCCATCAGGCCCAGAGCTGCTGCAGATGAGTGTACCCAGTACCCAGAGGGACTGCACACAGCAAAAATTCCCAAGTGCGTGCTCCTATGGCTGCTTTAGTTTGCAGAAATCCACTGCAAAATCCAAGAATGCTTTAGTGAAAAAAAAAAACAGAAACAAATTTTAAACCACAAGTTTTACTGCTCAGTTCTGAATTTCAATTGTACCCTTGTGGGTCAGTTTTCTTTGCTTGGTCCTTAAGGGACTCAATTTTTAGACAGGACTCAGTACTTATTCTATCTGTTTCTAAGATGTCTTTCTGATTGTCTTAGTAGATCAACATGATTTAAGCAGCTTTTGTTAATGATATGCCAGCACTAGACTATTTTCTTATAACGTGAAGTAGGAATACACTATCTTTTCCATATGTATGATGCTGGGAGATCTTCAGTTAAATTTGCTCGGCTGTTGGGACTGCACTTCTGTTACTGTGATTTCTTGGTGTTTAAGGAAAAAAATAAACTCCATTTGCCCACTTAACTTCAAGGATAAGAAAAGGAAAGCTGTACTCATATGTCAGTAGTGATGTTATATTCAAGTACTTCAGATGCAGAAGAGATGGCTCTGGAATATATTTGTATGATCTCCTATGGATTGCTTGAGAATATTAATAGCCTGCATTTAAAAACGTGCACCTAAACTCCTGCAGTGTGAATCATTCTCTAGAAAAATATAGGGCACTTTTTACATGTATAGGGCATGTTTACATATTTAGGTTAGATTTTTAATCTCATTTCTAGATTTTTTTATAACATTAACTTCAACCACATGTCACTTATATACTCCTTATATTTTAATTTAATGTCTGCATATCAAATGTATAGTGTACAGCTGGACTCAGCACAATATTTTCTATGAAAGGCATCGGGAGTTATTAGCCAATAAGAAATACATCTTGCTTTGGTGGAGCAAAACTTTTTCAAAGACAGAGAAAACACTGTGATAATTAAACTTGAGACTCAGAGAAGGACAGAATTCCTGCTGGAGTGTTAGACCTTGCTCAAGGACTGGGATCCCAGTGAGAGGGGTTTTTTTATGGCTGATAATCCATTGTATATTACTAAAATATTTAAGAAAAGGTGCAGCCAATTATTTGCAGCTGTTACTTGGTGACTGTGTCCCAGGGTTAGATGATCTCCTGCACACCAGTTTAGGAATCTGTCACATTTTTGCTTACAGTCAACTGAGTCGTGAGCAGATGAACGCGCTGAGCTGTCTGCCCTGACGCTTCCGTACAAAAGGCTTTTAAATTAAAGTAAAAATTCATTTTAACAGTGAGGTTATGTTTTCCCTTGAGGTTTCTAACACTGTTCACTTTCATTGCCGAGGATGTTTCCACCTTCATGGTAAAAGCTTTTTTTTTTTTTTTTTATCCTCGCAGCCCTGGTTGGATTGAATAAGTCAAGGTGCTGCTGCCTTTGTGTTGTTGAAGGGCCTGATCCCACAGCCCTCACGCCTGGCTGTGAGAGGCTCTCAGAGAGCTGGGGGTTGGAGAGGGGCACAGGTAAAATGAGAGAAAACTAAGTGGAAAAGACAAGCAGTTTATTTGTCTGCAG
Source organism: Petroica traversi (assembly GCA_025920805.1). Classification (NCBI taxonomy): domain Eukaryota; kingdom Metazoa; phylum Chordata; class Aves; order Passeriformes; family Petroicidae; genus Petroica; species Petroica traversi. The sequence goes on along the minus strand of JAHLSL010000015.1, from coordinate 24,248,391 downwards.
CTTGTTCATTGTCACATACAGCTTCCTCTTAGTGAATGCATGGCTTCTTTTTCAAAGCAACAAAGGCTTCTCTGGAAAAACTAAAATACTTGCTCAGTTTTACTCACTAATTTAGTATGCAAGAAATGTTAGTTTCTTCTCTCAAACACCAGCAGACAGATGGCAGAAAAAATATAGTAGACTCTGGACTCCCACTGAAAGCTGACCTAGTCTCACCCCTGGCTTTATTGTTTTTCTTTCATAATTAGCTTTTGCTCAGCTTTGTCATTTTCATAAGCCTCGATATTCTTCAATTAACAAAACAGAACAAGAACAACAAGAGCTTAGGCAGCTCATGAGGTCACTTCTTGCAGGGGCTGGATTATGGCACCAAAAGAAGCCTGAAAAGCATGTATTGATCCAGTCTGACAGTTCCTGCCACATTAAGCCTCACCACAGCTGTGATATAAAGGCGCTTAGAGCTGTTATCATAAATACCATCCACTATCTTTAAAGATCATCAAAATTGCTTCACATTGTATAAGAGTTATTGTCATATAATTTGTTCAATGCATTTTAACAGCATAAATTGGTTTAGCATTTTAATACTAGCTTAAAGGTCAAATGCAGATAATTTAAACTAACATTTATCCTATGAAAGTTATCATATAAGCTCAATTTACTGAATGTGTGGAATGAAAAACAATCATCTTAATTATTTTTTTCATTTATCCAAAATCTAAAAATAACCATTTTTTTAAATGTTAAGGTAATTCTATTTAAGCTGTGAAAGAACATATTTGAGATTATTTGTCAATATCTATAATATTTACTATATAATCCTAATGTAAAATAATGTCTTATATTTTGTTCTGTAGAAAGGGATTAAAAGAGAAGAACATTTATTATAATGAAGAATGGAAAAATACAGCTAAAGCTTTCATGATGAACTGAAGATATTAGGAAGAAATCTATCTATGGATCTCAACCCCACCCACAGCTGCGTGTCTGCTCATCTACAGTCCTGCTGTGCACAGAAAACTCCCTTCCAACTTGTGGCTCATTGGACCAAAAAAAGATGAAAGATAAATGGCTGTTTGAGAGAGAAATAAATTAGTGATCATATGGGTTGAAGGCAATATAGTCAATAACATCAGCAAAGACAAATCGGCCAAATCTTGTTGTAAAACACACTTTCCCAAGGGGAACCCCTGGAGTTTTTCTGCTGTAGGCAAGAATTGAAAGATACTTAAATGACCTACAATAAACTGTTCAATCAACAGAGCTGGAACAGCAATCAGGTCCCAGAGGAATCTTCTGTTCCCGTCCTGAAGGTGGCCTGCTGGTCACACTGTTCGGGTGGGGTGCAATAGACACAGACTGCATCTCCAGAGACTGATCTGAAGCTCAGTCAAACCTAACACTTCTGCTGCCAGGGGCTTGTCTGAGATGTAGTTTGCTCCAGAGTATTTTTCAAACAGTTGTGTAAACAAGCGTTTCGAGGGGCAGGAACTGGAGCAGAGGTTTCCAGCATGGCAAGAGACTTCTCTACTCATCAAGTAGAGATAATTTCTCAAATGAGTTGGTCATCTACATATTTAGGTTTTGTACTTTGTGTTTGGGGTAGAAGAAGGAAAAGCAGTAAGGTTAACATTTATTAACTTTCATACAACTTTTAAAGCCAATAGGCAATTTCCTGGATCATTCTGACTGCATTTTATTTGTCACAGTTTCCAGAGCCAAGACATCTGCCCAGAGTTTGTCCACAGCTGAAGTGTCGTTTATTTTGCAGGACTAATGGTGAAATTTTCACTGGAGCTGGGCTTGAGCTGGTATCCCCAGAGCTCCCCACAGCCTTGTGGCCCCCTTCTGTCCATCTCATCCTCTCTGGGACACTGCCCCAGGCTGCAGGATTTGCTTCCTGGGGTCACCGCCAAGCTCCTGCCCTCTCACTCCTTGGTGGCTGTCAAGAAGCATGAGCAGCATTCGGAGAACTGACATCTATTCGTGGTGAGATAGGGGAAACTCCAAAACCAGATGCTTAGAGAAGTGTAAGGAAACAGCAAAGCCCAGTGATGATACCCTGGACACTCTTTCATCCAGGGATTTGCAGGCAGAGAACTTTCCCAGCCGGAGGTGTTCCCCAGGCAGATGACAAGGGTAAGGGCACGAGTGCTGGGAACAGGCTGGAGGAGTTAGCACCAATGCATAGTTTGGAATGCTCCCTTGCTTCCTGTTTTGTCTGGTTAGCCCTAATTTCATTCAATCTGCATGGAGATTTTTATTTTTGTTCCAGTCTTTTTCCTTCACTGTTTGAGCAATCTAATCTGATGAGACAACTCCTAATCTAGTCTTAACTCTTCCATATTTTTTCAAGCCTGATGTTTGTGAACATTTCTAACAAGCTTCTAACTGTACAAATTAGCTAGCTTAATAAGCATTATAAAGGAGCATAACTGTCTGCGTTACCAGAGGTCTTGCTGGTTATGATATTGTGAGATGAAAGATTGAGTGCATGAATCATTTGTAATAACAAATTTGACTTATTATTCTATTCATGAATAGTGCAGAAAACAAACTGGTTATGTCAAACAGTTGTATAATTGAAATTCTTCAGACTTTTTTCTACTTCTTTTTGGTATTTTTCCTCTGGAGACACAGGGGTGGAGGGAATCACTTTATTTTTTGTTTGAGATTGTTTTCCCCCCATTTATTAGAAAAAAAGGAAACTTGAAAAATTGCAAGACCATTGCCACTTTAAATTTTGGTCTCAGTGACAAAGCAATAAAAAAATAGCCCTTTTACCTTTTTATCTAGAAGTAATTACAAAAGAATTGCAGAATTTAATCTCATAAGGCAAATAATTGAAAGCACTCTTCCTCTTCTTCATTGTCAATGGAAACGTCTGGTGTTGTTCCTTCAGTGGGATCACAGTTAGAAGCAGCACTTTGAAAATTTACTGATTATACTCCACACTCCTGGCATAGCACACTTGCTCACTTGCTCTCCTCTAGGCTGTGATTAATTTTAAGATGTGAATGGTGCCTGCGTCACCTGTTTGAGCAGAATCACAAGTGAGTTTCTGAAGCACCCATGAATGTCACTGTTTTGTTGCATATTCCCAGAAGGTGTGCTGGGAATGACCTAGCATGCACTAGTGTTACCATGATCCCCTCATTTTTACCAACTGCTGATAGGAAAAACTATGCCTGATGTCTTGCAAAGGAAGAAGTAGAAGGAAGCATAAAAATTCCTGTAGGGGTTTTGTCTTGTTTGGGGTTTTTTGTGCAAATAATGTTGTCATTAATATGAAAGGCAGAATTTACTTTTTTATTATAAACTTTCCTCCTGTATCTCAGAAATTGCATCGTTCCTGAAATCACCAGAATTATGCAGAGAAGTAGTTTACGAGATGCAAAGTGAGATGCCAAACCCTAGCTGCCTTTTCAACTGTACAAGCTTCTATAAGAAGTTAATGAGTTTTAGCAGAGTTAATCTGATTCATCGAGATATGAAAGAACACTCTCTTTAGATCACAAAGTTAGCCTTATAAAGAGAACAATTGGAAGTGGTTTCTGTGGTAACATATAACATGTCTTTTATTTATAAACATGACTTACTGGTCTAGATGTGTTGCCATCACTGTATTGTCATCATAGCAAAGGTAATCCTAAAAAGAACTTGTCTTATACAAAATCTCTAAGGAGTTTCATTTTGCTCTGGGAGGATGTGATCATATTATTTGCATTTCTAAACATGAGAAAATCAGAAGGAATGACACCCTGGAGAGGTGAATTTGCCCAAACTCTTTCTTCCTCCTTCTCAATGGGTGTTCAGAACTGGGAGACACTCCTCTGGCTGAACTCACATAAATTCCAAATGCACCTTAAAATTTCAGCCAGAGTGTACCTTACAGCTCATTGTCACATTGGTTCCAGAACCACTGGAATTGAAGAGGTTGGAAGGAGTGTCTGGAGGTCCAACTGTTCTGCCCAAGCATGAAATTAATCTAAACACTGAAATAATTGTTTGGAAATTTGGAAATCCTGTATATGTCCTATGTATGCACAAATTACTGTTAGAAACCAGGTGAAAAAAGCCCACATGCAACCAGAGATTTAACAAAACAAGTTCCAACCCTGCATCTTCCCTTGTGATACCTATTGGTGTAAAAACAAATGAATCTTTCAAGTGTCCTTAGAAATAGCTTTGTGTGTGCACACAGACCCAGAGAGCAGCTCCCTGAGACAGAACACAGCCCTGACCATGTGCATACGTTCCACCTACGCCGCATATGCTGAGCTGTCACATCGCCCTCGGCACACCCGACATGCCAGGATGAGAGATAGACAGGGAATGCTTTGAAGCTCCTCTGTCAGTGCTCGAGACTGAAGGATTATCCAACTGTTCTCAATAGTGCTACCAGCTGCAATGTATTCTCACTTAGACATTCTTGAAAGCAAAGGGGTCTGGTCATCTGGAAAGGTGAAATATCCCATCATTTTACTCTCTTGCTGAGGGGACAGCGAGACTGTGATTGATATGAAAAGAATTCTAAATGAGAGGTCCCAGGTAATCTTTGTGGCCCATTTTTTGTGTGTGTTTTATATTTTTTCCCTTAGCTTCATCGAGGAGTGAATGTCAGTGTTTTATAACAAAGGCCCCTGCACATGTTTGTCAAATTTAAGGGGTTATAGGGTACCATGGCTTGGCAGGAAATATGAGATTTATTTAATAATCTGTATGTTGTTGTTTTGTTGCATTTTACTCATTTGACATGAAATTTATATTCAGCTTTTTAAAAGTAGAAAGAACAGACCAGAGAGGGCTATTTACCTGAGTCCAAAATTAGTGCAAAGGAAAGTGATTGTTATTTAAGATATTGTCACCTCAGGAAAATAAATACAGCCATAAAATACAGCCTAAATTTTTCTTTTTCTAGGGTTTGTGTCAAGGTCAAAGTAATTTACATAATATGCTTGTGATTAAAAGACATTCTTAATACAGAAAAGGTAGGTGACCCAGAGTGCTGTCCAGAGTCATGGATCCCTCACACAAAAAACATCTCCAGACTCTTCACTCCTCCTTCTCTTGCAGTACTTTCTTAAGCAGTTTCCAAGCATTTCTTATGCTGTTTCCTTGAGCTGTTTCAATATTTAATCTGCACCAGCCTTTGCTTTTTTCACATTCTCCTTCCTTCTTTCTCTGTCCAAATCTCTGGCTCAAGATTTTACACTAAATAAATGATAAAAGGTAAAAAAATAAATAAATAAAGGACCAGACAGTGACTGCAAGCACAGTGTGAATGTGATGTGCATGCGTTACAAAATTGGTGACCTCGGGACATGATTTTGTGTAATCCTTGACCTCTCCTTTGCTATTACAGTCATGCTTGTTTCTGTCCTGGATGTTAAATTGTGACTGTCACAAACAAGAAGGGAAGACATTTTAATTACTGTTTTTAGTCATTCAGACCCCTTCGTTCCAGCTCACATTTACAGTAATGATAATGTATCACTGCTCTCTCTGACACAAATACCCCATTCTGACACCAGTGCCTGTCCACAGAGCAATAACCTGAGGCCCTGTAAGTCAGCCTTGCAGGGATGGAGAAACCAGTGACACCATGTCTGGGTATATTCTAAGTCTAAATTGTTTTGTTTACATATATTAACCAGGCCTGGTGGTAGAAGTGGTAAAACAACACTTTGTTCCAGGCGATTATTTCTTTAAGGAATATTTGCTTAATAGCCAACAGTTTGGTTGTCAGAGATTAATTATCCTAATAATAAATACTTAATCAGAGAGAAAAGGACATAGACTATACCAGTGTCCTCTAGCTTTTTCAGACTCTTATGCTAAAAACACAATTCTACGTGTCATCTCAAATGGAGATTTTGCATACGTGCCAGGAACTTGAAAAGCTAAATGTAAAAGTAGCACTTAAAACACTTGCCATGATAATATTTTCTTCTTTGGCCAATATTCTAGTGAATTTCTTCCTTGTCATTGCTTCAAACTATTGGACTTTGACCCTTCTTTGAAGTCTGTGGCATATGCTGAAAATTAAGCAAGTTCTTAAGTGTTTAAAGGCTTGGTTTCACTTCGAAATAGCCAGTACATTTAACTTCCAGCACTAATTCTAAACTTCTGTCTTCAGCAAGCTGTCTCTCTAGATGACACCAAGTGCATCCATGCTGTATGTCTGTGACTTTAACAGTCAGTTACATACCCTATGTTTTCCCAAAGTGGCTTATGGTCAAAGCACATCTACAAAGCCATGGCACAAAAGGTGGTGCCACCTTGAGCTGCCAAGCTTTTCAAGGAGCACGAAGACCAGGGAATAAAGCAAATTACATCTTTGGTCTGATAATAAATGCATGTGATTAGCCAAGAACTAATATATGTAGATTAAACTTAAAAGTTTTCTTATGAGTTAGTGACAGGATTCAAGAATTGTGATCTGAAATCTTGGCAGAACTGAAAATCATAGCCCCAACACAGTGTAGTGGAGATTGGGATAATTTAGCAATTCAGTATGTCAGAGTTTCTTTGACAGAGAATGGCTCTTCTCCCTCCCTTAACCCCCCTGGCGCTGTGAGACCTTACATTGTTTTTGCAGGAGTGTTTCTTTACCTGCTAAGGCAGATGGGAGCCCACCTCCCTGCTGTAATGCCCTCCTGCTCAGCTGAGATCCTGCTGTAGAAATAACTGAGGGCATGGGGTGGAGGATGAAGGAGCAGGGTTACCTACAAACATTTTCTCAGGGATAAGCAGAAAGGATGGGTGATGTTCCCATTAATGCCACTTCCATCTCTTTGGTACAGAAGATGGATTGAGCCTTAATGAAGAGGCTGTGGCTGAACTGGCAGAAGAGGATTGGAGGGTCCCTTATTCCCTGTGCTCAGGGATTTTTTCCATACAAGGATATAATTGGAAATGGAAGACCTAAATGACAAGCTGCAAACTTACTTTTCCAGTGTGATGCATCCTCCCCCCTGGATTGACACAATAACAATTCAGAGACTTTGCAGTTGCCTTTAGGGCCAGAGAGTTCAGTTTTAATGAACCTGTGGGGAAGTCTGAAGTCTGTTTGTCTAGTTATAAGCTGACATTCACACAGTATAAACATACAGGTCATAACACTCAAATCCTGTTCTACAGGTGGATATATCCCATTTTAATCAAGCTGTTTTCCTCCATGAAGTCACATACTAGCTGGGGAAGACAGTGGGTCATAAATAGTGAGTGGTAGCTTAACATGCCAGGGTGTCCTAAGCAGAATACAATGCTTGAGACAATAAAATGATTGCAAAATCCGTAAAATACTTTCCTAACATTAAGACTGCAATTATCCCACAGACTTAATGGGATTGCTGTCATAAATGATGTCAGCTTAGTTATCTCCATGATCATCACCCAGAATCACAGTATCAGTTAGGCTGGAAAAGAGCTCCAATATCAAATCCAACCTATGGACCCAGCACCACCTTGCCAACTGCACCATAACATTGAGTGTCGCATCCAGTCTTTCCTTAAACACCTCTATGGACAGTGACCCCCCCTGGGCAGCTCATTCCAATGTCTAATCCCCCTTTCTATGAAGAATTTCAACCTAATGTCCAACCTAAACCTCTCTTGGTTCAGCCTAAGACTGTGTCCTCTCATCCTGCTGCTGGTGGCCTGGCAGAGAGATGGACTTAAGACAGTTATCAGTTCCCTTAAAAGATGCACTGCAAATTTCTTGCTCTTGCTGTGTGGTAAGGTTTGAAGAAAACCTAACAAAACAAAACAAAAAAGAGAAAAAAGAGAAAATATAACAAAAGTTTTTACTCACTTGAAAACCCAAAGGCAGCCTGATGCCTCAAGTTCTGGGCATAAATGAGAACTATCTGCTTTTGGAGAAAGCATGCACAGAGGAGCAGAGTGATCAGTGTCACACCTTGAGGCCTTCACTTCATGTCCTGGGTGACTGTTAATGACTTATGCTGAAGGTTGTGAAATGAAAGACATCTTAGACAATAAAATGTCCTTTAGCTCTATTTACATTGAAGGTATAGGGATTTTTCAGAACTGCAAAACTGTGTTTAATTTCAGACAGGTTATTTTTTGTGGTTACATTAGAAAAAAAAGACTGATTCATGTCAGAATCAAAACGGCTTTTGATTGCACACAGAGAAATAATGAACTGTAAGGTGATCAAAAATTAATTATGATCCACATAAAACCACAATGGTTTCTCAATTTAAGTCATAACTGCTTTTAATTTTCTTTTTTATAAGCCTATTTGAAAGCCAAAAGAAAAGAACTTGAATTAAAAGATAATTTTTACAATCTAGGAACTAAATGTGTTTAAGTTAATGCCTCTGTATTTTTGAATTCTTACATCCCTTTTTAGCTTGACTGAAACGAGTTTGAATGTTTAGCCATGTTATTATGTTAATTAAGTGTTAATTTCTGATGCCTGTCTCACTTCAAAATTCCATCTCAGGAATGATATTTGCTTACAACCTCCTTGTTAGTTCTCAATAGGGAATGACATTTAAAAAGTGGAGAAAGCTGTCTGAAAATGATAGATTTCATATGAGTAGCAGGATTAGCTCAAAAGTGTTTTTGTCAACTGGGCACTCTATCTTTTTAGTAATAGGTGAAGGGTAATTTTGTTAAGTAACCTAAAACCTAAAATTGAGATGAAAATGAGGAGATTTAGAAGGCCCTCCATCTTTGACAGAACAGCCAAGTACTAGGACCTGACAGGTACGATAAAGAGCTTAGATGTTCTTCTAATATTGTTCTTAGCCATAAGCCCCCAGGCTTTGTTCTACATGCTTAGTTAAACTGTTTTTATCTTACATAAATCCTGGTAAGCTACTTTAAGATCCATCAGACTACCTCAATTGCCATTTAAGTGTTTTTTTCTGCACTAACTGCTTCTTGTTAAATAGTTTGACATTTATGTGTCTAGACTTGGGTTGTTTTGATATTGATTTTGGAAAGAATGATAATGGAGTATAGTGGTAATATTACTTTTGCTGTCATACCTAGTAGCAATACATCTCTTTGAACTTCTTGTGTTAGGAGCAAAATCTACACACATGTAGGTCTAAATTTAGTCAGTTCCTCAAAGCTAGTATTCTGCTTTAGTTTTTCATTTTTCTTCTGCAGCTAACATTTCTTCCTTAGGTTGCTGAGAGTCTTTATTTTGAGGAATATATGCCAGAACACAAAGCTTCCAGGTCAGTGTCTGCACAGGAAAGATGGTGGTGCTATCAGCTGTCTCCTCCTCTTCTACCTCACTAATGACCTTACTGTGGGTATGGAAAGCTGCTTTCTGTGGATGCTTAAAGTGTACATAATAAGCCAATCACTTTTAAGCTGTTTACTGCTATCTTTTAAATGAGATGAGCTTTAGGTTGACTTTCCACCCCATCCCCCACCCCAACGTGTTTTGCTGTTTGCCAATCTCAGATCAAAATACTGGAAAGAGTCCGATTTTTCTGGCTTTGGTTTTAATAGTTACAGGGCAAAGGTTTTTAAGCAGAAAATTCGGAAGTCACCAATTTAAAAAAAAAATGCTTCACCATGGGATGGGAAGTTCTGAACTATGAGATAAAAGGCCATTAAAAGGACCATCAACACTTTAACACCAATGTAGCTTTGCAATATTCACTCATATCAAATATTGTGCCAATTTTGTTTCTAAAATCTTCAAAGCCAAGCTGATGACAGTGTTGACCTTTAAAACTGTCCAGGTTCTTGCCTCAGCTTTGATTTCAAGCCTTTGATAGTGTAAAACCATGCAAAACCATGTTTTTCTCAGTGGAAAAATGTAAACACCAGGCCATTTTTATAATTATTTAAGGAATTGCTAGTAAGCCTTAACTATTCTGCTCCCCATGACACTATCAATCTTAGCGGAGAGGTATTGAATTTGTAAATTATGTGTTTGTAAGTGAAAAGAAAATCTCGTGGGTATTTATTTCATTTCACAATGAAAATATATGTCTTACAGTCTGTTCTAGGAAAAGCCAGCCTAACTAAGCAAATCAGGACCTTTAAATCCATGGACTAAGGCCAGAGTCTCCTTCTCTATTTGTGTCTCCTTCTCTATTAATGTGCTGAAATCTGTAATACATGTAGAGGTGTACTACACATAGATCTAACTCCAGTTTTCATCACAGAGATGTAAAATGACTCCCCCAATAACTTCCATGGACACTGAGAATTTAGTTTCCCGGTAATTCTAACATTTGAAGGCTTAAGACCATTCAATTATTTATTATTTTCCTTCATTCAAATATTTTGTGCAGTCTGACAGCCAAGTTAGCTGGGCATTTTTTACATAGTTGCACTCCAGACAGAGGCTTGACTTTTAAAAATAAATTTTCAAGGAAATATATCTCTTCCAGGAGTTGCGGTGACTACTTCAGTTTTATGTAATCCTTGTGTAAACTTGATGGGTTTGACTTCACAGTTTTTGCAGAGGGAAATGCACATTGCCTCTAGCTTTGGCCCAGCAAAACTCATCTTTGTCTGGGACTGTCCAGTAATTCTCTCCTCTCTGATATCCTCTGAAATAAAAATTTCATGCCTATTAACTCCAGTTCTGTTTATGACTTCAAGATCACAAAATCATTCTTATGAAAAACATGACAGACCAATACAGGTCTTGTATGTCATGCTTGAGGGCCATATTGAAACAATGATGCTAAAAAAGAGTTCTAAAATTTCTCACGAAATAGCAGAAATATCTCCTTTAGATTTAATTATTTGACTTTACACATCTCTATATATGTACAAACATTTTTTTCATTTACCAACCAACAGCGTGTCCATGTCTTCTGGGATCCTCTGGACCACAACTGAACCCAGCTCCTTGTCTACAGGGTAAGGCAGCCTCCCATCCATACACTGAATCCTGCCTTTTCTGAGCCTTTCCTGTGACTGTGGAAAAGCTTGGAGTGATAAAATACACCCTAGATGTCATGTTTTTCTCTGAATTAGCTCTGTAACCAAGCTAGTTGTCCAGGCTTGCACAATATTCAGCAGAGAGAGATGGGAGCTACTAGAGGGCTATTTCCCTCAGCTGAATCTAGGCAGCTAAAGCAGGGGCAGAATTACCCTCTGGAAATTCTTGTTTTAAATGGCTATTAAGAGAATTTGTACAACTAACTTAGAATAAATGCCTACCAGCAAAAATAATGTGGAAGGAAATAATTTGTCAAGTAAAATAGAAGACACTGGTTGTTTCTGGGCTCCATGGAGTGTATTCAACTTGCCTAAATTTAGCCTTTCACTGTAAGTTACCATTAAAGTACTTTTGTGAAATAGACATTTCAAGGACCTTTTCACCTGCTTTATCCATTTGTATATAATTCTGCCTAGTTCTGAATTGTAATTCACTGTTCCCACTACCATTTAATATAATTCCTTGGTAATGAGAGAAAAAAATAAACAACTGCTCAGTCTGCCTTACACGATGGGAGATAATTATTTAAATTTTAATATTGGTATGGCTCAATGCTCTAATCTTTCAGGCATTTGTCTGCAGCATATCTGCAGTGGTGATGGGACACTTTCCACATCTATGAAGAGCAAATATGAACACTACTCCATGTGTGCTCAGCCTCTCTGGCTAACCAGGGAGTGCCATACCTGAAGCTGTTTCATTCTCTTGGCAAAAAACAAAGCCCAGATCTTAAAAAAAAAATAAAAATGTTAGAAGCAGACTACAATTAATGGGACCTAATCCTTTAGGGATGTAATTAATCATCATTGAATCAGAATCAGCTCATGAGAAAATAAATCTACATCTGTTTGGAGACAAACATAGGTATTTTTACTGTCTGTTATGGGGGAGTAGTAGATGAGTAAGATTTATTCTCTTTCCTAATTCTGGGTAAAATCTTAGAGTGGTTGCTGCTTGTAAGAATAGTGATATTTTATATAGTTTTGTGACTAAATTGACCTCAAACTATTGTACTTTTGTTTTAATTGCATTATGTATATATGTTTTTCTATTTAGTTGCTTAAAGTAGTTAACAAAATAGATACAAATGGAAACCTTCACAGACCAGATGTTTCTTTCTTAGATTGCAAGAGCTGGAGGGTACGTTAGAGACAACTTAATAAGCCTAATAACACAGTGGTGGTCCACAGAACTTGCCCATTTTAGATCTCATAAAGTCATAGTAAAAGTTGTAGTCCCATAGACTTCCCTGAAAAACTCAGACTTGTACTTCTAGTCCATAAAATTGCCAAAATATTTTGGAGCTTTAGGAGCTGGTTTGTAAACACTTGTGAAATCAGCTGAATACAGAAACCAGAAGAGAGAAATTAATTCAAAATTAGCCAGATTATCATTTCTGAGGCTAAAAACATGCAAGCCATGTTGCAACTCATGGGATTTCTGCATCATCTAAAGGCCAACTTACACTTTTCCATATAGGAAGTGACTTGGTATTGAGGCAGCCACACATTGCCAGGTAGTTTGGTAGAGCTTGGGGTATTGAGCCATGATGAGTGTGGTTGCAGGAAAGAGCAGACCAGTGAGGAGTGGCCTGTGTCCTCACAGCTCGTGCTGCTCATATGGAGAACTGAAGATTCTCACAGCCTGGGGCAAGCCTGGCCTTGGGACACCTTGTCACACAGCCAGTGAGTTTTGTGGCGCCACCAGCACGGCTAGGGGAACGACCTCACTGTGCAGGATGGATCCATCACCTGCCCCATGAAGCAATGGGAGGAACCTGGGAGGGCTGCAGCCTAGCATCAGCTGAGGTCTGGAATATATCTAGAGCCAGAAGCCAGTTTTGGCGAGGCAAGGGCAGCTTCAGGGGAAGAGATACTTGAGGGCTGGACACTAGACAGAGCAAGAAAAGGAGGCAGAGACACCAGCTATGGAGTACATCAGGAAAGGACCAGTAGAGAGAAATACTACATGAAGATGTACCTATTTTGAAATAAAAACATATGTCAGGGGAAGGCAGAAATTTAGAAAAAAGGGTATAGGCAGATGTCCAGAAAAAAAAAATGTGGAGAGGGACATCCATGATAGAGAAGATCAAGAAAAAATTGTATTGTTCAGGTCAGTGCTGATGAGAGTCAGCAAAGGCTATGGCAATAGACCCCTGTCCGGAATGTACTGAGTGAAGGCTATATATCTTCAGAGGAGAATTTGGATTCTAGCTGCCCTTGCTGTTTGAAGAATCCTACAATTTCTAAGTGAGCCTCATGAGCCTGCCAGGGAGATTTTACTATCTAGAATTGGACAACTATTCCTGCTTTTTAATGTGATAGCAATAAACAAGTATCAAGTGTGGGAACAATTATATAATAATAAAAAGGAGATGAAGAATGTACATGTTCCCTTTTCCCATCCAAAAAAATAACTCTCTTTGTTGGAAATCAGACTTTTTTTCCAGCAGACTGCAATGATAAATAGGAATGGGTGTAGTTAAAATAAAACTCTCTCTAAGAATAGCAGTTCTGGTTCTTTGTAGTCCAGTTGGAAATCACTTTAATTTGAAAACTGGACACTTGACAATGGCAAAAGACTCTAACTTGATAACTCACAGGCTCTACAGGTGGACCAAGTATGGAGTTATGAGACCCAATAAAAATAATGGTTGGACAGATACTGAGTCCATAAAATGATGGCAGCCAGGCACGGAGTATAACACGATACAGATGTAGGTGTATCGCTCTGAATAGTTTGCACTCTGTTTCAACAATAAAAATGTGTGATGTTTCCAGTACCCGCCACCAACCATATGAGAGAATAAGTTTTGCATCTGGTTTCAATATAAAACACACTATCCTAAAATCAATTGATATTTCATACTCTTTGTATTCTTCTTTCCTGCACATGCAGGAAGTATTAATGGTGACATGATTGTATGTTACTGCAGTTTAACAAAATGATCAGGAAGACAAGCTATGTTAGCAACATTATTCAGACATTTAATAGCATTTATCCTTTTAACTTCATTATAGTGAATGCCCCGAGGCCCAAAGAGAGTTATTTTTAACATGACTTCAGACAGAATGGAGTAACTTCTCATATGAACATGCACTGGCCTCTTTACAGAGATATATTACCGAGGCTCCAGGATACAAAAATAAGAGGCTGCCATTTCTGTCTCCCCTCTGCCCTCACTCTTCCTTGCAGCCACTCCATGTGGTCAGTACTCTCCGGTTTCTCCCTAAGGTCAGAAACAAAAGTCTCAGCCCTGAGGCCTTCACAGCTGTTACTACTCTCCAGATGTCAGCACTTGCCTGTCCCTTGTCCCTCATTCCCTCTCCTCTGAAAAAAACCCCCAAATCTATTTAAGCTTGCATCTTTTCCTGTGTCTCCCTTCAGAAAGCGGTAAAGATACTCCAAGAAACTGAGCGTGTGTAGAAAATGTGCCTGTGTATGAAAAATTATCTTTTTCTCAGTGATTATCCCCACCATCACCTCCCAGAAGGAGAGGAGGAGGGAGGGAGAGAAGGAAGAACAGACCTTAACCCTCTTGAGCACAGCAGAATTGTTGAATGCCATAAGATGCTGGTGATCCCATGAGTGCTCACATGGCCCAGTGCCACTGTCACTCCCCCAGATAACCAATCCCACCTTCACCATTCCTCATTTCAGTGAGAGAAAAGCCTCCAGACAACATTGTGTCCACTGTAGCAAGCCACTGATAATTTTGAACAGCGTTTATAAATCTGATTGAATACTGTCTTGCTCTATTTTTGTTTCTCTTCTCCCATTTAATTTCATTTGGTATGCTTTTCCCCTTCTGTTTCCTTTATACTTCTCCATCATCCTTTGATCTTTGCACCCTTATCCCCTCAGTCCCTGTTCTTATCCTGTTTTCCTTTACTTGATTACTTTGATGCTTCTTTCCGCTTAATTTCTCTTCATCCCTAATATTTGTTTATTTATTTGGTGCTGTCAGATTGGCTGATGAAACTTCTGTAATTGCAGCAACTAGTCCAGCAGTTTCTTTCAGGTTCTTGAAACATGTCCTACCTTTTAACTTCTTTTTCTCTTGAAATATGAGTTTCAGTATGAAATATTTGTCATCTCTTGTGTGAGATGAAAAAGTGATATTTCTCTGCTACAAAGAGCCACTTTCTGTCTTCTCTTTTTTCTGTAAAAAAAAAAAAAAAAGATTCAATTTTATTGGACTATTCTTTTAGCAATGCAAAGGATGAAGTGTGAAGCCACTCTCAGGATTGCCTTTCATGGATAGTTTTCCTACTTGGTCTTTTTTTCAAGGGTCTCCCCATGCAAAGAACTGCATTTCCATGGCAGTGAAGCCATGAAGAAGTCAGCATCATGCTGCTAACAGGCTTATCTCCCTCTGTACTATTAATTTTCTGCATGGACTTCTCATCTATTTCTCGTATTATACTTTGCTAAATCTGCGATTTTCATCATTTTTCTAAAGGGATTCTCACTTTTCCTGGTTTTGTCTATCTTCTCACATGGTTCTTTCTAACATCTAGGTTAGCATCAAGTGCACATCAGAAAAACCACAATTTTTTCATATTGCCTTGCTCAGCCTCGTGTCTCCCCCAGCCTCTGTCATGTTAAGGTTTTTCCCCTTATTATTAAACATAATGGTAGTGGTTAATTTTTTTTTTGTTTTTCCCAAAAGGATCTCATCCTTTATAAAGCAATATTTAAATCCTCTTCTAAAAAAAGGAAAATACCCAATACCACACAGTCCTTCTAATCCTGCAACACACAGTCAATTGGCTACTGTACTATTCTATTTATATATTCAATATAAAACACTTCATTATTCTTCCAGTTCAACACAAATATTTATAATAAAAGTTACCCTTGACACTGAAAGCCATTCACTTGTGTGTTCATACCAAGTTCACATTTCTACCAGCTAATCTCAATGCAAAAAGATGCCCATTTTTATTGCAACACTGCCACAGTATTATTTCAGAAATCACTGTGCTGAACTGATGAGCCAGGGAAGAAAGAAATCCCTGGAAGCTGGGGAGGCTGATCCCTTCCACAAATTAGGACTGGCCTTTCTCAGGTCACAGACTTCAGGCTGCTGAGGGATCGCAGCACCTTTTGGAACAGGCATCTCTGTATTGTATTGGCTTGTCTGACAGAGTCAGGAACACATGGATGGGGCTCTATCATTTTTTGTCTTCTTGGTTTCCTTTTGGCTATGAGTAATGACTTCTTCTTCCCAGCTCTCCTTGGAACATAAATGTTTCAGATTCTTTGATGAGATACACCACGTCCGACTCTTGCCATGTAAAAATATGTATTAGTTATTCATCAAAACCACAGAATTACAGATTTTGCTGGGTTGAACAGGCCCACAAGGATCATTGAGTCCAACTCCTGGTCCTGCACAAAACCATAGCCAAGAGCCATACCATATGCCCAAAAGCTCATTTCATTAAATATAAAAAAATAGATAATATAGTAGAGTAAACATAACAAAAATGCTAAAAATTCCAAACAATTCATTTTGACTATTCAAAAAAATACATATTTTAACCCTCCAAATTTGCCTACTACAAAATATGTTTTTGTGTTCACATAATGAAATTACTTTGAGAGGAAATTATAAATGTGTGGGAACAAAGGAATTAGAAAAAATCTAAGTTGATTTACATGCAACAGCAAACAACAAAGGCAACAAATATGGTGGGAAAAATATGCCAAATTGGCAGAATTTCACTGCTAAGTGTCCAAAAAGAGAAGGTGGGGTTTTTTCCTGCTCTTCTTATCCTCTGTTCTAACTGGGTGGTCACATTTCCTGACCCTGACAGCCTACACTGCTACTTTTGGTGAGGGCATTGCAGAGCTTTGTCCTCGGGCTTCTGTTGCACATTCATTCCCAGCTGAGGCAGATTGCTGTAGGAGCTCCCTGCACACCTCTGCTGAATCAGAGAAGCAAATGCATCTCTTATGCTGAGGAAAACAGCCCAACAGGCTGATGGAGGAAGGGGGAAGAACACCAAGGTAAATTTCTGCAAAGGGCATCAGGGACCACCTTATCATTGAGGAGCAGAACAACACTGAGGAAATGAGAGGATGAAATGTAACTCATGAGTGGGAAGCAGCAGATGTTCTTCCTCAAGGGCATAAGCAGAACTATAATTACAGACAGCAAAGACATCCTATCAAGCAGAAGAGCATTAGCTATGCAGCTGAGAAAACCACAAATAAATTGACAAGTATTATTATTTGCCTTTACATAAAGGAAGTAAGGAAAAATGACAAAGGGTCATCCCCAGGCACAAAGAAATAGGCATAGGGCAGATAGAAAGGGCTAAGAGCACAAAAGGAGACATTTTATTTACAATAATATTAGATGTCCAATAGCATATCAATAGCAATATTTCATGTGGTGTACTTTAGACAGAAGAAAACTTCATAAATCCTTCCTCAGAACCCAGTGAATTATTCAGAGTCTACCCAGAACATATTTTATGTGAAAGAAACCATCAGGTCACAGATGTGTCCCTCATTCAGAGGGAAATGCCTGCATGAAAGGTTATTTGGACATGTTTTTAAAGGATTATTCTCCAAGGCTACATGTCTGCAATGTATTCAAGCACCTACACCCATCTCATTGAACCAAGCCAAAAACCTTCTGTGACAAATTAACCTGGAGTGACTGTGGAGTATAATTTTTATCATTCTCTGAATAGCCCATTGTTTTCATGAAGAAACTCAAAAGGTACTCATTCACTGAAATTCATTATATCTATGAACATTAAAAGGTAGTTTATTTAATTTTCTTTTTTTTTTCAGAGGCCTGTTTTGGTATCAAAATATTGAGACCAAAGTGATTCAGTTCAGAGTGAAGCTGACCTCAATTTTAGCCCCACTACAGCTTTGGTGTAGATAGACCAGGGTGGGCTCAAGCCCAAGTCTGCTCAAGGGAAGTCCCTGCTAGATCCACAGGCAGAAACATCTGCAACCACCCTTTCCTACTTTAAAGTGGAGTACTTTACGAATCATCATCTACAGAAATTCTTAGTGAGTTCCAACCAGTAACAAAGGTGTTATCCTACCAAACACAATGTACATCTGTGCCACAGAAGGTATGACTTGAAATTGATAGAGCTACATAGCTTAAACTCTTTTGCCTGTACAGTCCCCTTTTCTGATATTACTATTGTGGGAAAAAAAATGTATCTTAGTGTTCAGAGCTGTCTTTGTTTGCAAGATGAACATAACATTTTACTTGCAAAACAAAAATATTCTATATGGAGTCATTGAAGTCAAAAGAAAAAAATCCCTGACATTCAGATTCTAGAAGGAAAACTGATTATGCTTCTACAAAAGACATCAAATAACTCAACAGATCTCTCTCTTCAGTGCATTTGGAGTCATATCCCCAAAATTCCGCAGGAGAAACTTATTTTGCTTATGATTTATTCTTTGGTGCATTCCAGGCTCAGCTTAGCTGCAAGAGAGGAAACGACAATTTCACCCACCTTGCAAGTCACAAATCTGTGATAAACTAAAAGGCTGGCCAGAAGACAAATGGGGACAAGGACACCAAGTCTGACCTGCTGCTGCTGCTCCAAGGAAGCTGAGGGATAGGAAGGTATGATAACTGGGCTGAGGGAGCCTGAGGACACTGAAATTGTATCAGACCCCATGGACTAGTCATTCCAGCTTGACCAGGACAATCACAGTTTGGGTGCAGTGTCTCAGGTGGCATGGACATCAGGATATGCTCACAAAAACATTGTGAGTCTATGAAAGACAATGGATAGAAGTGTAGCAAAATGATGGATTTGTGAATGGAGATTGATATAAAAATCTCTAAGCAAATGTGTAGTCTTTAAATATCATCAAGAGAGAAGCATATTGTACTATTTTACAGCTAAACTTCAGAAAAGACTTTTTTGACTACAGAATACAAAACCAGGTAATAACACCACAGTCAGATGAGTTGTATGGGGGCATTGGCCAAATGTCCTTAAGAAGTGATGAAGTCCAACACTGTTCTCCATTAACCTTCATGTACAAAAACATCCCCCAACAGCCTAAAGAGAAAAACAAACCTGGAGCTGTTGTTTACATTTCACTTCTCTGTCTATCCACCCTATTTTGATGTGCAATTGACAAGTGCAACCCCCACCATTCAAATAATATCTATTCAGACAAAAAAAAAAAATATCTCTAGTTCCATAAAGTATTAAATCGGCAAAGATTATCAAAACAATATCCTCAGGGAAAGGGAAATTTTCATTGGCATACTGTCAGCTGTCAATCATACACTTTTATTATCCTTGTCTGGCCTTTACAGTTTGCCCTCTATGTGGTTTAGGAGAGAAACTTTACTCTATTTACTTCTTTTAGGATTTATTTGTGAAATGGAGGTATTGTTGTCAGCATGCATGTGTTGGTCCCAATGCACCAGAATTGTTGCAGCACAAAAGGCACAGAAAAAGAAAGCATCCACACACTGGAATCCTTCTAAGACACAAGTGCACTCAAAAGGTCAAAAAATGTTCTCTGCTCCATGCTTGATCATTGTCCTTCTTCAGAATCCTATACCCATTGATTTTTAAACTCACTGTAAAAATTTGTGTTATATTGTAGCGGAATGTAAGAAAAGAATTTAAGAAGCATCCACCTTGCTTAAACAGATTTGCTTTGGAGCTGTTAAAGTGGTCATTGGAAACAAAGTAACTAGAAAATACTTCGAAAATATGAAGGAGTATCTGAGGTTTCTTTTGTTAATCTTGTTTGTAGTCTCCATGTCAGTCTTGGGCAATGCCACCTTCACAATATCAAGACACAACTGTTTCTTCACTTGGAATGAACATCATGAACTACACTGGAAATTTCTTTTTTCTCTGGCTCTAATGAAACCATAAAGTTGATGAGAATTTTCCATACATAAGGGGAAATATATTATTTAATATATTGCATAGGTCTGGAGTATATAGCAAAAATAACATGGAAAAATACAGTAAAATCTGTTCATAATATATTTCCTGCATTTTAGCCAAAAACCTATGCCAAGATTTAGTACTTTTTTGTTTTAAATAAGTGTTTTAAAAGAAAATGGATATATTAATTGTGGATTGCTTTTTAGCAAATTATATTTTTAAAAGCAGAGCTGGCAATTTATGTTGTGTCTAGACACTTTGCCTCTTCTGTTTGGTTGTTAAAAGCATTTGGCACCTTAATCTTGGTCTCCAGTTTTCAACATCACCAAGTCATCACACAGTCCCAAACTACTGCAGTCTGTGGTTAAAAGGCGCAGAGGAGTGAAAGTTCAGAGTGGTTCTTATTATAGGTCACATCGGACATGGCAGACACTGGGATAGAACGGCACACAAGAGACTCCTTAATATTGCCCAGGTTTTGTGTTCCTCAGGTTGGTGTTCCTGCCTTTGCTCTTTAATGAGCCCTGAATTCACCTGCTTAAAGAACAAAATATAGCTTAGGAAAACTAAAAACAAGATGGATTTCCTTTATTCTACAATCAAAACTATTTCCTACTTTGTGATGATTCACCACAAATTCAGCTTCTGATGACTGTCTCAGTGCTTCAAAGGTCTCCAAACTGTCCATAATGCTTCTGTTGCTCTTGGTCCTTCCCACCCTCATCTCTTCTGCTGTGCTGGCAGGGGAAGGACTTTTCCTTTCCCTTCCCCTTCAGTCTGTTTTTTCTGTCTTTGTGCAGATTTCACCCCAGTACCCTGCAATCTGCCAAATTTGTGTCTACTTCCATACCTTAGAAAGGACACTTACAGCTTTCCTCCACACGTGTATTTGCTGAATCCTGTGCTTCCATACTCCCTACAAATGCAATCCTATCCACAGGATTTAATTATCCTATTAAGCCCTCTCCTTGTTTTCTGTGCAAATCTGTCGAGCAGTCCCAATTCACAGACTTACTTGGAACCACTTAAAACTCTGATGGCAAAAAGTGTTTAACAGGTTGGATTGGACAACTGATATAAATTACACCAGAAAAGTGTTTTATTACAGTATATCCAAAGAATCTAGACTGAGTGATGGAGTCATGCCATGCTGGAGATTAACACTTTGTCTTGGTTATTTATCATCAGATGTTGTTTCAGCCAGGACTCAGTAGCAGGCTGCCTTCTGTAAAATGTGTTTTTAACTGCATGTTAACATAAGCTCTATGTTCTAGAGAACAGAGACAGTTTGTCTGATAGTTGCAAATTACATTAAGGGACCCAGAGAAGTTTCTCACTTTTCTACAGGTAATGATCTGCAAGAATTTCCGTCAAATATCTAGTTTGCTAAAGACACGGTAGTTATTTCCAAAACACTGAGAAAAGTTATTAATCCAGAAGTTCAGAACTATCTTCCAAACTGAAGTCCAGTAATCTGAGGAATAAAAACTGAAAAGAGATAAAATATGATCATGCATGAACCCTCTGACAAGCCACAGGTAAAGACAAGCAGAAGTTTGTACATATCAAAAATTGAAGAATCTTTCCTGTAAATGCCCCCTGAAATGTGCACAACCAAACTGCCTGGTGCTCTGGGAGCACTCAGACCTGTGCAGCTGGGCATGGAGAGGAAAACAGATCTCCCTGATTTGCTCTTGCAGGTAAACATGATTTTATTTTCTGTCATCTGCACCCCTGTAAAATTTTGTAATATTGTTTTGGATTTCATAAATAAATAGTCTTAACTGGGCTCAAACTAATGACACTTGGTGAAAATTAGGGTATTTCATTAATAACATGATGTCCCAAAATAATTTTTAAGGTACCCAAAAGATGAGAAAGGTCATCTCCACAAAACTGTGGAGCTAGCTTTGAGGTTAATAACATCCAGGCCAGTACGGAAAAAACATCTTCTAGTCAACAAAGACAGAGAGAAAAGCTCCCTGATATACAGCAAAACATTTCAATGGCCTGAAGAGAATTTATAACAGCCTCACACACCTCTTATAGAAAAAAAAAAATCAAAGTCAGTTCTGGAAATAGGCATGAATGAACACCACCTCACTGCACCTTTTCATAAGCACAAGGTGCTGAGAAGTGCTTATTAAAACTGCAAGTGCTTGAAGCATGCTGGGATATCCTCTGCCAGATGTATATGTACCTTACATCATCTAGCCTTCCATGAGGGCTTTTTTGTTTGTTTATTTACAAGTCATCCATATGGCAACACCATTAAGCACGTCATAAAAAAATTACTCAAGTGCTTGTCTTGTTACTCTAATGAAATTACATGTTTTTTAAAACCTTGCCATTCCCAATGCCATGTGTTATGAAAACTGAAGCCTACTGGGATGCCATTTCATGTAAAGTTTAAGTGTCTCACCGGTGAATATAATTAACCATAATAGCATTTTATTAGCCTTAGTTACGGCTACAAGTGAAGTACACGTTGCAAATCATGCCAGCACACATAAAAGAGAGAGCAAGCACAATGCATCAGCTGGGAAGGAGACAGCTACTCCCAGCAATTGCCCTCCTGTCTGGCCTAGCCAGCAGGGGTAGAGGATAATCCTTAAAAATCTCTGCTATAGGGCATAACCACTGCCATCAGGAGGAGAGCGAGGCAGGGGGTGACTGCTGAGGAGTGCTGGGGGAGCCAAAAGCCAGACTGAACTGCAAGAGGAACAGGCTGGAGAACCACAGAGGCAGAGAAAGCTATGGCTGCTATATGCTGGAAAAGGGTTTCCTGGCCAGCTTTGTAGGCCTGGCTTCTTACCTCTGCAAGAAGATGCGGTGCTAACACCAGATGCTCAGCTGGCACTTGGAGGATGGTGATATTCTGAAGGATGTCTGTGACACGCAGCTGCAGACAGCAGCCTCTCCAAATGGCAGAGCTGGAGCAATCATTAAAACTGAACAAAGTTAGATTTTCCAGTATACAATGTTATCTTTGCCTATCCAAAGTTGTCTGACCATCCCAATCCATCTGATCCTCTCAATTCAAGCAAGGTCACAGCTGGCAGAAGATAGGAACAAGGGGTGATAATGCAGAGAAGAGGGTAGAAAAAAGTGGTCAAGGTAGAACAAATAGAGGACAAGTGAAATGCTTGCATAGACAAAAACAGCTACACCGGAGAAGAGCAAATATTCAAACAAAAAAATGCTCTTAAGCCCTGTGTGTTACTACTGACATCCACAGGTCCTTGCTGAGGCTGTTGAAGCTGGTTGCATATTTTGTACATGTTGGAACCACAAGACTTTAAGTAAATTATTTTCTTCCTGCCAAGGAAGGAGTTAAAATATCCTGGATTGGATCCCATTACACTGTTCTGAACCTGGGAATACTCCAGAAAAGAGCAGTTTGGCCTTATCTGCCCACTTCCCCCTTCCCTTTTTTGCGACTCTTTCCCACCTTTTGCAGTACCCACTGTAACATATTACTGTCATCCCAGGTCTGTTTCTGCTTAGTTGATTACTAAAAGAGAAAACCAACAAAAACAACAATAAAAACTACTTGAAGCACTAGATATAGACTGCAGAAGGCAAAAGGAGGCAAGATTCTTGCTGAAATCATCCCCCACATCTTTCAAAATGCCCTTTAAACAGAATAATGATACTTTGATGAAATACAAATTTTGTCAAGGAAAATATGTACTTCTATGACTGCTTTAAATAAGGAAGGGTATATTTTTCAGGTGAGGAGGAATACTATTCACCTGAATGATTTTTAACCTTTCTTTAGGGGGTTGCATGTAGTGGAAGACCTTGATGTTACCTTTGATCAAGTTAATTATTAGGGTAGGGCTTTATCTTTATATGTGTTCAAATCACAGAAGAAGAAAATGAAGAAAATTATCTTTTAAAATTTATTGTATGTATTATAGTGATGCATTTAAATAGAACTCTACTGCTAAGGATCTGACAGTCGACAATAGTATTTTAGCTAAAAAGCAATTGAAAAAAAAAAGGCAGCAGGTGAGGGAGCACTAATCAGTTGGGTGGATGAGGATCTGAGACATTCCCTCAGTGGTAATTCATTCAGTATTCAGCAGACTTGGGAAGTGAACCCAGATGTCTTGATTTCAGATCTTGTGATGGAAACATGTGCTTTACTCTGCATTTGTTTATCACTTTTAATAAGTCTTTCTGTCACTAAAATGTTCCTGAGAAATAACAGAAATCAGATCTATGTGATGTTGTCCAAGAGCTGAAAGTCTCTATGAAATTTCTGATGCATTGACCTTCAGATTCATGGTGGATTTTACAATCTGTCATGTTTTCTGTGTACCAGTGAGCCTGAAAAGCCCAGAGTGTGCTTGGCACTATTTCTCACCCCATCTCCACGTGACATAAACTTAGATGAGAGCTTCAGTCTGCTCAGCTTTTCTTCACTTTCCCTGCTGCTCTCTTCCTGTGGCTCACTGAGGTATTTTAAAATGAGCCACTCTGTACTGAAATGCAATCTTATGCTGCTATCAGCATATCTCAGTGAAGTGCAACAAATTTGGTAGAGCTAATATTTCAAAGACTTCATTTGATCTCAAGCTTGATGTCTGATAAGGCAAATAAAACTTTTTTCGACTCTCCCAACAGCATTCAGCTACCCATCCAAGACAGGAGTCTGCACCACAGTAAAAGCCTTTGACCTTTTTGGCTGTGCTTTCCCCACTGTGATTATCTTTTTTTCTTTGAATTAGCTTAAGCAGAATCAGCTGACACGGTGAGGATGTTGATGAAAAGAAGGGGTACAGTAGACATGTCAATATGTATATTTCAAAAATAATATTAATAAGTAATAATTAAAATACATAACTTTTGGTATTGCTCATTCATTTAATTTTCCCTGATAAAAAGTAAATTTTTAAACATAGATTGCAAAAATGTAATTTTCTATTCTCCTGGACCCTATGGATTTTCTTCAGCCATCCAGAACATCACTGCAGAATCTCTGTAAGACCTCCAAACTGGGTCTAATATTGACATTTATATCAGACAGTTTAAAAACTCCTTATATATTCAGTCTTTTTTTATTGTTAAGTAGCTACATTCATGAAATCCTTGTCACTTATAATAAATTTCAAAATCTTCCTGTAATTGATATTCCTGACATTTCTCCTAGAAATATTTCTCTCTGCAATATATATTTCTTTTGAGGCGTATTCTTAAAAACACACTGAATTTCACACATGGCATAAGGGAGTTTTCCATTAAGTTAATGCTGGTGTTGAACTTATATATTAAAGCATTTGGAATTGTTGTTTATGTCCTTGTTTTGGTTTGCTTTTCCAAATATTACTCATGAAAACCTGGATTGCAGTTTCTCTCTTTCACATGAAATAACTTGAAATAAAGGACTAAAAAATGTTCCTACATTAAATATATTTTACAGTAGTATTACATTAAATATTTAGTTCATGCATAAGAGGAAATATAATAAATGTTTTGTTTAACATAGGTTAATGTAAGAGTAAAAATTATGTCTTCTGTCTATTGTCAAACATTTAAATTGGATGTCCACTTGTTTTTATGTTATTGTGTCTGTGCTTCTCGAAAACATATCTCAAGTTTAATGAACTTTCTCTTTTCTTCTTACAGATTTCTTCCTCTTCCCTCCAATCCTCCAGTCTTTTTCTCCTCATCTTCAGCCAAATCTCACCCATTCTGCTTCTCTGCAGCAATCTGCTGGTCTGACTTTAACCCAAGTGAGCAATGAGCTGTAAAATCTCCTCTGCAAGCCCTGTTTTTCCAGGAATCTTTTCCCAGCCATTCTACTCCCTAGCATTCCATGCTCTCTTCCTGAAATCCATCCAAGGTTTTGAAGTGCCTTTTGATAGTGGGGATTGAAACCCAAAAATGTTCCTGAAGAGGGACAAATCTGCACAAAATGGGGTCAAATCACTGCAAACATCATCTTTACATTTCCTTCCTCTCTTATCGATAATCTATTCAAGATATCTATTATATTATACTACACAATTGCTTAGACATAGCAATTGGGCAATTATAAACTCAGCACCCCTAAAAACACTCTCAAAAATCATATCCTTACCCTTCTGATTATTGTCTATGATTGGTACTTTCTTCTTCTGTGGAAATGATTTAATTTTCCTAGCCACAGATTAGGTAAGAGGTGACAATTCCATTTACATCAAGTTATAAATTCACTTCTCTTATTAAACTCACAGTGACAGCATTAAATTCTCAAAAAGATTATCCAGTTAAGGTTTTCTTAATAGTGGAATTTTTTTGGGTAGAAAATGAAATGGAATTAAATGAAAAATAATTGCTGCCTTATTCAACCTCACATGGTAAGTAGCAACAAAAACAACTAAAAGGAAAAAAAATTGGAACATTTGTAATGCATCTGTATATTAAATAAGAGTCTCTATAGTGACTTGAATCAGAGTCCTGATGCTTTTAAAAAATCTAGGATGCAGCAAATATTTCTCCAGATATGCCAATGTCTGTGCTGTGTAGCATGCCATGACGTGTGACCAGGGTACACCAGCCCTATTGTCCAGATATTGAAAGCTCCAGTCCTTATTCCTGCCTGTTTGCTCCATGGAAAGCAGACTGCCAGTAAGCACTGGGCAGCACATGTCACACAGGAAGTTATGCGCACCACACATTTACTTGGTGAAGCATTTATACCACCTTTCACCCTAAAGGTAAATTAACTGGTAAGAGCAAGGAAAAAAGAAAGTGAGTGTAAATCAAGACTAAAATAATCTGTTATGTTTTGTGAGTTTTCTGAATAATAATTAAAAAACCAGAAAAACAAAAACAAAAAACTACCACAAAAACCCCCAACCCCACACCAAAACCAACAAATCACCCATCAAATCCCCCCCAAAAATCCCACAACAACTATAAATATATAACATAGCAGCGTATGAGAAATAAGACATTCACAGACTAAGGCAGGGCTGCTCTTGCCTTTGACTGTAAACTTAAAGTGGCTCACTTAATTTCCTAGAAAATTTCTTCACTTATGTGAATATTTCCAAACGCAAATGTACTCATTTTCCAGGGAAAGTTAAAGGATGTGTAATAAAACCCAGACTTATTTCTGTAAGGAAACTGGCTTGTTTATAGACTGAAAATATGCCTTGCATTAGGGAAGTGTGAGCACTCTCAAGTTAGTGACTTCCACAAAGCAAAAACTCCAAACTCCCAAATCCTATGTGTGAAATTGAACGAATAGGACTTTCCATACTGAATCAAACCAGAGTCCTGGGTAGTTCAATATCCTGTTTGCCACTATCCAAGAGAGCAGCCCCAAAAGAAAAGCAGGAGAACTCTCCCAGGGAGCACATTTCACACAATTTATCCATCCTCAGTTAATTTGTAAGGATAATTCTAACTTCTAAAGTTGGAAATGGAAAACAAGCTCTTAAATTAGGAACTTTTGTATAAGATTCAGAATTTTTACTATATTTTCAAGAGTTTGATTGAAGGTATTTTTTATACTTCTGCTACCATAAAGCTGTAAGCTATCCTTGCTTAATTTTTTAGTAGTGAAGTGTGTGAAGAGACACACATTATATTGAGATTTGTAAGAAAAAGTTGCCACAAATCACTCCAATCATCTCAATATCTGCAACCAATCAATGCATTTCACTCATTTCTATTGATGGCGCTGAAATATTCAGAGAGGGGAAAAGGGGAAAAAAAGATAATTTTTTTTAAAGGGCAGAAAATTGTTACCTGGTTAGCAGTTAAGCAATAATAACACCTCCATGTGGTGGGGGGGGCAGCTTTGTGATGCACAAATGTGTGGGGCTGAGGAGCTGTGCCTTGGGGCAGGCACCAAGTGCTGCTTGGCAGGACAGGGAGAGGGTTTGTCACTGCCACAGCAACTGAGAGCTGAAAAACATCCCTGAGTGGCAGTGAAGCATTAAGAGCCACAGCCTACCTGCAAGTGGCCTGAAGTTAATGTGAAATGGCAGCTGAGAGCAGCTCCATACAACTTTCTCAGCCTCCCTAAGTAATTGGTAACCTCTGAACCCCGCTCACATGAGCAGCTGGGGGGAGCTGCTCCCAGATAGGCTGAGAGGTCAAGCCAAAGCCTGAATGTCTGGACCTTCAAACATGTGACCTTCTTCCTCTAAACTTTTTTTCTCACACCTCAAGATCATGCCACTGGCCTCCAGAACTGCACTTTGATCAGGGCTTGGAGTGCTTTGTTTACCTTATGTATTGAGCCAAATCAAATGTCCTTGAACTGTACAGTATCAGCTTTTCCCAGGTCCTTTTAATTTGGGCAAAGAGAAACTAGCCCTTCTTAGCAAACTTCTACTTTACTTAGTGCTGATCTTGGACTTTTGCAAAACTGACAGTATCACTAATCTAATCCTGATGTCTGCAATGAGGTTTAACACTTGAAACTTCCAAGTGAATTTTAACTGGAGCTATTTGCTGAGCTTTTAGGTCCAACATTTTTCTGGGGCATATCCAGCTTTTAAATTGAATATGACAGAATGTCCTGATTAGCCCAGTGTTGTGAAAAGTGGAATCAAAGCCTCATTTCAGGCTGCTACCAGGTACTACAGCATTCCTAATCACACTTAGCATTTGATCATGCATGCACTAAAATTTTGCAGGCCTTTTGAGATGCCAAACCAAGTCTTAGTTTTTTAAAAAGAAAAGTGAAAGTATGGATGTCAAAAGCCATTTTAGTTATTAATGAGATTTAAATCAGTTTATTTGGACAAATATGCAAATAATTTAGTTGCAGAACATATTGGTTATTCCTTCTATATTTCTACTACCAGCATTTTCTGGAAGTACACCTCGCTGTCTGATCATGGTCCTATTTTCCAGATAAGCCTTTGTTACTTCTTTTTCTCTGCTGGAAACTCTATTGTTGCCTGGCATCCCTGCCCCTGGATCATATTAAATATCTCATTTCCCCTTAATAAATAAGATGGTGGCTTAGAGGCAATTATTGCCATACCCTTTCTACCTATTCATCTGCTCTACTATCAGCTTCTTTTACTTCATTTTGATTTTTGTTTTGGTGGAAATCATTTTCAAAGCAGGCCACTAATAAACTGGCAAAGGGCCTGCTCACAGTGGTATTAAAAATAACTATTCTGGCATTCTCTGTTATTGAATTTCACATAGCAATCACTGGCAAAAAATTGTTGCAAGTTTTACTGGTATGAAAGGACATCCCAGTACTCCAAAAATTTGGTACTCACTTAACCTAGTCAAATTCTTTTACAGTTTAGAAAGCCAGCTGCCTTGCAGTGACCGTCAATTTTATTGTACAA
Source organism: Petroica traversi (assembly GCA_025920805.1). NCBI lineage: Eukaryota > Metazoa > Chordata > Aves > Passeriformes > Petroicidae > Petroica > Petroica traversi. Next base: position 24,219,217 of record JAHLSL010000015.1, on the reverse strand, counting down.
ATCAATTTGTCTCCACTGACGGAAAATAATTGCAAAGCAAACAAATTATGCATGCTACATTGAACCCTATTCACTCTGGGGACGCTGAGCTTACAGCTTGAGAATATTTTCCTCTGCCTGTCTCAGAAGTAGAGCTTGCTATTAAAAAAAACCCAACAAAACATTAAAAAATTGTACTGCTTTTACTCTTACTGCTGCCAGAGATTTCCAGTATATTAATTTTGCATTTGTCTAAGCATTAAGATGCCATTATGTGGAACTTTTCTGAGTATACTTAAACCCAGTATATGATATGGCTTTATATACTAAATTTTCAGTACAAAGAGCACTGTTGTTGAAAGGGGAGGATTTGGAAGTGCTTGAAGGCTTACAAAGTCACTTAGGATCTTATGTAAAAGCACAGTCCAGCGGCTCTTTATATAGGCCAATATCCACAGAGGGATTTAAACCCCTGAATAAACTGGAGGGTTGGAGTGCATTTGCTCAAATTTCACTCTTCAAAACCACCACCCTCTTTTCATCTGCCACTGGAAACATTTACATTCTGTCAGCATGTCTCATGCCCCACGAGTTCTGCTCCTGCCAACCCCCAAAAGCTCCTCTTCTCAGGGTGAGGGTCTGGCAGTCCTGCTGGGAAGATGGAGAACATCAACCTGGGCTCTACAGGTGTCACTTCCCAGCAAACACCTACCAGTACCTGGGCTTCCCCAGTAAAGGTGGACAGCCCCTGGAGTGGGTCCCAGCTGGTCCTTTCTTGAGCAATGCCATGTTTCTTATTTCTCCCTCTGGTATAACAGGTATTTAAGCACTTCCATGAAAAGCAGATCAAACTGAACCCTTCCTCCACAAGTTTCTCAGACATAAGTTTCTCCCACTCCTTCACAACCCTGTGAAAGCTCCCTGGGGACAGGTCAGTGCCCAATGCAGTGGCTTCACTCAGCTCCAGGGAGGGTTTAAGTTAGGCCAACACCAAATCCCAGTAAAACTGGAAAAAGCGGGACCATCCGTAAGGAAAGGTCTGTTTGTAAGCCATAAGAAAAGGGAGGCACTCCATCCACCTGGAGGCACTCCATCATGGAGCTGCTGGAAGAAATACTTTGTGCCCTCATCACGCCCTAAGGAGCTGGAAAAGTCCATGATTAAAGCTTCCTTCCTTTTGGCAATTGAAGTCATAGAATCCACAGATCATGAATGCAGGTCATAGTCCATGTCCAGCTTCAGACAACACAGCCTTTACAGGTTCTTGCCCTAAATTCAATGAGAAGAGAGTTCAGTGCCAGGCTTTGCATCAAATAGCCACTGAATAAAAAAAAAAAATGTAGTGGGAACCCCCCGCTATTTTCATATATATACTCACCCTTTTTTTTTTTTTACTTTCACCTCTTTGATTTCAACTGCTGAAAGTAAATATTCCCCTACTTTGAAATACTTCCTCATTTTCTGTTTCAGCTCCATGTGGTTATTTATTTATAACCAACATTCATTGGTATGGCAAAAAAAATCCCTAAGTACTTACATTGTGTTGTGACATCAGTAAATTTTGTAAGGACAATAGGATCACCTTGCCTACTTTTAAATAAAACGAACTCTATGTAAGCAGGACTTATATTTCCAATTATTCCAGTCTATCCCAAGGATCATCTGGGCAGTAGCTTTTTGTCCTAGTAAACCAGCCTTTGAGGCTGCATTTCATTTCAAAGGTAACTATTTTATTTCACTGCCTCAGCATTTCAAATAGAAGGGACACAGCAGCTAAGTTACACTTTTTTCTAAAGATTACATTGAATGCAGTATTTCATTAAGTTTATCCCATATGGCTTCTCTTTTTAAAGGTGGTGTTTCGAAGAAATGGGTACTGTCATTCTAAGTCAATATTACAGCGTATTGTACTTTCTATTTTTCTTTATTATTATTTGGAAGATTTTAGAAAAATGTATCTACTTGTATTGATGCAAATATATCAGGGAAGGTTGGAAGATATCTCAAATTTTCTAAATGTTGGAAATACTATTAGAAAAACATGCGTAAATTTACCTCCACTGAGGAATTAGTTATGGTAAAACCCCTACTTCTTTTTGACTCCATAAAACCTACATGAAAGAAGCCTTAGGAAAGGTCTAAATGCACAAAATGAGGCATGGACTGGGTTAGAGCTTCCTTCTCCTTATGTGTCAAAGCCAACAAACCTTTAGACAAACAGCAGTGAGAAGCCAGACGTCCTCAGTTCCAATGTTCATCAACCACCTCAAGCTACTTACCAGACATGAAAGAAATAAAGAGGCCAAGAAGTCAGTGAAGGGAGTTACAAAATACTTCGTAGCATACAGCCTAAATTCTTTAATGACATTTTTAGTAAATGCTCTTTCTGCCAAATGTAGTTTTCTTCACCATCAGATCTGTCTCCATTAATAATGTATAACGCAACTTCAAAATTATTTTTGTAAAGAATTTTCTTAATAGCAGACATCAGCTCTGTTCATTGCTACAGAAGTCTGCAAAACTTGCTTTTTGTGAATGTATGGAGTTCTTTATCTGAACATTTGCAATTTAAAACATCAGTAAGAAATATGAGAATTCCCGCTAGAAATTCATCCCGAGGGAGCCTAAAGTCAAATCACCGGAGACACATTTCCATGATCCTGAGCTAGGAAGAACATTGCCTAATCTAGCCTGTGATGAGAAAATATTTGAAACAGGGACAAATTTCTCATTGACCTCCTCTTCCCCCACTAAGCTCACATTCTTCACCTCCATTTCATAACTTTGCATGGAACCAGAAGAACAACAAGTATTTGCTCCATATGTTTCTGCTCAAACTCTAGTTCCATTTGTGGAGAGGTTAACTTTTCAAATAAGAAGGGACAAGAGTATAAGCTCCACATTTGTATAAGAAATAAACAGCAAAAGTATAAGCATTCAGATGCTTGCAGGAGTAGAAGGTCTAAAAAAACCCCCCCAGATGTATTATCTAGAATAGACATTTAATGAGATTTCCAGGAGATTCTTCAGCTCCCAAATAAAGGGAAATGTTTTTGCCTGTATTGAAATGTGTCACTTTATTCTACTTCCTGAGGAAATTTTGGGAAGTCTTGGAAATTGACATCTGAGAGGTAAAAACAATGTGGGAGGGAAAAAGAAAAAGCCAAATTGGTTTATTTCACCCATGCATTAACATCCCAGGAAAGGTTCATAAACAAACTTTACTATTACTGTAAGCTGATTCTAGCTAGATATTATGTACAACAAATTATAGATTAAATATCATAGAATAAATCTGAGCTCCTACTGAGCACCTGAGAAAAATTTCTAAGCATCAGATATTTCTCTCTCTCTTTTCATCTCATTTATCTCCTAAATACTAAAAGCATTACTTATATGGTTATCATAACATGATTATGTAAAGGGAATCAAGATGAGCACTACACTCATTCATGTATAAAATAAACAAACTGCAACCAGGCAGATGGCACATTTGGGGCCTGACTCTGCCCTGTGAAGCTGTTTGCTGTTTTGAAACTGAAAGAGCAATGTCTGCATGGTCTTTGCCATCAGTTTAGCACCAACATTTTAAAACTACCTTTTCTCTCAAACAGGTGCAAGCCTGTTTGTCATGGTCATGCTTCCAGGCTCTGTACAGAAATTTAGGAAGCACAACTTTCAGATCTGCACTGATTTAACATTAAGGTAAACTCCTTCTCCTTTAATGTTTTTTCCCAATTCCCACCTACTGCTCTGAGGGAAAAGGAATCCCATTGCACTCATTTAATATTTCATTGATTGCACTTCAAATCTGCAGTATAGCCATGCACTGCTACTGGGAGGACAAAAGGAAACACTGTATTAAGATAATATTGATTCATTTAACCAGAGTAAAATGAAGAAAAGGTTAAATTTGGGCAAAGCTAGTGAGAGTAAATACATGTCTGGTAGTGATTCAGCTTCCGACAACGGCAGAAAGGGCATGAAAAGAGACTCTCCAATGTTCACTAAATGTGCCATTACTGTAGAGTCATCAGACTGCTTCGAGTTTGGTTTTGTCCCCTAGGCAATCATCACAATTGGGCATGCAATTTATCATAGACTAATTAACTGGTTTCTACTGCATTTATCACTGCTTGTAAAGTGAAGGAGCTCATTCTGAATTTTTATTTGTAACACTGGCAATGCAGTTTAAAGCACATGATTCATCACTTCTAGATGGGTTTTAGATTCCCAGCAACTGAGCAACCTTGCATCCTGGAGGGAGCAGCACTTCCTCACAGTGCTCTGGGGCAGATGTGTTTGCATTTGCAAGAGTATTAGGTTGGTTTGTGCAATGAAAATCTTTGATACACATGGATTTGTGGGAGTTTGTGTGTGCACATGGGCTCATGCAATTATGTCTACTTGCCACTTGACTTTAGGTCAATTGCAATCAAAATCAGAGAGATGGAGAAAGATCTCAAAAGAAAGAACTGCTAAGACTCCTACTGAGAAGGTGATTTTACAGTGAGTTCAGCACTGCTAGGACATGGAGGATTTTCTTGGGAACTCTGCCTGGAGTCTCAAATCAATAGGACACCAGGCATCCTTGGTTCCTATGCTCACAGATTTGTGTGTACTCACCGTTGCCCCTCTGTGCTGTTACACCTTTCTGCTGCCACCCGGATAGTTGCTTTGCTCATGCTAATCTGGGAGTAATTTTACATTTTACATTTACAATTAATTAAAGAGGATTTCAAAGAAAAACTTATTTGAACCAGACTTCATATTTAGAGCTATGTCACTTTCAAAGACAGGGCAGTTCAGTGGTACCTGTGTAGTTGGGTGGGTATACTTCCTTCTGAAAGGTGTTTTTTCACCACCAGTCTTTTGAAAATATTTTCTCCTGGCTTATTCCTACTGAAGTTGCTAATAAAGCCAAGAGCATTCACATTTGGATGCCTTTTCTGGTCCAACAATGTTGAGCCAGGGTAGGCATCCCAGTCTCACCATCACTGCCTAAGGAAAGAACAGAGGCAACATCTTGGCCCACTACTCCAAGGTCATGGCTGATTTAGACAATCAGATACTTGAAAAGCCCCAGGAATGTGTGCACAGTGTTTTTTAATATTCCAGAGTTTATCTATGTGGAATTATCTACAGAGAAATGAAATGCATAAAGTGATGAAGGATGGAGGAATTTTAATCCAAAGGATTACAATAAAAATCTGTTCAGTGTTGTTTCTGAAATTAACATAAGAAGCCAATCTATTCTCCAGCAGGACAAGGCAGTTTAGCTACTTCATTTGATTATTAGGGCATCTTAGCAAATATTCCTGAGTCCACAAAATGACTACTCCCATATGCTCCAAAGGGTTGTGTGGTCTCTTCTCTCAGTCTGCACACTGCAAGGTTGGCTTTACACACAGAAAATTATGATTGCAAAAGCATTCTTCATCAAGGAGACATTTCCCATTTGGTCCTCAGCTCCTCATTGTATTTCCCACCCACTTAACCACAACATTCATTTTTATAAACCAAACTGTCAAGAGCATGCCTGCACCACCCTTTTGCATTTTTAGCATGAATTAAATAGAAGAAAACTGTCTTGTGCTATGCTAACTTCAAATCTCTGCATTTACATCCCTATTCAAATAGATTATCAGTCATGGTTAAGGGTGGAAGATATATTTAATGGCATAGCTATATTCCACACTGCTATGCTGAGTGGGGATAAGTTACCAAATTACGTTTAAGCTCAAGTACATGTGGACTCTGGAAATTGTCTAGCAAAGTTTTCGTTTCCCCCCACACTTTTTGACATGCCACATGTTTCTCAGTTTTGTATCAGGAGACAAGCTGAATATTAGCAGCAGCAGGAGGAAAACAGAAGAGTCCCTGACCTTTATTCAAAATGCGTCTTTAAAGAAATGTAAGACTCAAAGTTATCGTGCAGTCTAGTGTAGCCTGAAAGCTTTCTCACAGTCTTGGGGCCAAGATGCCATACCTGCTTTGTGTCCACCTTTTGCCAAAATCCAATAGCCCATTTCCACTCAAGAAAGTGTTCAAACTGACATTCAGTGAGGGGCAAATGACCAGTTCCCGCCAGAGTGGTTTCTACATCACAGTTTCTGAAAGCTGTTCCTAGACTCAGAGTGGGATTTAGCTTAGGCAGTAAATTACTACATCATCTTAATAAAGCTAAGAACATTAAAATACCTGCAAACTATGAAAATCACTCTCTTAAGGTAGAATTGAAGCAAAGTAGTTGACAAGAGTTTAACATGAAAATTGGCATTAAATAACTCACACAGACATCCACCGTTATATCTTTGAGGGGTTGTTTAAAAGGAGACTCTTGTTTTTATATATCAGAACCATATGCCTCTACATAAGATCACAAGCTGAGATTTCCACCAGTACCCTTTACTGCATTTCTTCCTATAATGAACAATTTCCAAGAAATCCCTGAGCAGACAGGTCCTTCAGAGGAATGAATGTGTGGCATTATGCTGCTGTTGCTTCTGTCAATGAAGAGGGCAGAGTCAGAATAAGAGCAGGGTGGAGGGAGAAGAAGCAGTGTGGATCTGCCTGGGAGAATGTGGGGGTGGTGTTACTGGACAGCAATCGTTAAAGAAGTCTCCCCTCTTCCTTTAGCCATATTCAAGCAGTAGTAAGATGCACTTGAGATCAGACTGCTGGATTATGTAGAAAGTTACGTAGGTATTCGTGATTGTGCCCACAAACTTAAAGGCTAAGATCTTCTACAGAGCAGATATTTTAGGGTCATATTGTCTCTGAATCTGACAGATTCACTTATCTATCTGATTTTTCAGTGATCATATTTGTGTGAAAAAAGCTAAACATTTTCAGGCTTTTATCAAAGAATAGTTGCAAAAGCAGCAACCACTGTACCTCTGCTAAAACAAAACTTGATTTTACAAATGCTAGCAATGCAACGGAAAGATTGGTTTTTACGGCTCCTTCCCAGTGTCTTTGGAACATTTCTGCCTGTCAGACTCTTTTCCAAACAGTTCTTTAGGGTCTTCATGAGACATTTGAAAACATGCTTCCTAATTTTTAAAATTTTCAGGATTCAGACTAAGTGCCGGTCAAAAAATATCATTGTAAGTCACAGCAACTGAGATCCATTCTCTTACTTCTTTTTTTGATTGAACAGAAACCAGATGGAGCTGTGCTCTCTTAAAAGTGTAAGGAAGCTTCATACTGGCAATAGGATTTTAGTAGAAGTTTTAAATAAATGTATAGTTCTACATGATAAAGGGATACAAAAAGGATTTGAAATGGTCCTTGGTAGAATTTTCTAGTATCTTTAAAGGATGAGATCTTCAAAATTCACCTCAGGTGTGGAAAGACTTGAGATTTATCAATTTTGTCAGTAAATTTCTCCAATTAGCAACATTCATGTTTCTGTGTGTGCCAAGAATTGTGCCAAAAATTGCCACTGTGTTGGAAACTTGGGGCCTGGCTAGAGTTGGTATGAAAATATTTGTATCTAAGGTAGGGTATCATTACCTGCATTAACTAGAAACTGATCTCATAACTAATACCTTGGTTGTGTATGTTTGCCTTAAAGTCTAATGAGTTAATGCCTTCCACAGGTCTCTTCACATGTCCATCTGATAAATGTAATTAATACACGTTAATAGTGGTGGAAAACCCTTGAAAACAGGGAGAATAACTATGGCATGATTTTTTATAATTTTTTTAGTATTTTAACTTTAGAAATGGAAGGCCAGGTTGGATGAAGCTTTTAGGAATCTGTTCTAGTGAAAGGTGTCTTTGCCCATGGCAGGGGTGCTGGAACAAGATGCACTTTAAGGTCTTGTCCAACCAAACCATTCTAGCATTTTCTGATACTATGATTTATTTTAAAAAATCAACTTAAGAATATCAAGTAGATTACCCAGAAGGGCCTAATCACTAAAAAAATAGCCCAGTTACAAGGAATATGTGGTTCCAAAGCACTTTCTATGGAGGGAAGAGCTGAGGATGTATCAGCTATATTTTAAACAGAAGGTTATTGAAGGCTCTGCCCTCTCTAGCTGGGTTTTAAATCCAAGTTAACACAGCTACTTCGGCCTTTTGGATGAGCAACATGAGTGTTGACTGGACCAGGGGAGGGAGTCAGAGGAGAATTCAATTTGTGAATCCCAGCAGAGGATGAAATAGGAGCTGTACCCCCGAGCACACCATGGCTGATGCTTTTGAGCAAGCCAACAAGTAGACATTTAAGTGAGTTTTATTAACATCAGAAGAAAAGTATCATGCATTCTTTTGGTGCACAAATGGGAGCAGCTGAGAAAGGGCTCTGAGATTTAAAAATTTGGACTCGTCCAATTCTTTTGCATAAAATGAAATGGCCTTCTGATGAGAAATGGGTTTTCATGTGTCCTCTACACAAATGGGACAAATGTTTTGTTTGTGATTTCAGCTGACTGCAGTGTTTTATTTCCTAGAGACGGATGGGGCTGCTTTCAGTTTTTAAAGTGGGTTTCTCTGTTCTCCATTCATTCCTTAACGTTACTGAAAAAATAAAAATTTTGTCAAAACAAAACTCTCATTTCATGATTACCTACTGGAGGGCAGAAGAGTTGCCTTGAGCACTAAATTAGTCACAAAACAATGTTGTTTTAGCTGCCATGTCTCTCCTTTGTTTCCTTCCTGGTAGACCTAACCACTAAGCCTTACTGCTACTTTAACTTGCTCAGATCTTGCCTTTTATTTCATTAGTAATTCTGTCACTGAAGGCTTCCACCTTGTGAACTGCCAGTCTGGTACTTCACATTAATAAAAAGAGAAGAACTAACTAAATCACTTGCATTGATGTACTTATGCTAATTTTTGGCAGAAAACTTACATGTTTATTTTTTGGCAACCTCAGTGCTTCATTGAATTTAGTTGGAAAAAAATGAATGAAGAAAAATACCGTAGGTTTTGTGACTCATCTGCTTTTGAAGATGAATTTTAAAGATATTATTTGATTTGAAACAATTCATTAAGTCTTCAGAAATAATAACCAAATTAAATAAAGATTTTACTTTTTTATTCATGATGTCTCAAATACCTTTCTGATTGCAAACAAATTACTAAGCAGTATATGACATAACTTATAATCCATTATTGTTTATCTGTGCATTCTATAAAAATGTCTCCATGTGCATATGTGTGTGTATGTGAATGCATGAGTGTGTGTGTATAAATTAAGAGATGTTCCAAATGAGCATTCTAATTTTTGGAGGCCTGCTTTGTGACATTTTAAATTTAATAAATATAAGACCCATTTTTCAATTTAGAGTGAGAAAAAGCTTAAACCATACTGTGGGTTAATAAAGGCTCAAGGCACCTCTTAAAGACCCAGGAGAACTTGCACCATGGGCACAGGGATGCAGAGACACACAGGGACCTGCCTCAGTGGCACCCCAGCCCTGGTACAGGACATGATGACATCCCAGAGCAGAGACCTTGCACAGACACAGTCACTGTCTTTATTCTACTTCCCAAAAAGAGCTTGTGATAGACCAGCTCAATTTAAACATCTTTGCTTGGGGAAAATGCCAATTTTCCAAATGCACCAAATGAACCAAATGCAGCTACACCACACAGCCTTAGACTGAAGTTTCTAATGTCCATAAAAAATCCCCTCTAAAGGCAGAGGCTCCCTGGCCATGCCTTGTGCCACCTGTCAGGGGAGAATTAGGTGACAAATAATCACCTAATATCACCCTGCATGGAGGTGGCCACTGGTCTGATCCAGACCAGAATTTCCTGCATAGTCCAGCAAGAACCTGTGAACAGTCATATCGTCTCAGAAGTGAATTTTTAATTCTTTCCCCAGGAAAATAGTTATGTTAGCACTTGGGCTAGTTTGTTCACTTCCCTTGGGTGGCAGCTGTGCCAGCAAATGTCCTTGGCACCCTCCTGCCCTTAAAAGATCACCATCCCCTCAAAAGATCACTGTATGTCTGGTCTACTGATGACCTGCCCTGACTTCTAATGGTCAAAATGAGCCAGCCTGGGTAACAAGTCTGTGCCAACTTGGTTCTTGTAAGAAAAGCTGATGAGAAGGGATGATAAAACCATAGTAAAACTATCCATGTCCAATAATTCTCATCATTAGATGGACTTACTTCATAAAGTTCCCATAAAACAATCTCTTAGCTTTCACAGCAGCCTTTGCTGATAGGACTGCCAGCAACTCTTTAGGAGATATCTCACACCTGCTTATGAAATAGGCAAAAAAATTTCCATTTTCATCATTACAATATCTTTTTATTAAAGGCTCTGATGCTTGGGGAAATTCAAACCCTACTTATTTTTGTCAGCAAAACAGAATTTACTTGGTGAAGATTTTATTGCTAATTAAAAAGGGATTAGCATTAGTGAGAAAGAAAACCAAACTAAAAATACTTTCCCCACCCCACCCCTCTTTCCAGGCTCTCACACTCTGATAAAAGCAGACCTTGACCCAGGATCAAAAAGGTCACCAAAAGCCACTACAGAGAAATCCTTCTGGTGTCCCCTAAGCATGAGGGATGGCTGGAGGTAGAACAGCTCCTCATAGAGGTCTGGTTGCCTCATCAAGGAGTTCAATGTGAAGCCCTCTGCCAGCATGACTTGAGACTACACGATGTCAGAAAAGGCAAATGTTGAAGGGGGTCTCTTTTCCGAGGTGCTGAGAAGACAAAGACAGCATGGGGAGTATCATGCAACCTCCCCATTCAGTACTTTTACACTGTGGAAGCTCCAAAAAGCACATCTTACACTGAAGGAAAACAGCATGAGAGTACCTCTGACAGGACCTTTGTAAAGAGGTGTATCAGCTTCAGCTCACATTTCCACCCATGACACTCAAACAGCTCCAATCCCCACTGTTCCTCCTCTTCTAAAGGTTGAATCTCCATTACCTCACTGCTGCAGGATGAATGCCCACCCATCACAGGGATCTCCCAGCCTGTCTGCAAGCATCACCTCAGAGACACACTTTGATGGCTGTATCTGTAACTCCTAAAGACATCTCTGGCTTGTTTTTGAATTGCAGTGCAATACTAGAGTGATGGACTCAAAGAAATGGCACTGGCTTGGCAAACTCTGATCGACAGCTGGTTCACAGTACAGAACAGACTGCAATATTGTTTTGGAGTGCTTCCCTTTAGCTGCTAAACCAAGGCATGAAAGTGAGAAAAACTGAATAAACACTGTGAAAAATGATAGCAGGAAGGGTTTCTATTACTCAGTGATTTCGACACTTAAAGTTCTGTTTTCAGCAGTTTGCTTAGGACACCTTTCTCTTCTTTTCTGTCTTTAGGAAAATAAAGATGCTCTCTCCTATATGTGGGTGGCCCAAGACTGGAAGACAATTTTGTTACGGAGACAAAGTTGTAAAGAGCTGCAAACTTTTATGCCTTTGTTTATTATTGTTATTTTTGATCTAAAAAGTTTTTATGAATGGAACAAACAGATCCAAATCATCTTTTGCATAATTCATGCATACAGCTTGTGATTTAACTGCTGATATTTTTTTTTATATGTTCTTGGTTATTTTATGATATGTGAATGAAAGAGAAATTGCACATATGACAAAAGCAGAGCTTTCTCTTTGCTCTTCATGCTTGTAATGCTGGTAGCTAGATTTGCATGCTTTGACTTGTTGGGAAGATTCATTGCTGGCAGAGCAATGAGGTCTGGACAGTTGGCAGGTCAAAACATTTATTAGTGTGATTGTGCAGAAAAGTTTGGCTCCATGAAGAAAATCCCTCTGAAACAAATATGGAGACTGGTAAATTAATTATTAAGGAGGATGCTGCAAAAACATACATCAATACTGTTCAATATGTGGTTGGAAGGTAATTGAAAAAGATTATGTAGACTCTGACTTAAAAGGAGAGGGAGTCTGATGAACACACACTATAATTTCTGACAGCACTGTCTGGCTGCTGAACCTGTCACAATCCAAAGGAGCACTGGAAAAAAGCCAAGCCCAGTCTCTAAGCCAGGGTTTAAGCATGATGGAGACTGCCAGAGAGCTTTGGTTATTTCTCACTTCTTTCCTATGTTACTTCCACTTGTCTTGTAGGAGGGCATGTTTCATTGAAGCATTTTAATCCCTCTTTCTACTTTAAAAGTATTTAATATGCTCCTAACTTTATGTTCCATTAAACTCTGTATAGGAATATCTTCCGAAGAGGTGCATGACAGAGCTGATCACTGTGGTCATTTCCATACATTAGTTATAGAGCTGCCTACAGCTGCTTAAATTTCACCACCACTTAAAAATTCTTTCAGCCCTGTTATACTGAGTGGGTTATGTCTCTCTTTTTCTTTTTTTTAAAACCTGTCTGATATTAAACACACATTGCTTGATTTAAATAAACATTGGAGAAGATTTATGTAATCCAGTTCAGGATACACATCCAAGCCAATTCTTTCTCTCATGTATATATATAGAACTAAGTCTATGTTAATCTCAAATAAAAATTGAATGGTGATACTAATTTTGGTTACATTGTTTTTTGACTGGCTTTTACAAATTCTTTCTTCTCTTCTCTTCTCTTCTCTTCTCTTCTCTTCTCTTCTCTTCTCTTCTCTTCTCTTTCTTTCCTTTCTTCTTTCCTTTTCTTTCCTTCTTCCCTTCATTCTTTCTTTTTCTTTCTCTTTCTTTCCTTCCTTGCTCCTTCCCTTTTCTTCCTGAATCCCCAATAAATATGTCCTAAATCTCATCTAAAGTCAAGCGGCTTTTTGGGAGTCACTCTAGTCATTCTGCCAGTCTTTTCCACCTCCAAGGGAATTGAAAACTGAAGAATTCCTCTTATGAAAAAGATTAAATAGTTCCAGAAAACTGAAGTACACTTTTTCCCAAGAGCCTCACAGCTACTCCAATGCAGTTTAATACATCCCTTCTATACAGGATGTTAAGTGTGGACCTGCAGCACGCTCTTACTTTTTTCTCTGCTGGACCCCTGTTTTTTATGACTGAGGTAGGGAGAGAGGCTATTCTTGTTCTCTCATACCATTTTCACATAAGTGGCATGGTAGTACATCAAACTAATTTTTTGAACTGTTTCAAATATAAGACATCTTTACAATATACTCAGTAAATCATATTTCCCGAGTTCTTGACTCTCATCTGCTATTTCAACTCAGCACTGGAGGAAAGAAGTGGATTTTTGGCACAGTCATTCTGTTTTGCATTTCTAGAGGGCTTGGGTTTACTGTGATTACTTAAAAAAAATTCTAAATAGCCCTGTGAGAATCTAGGAAATACTTAGAGAAAATTTCTAAATATGCAACACATTTTGTACCTAAAAAGTGCAGATAATAGTCATCAGTTTAACATCTTGTTCTGATTTTGTTAGCTTCACCAGTTTTCACAGGAAACTGGCTTTGAAAAAAATTACCACAGTAAACAGTAATACCTATTACGGGAAATAAAGTCTGGAGGTGTATCTCCTGCTCAATTTTCTTTGGCATATTTAGGGCTCAGAGTTCCTTTGACTTGGCAAGCCTGGGCAAGGAACACTTATCCATGTGCATGAAGTACATTCACTCCCACATAATTACTTTTTGTTAATGCTCTGAAATAATTTTCTTTCATTTTAATATAGTCTCCAGTCCTGCAGACATCCAAGCACATGAATAACAGACTCCTAACTTCAATCAGATTACAACTGGGAATAAGGTACTTAGCCATGTGCAGCATCTGGTTGCAGAATCAAGATCATTCATCTCCTGAGTCTTCTTAGGAAACTCTAGTATGAGATGTATGCATGTAGACTATGGGGTTCACACAATGGGGCTGCTTTACCTAAGATGAGCAAAAAGGTTTTTGGAAATCATAGGGCAATCCACACAGCTAATCCAGCATCTCCTGCAGAAAGTATATCAGCTTCAACAACCACACAGTTCACACACTGTGGCATTTAGAGGGGGAAATACAGCCTGGATAGAGAGTTCATTAACACTTCAAGCCAAAAGGAAGTGTGGATCTACGTGTTTCATCAAAATCATGGACTTTAAATATATATATATATCACCTTAAGAAATACATTGCATCTCATATTTGAGAGAGGACAGCATCTGAAAGACCATTATTTACTGAGCTTAACTCAACTATCTTGAAAAGATGTTTGTGATTTCTTTGATGCCTATAAGTTCAGTAACGTATACATAGGCTCAGAACAGTGCATGACATTAAAAACTTCAGTGTCACTTTAACCTAAATTCCTCATGAATTATCTCATGTATTTTTCTATGTCTACACACCATTTATAGGATGTGTGTATTTCCAGCAGTAAAGGCATTTTTCAGTATATTGCTAAATACATTAAAAACTTATTTTTAAATTTATAAAAACATTAAAATTAAAAAAACCCCTACATTTTGAGCTGTTATTAGAAGAGGTAATTAACTTAATGCACTAAAGTAAAAAGGGAAAATATGAGAGTTTTTCGAGTGTTTCTGAAAGTTGTTTTTAGTATGTAATCATTAATGTATTATAAGATGTACAAAAATGCATTAAAGGATCAGGAATATTTTCCTGCAGGTACTTAGAACCTAATAAATAATTAATGTGATGATTAACTACATGGGCAGAAGTACAGAGCATTACCAAGAAAAAAACCTGCATAAAATCTGGCCTTTGATTGGATGTGCACCATTGTTTTTAATACTTAAAAACCCACTTGAATATACTCAGTTGTGTGTGAAGAGAAAACAAAAGAAGCAAGTGTGCTTGAATTAACATTCTATTTTCAGATGAAACACTTAAATATTGCCAAGAGCCTTGAGGGTGCCTGGAACGAAGTGGAAGGGCAGCGGCGTGAGCTGGGTTGAGCACGGCCATGGCCCTCAGCGCTGCTTGAGCAGCCACAGAGGTTTGTGCAGGTCCAGAGAGCTGAAGTACGACCACCACCATGGCTTCTCCCTGCCTGCTGCAGACCCTCCTCGAGCCCTGGGCTGCCCGTGTTGGGCGTGAGGGTCAAAAAGTTCCAGAGGGTCATGAGGGTCATAGGCATCCTCCATGGAGCGGCGCAGGAGCTTGCTGGGCCAGGCCTCTGCAGGCCGCAGGACAAAATCCACACGGCCGGCCTGCTTCATCCTGGCAGGGATGGTGACCCTCTTCATCACCCGGCTGTAGCCCGGCGCCTGGGCAC
The DNA here is from genome assembly GCA_025920805.1 of Petroica traversi. Lineage (NCBI taxonomy): Eukaryota > Metazoa > Chordata > Aves > Passeriformes > Petroicidae > Petroica > Petroica traversi. Next base: position 24,204,083 of record JAHLSL010000015.1, on the reverse strand, counting down.
TGACAATGTACGTCCCCGGGGGCAGGAGCCGCCAGTAGTCGCCGTCGGCAGCTGGGGAAAGGCACAGCAAAGCTTGGGTTTAGCCTTGAAGCCTCTGCGGCCTCACACGCACCTGTGGACACAGAGACTGCACAAGCAGCCAAGGGGTGGGCCATGGAAACAGCTCTGATTTTGAAAAAATGTTTGAATGCAAACTCGAGACGGCAAGAAGTGACTTCACCCATGAATACCTGGCCCTTGGGAGCGAATGGAGTGAAATTCACACACAGAATGTCAGTAACTGCTGTTCCTGTATCACAGGGAAGAGAAGCTTTCCTTCATGCTGCTTTTCCCAGCGGCACAAGGAACAACTCCCAAAGAAATTAATTTAAAACTACATGAAACCTAAGAAAGTGAAATCAGAATCCAGGCTACTATATATATATATATATATTTAGAATGTCTAAGGAGCTAAGAAATCCCTCTTTTTATTAGATTACGTTCAATTACTTTGCAGGCAATCTCACATGTAAGACTATGGAGCTGGGGAACTGCAGCTGGTATAAATTGCCATTAGTGCAAAATGGGTGTAAATTTCCTCCAGCTGAAGGTTAGACCATGCAGGCAAAAGCAGGGAGCTTTAAAACAGAAAAATGTAATCCTCATTTTATATTTCCTTTATTTTGAATGGCAAGTCTCTTAGCTCAGTTGGTGTTGCATTAATACTATTTTCTCGTGGATTTTCTTAGTTCTTTATAATGCTAAAATTAAATAAACCTTTTAAATCATATGACATTTTTAACCCCACCTAACTCAGAACAAATACTCTCTTTTCTACAGTGTAAACATATTTTTATTTAATTCTTAATCCTTTAAAGGTCCACTGCCAATGGGAAGCCATTGTCTGGGAAAAAGTTTGAAAGAGACCCTAATTCATGCCAGAGACTCCCACCAGCCTCAAGAATCTGCATCATCTCCACTATTGTATCCCCTCTAGTGTTAGTTTCTTTGAAAGCTGGAAAACATCCACCACATTATAAGCCATTCTGGCTTTCCAAATTGATTCAACTCCTATCATTAGGGCAAAATGTAACCATTCATGTCTTCTATTTTGCACTGCTATGGCCTACTCTGATCTCACTGAAATCAATAATAAAAACAAAGCATTGATTTCAGTGACAGCCTAAGAGCTCAGAACTTTATGACTGTGAAAAGTAACAGTTGCATACACCTCAAAACATGTTTATCAGCTGGTGACAGGTATAAAGTGGACATAATTAAGTGTTCTAATAATAACTGTCTAAAATTCGCACATATTTACGCGTTTCCACATTAACAAGAAAGGTTGTTGACTCTTCAATTTCTGCAATTATTCTAGTTGTGAAAATCCAAGAGGAACCTTCTGTACTATCTACAACTCATGTTCACAATATCTCAAATAACTTATTCCATCAAGGCTCCACATCTCCACATGCTGAGTTACAGCCCCTGTGCAGAGCTGTTGCCATACTCCCTGAAACACTGGCTTTGGTGGACAACAGAGTGTTCCAGGTGGAATATTTCACAGAGAGAACTCCATCATCCTAGAGACAGGACAGACTTAGCAGCCATCTTAACACGACTTCTCTCTTGTTATTCTAGAGGAAAACCCTTTCCTGAGCCTTCAGTTCTCCACTGAGATGCCATTTCTACCAAACATGACAATACTTTGCAGGTTAAGCTCTCAGTACTTTCACTCTGCCCAGGAAAAATATTAAACTAAAAATATTACCTGTGGTGACATCATGCTGAATGCCCCTGACTGAAATACGAGCATTTTTTTATTGGGTTGCCAAACTTATCAGACACAATTCCTCTTATCCCCCGATGAACCTGGTGAGGCAAAGCAAAGTTAGGTGGGAGTAACCTGCCAGAGTACCAGCTCCTCATCACAAGGAAACCTTTGTAGAGAGGAAACAACTGTCAACGAGTTCAACCCATTATAGGGGGCTATATAGGCACTAATGTCCCTTCAGATCACAATCCCTATTTAGGGAGCTCCAAGGGGGCTGAGAGAAAGGGATAATGGATCCAGAACTTTTTTGGGACAAGTATGTGGCTCTGCATTGAGACCCTTCTCTGCACAAATCACTGGCACCTCAGGGTCTGACCACAGTACTTAAGGACTGTTTCTGAATGTCTGCCCTAGACACAGAACCACAAAGAAATGAAAAGTTAAGGCATTCAAAAGCAATCTGATGCTCTGAACACAGTGAGAAGGCATCACTTCAGGTACTTGTGGCTCATCATCACTCTGCTGCCTACACCTCACTGCCTGTCAGAATGTCATGACAGCAGTGTGTGTGACAGCCAACTCCCCTTTCCTACAAGCACAGAAGTGAGCTGTTAGAGCTGTTGAGAAATGTGCTTGGTGACAAACTAAAGAGCAATGTGCATTTTATCACACAAGGAGGTGCACAGACAGCTGTATTGGAAGTTCAATAAAATAAAACAAAACAGAAAGGAAAATTCCAAGTATTAAGCATTAAGCCTCTTATGGTACTCTTTGGACAGTGTTCTAAAATTAAAATATATTATATTGGAAAATATATATGTCCTCTTTAAGTGAAAAATAATTCCATTTTGATTTTTTGTCTGAACAGCTATGACCAACTCAAGGTGTTCTTCAGTTCCCCACCTCCTTTTTTCTCTTCCTCTTACTTTCCCTTCCCCAGTACCTTTGTCACAAAAGAAGAATAGAAAATAACCATAAAGCTTTAAAACAATGAGAAAAATATATTTGCCTTTCTGTTGGAATATAAAGATGTTTAAAAATAACCATTAAAGTATCCAACTTTGCAGTAATTGAAAATACAAAGGTGGAAAAAAAATGTCTAGTCTAGTGAGAGCAGTTTTTAATTTAAGGTGAGGCTGTGTTGTCACTGCTCATGTTAAGCAGCTGTTCCATACTGAGTGAAGCTATTCACTGGAAGGTTTTGGAACTACTCAATAAAAGGTTTTGGAAACCCTTATAATGAAGCACTGTAATTTGCTTTGGATCATGAACTTGGGGATTTATCACATGGATAGAGAGTAAATCTGGTCAGAAGAGTCATCTCAGACTCAAATTTAATTTACAGTGTAGACATACTCAAAGTAGTATGACCTCATCCAACTTCAATAATAATTTTGCAATTATAAAATGATGGGATAAAATTGACAAAATTGGAATTTCTTTAACGATCTTGTTTTGGTTTGCTTTAGTAAATTTACTATTTTTCATTTTTCCTCAAGCTGGTGCCAGCCACATGAGTTTGGCAGAGTGTTTTGATATTGATTCTGATGGGGAGAAGAGACTGGTGTTTAGGAAAATGAATTCTACTTCTGTGTGTTGAGCCAAGTAGATCTGTACACACACCAAAAAGCCTGGTATATATCAGAATAAGAAAAGTTAGAATTGGTTATGGCAGACTTAATCCTTATCGAGGGTAATTCAGTCATCCTTATCTGCAAAGTTGTTTTGCTTACCGTCCTGCATTTACTCAAAAAGCTTTTCCATCACAGACTTCTACAGTATCTCACACTATAAAATCTTTACATCTTGAAGACTTCAATTGTAATATATATGGATTTAACCCAGCTCCATTTGGATTCACTAAAACTCATTTTCACCAGACAGCTGTAAAACGAAATGAGTTTGGTGGTCTGTACTGCAGACTTTATTGAATGATACTGATAGACTTTACCACAAGTAGCAAGAGGTTGCCTAGAAAGGCCATAAAAACACTCCTAACAGTTTTAAATGACTGTGTACTCTATCAAAATAAGGCATGACAGAAAGCTAATCTACTAATGGCTGAGAGAACTTCTGTTTCTGTGCTCACTTACTTCTTGTCAGTGAGGTATTTGTTTTTGCTGAGCTTAAACTTATTATTAAAAATGTCATTTAAGTGGCATGTTTTAATGCTCAGAGACAAACAGTTCTTCCTTTAGAAGATTTGGCTTCAGATATTTAACAACTACTTTCACAAAGAAATCAAGATAAAAAGTGTGTAAACTGCATTTCTAGCAAGTTTTTAGCTGAATCTAAATCTCTTGCTGCGGGACAGTAGGGTTTTGGACATAAACATGGAATATGGATAGGAAAAAGTTTCAGGAAGCTCTCTGGAGATTAGATCTTATTGCTTTAGCCTTCAAGAGGATGGTTGATTCGTACCTTTCTGAATATTAAGTTTTCTCTAATTAAATTTGAAGCGTTAATGAATAATGCTGCCCAAAGTACACACAGGTAATTCCATTTCTCACTATTTTCAAGGCCTTAGCAATCCTCAACCTCAATCCCTTCTGCAGCATAGGCAAAATACTACCTGTGTGTCCTGCTAGATAAACTGAGGCACTGGGGGCCCTGGTGGAGTGTGTTGGACCACACAGCATTATCTCGACAGCTAACCAGGAAAACAGCAAAGAAATTAATTTTGACAAAGAATTAAAAAGAAAAAAACATAAGCACATATTTCTGTAAAAGCAGAGCAGTACCATTTCCATGTAATTCAGAAGGGCACCTTTGTTTTCATGCCAGATTGTAAACAGTTCTTCCTCCAAAGGAAACTTTTCACATCCTACCTCCACAGTAACTTCAAAGCAATTTGTGTGAAGGTAATTAAAATCTGCCATACCTGTAGGTTTAAAAAGAAAAAGGAGAGCTCATGAACAGGTCTTGTAGCCTTTGACTGGAGCTTTGCTGTTGCAGTCAGCTGAATGCCATCCTTGTGGGTATGGGTTATTATACTGCAAAAAGTGTTTGCTCATATATAAAAAGTGCTTAATAAATTCAGAATTCTACAACTTGTCTCAGTTATAAATTAACAAATGACAATTACACTTCTTTCAGATGAAAAAGCATAATTTACATTAAAATTCACCTGGCCAAGAAGTAGCAATAGAACAATAAAGATTGTATAATCGGCTGTATCAGAGGTGATTGCCAAGGGTCACCAGAACAGAAATAACCCCTTGCCATTATTATGTTCAAAACTGTTCTGTACAAAACACATTGAATATAATTTTGTGAAGAATGTAAGCCAAAGATATCTAAACCTAATTCTCACGCACGCCCCAAAGCATTCCAAATGTCTAATTTCAACATAATTATTTGGGGATCCAGCTGAGTCCTATTGGAAAACGCAACTGAAGCACTGCTGAAAATTTATGAACACTGATATTTTATCCATGCCAGTATTGAAAGAATCCTAAAGAAAACAAAATACTATTATTGGGGAAATCAAATTAGTAACGGAAGCACAAAAGAATTGGATGTTTGTCTCTGTTATAGTTTCCCCTGAAAAAAGAATTCATTTAAAAAGATTAAAAACCAGCACATGCATAGTATACCAGATGGATTCAGACTCATGCTGCTAAGGAATGAGAGCATAGCATTAAGCATTTATTTCTACATGTCAGATTTGAAAATAAAAATATTATATTATATAACAAATTTAACCCTTACACAACTTGTAAATTTTCCTCAGGTCCCATTGGGGTTGAATGCATCCCATATTATCTGCATAAAAATGCTACCAACATACATTTCACTACTTAAACCCCCTATAAATCAAGTTTTGCAGGGCTAGGATCTTAACCAAACTGAAATGAACAAAGTTATTTCGTTCAAACCCTGGTGTCTTATAAAGGTCACTTAGAGGTTTTACCTCACTTGATATGATGGTAAAGTGGTTTTACCTCCAGTGAAGCTGTACCACTCAGCACCATTTATAATACCTCCACGGTTTACAAAATTCCCACCACAGCGCAGTTCGGAGCGGTCTGAGATGACAGGGTGAGCATCTGCATAGGCTTTAGCCAGCATTTTGAACACCTGCAACAAACAGGATTGAAATAAATTTGCTTTTACAAAGTGAAAACATTGCCATTGCTGCTAATAACTATTGCTGTTGTGAGCACAGAAAATGAGCCAGCCTGTGTCCTCGAGGCTGATGGAGGTGATGAACTGCTCTGCAAGGAAGTTTCATTTGTCACTAAGAAATTTTCATTTGTCTTCTTCTCTAGGGCCCTTCTCTGCAATCCAATATATTTAGCCTGGGACAATATATTAAATACCACTGAATTTTTGATACCAGGCTTCAATCTACCAGCTGGGGCAGGAGCAGAGGACTTTTTTGGTTGTACATCAAGTCCCAGGTTTTAAAGTCTTAAAGTTGAAATTTAGGCTTCCTTTAGGTTTTGTTTTAGCTTTTGATATTTGTACCCCTGAAAAAAATATCTATATTGCCTTCAGCCCAACTAAATCTTCACACTGAGTGCTGCTGTTAAAAATAGTCAGTGTCAATTTGCTTTGCACTTATCACTCACACAGGAAAACCTGGCAGTTTGATCTCAGAGACGGTTGCTTCTTCGTGGGGCAGAAACGATTCCTAAAAGTGAAGGGTAGGACGTGGTGATATAGGATGTCACCACTGATTTACAAAGAACGTTGATACTGATGAAGAGCAGAGCAGTCACCACGCAGAAAGGAACAGTGGCAGAACATGTAGTGAAGACAGAAGAAAGAGCAGTTATCTGAAGAAACCATTTTTTGAATCATGTTCCTGCCCTTCTTCTCCAATGGTTATTCCAACTTTGGGCAAAAAGCCTCCCTCTGTTTTTTGTTTATTTGAACCTCATCTGCAAAGGTTGTTCTCTCAGATTTCAACATTGAAATTACAGCAGTTATCAGGTGCTACTTGATCCTACTATGCATCATCATGAGTTTCATTTCATATTGCTTAAGACAATGTATGCAAGAAGTTGGGTAGCTAAAATCCTAGTTTTAGAAGTTTTCCTAAAACTTCATCCTATATGTTGTCATCAAGGATAAAGACCAAAATGATCAGGCACACAACGTTGATTAATATTTGTGATTGTTTCTAATAATCACATGACTGAGCCAATTATGGGATCAGGTAGGTGACCATGGAAAAGTGAAAAGAGAGTTTAATGTAAGTATAGAGACACTCTACTGAAATACTTCTTATGATCAGACACTAAGAATCCAGACAATATAAAATGCTTTTGCAGTTCCCTTAAGTTTCTATGTGTCTAAATATTGCTCAGCCCAGAAAATTAATTTTCTTTTGAAGTTCTGCTGAAAAGAAATAGATGTTAATTAAATATGTTAAGGAGAACTTTTGCTGCTAATAATTCAGTGTCAGGCTCAATATCTTTAAGTTCTTCAGGAATTTGGGTCCCAGTTCTGAACCTTTCATGGCAGGTATTTGATATAAAGTTTAGAAGATGATATCATGTTTAGAAGTTGATATAAAGTTTAGAAAATGTAAGTTTAGATGATTTAGGAGTGTGTTCCTCACATTTTACAAAGACATCTGCAGATATCCTATTTCCAGGGACCACACCTCCTCTTGTTTCATACCAAGAGGCATTAGGCTTTTGCCTGGCCACTAGTGCAAAGGAAAGAGCCAAGGAGTGGTGAGAAGAAAAAGTGAGAATTATAAAAGCAAGTGAAATATACTTTAAAAATAAATTTTAAAAAAGGGTTACACTTTAAAAAAAAGAAAAAAAAAAGAAAAAATAAAAGTTCCTGGATAAAAATACATTTGTTATCACTTAGAAACTAATGTATGACCAGCCATGGACCTCAAGGAAACTCAGATTTTTATGTACAATATAGAGGAACAAAGATGGGAAAAACAGAGGTATCCTTGTGACTTTGGTAGTGTGAGCTTTCATTCAGTAAGGTGAGGTCAGTGCTGTTACCTCACCAACTGCCACAGGCTGAGTTTTTCGGGGGGGGGAAAGGGAGTGTTTCAGCTCACTAAAAGGAGTGAACTTGTCTTGGTATGAATCATTCTGCTTTGGTGAGCAGAGGCATCAACTCAGTTTCTTGTGTAACACAAAGCATCAAAATATCTGTCTCCACAAACCCCGAAATATGGGATGGTTTTTATTTAGGTGGGCTGAACCAGATGCAAGAATGTGAGTGTAAGGACATGGTCCTTGCTCTCAGCGGGTACTGACCACATTGTGTGCAGGCCAAAAGGAGACTTGAAATCTGCAGTGCCTTGGAACAGAGGAAACAGGATCCTTTTGTTTCTATGCATGCACCATGACGAACACAGGGAGGTGGCAGCACAGATGCATTTTCAAATGGGCAAACATGTTTCAAATATATTTTTCAGAAATAGATTTTTTAAATATCTGCTCTGCAGCATTTCACCCTGGTCTGCAAGTTTCCACTCACACAGCAAACGTGGCAGGTAAGAATTCAGAACAACGCTTATGGCCAATGTATGGCAGCTAAACCAAAGTGCTGTAATTTGGGATGCAAGTTCCCTGAGAGCAGCAGTTGTAGATCCCATTACTAAAATGCAGGTCACTTCACAGGTACAAGTTTTACAACTTTCTGGGCAAAATTTTAAGTGATACTGATGGTGCTGTTAAGGTTCCTGTGCTGAATCATTTGAAAAATCAGTTTTTCATTGAGGACATCTCCAGCCCTCCCCTGTAGGTTCTAAACTTCCAGGTTTTTTTTAGCCAACTTCCCAGACTTTGCAGTCACTGACTATGCAGTAGTCACCTGTATAAGGTTCCCTGAGTTACTCTGCTGCAAGCCAGGAGTGCCATTAGGGCTTGTCCAGCTACGCACTACACTTTTGTCTGTATGGCTGCATCCTTTCACTCAAATTACACATGCTGACCTAGAGTGGAGATGATGGAAGTACTGCTGCACTTCCATTCCAGGGGTGAACTGCTTGATAAAGCACACTGCAATATTCCTTCACCACCTACTCACAGGATAACCCTAGCCCAGGCAGTGGGATATAAATGCATAATTTTATGATTTCCCCTAGTTCTCAGCAAGAGTTTCTGCAGCTTGAATTAGTCCCCACCAGATACTTCTTACACAGGCTCTTTACTGGGCAGTGCCTGGTTAATTTTACTGCTAAATCATTTTTGTACACACATAGTCAGCAGGCATTGTGCAGCTCAGAAGAAATGGATTCATACAGAAAATGTTGAACAGTCATAAATCTTTAAATATTTAATATGTGTTAGTGAGAACTGTCATTTCAGAAGAAGTCAGCCTGGAGATATGCTCAAAGATAAAGAATGCTTCAAGTCAAAGATCAACTTCTGACTATTTTCAACTTCACTTTGTTTATATAAAGAACCGCTTTTCTTAAGGGGCCACAGACATTTTTAGCACACACTAGAAGGCTGAGGAGCTAGCTGTTCTCCTGGTGGACATGTCGGCAATGAATACTAGATTGAGGAAACCAAAGGGAAATAGGAAAGATGGCAAAAAATTTCACAGAAGATTTACAGTGAGTCCCAAATGAGGAACTTTCCAGGGACAAGAGGGGGAAACCAATCCCATTCATCTGACCTGGAATAAATGTTACAAGGCTGCCACCACATGGCAATGAGTCTTCTTCCCCCCCACTCCTTATGGATTGCAAGTGAAAATAACACTGCTGGTCAGGCTTGTTTCTTTTCTATGGAAACCATTGGTAAAAATATCACAACCTACTCCCTTTAAAAATTAAAACCTGGATTTTCCTAATCAGTTCTTTATGAAACCATGTTTGACCTCAAAAAAAAGATGAGTAAACCTTTCCAGACCAAGCTGATAGTGTGCAAACAATCCTGCATTTTGAAGTACACAAGTAAGTGTATAAATCAGAGTCACATCATATTCTGAGTTGGAAGGAATCCACAAGGATCATAAAGTCCAGCTCTTAAGTGAAAAGGCTCTGTGGAGTGGGGATTGAACACCTGACCTTGGCATTATTAGCATCAGCTCTACCCAAACAAGCTGACCTCATGTAATATATACGTATATTGACTTGCATTATACATATAAACATGTGATTTATTACATATTTAATACATACATGCATACATATACCTACATGTACATGATCTAAATTAATCAAAGTTTGTTATTTATTAAAAGTAAATGTTTCCATAGTTCCACAAATGGAACCAACATGCTCACCCTGAAAAAACAGTATTACCTTCTCATCAGGTGTAGGGGAGAACATTTTTTCTTCCATAGGATGCACTGAATAGTCATAAGGATAGGTCACAACCAGCTCACCCCCATGGAGGCTGGCAGAGAGCACAAATGGGATAGACCTCAACCACTTCATGACTGCTTTTGTCTCAGGAGCCACCTGAAATCCAGGAGAAAAAAAAAAAATGTTGTGAATAGCCGTGCAACTCTGAAGGGGTTTGATCCTGGGCAGGACAAAGCCCAGTGGAGAAGGGTCTGTGTTGAAAGGAGAATGTTGAGGCTTTTTGGCTCTTCCAGTGCAAAAGTTACTGGGGAGAGAAAGTCAGTTTGCTCCACGGAATAGATTATACACATTTTTCACTATGGAAAAACTGGAACAAAAAAAAGGAAGAAAACAATTTGACAGAAGAAGAAACTTTTCATTACAGTGACATTTTCAGATGATGATGGCAGTACTTTAGGCGGGAAAACTCGTGGCATTTTATCACTCCTTAGCCAACTCACTACCTAATTTTATTTCTGAATCACCAGGACTGACTTTGAGTGGATAAGCTGGAATAGGGGGATAAATTTGTAATTCTCATCACTTGTTGAAAATGCATTTGCTATCCTTTGGCCCAGGTTAATCTGCAAATAAATGAAAACTGATGTATGTAAAGCACAGCAATGCCTGCAGTGAATTGGCAGATAAATCGCCAAATTTAGGATTCTTTGGCAGTCCCTCCTCAGTAAAAGTGGCAAAGGGAGAGGGCACCGGAATCCAAGAGATGGCACCTGAAATGCAGGGGTCTCCTTGTCCCCGTTTCTGAGGAGTGATTTCTGGGACCTGCTCCGGTGTCAGTTCATTCCTAGGGATAACAGTGGCATCTGGTGGCCGGTCCCTGCAAGCCCAGACTCACAGCAGTGCCCCTGGAGAGCTGAGCTTCTTTCTTTTCCTTGCAGCTGGGGAAGTTACCTGAGGAAAACCTGAGGAGGCCAGAGGCCGCTCATCTTGACTCTGCACAACTGCAGATATGCAGGTTTTATAAAAATGAGAAATATCTGTTATGATGAATTTAGTCCTGCATGTATTTAGGGTTGCTTTAGGGATTGCTTGTCACCCTTGGCTTTGGCACCATCAGCTGTCAGAAAACCAGGCAGGGCTCCAGAGTGCCTGGTGATCAACAGTGTGCATGGAAAAAACATCCAGAACAAACAAACCGGAAAAAAATTACCAAAGCAACCAAATAAAGCCCCTAAAGACCTATTTATTTGTGTTTTAACTATAGTAATTCCTGTTTTCTTTAGATCAGTCCCAATCTGCTATTGTTTAGAAAAACCTTTGGGGATCCACAAACCCAGGTGTGGAGCAGAGAAAAACACTGTGAAGCAAAGGTACACCATGGATGTATTATAGCTCCATCAATGAGGCAGAAAGCCAAGGAAAAAGCCATGTCTAAAGACAGTTTTACCTGGAATTATTTAAGAAGATATTGCCCCATCTATTCCTGACCTAAGCAGGACCCTACCTCCCTATAGATGCCATAGTTTTTAACCAAGTCCTGGTAGGTTTTGGGTTTCCTTAAAATGCCTTTCTGTAGCTATTGATCTGAATCAGTGTCTTTGGCCACTGCTAGTGTGAAAGGCTGTACCTTGTACTTGGGAAGAAATGGGAGCCTGAGTTTCCCACTGCTGCAAGGTGGATCAGTAACTCCATGGTTTGTGACTAGCATATGGACACGAGCCAGTTTGTGCCACTGACCCCCCAGGAGAAGCAGGCCAGCTTCATTTTGTCTATCAGACTAGTGGCAGTCTCTGAAACTCTCTGTCACAACCCTTTCAACTTAGGCCTTTTAAAGAGGCAACTTTAAAAATGGGATGTAACAGGTAAAGTCTGATCAACTAAGGAACACACAGAATGCACTTTGCACACCAGAAACCTAAGTGAGCATCTTTTCTACGAAATGGGGAAGATTAAACACATAGTTTTCAGGAAGGGCATGATATCAAAAAAAAAAAAAAAAAGAAAAAAAAAAAGAAAAAGGCAGGAAAAGGGCATTCCAAAAGGAAAGGACTTTTTGCAGTCTCACACACCCACTCACACAATGTCAAATGGGAGAAGAAAGCAGCCCCCAGGTTTCCTGACAAGAAATATGGCAGTGTCAAAGAATGTAATCTGCACCAAAGTGTTTTCCTGGCCTTTGTGCAGTGTTCTGGGATGATCTGATCCTGGTCTTTATTCCAGTAGTGTTTGGGACAGAACCAGCCACTTCCACCCAAACTCTGGGAGTTCATCTTTTAAACCCATCTCTTCTGAAGAGAGTAAGATCCCAGATGGCTTGTAAGGGGCTGTGAGAGTCACTGCCTGACTCAAGGATCCCGGTTTGGGAGTCCTCAAGGTAGCTGAGCACCTGGAACAAGCTCACACCATCCAAGCCCATAGCACCAGCACTTCTGAGGAGGGTGCTACCCCAAAACCCCATCAGTTCCCTGCCCTGCTGTAGCTGCCCCAACTCCTGCTGCCCAACCAGAAAGGCCATGCCTGACAGACATCAGTCCCTTTCAAACAGCAGCTCTGGGCCTTGATAAGATTTTTAAGCTGCTTCTGCAATGCAGCGGACAAGAGTAAAATGCACAGTTTTATTTGAGAGCTACTAATTTCAGTCCTTCACCCTGACCAACCAAATGGCTGATACCTGCATAAGCTCCAAGACTGTCCTGTCTCAAGGAGCCAGTGTCTTATTGAAGTGAATGTTGTGGAAAACCAGGAGTTTCAATGTTTCTATTTTAATCCTAATGACATTTCAGTGACATCAGTGATTAAGATTTTGAAATGAGAACATTCTGGTTCAGCTCCACTGGATGATAGCAGATGTTATCTATGTTACTCTGGCCTTTGACTTTTCCTTTAATGTGGGTTTCTTGGAGTTTAATTTTTTTTCATCCATGGCTTTTGCTTTTAAGTTAGATGAGATCAATTTTAAAGTACCCATCTCACATGAACAATTCAGAGCACAATTAGAAAACAGCTAAATTATTTCTGCATGAGTACAGAGAAGGGCCAGTACCCTTTTTAAACCTGAATCTCATTTCTGTCGATTATACTGCAATTAGTCACTGTCGCCATGGCTTTCAAAGATTTCTTTTTTCCCTTTCAAAAGCAGCCAGACTAATTTTGCTAAAGATTATGCCAGCCTCCGCTGGCATAGACTTCCGAATTCTGTTTGAAACAAGACAATTGAACTGCCTATATTTCAGATGAAGCCTGACGTCTGTCTGTCTGAGCCCTCAGACCACTTATTACAATAATTCATAAAATTGGGGAACTAAACATGCTGTGTGAAGCCAGGCTTTCTGGGAGCAGGAGCTTGCTTTCTGCTTCCTGATCTTTATACAGTGCCCTGCAACACTCAGGTAATTACCTTAATCAGGCAGGCAACAAACATTAAGTTAATGAAATTTGAGAGAACAGTGCTGAAACGTTCAACCTAATGCTCCTGCATGCACAAAGCAATACTGTAAGAGCCATGGGTTCACCTGCCTGACAAAACTGAGGCTTGTCAAGGAACAGTTAATTTGGCAGTCCTGCGGCATCACCAGCAGAGGAGACATAGGCTGTGAGACCACTTAATGCTGGTTTGTGAACCACAGAAAACTACAGTCAGAAAGGAGATTTTTGTGGTGCCACCAAGGCCACATAAAAACAACAAGAGGTTTGCAGAAGTGACTTTTAACCCACTGAAGCAGTGCTCAGGCATGGGCACTCTGTGTGCCAAGGCTCCCGGGTCCCTTGTCTGTGGTGAAAGATAACCCAGGGTGAGGCTGCGCCTGGGCCAGAGCTGTGGTGGTGGCTGTGAGAGCAGTGTTAGGCTGCCTTACCCATCCCTCTATAAACAGCTGTGATGTTACATAGTGTTTAAGAAAGCTAAATACATGGTTATAAAAATGACTTCTCCAGGTGGCTGCCTGCCACTGACATCTCACAGGTCAGCAGCAGAACCAGGGCAGAAGCAGGGCTTGGAGAGGGAGGAGGTGAGAGCCAGGAAATGCAGAGTTACAGGGAGTCTGCACAGTGTGAGACAAGCTCACAGTTTGCACTGGGCACTAGCAAAGAAGGGGATCAAAGATATGTTTGTCCTTCCTCAGTGTTATTTGGGTCCTCAAACCTGCACCTCTGGACACAGGGAGAGAGCAATCTCTATCCTCTCCTTCCCATGTTGAAGCAGGGGAAATGTCTGGGGAGCCCTCCCCCTCAGGGGGAAGGGGAACAAGGTGTGATGAACTGACCGTAGCCCCCATTCCCAGACCCTCTGCACCACAGGGGGAAGCAGGTATAGAATTCAGGTGCAAAATTAAACCTGGGAAGAAGGCAGAAGTGGGGGGAAAGTGTTTTTAAGATTCCTCATTACTTTACTCTGATTTGATTCATAATAAATCAAGTAAATAGAAATAATTTTCCTCAAGTCAAGTCTGTTTCACTTCTGATGTTATCTGGTGACCAATCTCTCCCCGTCTTTATCTCAACCCGTAAGCTTTAAGTTATATTTTTGTCCCCTGTCCACCTGAGGAGGGGACTGATAGAGTGGCTTTGGTGGGCATCTGGCATCCAGCTCACCACAGTGCTGAATCAGAATCTCTCTTTCTTCCTAAAAATCCTTCATTTTTTTCCCCAGCTATTTTAATTTGGCATCAAGCTCTTCTCCACAGCTCTCAATCCCTCTTTACCATTTGAGCCTCTGTACTTGCATTTGCCAGCTCACTGTTATCTCTTATTATTCAGTCAAAAGTTGAAAATTTTTAAGCTAGTTACCTTATAATCATGCAGAAGTTCATTGCCATGAGCTGGGATCTGTGATTACAAGTATAAAATAGAGTACTTGGGCTCAGTTATGGCAGAAATTAGAAGTCTAATACTGTGCATTACTGAGCCTCTCACAGCCTTGCATCTTCATATGCACATTATCCTGTGGAAGTGAGGTGCTTTTATCTATATTTTACTGCTGTGAAATGGGGTACTAGAACACCAGGAACCATCAAGGATTCCTTTGGGATTTAGACCTGGATTTATATAAGACCATCTGCAGCAAAGTAAGACATTGAAGTATGATCTCTCAAATTTTCTAACAGCAGATACTGACACAATCCTGTCCCCCACCTGTCTGAGGCTTTGTGCCAGCAATTAACACTGAATTAGAATAAAATGAGTTTAAAAGCAGAAAATAGAGGTCCCAATACTGATTTAGCTTCCTGTGATTCTTCTTTGAAGGGCAGCTAAGGCCCACTTAGAACTGTGCTGGAGACTCCTGGGCTGCCAGCAGCACAGGTAGGGCTGAGCTTCGCATTCCTGACCTAACCTTACAGAGTTTAGTGATGATGAGTATGAGGCCCTGTAGTGCTGCCTCCATTCTGCTCCCACCCTGCAGCAGTAACTTTCCCTTCCAGCACCACTGCAGCTGGACAGGCTGTTTCCACTGCTCCATATGGTTACAGTCATTTATAACATCCTCTCTAAATGGAAAATGACACCACATGCAGCCTTTGTACATTTTCCATGGCAGAAAATTCTTCTGCATCAAACCTGTGCACAGCTTAGTGCAATGACAACGAAATCCATAAAGCCTTTAACATGGGCCACAGTTTAAAGCACTAATGATGAATTATTGCACACTTGTGACCCCCTTGTAACAGTCATTATTCTTAATCTAAAACAGCAAAGTTCAAATTATCCACACATTTTCCAAATTATTTGTGACACCTGTGTCTTTGGCCAGAACTACACCATGATTTCCATGCCAATTCTGAGCCTGTCCAATTCAGTCCTACTTATAAAATTTGATTAAAAGCAAATAACTTCAGAACAAGCAGTCTCAGTCTCTTGGTTCCTGAGCTGCTCTGTGGTATATATGATTTATAAAATGTGTAATTCATACCTTACCCCACCAGTAGGACTGTGGAATGGGGATGTGGTCCAGACGGGCCCCACGAATCCCAGCTCTTCTGTAAGCCTCAGATGTCAAATCTGGGAAATTTCTGTTCAGGTCCAAGTTCTGAGCTGTCTGTCGTCCGATGACCCATCCATTGTAACCAGCCCCCTATTTTGTCACACAGAAGCCAACTTCAGAATAGCTTCCTGTCTCAAAATAGCACTTTGTGGAAATTGATTAATCAAAGGGAAGTTATAAAAGAAGTCAACTGAAAATTTCTATACTGTTAAAAACCCACACTTATTAATTAATCACATTTTGTCCCCATGAATATTAATGCACTAACTAGCATTCAGGAAGTGTTTCACTCACCAGTGATGTGACTCATGAGAGGAACACTGGAGCCTCTTGCTCAGAGTAGCATGCAGAGTGGGTTAGAGGAGAAGAAGAAAATACAGCTGATGCCTCAAGACACGATGAGGCAGAGTGCAATAACCCCAGACTCAACCAATGGACAGAGCTCACCATGTGAAAAACACAGAGAAAGAAAGGTCTAGTTTCATGCTAATGGTGGTAGAGAAAACAGAGAGGGGGAAAGGAGAATGTCAGGTAAACAAATAATACAGTCTTGGTTTTCACAGGATCAGACATGAGTTGATCTCTGAAAACTGCAATCCATTATGAAACTTTGACAGTTTCAGTACAGAAAATATTCAGATTTCATTATGCCTACAGTTTTAAAAGAGGGGGAACATCAGCATGGTATTAAACTGCATTTCCTTATAAAACAATATAATTCACTGTAGTGAGTCAGTAGGCATTTCGTTCTAGATAGCAGAGGGTGCTAAGTGTGTGAAAAAGTAACACAGTCATTCCCAGATCATCACATGCGGGCAGCAAAAATGGCAAATATGGTTGTGATTTCCTCTTAGTTCTGCTCACATCATCTTTGGAAAGCAATGCACCATGAAACCTACTTGGGATTCTGGCAGTCAGTTATTAATGTTCCCTCCTTTACAGGACACTCCCTCCCAGTTTGTTCTTTCCCATGGGGAATCATAGAAACATGAAGGCCTGCACATCTCCTTATAATAAAACTTTTACCTCTTCTGCAGCCAGTTCATAACCATCAGGATTGAGTGAAGGCAGGAGATGAATTCTGGTGTTGTTAATCAAGGTCTGGATGCGAGGGTTCCCAAGAAGATATTCTGAACACAGATACTGTGCGAGGTATATCAGCAGCTCCTTCCCCACAACTTCATTTCCATGCATGTTGCCAATGTACTTAAATTCTGGCTTGACTGTGGAATGTGAAGTAATGAGATGCTTTAGTTTGATTATACCTGAGTGGCTTCCAAAATCAGATTAACCCTAGTTGCTTACCGATGAGTCAAATTTTTATTTACGCTAATTTCATGCACACGTTCCTGCAAACAGCACAGCAGTTCTGGGTGAACTTCCCTTCATTACACACCACTTCAGCAACAGTTTAAATAGTGTGAAATAAAGTTAAGTCCAAACAATCAGGATTCTAAACCATAAGAGATTATCATTGCTCTGAGCTTTTGATAGAGTCGTCATTAATTGTGAGCAAAGGAGGCTGTAAACAAAAACATCAAAACATGGCTGGGAAGGAATAAAATACAACCTTGGCACTCTGACCTACCTTGGGCTGCTTCAGTGCCTTATTTTGTAACAGATCCTAGAAACGACCTGCAGATGTGTAATATATTACCCCTTTATTTGGAGAAGAAGTTGGGTTATGCATAAAAAGAGGTTTTCAGGCTAAATAGCCCTAGAAAAAGCCTATTAGAAACACATAACTTTGCAACTCCCTGTAGTTATTCTCTGAATTTTCATCCTTCCTTAGAGACTAATGGAAAGTAGAAAATAGGTGCACTTTGGAGACACTCTTTCCTGTCTATTCCTTCATCTTTGCCTTTAATCCTGGCCAGCCTTGAGCACTAGACAGTGGAGGGGGCCTGGCACAGAGCTATTATGCTGCTTGCTCAGGCTGGCAAAATATCCAGTTCTGGAGCTGTTTCCACCTCCTTTTAGGCTGTCCTGAGCAGCATGAAGCAAAGATTTAGAGAAAAATACTAGAAAATGTGTAAACTACCATCTTTTATCATGCCATATCACAGTTTTCATTTAAAAGCCTGATTCATAGGCTTTGTGTTTTCCTGGCAAATGGAGTACAAGCTTAAAAAGACACCTGCAACTTATTTTCTTTGAAAAGGAGAGGAAGTGTGATAGGCCAGGAAAATGTAACGTAGATCTTTGCTCTTTTAATGACATCTACTGGGACCTGATTAAGTTTAAAGGAACCTCAAAATACCTCTAGACCACGCAAGGCAGCACAGCTGAGAGTAAACAAAGCTCCCAGTCTTTGCTGTCCTCTCTGAGTCCCCTGCAGCACAGCACACAGAGGACACAGCAGCCTGACCTGAGATCATCATCTCAATAAAGCATTAGGTCAGATGTAGTTCAGTTCTGCCACACTGCTGAGGCTGTGCTGATGCTGGAATTCTTCTAATGAGAAGAACCTGAGGCTCCCATCAATGGCCATAGTAATTTACCAAATCTGGGCAACTATAATTTTTAACCTGGGAGGTGGTAACTGGAAAGTAATACCTAATAGTTCCCTAGGAAATTATTTGCTTTGTGAAGAATTTAAAACACTTGAAAATCTGGCCCTTGCTGTCTTAGTGATATAACTACAAAATAGAGATTTGCACTGTTCCCCTCTGCAGAAAATTTGTGAGGACTCATATCCTAATGTATATATTACCTATACATAGTATAATAGCATCTATTCAGGTGCTATGATTACATAAATCCCTGGTATCATCCAGCTGCTTCTCTGACAGGTACAGTACTGACATGAATCTCTGTTGAGGACTATTTTCTGTGCTGGGTTGGCCTTTTTTAGTGCCAATATCCATCTCTATCTGAGGCCTTCTCAGAAGATGTGTCTATTCTAGGATGTGATGGACAGTGAGGAAGTGATAGATCATAGGGAGGGCAAGTCAGTAACAGAAAAGTATCCCAAATTTGTACATTGGGCACAAATAAATATCAGCCATATCACTGCAGTGATACAAGGAACAGCATTTCCAAGCATGGTCATGCACAGAGCTCATAACAGTAAGAAATTGCTGCTGGGTTGTAGTTGCTACAAGGAATCATCAGCTATCACTGTATTTCAGGATCCCAAGGAAGGAGAAATGTTTCAGAGCCAATGCTTTTTACAGTTTAAGTGATGTCCCAGTAAAAGGGCCTGTTTTCACTTGGATGATCTGGTCTCCCCTCAAGCAACCTGATCAGCAGTGATAGAACTCACGCAGTTCATGGTGTCCAGGCTTGGTTGAAAACTCAATCACAAAAAGATCCTTCCCTTCAAAGCTGCGCCCTATGCTGTAAGTTGTTGCAATGTGGGAGCACTTGGAAGCAGTCTTCTTCAGCGTGCTCACCATTTGGGCATATGAGTGGTGTTTGAACTGAATAAAAGTTGCTGGCACGTCTGAGGGTGGATCTTCCTCAGCATCTACTTCTCCTGCAATGAAAAACCATAACACACTGTTTAAAACCATAGTGCTCAGAGGATTGTGTGAAAGCCTGCACTTCTTGGCAAATTATCTTAGTAAGTAGAAGAATTACAGAAAATAAAGCTGTAATCAAAACCTTGAATATATGTAGTACATTCTACACTGTTTATTGTGGCATGTTTTATTTGCAAAATCCTACTAATGCATATGCACACTGACAAATATTTGCGCAATCTCCAGTTAAATTTGGCCTTTGCCATTCTGGCTCATTTTAGTAACAAATTGTACAAATTTTTCCATTTGATTCTGGTGAATAATTTTTTTTATGAGATTCATCTGTCTTCAGCTATTTGGATCTTCTCCATCCAAACAAAACTCTGTGACAATCATTAATGAGAGTATTTTAATAATCTGTTAAGCTTGACAGGCCATCACAGATTTATAACTGCACTAAAGTTTAAGATTTTAAATAAAATATTTCAAACATATAAACAGCTATGACACAGGGCAAGGCATATCGAAATGCATCCTAACACCTTGCTGTGAGCTGCCAGTCTTGATGCTCTTTTTAAATGACAGATAGAAAGAGATACTTCTTGAGCACAGTTTAATTACCTCATTAAAATAGGTGTAACAAACTGACACATTACGGGTCTCCACAAAGACTGGGATGACAAGCGAAGAGGCTTTCTGCCACAGATAAATCAAGCTGAATGTGATGAGTCCCTCCCCATGCAGACAGGGTGTGCCAGCAGAGTTCCTCCTCACCTCGCAGCTTTGCCAGAGGGTCAAAGCACCCCTCCTCCTGCCCAGCGAAGAAGCGATCACAGTCCAGGAAATAGGGCCAGGCCATGTCTATTGCATCGAAGGCAGGGAGGCAATTTTTCTTGAGGTTTTCACAGACGTGCCTGCAGGGCTTTATGGCTTTGTCCTTTTCACACTGCGGGGCCAGCACTGAGCAGCCCAGGAGCCTCAGGTCGGGGTTGCACTCCCCCTGGAGCAGGTTGTGCAGCACGCTGATGAGCAGGTACTCGGAGCTGTACTCAATCACTTCTCGAGACTTCTGATCCAGAAAATTAGGATACATCATTTGTGTATAGGCAACATCAGTACAAGAGCTCAGGGCAATATCCACGCATTTGGCTGTGAAAAGGACATGAACATAGCAGAAACAACTTTCTTCACTGACATTCTGAATAGACAAAGACAACATAATAAATACCATGTCCAATAAACTTATTTCTTTAGTTCTCAGGTAGGCTGAAAACAGTTTGCAAACTGAATTGCAAACCTCTTATAGAAAGATTATGAGAAGCATGCTTGGTCTAGAGATGTAATTTGAGCCTATGAATTTGACCAGAGAATTCCTAAGAGAAAGATGAGAATTTGCTGGTGAGAAAAACTCATATTCCTGAATAAAAATGTATCTGTGATATCACTCTCTCCCCTGTCCTTGCCTTTTCATATGGATTCCCTGAGTAGGTTTGAGATCCTATATATTTTTTCTTTAGTGGGGAACATACCACTAAGTTATCTCTTATCTCTGCTTGGCCCCACACCATTTGCAGAGTTTATTAACTATGAGACTACAGACCCTCCATGAAGTTTGATTGAAATTGCCCAAAGAGATGAAAAGTCATTCTGGGGCTTAACTAACAGGGAAACAGATCCATAAATGTGATTCCATGTATGTTCTCATTAACCCAATGCATTTTAAGAAATCAGGTTAGGAGGTCTAAGGAAAGGTAAGTGTTGGTAATACCTTCAAACCCACTCAGAGGTGAAAAAGCATAATAGAAAGACACCTCTTCATAAACTTACTGGCTGTTACAGTAATGGGTCTACATTTGAGTGTCCTTCTCTTGGTAATGACTCTGGCTGATAATAAATGCTGTTGTCACAGCAGCAAAATACTACACTCTGAGAAAGAACACATTTCTCTTGCAAGAAAACCACCTCAGCACCAACATGAGAATACTTGTCAAGAAATGATGAAGGAATACTTATAGTTTTGAGGTTCTCCAAGAACAGTGAGGAAAGACACTTCATACCTTTCTGTGCAGTTTGGCATTGACCTGTAAATAAAGAGGAAAAGAAATATCATTACAGGGTGGGTGTACATGGTTCCTGCTTTGTGTTAGGAATCGTCTGACCTGGTATCCCCCCAGAGGCTGCTGCAGCTCTGTGTCCTGAGGTGCAGCCATATCAAGAACAAGCATATACTCCAGCAGTCACATATTACAGAGCCACAGAACAGGCTGAATTGAGAAACCCCATTCACCCTCATCCACAGACAGGGAAATGTCACTAATCAAAACCTAGGTTTTTTTTCAACCTGGTTTAATCCAGATTAAGTCCATATTAGTCCTTCTGTACATATCAAGGTGTTTTATCAATCTCCCCTAAAAGATTTGTTAGTCCCACATAATGCTGTGGATACCTTTCTTGTAAAGCAATTCAGCCTTTAGTAGATATGAGGGACTTTATTTCTTCCTCATCCTACTTCATCGTATCTCTAGCAGTTGCATTTTATCACACTTTTTAATAATATCTTAAAACTAATTATTTCCCTCCCCAACTACTCTCACAGGAAAGCTTTTCCAAAAGATTACTCCTCTAATGGCTGGAAATTGCCTTTTAATTTCCTGTTTAGAAGTATTTGTGGCCAGTTTATATCCGTTGTGGTTGTTGTGCCAGCATTGTCCTTTATCTTAAGTAGCTCTCTGCATTCCCTGGTGCATTCCTTCACACCGAGTTTGCAAAGAGCAATTGGACCTCCTCTGCTTTTATGTTTCCTAGGTCAAATAAATGGTGCTCTCTTGATTGTTTGATTACCCAGGAAATGCTTCTTTTTGTAGCCAATTCTATATTGTCCTTCTCCAATACTGGCAACTAAAGAAATATATTTCTGCCAAGGAATTGGTGTTGGTTTCACCAGTGCCTCATAGGAGCTAAATCACTCTGTGCAAGCTTGAACTCCACCAGGTTCACTTTCCTTGTGATGTCGTGGGGGTCTGTTCTGCTGCTATTTCTTCTTACTCTCACTGGGGGGACAGGCATCTATCTAGCTTCTTGCTCAGTAAATTGAGCATTTGTCCTCACAAGACCAAATTCATTATGTTTTCCTTTTTTTTCCTGTTAAAGGGAGTTTTAACTTCTACTCCTGGCATATTTGTTTAAATGTAATCATCTGCATATGTGTTGCTAATGAGTTGATCATTCTTTAGCCAAAATAAAGTCATTGTAATGAGAACCAAATTAACCCTGGGATTTTATCTTGGAGGGGGACATGTAATTGGAAATTAGTCTGGTTCTATATTATGGATTGTAATTGAGCCACATTACCTCATAAAATAATTGAGGCATCAGAACTATCAGAAACTGCCCATCCCCAACACCAACAAGTCCTGAGAAGCAGCAAGATAGAAAAAAATATATCCTTACAAGCTCCTTTCCTGGCTCAGTACATTATGATAATTGCATTAAATAATACCTGGTTCATCAACAGTGCCTTCCATTATACAAGTGCAGTTCCCCCTAGCTAGGCACAATCCCCTCTGTGAGTTAGTTATTAAGGTCAAGGCATTTCTAAAAAAGCTTCATCTCAGCCAGATACTGCATGTAGTCTTACATCTGGGGATAATCAAGGAATAGCATTTTTTACAATGCTAGCTGGGAAAGAAAGAAATGGTCTCTTGTTAGTAAGAGCTCCAGCAATTAATCCTGCTGATAAAACTGATGTCACTACCTCCTGAATCTGCATAGTCTTATATACTAACACCATCACACCCACTTTTGAGAGACCTCGGACAGAAGTCTAGAGTCAGCCAAATGTTCCATACAGAGGGGAAAATGTAGTGTGGAGAGTACTGGCTTGAGTTTAGCCACGTCTCTCTGAGGAGAGTGACACTATCTCTATTTATCACCAGGGTCATTAACAATTAATCCCCTTTGTTACCTTAAGGGGTGGATGAGAAATATTTGACATCCTTTTTTCCCTCTTCCAAGCAGAAAATTAATGTATTGTAGCTTTTACTTTAGATTGGAGGGTTGTGTGGGCTGGCCACAGTTCTTCATGGGGTATTTGGGGAGTAGGAATAGTCTTTTTACAACTGCTCACATTTCCTCAAAGGAAAAAGGCCAGTTTCCCTCTGTTGGCCCCAGGCTCAAGCTACAAATGTCCTTTTTGTTTATCTCTCCAACATGTAATGATAAAATAATGAAACTGAGGCACACACAGTCTCCCCAGCCACTTTTGCTGCACAGAAGTTCTATAGCCATCAGTCAGTTTGAGATGTGGCACAGGCCTGTTCTCAATGGCATCTCGGAATTCTGCTTATTCAGCTGGAGCCAAAAGGTGTTCTAGGAACACTCTGGAACAAGCAGAGGAAACAGAAGGGAAAATGCAGCAGGCGGGGTCTGGACGTGGTGCAGCTCTCTGAGCAGCAGCAGATTTGCTGCATTTAGCAGATGCCTCTTTCTGCCCAGCTGGCCGGGAGAGGCATCAGGAAGCAATGGATTGCTGGTGGAAGAGATGTGAAATACCACTAAGTCATAGGCTGCCCATGGGTTCACCTGAGGACTGGCTCCTTCTGTGCATAGGAGGAGATATTAGCACAGGAGAGGGAAAAACAGCTCTCGTTTCAGACTGTGCTGTCATCTACACTTCAATATCTTTACCATATCCATATAGGGAGACAAAATCTATTAAGCAACATGGCTATTGCTCATCAACAAAGATGCTGACTGAAGAGGATAAATCTATTTTTTAGATGAGGTACCAAATCCAGATAAATCTTTTCCATGGCAACTGAAGTTATTCATCTCAGTATGTGATAAGCAGAGGTAATTCTGCAACACTCCTGCTTATTGGATAAAGTTTTTCCATTATTTCTGATCCAGGATGCCCCTTACAAACTCAAAACTACCAAGACTCACTCAGTGAGTGGCAAAAGTGGCTCCTTGCTCCTGGGTTCTAAACCTGGATGTAAGCCTAAATCTAGATCTAAGCTAAATTAGATCTAAGCCTCACATTTCTGCCGAATACCATGGCGTATTCTCTCTGTCTCTCCTTACTAGAGATATCAATGCGACTTCTGGCCACGTCTCCCCATCATGCAAGCTACAGCAAGACCCATATATCATCCACAGCTCTGTCTTGTAAACACCCAGGACAGGAACAGCTTGAGATGTCAGGTTATCAGGAGTCAGTATACATAAAATCAAGAGAGAAAAGATCTGGTTTATACCAAACCTTGCTTTATAGCCAGCCTTAAATGTGTATTTGTGCTGATGTGGTGTTTTGACTTTCCCAGTGTTTCCTAACGCCAATGCTTACATATGTTTTGGAGGGTGCAGCTCTGCAGGAGCCAAGGATAATTCTGCAGTATGTGTGCTTTTATAAATAAGTGTGGATACACGTAGCTGGGCCAGAGCCTGCCTGCCTGGAGAGCCAGCAGCAGGAAACTGTCCAAGGCCAGCTCCCAGGCTGCAGCTGTACGCTCTGTTCCTGCAACCTTGCACCCCCTGGCCTAGCTCTCTGCACTCAGAAATCACCAGAAAATCCCCATCCCTGCCCATCACAGCTCGTTTTCTCTAAGCTCTGGCAATGCCAGAAGGGTTCAGCCACTCCCTTCCTCCTTTCCATAAGAGAAATGACAGGGGATGATATACAAAGAGTTTCTCAGGACTCCCAGTTCACTTGTCAGGCTACAGTTGCTGATGCCTCTGTGCTTGACAGAGTCCAAAATTTTTCAATTTTTTTTGTGCAAAGGCTCCCTGGGCTCAAAGGAAGACAGTGTCACCTCCTCTCAAAGTCCCCTACACTGACAGGTTGGTATAGAGAGACTTTTTCTTCCTGACCCAGAACAGCCTTCTCATTTTTTTATGCTTATTTTTGTACTCTAGCTATTCCACCAGAGGTACAAAAGTCCTTTCAGTAGCACAGCTTCTATTTAAGATTATGGATAAAATAACTTATTGAAGAGGAGAAAAGCCATTTCAAGCTTTCTGAGCTCTCTCTATAAAATACACTTCTGGTTTTAATTTGCAAAGGCAAGCTTGAAAATCTACAATGCAGCACATACATATTTTACTGCCAAGCTTACATATTTTCCCCTTGATGATTCAGCACCAAAGGAAGCAAGCTGCTGTGATTAACCCTAACACAGACCACAGGGCTCAACAGCTACTTGCAGTACCATGGACTGGCCAGTTGCCTTTTCAAGAGTAAAGCCAACAGGAGACTTATGTAATTGATGATCTGGAATAAGCCCAAGGGCAAGTCTTAAATCTGAAATATTTAAATAATTCAGTGAGGCAGATTGGTAGGGGGTGTGATGGTCTTTAAAATATAAATTATCTCATCAATTTTGATCTTTTCTGACCAGCACACCCCCTCCCAGCTTTCTGGGCTTCTTACAATACTTTTTTTAAACTAGAAGAACATGTGTATTCATTTTAGTTTGTTTATAGTCAAAACCCTGACTTTTCCAAACAAAATATTTCAGTTCCTTATCACATTACTATTACTCTCCTGGCTATTTTACATGGTTCTTCAAGTCAATCTGTCGGTGATATTCTGCCTTTGTCACTAAAGAGACAAAACTCAGTAGCAGTAGCAAGACATAAACACTGCTGAGCTGCAGTATTTTGCAAACCACCAGAAAAGCACCTTCAAATGGCAAAACACAGCCTGCTTCCAGAGTGAGCTCCCAGCTACAGCACAAGGACTAGGGCAGGACAATACCCGATGTAACACTAAAATGGAGCAGAATCAACAGGAGAAGGGTTTGGGATGAGTGGAAGTGTAAGGAGCCTGGTAGCAGAGTAATGAGAGAGCTCAGTAGCTTGGACAGGGGAGAATGGTTGAGCAGAAAGCCCAGGAGAGAAGGCAGCTGCACACCCAAGGCACATATGCAGGGGCAGAAGTGGAGAAGGTTCCCAACCAGAGAGGAGAAATTCCAGGAAAACTGGAGGAGGGAGGAGTGCTTGCAAAAAGCAGCCACGTGGTTGACTGCATTTTCTGGATACATCAAAGCATTTGTGACGACTGAATAGATGTTATTAACCCTCCAGCGATTGCAGTGACTGCCTGGGGGAGGGCTGTGTTTGCAACAGGCAGAAGCAGTGCCCAGGAGCACTGTGCAGCCCTCCTTTAACCCTGCTCCCTCACTTGAAGAAGTCTGAAAGCACCTGAAAGAGATTAATGCCTCATCTGCCTTCACTTTGCAGAGCAAGATCACAGCAGGAAGATGCAAGGAGTGTGCACTGCCAATCCCCCTTCTTTCTGACACACCTGCTGCCTGGTTAAACATCAGTTAAACATCCATTTTTATTGAATTACTGAAGGTGTTCCCACAGCAGTGACACTGCAGTCAGCTCTTCTGTGACTGTTTTTCTCTCAGGACTGTTCTGGAGTCAGCAAGAAGATGCTGAAGCTTTTCCATGGATGATGTAAGGTCACAACCTGTTGCCCCAGGTCAAAATCTGTGCAGATGCACACCAAGACCTGTCACACGGCAAGGACACAAAGACAGCCTTAGTGGGTACCAGTGAGGCTCCCTTGTTTTCCAGTTGTTCAGATGCAACTTAAACATGCCTGCAAGTTGTAGGTGCCTAAAAGAGATGATGAAGAGTATTTCTGTCTGTCTGTCTGTCCCCACCACTGCCTTGGTGCCTCTAGTGACTCTGGTGTCATCCCAGCTGGTAAGTGCTGCTCTTGAGGAGCTGAAAATCCTGAACATAAACATAATTCCCTAAACA
This sequence comes from Petroica traversi, assembly GCA_025920805.1. Taxonomy (NCBI): domain Eukaryota; kingdom Metazoa; phylum Chordata; class Aves; order Passeriformes; family Petroicidae; genus Petroica; species Petroica traversi. The sequence goes on along the minus strand of JAHLSL010000015.1, from coordinate 24,176,880 downwards.
AAACCTACTAAATGCCTTTTGCTGGCCTCTCTAGAGATCTTTTCCAAGTTGCAAGGAAAAGAAATTACCCACTAGGAAAAAAAATGCAGCAAAGATGATGACAACAAAGTGCGCCAGCAGTTGCTACATGGGCTGGAGGCTTAGCGAGCTGCATGTGTGATAGGACTGCTGCTGAACAAGCATTTCCTGTGCACCAGGATGATCTGAAGACATATGGGGATCATCTCTCATGGTCTGGTCAATGAAGGAAAATAAATCAGCTCATATGTGGGGGATGATGGCATTGAACAACAGCTGGGATAAGAAGGTGGAATAGGTCAGTAAATCTCTGCAACTATCATCTAAAGGATCCATTTCTTGCCAGGTTGCCTGGCAAAGGATGAAACACTTACTAAGCAGGCAATCTGGACCTATGATGTCCCCATAATTTTGCTTTGTGACCCTACGCTCTTTACAGCTCAGTTCCCTCTGTCTAAGGATGAAGTACTCTCCAATTTTGTTGCTTTGGCCAACAACCTACCACAGTCAGAGGCTTTCCTTTCAGAAAGCCCAACTCTGTTGAATGCCATGGGGCAGAGTATCATGTCTGAAAAATTGAGAGTTTTGTCTTATCTCCTAAATCTCTCCAAAACATTTGCCAAAACATCATCCCATCCTCTTTAACTAGCGCATCCATCCCTGTAGAACAGCTCTGTCTTTTCTTTAGTTTAGATATATGAGAACTGTTATAATTAACAACATATCTGATTCTTCTGTAAGTAGTGGAGTTTCAACCAAATTTGTATTTTTATGTTACAAAATATTGACACTTAATTTAATAACCTTGACTTAAATCTCTGCCTTAATCTTATACTGTCTCCTAGATAAATGTAACCTGTTATAACCCTAAAAAATTGGGTATCAGTTATATCAATGAAGTTGTAAGATGATAAATTAGGGGTTGAAATTTCAGCTTTATTTCTGAAGTGGACAAAATAACCCTAAGTCCCTAAACTCCACTGATCTGTGACAGCTGCATCCAGCTGGGATGGCTGGATGTCCAAGCAAGATTCAGCCGTCATAAAAACCCAGCAAAGAGACCAGAATGTGGCCCACCAGCCTCAAACACCATGCTCACAACATGATGGGTGACTTCTCCATGGTCCCTCCATGCTCAGCCCTGCATCAACCAATTACCAATGACATTTATCCAGCATTTGGCCCAGGCTTGGCTCTCACATGGCATCAGCAGCCCAGAGGGGACCATGGTAACAATCAGCCAGCATCCTCAAACACTGTGATGGTGTGAAGGGAGAGGTAATGTCTAGAAATGTTACAGAGGATCAACCATTAGTGTTATTAAGTCTTGCTAAAAGCCTGGCTGTGACTAAGAGCAGTGGGGTTCTGTTCAAGTACCTGTGTATTCACATCCCCAAACTCTGCAGATGTCTGAAGAAGTTTTCTGAAGAAAACTTTGACTTCAGAATAAAATCATGCATAAACCATTTCAACAGGATAAGGAGATACCTGTGTATTTTATTTTCAATATAAACTTAATTTCCCCTCATATGTCTGTTTCTGATCCCATTTCCCATGTTAAATGGAGCTGAAGGTTAGTGTTGATAAAATAACAGAAATCCTAGAGCCACTGGCAGGAATTCAGCAGAGCTCACATGATTCAGTGATGACAACTGGCCTCACAAAGAGCAGGAATTCCTCATCTCGTGAGTGAGCATGATGTAGATGCTAGTTCTGCATTTTTTTGTTTTGATACAACTTGGACACATCCATCCCGGGTCCAGCCAGTGGAATTTCTGCAGCCTGGGCTTTCCCACACGTGGCAGCACAGTGCTGTGGTTATGCTCCATGCCGGCACCTCCCTGTGCCAGCCACAGCAGGATGAGGGACCACCCCACTGAGGCAGGGAGCAGACCCCAACCCACTGCCAGTCACTCAGAGCAGACACAGGAGCACAGGAGGAGCAGCAGCTGGAGAGGCTCTGCTTCTGTGTGTGCAAAGGTTTCACCAGGAAACCAGCATGAGAAACATCCCCAGCAGGTGAACAAATTTGCCAAGGTCCCATGGAGCTCGGCCAGTGTGAAGGTCATAGGAGGAAATAGCTTTTTCCCTTTACCCCTTTCACTTAGCAAAAAAAGTAGCATATTGTGGAGTTGAGACCTGCAGAGAAGGAGAGGGGAAACATGTTTTTTCTGCCAGTCTGACTTTCCAGAATACAATCAGTCTTACTCAATGCCATATCTCAGGGAGGAGCCAGTGCCACAAAATCTGTTCTGGGCCCCAGAGCAGATACTGTAACTGTCCCCTGCCCCCTACCCTGGTGATTTCTCACTCCTCTCTTCCTTGTACCTCCCACTCCCTCATCTCCAGTGGCTAAGGTCAAAGGTCCTCAGGATGGGGCAATGTCTGTCTCAGGAGAAAGCCAAAATGATGAAAACAAGGTGCTTGGAAGAGGAGAAGACCCACAAGTGACAGGTGTTCCAACCAGCACCCTAGCTGCTGTCCTACCTCCACAGCTCCAGGTTAAACAGCTCTCCTCCTCTGGACTCCTGCCTAGAGAATAAGAGGCTTAGGGAGACCTTCTCTTTCTCTACAATTGCCTGAACTGAGATTGTAGTGAGGTAGGGATCGGTTTCCTCTCAGGTAACAAGTAAAAGGACAAGAGGAAATCACCTCAGGTTGGTCTAGGGAAGGTTTTGTCTGGATATTAGGAAAAATTTCTTGACTACAGAAATGTAGTCAAGCATTGGAATAGGCTGTCCAGGGAACTGGTTGTGTCACCATCCCTGGAAGGATTTAAAAGACGTGTAGATGTGCTGTCTGGGGACCTGGTTTAGTGCTGAACACGGTGGTGCTGGGTTCACGGCTGAACTCGAAGATCGTAGTGGTCGATTCCAGCCGCAGCAATTCCATGGTTCTGTCATCTGTCGGGCGGTGCCGCGTACCCAGCCATCCTTCAGGCACTCGGGCAGGGACCGGGAGGGTGCGAAGGGCCCGGGCATCCCTGCCGGGCTGGAGGCGGTCAGGTCACTTCTCCCGCAGCCGCGTTCGAGCCGAGGAGCCACACGGTGGCACCACAGACGGCGCCGCGGCGAACGCGGC
>JAHLSL010000015.1:24148469-24173381 GCA_025920805.1 Petroica traversi | reverse complement strand
GGCGAGGTGGCCGCAGCCCGGAGCGCCCGGGGCCGGGGCAAGCCTGGGGTGCCCCCTTCCCGGGTACCCTGTGAGCTACGGGCCATTCCCTCCCCGCGTACCCTTGTCCCGGAATTCCCCAGGAAAGCGCTCCCTGAATTCAAGGGATCAGGAAAGGAAAGGATTTATTGCTTTTAGCATCGCTGTTGTTAAAGGTTATATTGCTGTTGAGCCCCATTCCTGGAAGTGCTCAAGGCCAGCCTGGATAGGGCTTGGAGCAACCTGATTTAGTGGAAGGTGTCCCTGTCCATGACAGGGGGGTTAAAAAGAGATGACCTGTAAGGTCACGTCAAGTTTGGGTCCCATCCTACCCAAACTATTCTATGATTCCATTATGCTGCCTTAGCCTGACCCGGGTGGCATCACCATTGTAGAGCTGTCCCCAGCTGCAAGGAAAGTCACCTATTTGAAGACATCACTTCAGTCTGCCTCTGCAGGATTTTAGTTGTGTTTTCAATCTTCATGAAGAACTAATTACTACTGGACTATAGCAGTCAGTAGCAGAAATGCACAACTTGGATAAAGAGGAACCTGTTTATTAGCTCTCTCTGAAAAAGTTTGGCCATCTCTCAGAGGAAACATACTAAACTGTACTGTTCTCACCCAGACTACGGGCTAAGAGGCCAGTTAAACTCATCAGGGTCTGAAAGTTCTGCCTCACAATGGGCCCATGTAGCATCACTGAGAGAGACTGTAGCTTACTGACTCCCCAGGGATACAGGACACAGCTAGGGAGAAGGCATCTGCCCTCTCTCAGTGCCACAGCTCCCAGATGCTGCCCAAAAAACTCACCACCCAGTGCATGATGCCTGTGTCATATTGTAGAGCTGGACGACAGTAATCATTTCCTTATTTTTCTTAACAGAAAAGCACAAAGCATTTTCAAAGGATCTTGGTATTGTAAGCCATGCTTCATTTTGGTTTCTTATAAAATAAAAAAAAAAGCAAAATGAGTCACTTCAGAACAAATACCACCAGGAAGCCTGCAGAAAACAGCTCCAGCCTTGCTGGGAGTCAGACAGGGGTTCTGGTTCATGCTGTTCTCTCCTGCGAGACCAGATCCAGGCTGGTCTCCCCTTGCAGGGCACTAAAGGTCTGACCACTGGGATACAGCAAGACCTTCAAAAGGGATCCCAAAACAGGAGAGAAAAATCCCACTGCTACAGCTGAAGTTACAGCTTGTGCCCTGAATGCTGAAAGGAGACCCCTCAGGGTCCATTTGTGAACATGTGCATCACTGCAGGCCCCTATCTTTTCCTACAGCCTGACACGATCTTATCCCCCCCTTTAGAAAAGAAAGAGCCTTGAGAAACCTGTCAGGTGTCTCAGTGTCCAAGCTGGTGCTTTATTGCCTGATCCAACTCCTCCAGTGTGAGGTGTGTCCCCTACGTGGCACACAATGTGGTGCCACTGACAGCTCCCTCTCCCTGCCTCCAGCCATCCCTCTAGCAGCACATTCAGCTGCCTTTCTGCAAGCCCTGCCCAAAGACACCACAGCTGCCAGCACACACAAAACACTCTCAGAGTCACCCCTCAATGATCCATACATTTGTGGCCGCTAGGATTAATATCCCATGGCAAGACTTTGATCAGCTGGAACTGGAGCAGAATCATACCTCACAGAGAAAGGTCATGCTGCAAACCACACAGCCTCTTCCTGTAATTGGCTGTAAATAGTCTACAGCACTTCTCTTTGTGCAGCTTTATCCAAAAATAAAATCCCTTTAGGCTGTGGTAGACCTCACTTTGATGTTCGTGGGAACAGCACTCTCAAATTATATGCAGTGCATGGCACATGGACTGTATTGTGCAGCAGTTCAATGCCAGTGACAGTCCATGGCTTATTTTTGAGCACTGAAATATAGTTGAATTTCCTTGGGTAGCACTAAGGTCAGTTTCAGGTTAACTTATCTCTTTCTGTGATCCTATAAAATAAATATTTTTCTGACTCATTTTTAGTTTAAACTCCCTGAAAATAGTTTTCCTGGAATAGACTTTGTCACTAGACTGAAATTCATGTCTCTTCTGTCCCCACAGAAATGAAATTTTAATTAAGTACACATGATAAAAACCCGTGTCTTTTCAAAATGCACTCTTAATATATTTTATTAGTCAACTGGTTGCTGAATCAAAACTTCCAATTAATTTAGCAGCATGTTCCTATTTAACCCTTATTTTAAAGGATAAATATGCTTTTCTAGCCAATCAACTCATACAAATTCCATATTGCTTATAGCAAGCTAAAACACACCCTACAGCTGTCAGATCCTAATAAATCTCATACTTTGGACTTGAAATTAATGACCTAAAGCTAAATGTAAGGAAAAGCTTTTTTTTCTTAAGCAGAAAAGCATACAGAAGGTCAAAAGTTCACCTTCTTGCAATCTGACTACCACATTCCTAGAAGGCAAGGCCAGAGATGAGGTGAATCTTCTACATTCCCCATAAGAAGGGGGGTCCTAACAACTGGGAACTCCACAGATTGACAGAAAGACAGCCTTAAAGACAGTGATGAGGAATCATTATGTTCTCTTACATCACAGGCTGTTTTTCTGTTGCAGAGCCACACACCTCCCACCTTCCCATCCATACCTCCCAAGCACAACCCCAGTTTCATCACCAGCAGTATGCAGATTTCCTAAGAGCTGATCCCCCTCATCTCTAGGGGAGAGTGACAGCTCCTGTCTCCCTCTTCTTGAAGCTGTAACTCTTTACTTATCTCCAGGAGAAAGAAGAAGAGAAGAAGGAGGACTTTTGGGTGATGAGTCTTACCTAGGGTCTCCTGGCCAGTTTCACAGCGGGGTGCTGGCTTGGTGGCCCTGAGCAGCCCAGCGAGGAGGAGCAGGAGCCTCAGGACCATGCTGGAGCCCCTTGCTCAGGCAGCTCAGTGATGTGGCACTCAGTGCCTGCTGGAGTGACTCCTCTCCTGAGCCTCAGCGCGGCTCTGGCTCTCCAAGCTGCAGAGGAAATCAGTGCACTGCAAGGGCATGCCCACGTCTCACTGTGTGCAGTCCAGGCGTCAGATTTCAGCTGCATTTCAGCTTGGAAAGCAAAAGGCTTTGAGACAGAGAGGGAGGAGGAATGAGCTCCCCCTCCCCTCTGCCTCCAGACCGTCTCCCTCTTGCAGCCTGGTTTACGATTTCATAAACAGTTTGAGCAAATGGGGGTCCCTGCAGGGTTGTGCCCTGCTGCTCTCTTTAGTCTTCATGCAGCAGTTTTCCAAAGGGATGAGGGACATTCATGAAAGCGTGTCTCCCTGAAGCCAAGAGAACTGCCTGGAGAGAGCAGAGGGAAGAGGCAGAGAAAAGCAAACAACTGGAAGCAACTTTGCTCTCAAACATTGGTATTTCATCACATACTTAACTGCAAGTTTAAAACATAACGTGGCAGTGAAGGGACTCTGAGCTGCATCCCCTCCAGCACAGGGAGAATGGGAACCCACAGAACAGCCACCAGGATCCCTCTCTGCATGCTCCTCCTGGGCATTTTACTTAAGATCAAGTTTACTGGAGGGATTCCAGTACTTTCTGTCTATTAAAAGATAATAACTTCACAAATACGTAGATAAGACTCCAGGACAGTGTTATAAGGTTTAAACTGGATTGTAAATCTATATTAGGTTGATAGAAAATTGATCTTTTAGTTTTCTTTTTTGGTTGGTTTTGGTGGGGTTTTTTAGGTATATTTTAGAGGAATGTGCATTGTACGCTTTTATTTCTGTGCAACAGGTATGGTGGAGAAGTGTACCTTAGGTAAGATGTAAATTCCTCATTTCTTACCTACACATTAGAAAACATCACATATCACAGAAAAAAAGGGAATTTTTCCTCAAAAATCTAGACCAAAACAGACCAAAGCATCCAATCTTTTCAGGCAGTGCATGTTCCTTTGAGTACAGACACCTGCTTACACATGAGAGCAGAGAATCTGTCCTTGCAGGCAGGGCGTGCTGGCTCCTGCTGATCAGTATCGGAGATCAGTGGGGAGCTCTGGTGCTATATGATAATGTAATCAAATAAACCCCCCATGGGGAAACCACTGAAGAGGCTGACAGGGCAGGAGAAAGCTGTGTGTGTCTCAAATAGCAATTGATGTCTCATCTCATTTGGAAGAGATGAATTTACCAACTCAGCAGTCATGTGTGTCCTCTGTTTCCAGGCTCTGCAAAGCAGGGTGGCTTTTCATCTCCAGGATTTCCTTCTAGACCTGGAAACTGCAGTCTGCCTGGGACTGACCAGTACCAAAGCCTATCCAAGTTCCAAGGACAAGAATACTATTTACCTGCCTTATTTTTGTCCTGATCACACAGGAGAATGGCTGGACTGTCAAGGGAAAAAAAAAAAAAAGTAACAACACAGCACTGAAAGTGTGGCCTCCAAGGGAAGGAATACTTCACCTTCTGCCTAACTTCCCAGCAACTGGCTGCTCTGAATGCCAGTCTGCCACACTTGTTCCTGATGTGCTCAGGTGCAGCTGAGGGTGTGTACAAGCCCTAGGCTTGCAGTGTGCCCAGGCTTTGCATTTTGTGTTAAAGGGAAAAAAAGAAGTTGCCCGAACTAAACAAAGTGATGTGGCTCAGTGTTTTACAACAAGAAAAGGCAGCTGAGGTTATACCTGCAAAGATAAGCCAACCCTCAGCCCCTGGAAATGTTCATGTCTTTATTGCAGTTTTCTGAAGCCCTTGAGAGTGTGGGGTGAGATTCTGTCACCTACATCCCAGTGCTTGTGGAAGTGAACTCTGCTGCAAAACTAATCCTGTGCTATTGATAGTCCTGTCAGCTTTTCACTTTTTTTTTTTTTTTTTTTGGCATGTTTTTCTGCCTGTATTTTCTCTCAGTTTCCTACCCTCCAGCCTAGGCACTTTGTCCTTGTGAGTGCCTCATCCCCTCTACTGCCAGTGTAGCTGCCACATACTTTGGGACCATGTATTTTATAACTCCAGCAAATGTAAGCCTCCTTTACCAGGATCCCTTAAACATTTTGCAAACCACTGTCACCTGCTTTTACCAGTGCCATTAGCAGTGATACCCCACAATCATATTGTGTCTCACATTTAGTCTCAAATACTAATGAGACAAAGTCCCGTCCCACTGGGAATACTGATTTGGTGTCATTAGGGAATGTTCATTTGCTATTTCCCTGAATTAAAATATTCTGGCACACATTATGTAATCTCTTGTTCTCAGGATTAGTGTATCCACCTGATGTTTTTTGTGGCTTGTCCATGCATCAATTTCCAGACCCCCACACCACCTCCACTGCCCAGTTCAATCAGCCTTTGTATCAATTTCAACAGACTCAAATGGAGGCAGTGCAAGGACTATTCAGAAAAACAGAATAAACAAGTAGTAAATTAAACCCACAGATCCTCAGGAATTGATGAGCAAGTAGTGAAGGAGACATTAAGAGGACTTACAACATGTTGGTCAGAGCCTGATAGACCTTTAAAGCAACAATTTGGGCTCAGCCTTGAGGAGGGTCAGGCTGAACTTTGTCACTGATTAGAAACATAAAATGTGGTTAATGTCAGTATTGTTGGATATTAGAAGTGACTGCAGACCATACAATTTATGATGGCCTGTTAAGGGAAAGGAGTGAAGGGAGGAACCAGTGTGAATCAGGGAGGACAAGAGCAGGAAAATCAGAGGACGAGGTTAAAAGGAATGGCTGCATGCAGGCAGACTGCCAGGCTGTACTGACCAAATCTTGCGCCCGATCACTGCAATCCAGTCTCCTTAACTTTTTTCTCTGCTATACAACCTCCCTCTCTGACTTAGGCGTGTGTGCTGAAAGGTCAAAATGCCAGAAACCTGAGAGACGAAGGTGTAAGCTGCAAGGTCTAGGTGCCAGCCTCTGCAGAGACCTGATAGGTTTATATTTCCCAAGTGAATTCAATCCTGTGTCCATGTATGTGCAGGTGTAGATTGCTAGCAAACTTCAGTCTGGATTAGCAGGCAAGTAGGAGAGGATTTATCTGAAAAGACTCGAGGTGTGAATCAGTGGCTGGGCAAAGGGCCCAGGGTGCAGACATGACCTGAGAGCTTGTGCTGATGTTTGGGGAATCTGTGATGTGAGCACACCCTGTGAACCCAGAGCTGGAGCATGTGTATTTTCACCAGTGCATGTCTATCCTGAACAGCCACGGAGGGACAGCAGGACTGGGCTCTCTGTGAGTGCTGGTGGCAAACCAGCTCATGTGTGTGTTTGTCACCATAGGACTCACACTCTTTTCTGTCTGAGCTTGCACATTTTCTCATTGCCTGGATGACGCCACAAACATCACATCCTTCACAAGCTCCACTGCATCAGCTAAATAAAGCTGTCAGTAGCTGGCAAGCCCCAAGCTCCTTTGTTCCTCAGCTTTCACAGACTATTTTACATTCAGTCAGGATGTCTATTTGGTACCAGGATAAAAAATTTATAGCATAAGTAGGATAGATGGAATCCTAAGAATGACATTCAGGTAATTAACAACAAAGATAAATTTATCAGTTTGTCACCACCATCTATAAATGTTTCCATGCTTGCATGGCCTCAGGTACAGAAAACATAAGGCCTGGAAGGATTATTTCACTTTTAGTTTGGATTGCCTGTTCTTTTCTTCCTTTCCAAGGGTTTTCATCCCAGGGTTTACAGTGTCTCTTTCAGAGAAGGTTTGGCATGTTTGTCATCTCTGTGTTCCCTGTAAACCTGCACCTTTATGAAGGAAACAGCAGTTCTGCTTTTCCCACCTACACAATATTTGCAGCCATCCAGCATTTCTAACTTGTCTGGCTATTTTTTCAGGCCATTACGAGCAGTTTGTGTATATCACTTGCCCTTCTCATATTTTTGTTGTGTGTTAACACTAACTATATCAAATGGGACTGGCAGGAATGGCACAGCTGCATGACCAAGCATAAAAGCATTAAAAGCAGCTAGGGAAGGGATGGTTGAGAATACAGGGATTTCTCAGCATCTCTATTTTAATTTCTGGATTTTAGTAAATCTCCTGGCCTTTCCAGGGAGTTGACAACAAGTTCTGGCTTAGGTTAAATATGATATTTTCACCCCAATTCTAAAAGAATCTTAAAAATGAACCAGTGAATCCCAGGCTGTTAAGCAGATATAACAACATCGCCTGGGTTCCATCACTTGCATTTGAATCACTGCAAAAGAGGTAGATAATTTCACTGCTGACTACGTTTTTTCCTGATCTGACCTTTCTGTTAGCCTACAGTCCACAATACAGCAGCAATCCAGAAATCCTCAGACAGGACTAAATACCGAAAATGGTTTATGTCCTTGGCAGCTACTCAAAGTGGGATTAAATACAGTACATTTAACTTGCTTGCATCCTCATGATTCTTACTATCAGAAGAGAAATTTAGTAGAGGAATATCTTAGATTTACACAGGGTTTCATTACCTGGTTGTTTTTTATTTTGACTCTGCTGAGAGCAAGCTGAACAATAAACAGAAGCAGTGCTGTCTAGATAACTTTTCTGAAGGACAGACAGAAACCAGATGAAAATGCTACTTCATGGCTTGTTTTTCTCTCCCCTACTAGGTGCTAGTGAAGCTGGCAGAAAGTATTTGGCAGCACATCACATCTGTTCCAGCACAAAGTCAGCAGGTGTGGTTTTAGGACTTTACAGTAGTTTAAATTAATCCAGGAGATACTTTCACTTACACAGAAGTAACCAATCACATTCTGTGGTTTTGGTTGTTTTTTTAATTATTTTTTTTTCCCTCCCTTTTTCAGTTTCTGCAAAACAGGGCAAAGAAGAGGAACTGCTCTCAGGACAGATACAGAGTAAATCAGCAACTTCCAATAAAGCAAGAGCAATATTTTAAAAAATCCAACCCTATTCTACCTGTCTTTGCAAGACCTTATTTCCCTATGAACAGATTGAGCTTCATGTAGCAGCAGAGAACTGGAAAAGGCCCACAAAGGCTTCTCACTCAGCTTCTAGCTGCTAAGTTAAAAAAGGAAAACAGATTTCTTCTCCAAACAAATATTTCTAATTCCAATTAACAGGCATGTGGATATGAGAGATGGCTAATTTCCTCTAAAGATATGCAGGCTATTCTGAGCTCTGCACTTAAGCAGATATTTTGGGATGTTTCTCTGTGCCTTCTGGGACCATCTACATTACATTTGGGGAGCTTTTAACTTTCTCACTGAGACTTTTTTCAGCAGTGCCTTTTATCTCAGCTTTCAATTTGCTCCCCTTGTGACCCACAGGATTAAACTTGCTTTAGGAACTGCCTCACATAAATATTGGGTGCTGAAAATTTGATTGAGAGACTGTAAAGAAAAAGACCACAAGAACGAGTTTCCTGTTTTTCTACAAACTGTACCCTAAAATTTTAACCTAGAATGGGTCATGGATTGCAACTGCCTACAAGTCTCAAATACTTCAACATTCCATGTAGCCTCTACCAGTGATTTATCATCATTATTGATCAGTATATATTTGTACAAACTCACTGGGGGAGAAAGAATAATACTCCAGTAAACCTCCTCAGTGTGAACCAGTTTCACCATACTCAAAAAATTAAATTTCCTGCAGGGGCTTCAATATTGGTCTTTAATTACTTTATTTTTACTTTTTTCATTTGGACATATTTTGCCAATTTCTTTCTCCCAGTTTTTCCTCATAAGCTGGAAACAAAAGCAAACAATGAGTGGGTGGGTTTACTTCCCTCAATATTACAGTCACAGTTACTTCTTTTCTTCCTGGTTAAATAGAATACGTTAAAAAATGCAGCTCTTGGAAAATATTTAAATTATTTAAATTCAATACAAGTACTGTCAGTGATAATTAAATTCTCTTTTAATCTTGTCACAGATTAACTAAGTCAATGACCCACAGAATTAGTTACTTTTACCACTTCCAGGTGATTCACTGAACTGATCCTATCATAATGCAGAAGAACACAATTAAAACAGGAGAAGGCCCTACCATCCCCAAAAGATTCAACTGAATACATGCCTTTCTTTTGGCCTACCCTTCATGTGGTCTCTGTGCTTGTTTGAGTTAATCAGTAAGAAATGAAGCCACTCAGAAAGTTTCTTTTGATGACAAGAGAAAATGATATCTAGTTAAAATTCAGCCATGATCAAAGGCACAAATGATACAAAAGACTGGAAGGGAACCTGGCACCAGATGGTAGAATGAGACCACAAAGGGACAACAGTAATAAATATGATTCTATATCCAGGAGAACATGTGCAAAATAACATGCACTGATCATCAGATCCTGCCATAAGCACACAGTATTATTTAAATTTAATCATTAAAAAGATAGAGCTGACATAAGGACCTTGTTATCCTCTCAAAGGCTGCCTTTTATTACTCCCACATGTAAAGTAGCAAAGCAGGATTACTGCTGAGGGGTTACTGTGATACATTTTGCTGTTTTAGTTCAAGATGAGGCCCAAAGGTGACTGCCTGATGCCCATAAAGCAAGAAAAATAATACAAATATGTTAGTGAATCATAGAACTGAATATATAACAGCTACAAGGAAAAATGTGCGCTCAAAAAAGATCTGTGCTGAGAACTAAAGGTCTTTCTTTTCTTCTGATCACAGATGGAGTATTAAAAATTAATGTAAGTTCTACCAGAAAAGAACTTGACAGTCCTATTTTGAGACTCATTTCACTTCATCTCATCTCCCTGTCTCACAGAACATTAATGCCAAAACATTCAAAAGAAGTTCTCTGGGGCTTGCTTTGCACGTTCGCAGAGGCACTGGGAAGCATTTTGAAAAAGTGATTTGGAGTGCTGGAGTTTGTAGATACCCAATGGGGGAAATACTTAAGAGACTCAATGCTTTTAGAGCAGATCCTTAGCACTTTCCAAAATAAAATAAGGCCCTCCAAGGTTGGCACTCCCCGGAAAACTGGGAACTCATTTCAGATAACAAGAACCAATAGCCATTTCAGATGATATTAGCATGACAGCTCTGAGGAATTAACTTCACTTTTAGAAATACAATTCTGAGATACCAGTCTGATTTAACAGCAGGAGAAAAATGCTGTTAAAGTAGTCAAAATAAAATGTTTTAAAAGATATTTAAGCACTTTAAAATTACATAGCAGTATCCTAAAAATCTACACCACACTAAATATTTGTGCCATGATAATATTTAAGTGTCTTAATATTTGGGTTTTTTATATCAAGGTTCCAATTCTAAAAAGTGGCACAGCCTATAAACAGACAATCTTTTAAAAGATAAATGTTTGTAGTTCAAATTTTATTTTCTGCATTTATTCAAAGAATTTACAAAACATTTGCAAATGTATCAAAATATCTATCAGTGGAAACTACAGACCAAATAGAAAACCATCAGGTTTTTTTCCCAGAAAATCCTTGGAAGGCAATATCCCTAGCCTGTGGTATTCAGGCATGTTCCACTCCTCATGCTTAGATTAAAGATGTGCTGAATTGTCCACAGGCACCACAAATACAAAGAGATAGCAGAGGGGCAGAGGCTGGAGGCTGTCCTTGAGGTCGCGCAGGATCCCATGGTGCCAGGATTGTCACCAGCACCACACCCAGCCCCACAGAGCCATCTTAAGCAGCCTGCTGACCCCAGGGTTTTTCTCCCAGCTTTAACAACGTCTGCATGGGCATAACTCGTGCCTGATCCTCATCCTGTCTCCCCCAGTTATTTGTAAGAAACTCATTAGTTTTTAGACACAGATTTTTAATTCCAATGTAGGTTACCCAAGTCCTGTGTGGGGAGGGCAGGGGTGATGCTGTGTCACTGTTTAAGGGCTGCCTGGTGTGGCCTGACCCAGGGTCCACTACAGAGCTCCAGAGTCCTGCAAGCACTGCCATGTGCCACCCTGCAGTCAGGCTGTTGTGCATTTAGTGACATTAGAAGCATGAGCATTCCCATTTCAGGAAAAGCATTAACAAATTGGAAGGGATTTGCAGGGAGGTAACAAATTGGATGGGGGCTTAAGCATTGACTCATCATAAGAAATAATTTGAGCTGTTGAATTTGGTATTTTCTTGGCCAAATAATGACTAATTTGACAGTCAAGGGTCTGAAAAAATAAGTTGAGAAGAACAGGCCAAGACACAGTTACGAGGGGTCAAGAGAATCAGCACAGGGCAGGGGGAGAGTAAAAGAACAGCTATAAGGTCTTAATTACTGGCCACGGGCTAAACTGTGGGAACAATACCAGCATGGGCTAAACTCTGGGAACAGCTCCACCACTTAGTCAAATCCTCCTCTCTGCTTTTCTAAAAACCCAGCATTCTGAAATAAAGTCTCTGCCAGTGTAAAGTAATCTAGCGCTACTGATATAATTTTGTTTCCCTGGTTAAAGAGCTGACCCAGAACTGCTAACTTTTAAACAGGTATGACAAATACCTTATCGTCCACATATCAAACGGAACTCTATGGCAAAAATTTCTTCAGTCCACAAGGCTTTAGTAGCTCAAGGCTGTCATTGGTCATTCTAGTCATGCCATTAGCAACCTGAGCTGCTGTGAACCGCATGAAAAATGGGAATTTGCATTTTTTTAACTTCCACCAACTGTTCATATCACTGAGTTACTTTCTACTGTCATTAGGGAATAAAAAAGAACTAGTGTCTCATCAAAAAATATTAACTTCACTGGTCAAAATTTTTATTAGTCAGGACCTTCCTTTAAAGAAGTGCTAAGCAGGACAAATTTGGAGAAGAGCTATCCAGAGAAATTCCTGCTTTTTCCCATTTCCTTGCAGATTATTGTGCTAGACAGAGCTTGAATCACACCTTCTTTCTCCCTGGAGTAAACTTCATGTACCAGAAGGCAAGTCCAACCTCTGTTGGAAGCCAGGGTGTCAGAGTAAACTATTGCTGGTGACCAAGCTTATGTTGGTCCTCTTCTGCTTCCACTTGCCCAACCACAGCCACCCTCAGGGCTCATCAAATCCATGTCATGGCAGTGAGGGAAATTACCAAGCTAGAGGTCCTGGGATCCATTTATCTGGGATTTTTGAAGGTTCATATCATGATACGAAAATCAACTGAAAATCAAAAGGTGGCTGACACTCAAGGGCTGAACCTGAGAGCCTCAGATTTGGACACAGAGGCTCTGAAGTGCCAGGGCAATTACAGACATTCAGCCATTGCAGGAAGAGCCTGGAGAAACTTACTATGCATCCACATGGGGTAGGTTGCATTCCCGTCCAATATTCCCTGCATTATGCTTATTAGGACAGTAGGTGGGAAGATTTATGGAAGCTCTAACACTAAGAATTTTATTTTTATGAGGAATTCATGCTGACTACCTTGATTCAGCCATAAATGGGTATCTGGTAATTTTATCTGAAAGTGAGAATGTGACAGTAGTCATATTATTACTCTCTATGTGCCACTGACTGCACAAATTGCTAGGCTGTAACCCCAAGGGACAAAGTAGATTCAGTAAGATTCTTGTTTTTTTTCCTTTACCAGCTTGCTTTCTTGAGCACAAAAAAAGTGAGGGGCACAGCTTTCTTCCAAGTTTCTTTAATTTGCATTTTGCAATCCTGTTCAGCTGCACAAATTAAAACTGAAAAGGCTGTCAGTAGAAAACTGATTAAAGACAACAAAGAAACCCCACAGAAACCCAAAATCACAGGGGGAAAAAAAAAGTGAGAATATCATTACAATACTCTTAGGGAATGCATCAAGGAAAGAAGGGTCTGAATAGCCTGCCTTTCAGTGGACATGAGAAACCAGAGGACAGGTAGAAACTTCACAAGCTGAAGAAAGAATGGGAATTTACTGAGGTTCCAGCAGTAGATAAGGCAAGACAGGCCGGCAGAGAAGCAAAGAGCAAATGCTGTTCATGTCTCTGTTCAGCTCTAAGGCCAGAGATTTAAAAATTTGAGTAGGAGGTAATTTATGAATAATAAGAATAAACAGGAGGTTTGAGAAGGAAGGAACATACCCTGGGTTTGAATGACTTTTCAGAACCACTGTCACTGTGTTCCTCTGGGTCTGGAAGAAAGGAGCTTCCAAGTGCCACGTTTGGTTGGCTGGAGAGATTGCAGATGCTCAGCAAGGCACGGGAATCCATCAGAGGGGGGAGAGAAGAGCAGGAGTGTGCACAGCAGGTGAGAAAGCTCATGGAGAAAAGGACTCAGAGATGTGACTGTCAGAGCTCTGGAGTGCAGGCTCCTCGATAGCCACACCATCTGCATTTGCAGCCTGCTTTACATCTTTGTTGTCACTTGAAGAAAAACCTACACCTTAGATTGCATTTCCACTCAGAGCTGTTAAGATAGTTCACTAGGATATACAAGAATCAAACTTTATTTTATTTCTTTAGTGTGATTTATTCAGTGAGCAGATTTCATAACTGAGGTGGTCTTACATGACCTTCTCGAAAGATTTCTGCAAATTTAGACTTGTAGTCTACTGATGAAAACCTTCAAGTAAAATCTTGGCTTACTTCCACCTGAAGTCAGTAAAGTCAGGATCTTTCCCTGAACTTATTTTCTGGTTCAGGAAAATTATTTTCTGCCCACTTACAAAATTACTGGGATGTAATACACAGATGGGACCTAAGCAGCCCTCAGAACAGAGGCAAAGGCATCACCCCTCCTTTTTGATAAATGCCTTACCCCCTGAACTTCCCTATCCTGGACACTGAGTCCACTCTCTGTCATACACAGCATCTCCAGTTTCTACCAAAATTCCAGCCTGGCAAAGGCGGTGTTCTCCAAGAAGAGAGCTCCCAGACTGAGCTGTCCCACCCTGAGAAGACCCACTGAAGCTCCATCTAGAAAAGCACAAAAGGGAACTGTGACTTCAATACATGTAACTGTGTTTTATGAGTAAGAGATGTCTGCCACTCCTTTTTTTTTTTTTTTTTTTTTTTTTTTTTTTTTGCATGGTGTTGGCACAGGAAGCTCCTCAGGATAAGAGAAGGAGAAGCATCCTATTATTGTATCCTAAATATCTTTATCCCAAAAATTCAGCTCCACTGTCAGCTCTGAGGTACACCAAACCATTAAGAGAAGCACATTTTTAAATGCCTGAGAAACTTTGAGCAAAAGATCAACAGACAGATTTGGGATGACATTATTTGTCTTCCATTCCTAGGTATCTTCTAAGCCATGTTTCATGCAATTTGATCCTTTCCTGGCTGCATGGTCTTTCATCTGTCTGTGCCTCAGGTCTCCTGAGAATAGCAGTTCTAGCACTTATCTGGCTTCCAGCAAGGTAATAAGAATAAAAGGATAATGAAGTATTCAGACTACTGTGTGAGAAGCCCCAAAGATATTTTAAATGCCTAAAGCAGGCTTCATTAGCAATGATAACAATAAGTGTCTGATTAGCTGAAAAGCCAGATTTCAAAATGAAAGCCAGTCTGAGCTAAGAGTCTGCAAGGAGTGATCAGCAGCCTTTTGTAACACAAAGGTCGTATTGCACCAATCAACACTTTGCTTTCCCGAGATAAAGGACAAATATGAAACACAAGACCTAAAATATGTTTAAATATTTCCATGGAGGCACACATACAAACCACACAAAACCAATCTCCAGTTCCATGCCATGGAGCAAGGGCAGTGAGCAATTTATTTGGTTTCAGAAAACAGCATCAGGGCTGACAGCTGCAAGCAAAGAGAACGGAGTGGTTGGATATGCAAGGATAGGAATTATAAAAGTGAAAAGAAGGTGGTAATGAGTCTGCCACTTATGGTCAGGCTTCATTGAAGTACAATTTGAGTGCTACGCCTTGGTTGGAAAAAAATCAAATTGGGAAAGTGGGTTAAGTAAAACTACTCTAGTGTTAGACATGAGGAGTTTTCTTGGAAAGTGAAGATTTCAATCCATTTGGTAGAAGAAAGGAAACTTGGAAACTTAAAGATATGTTGGATAGTCTGCTCCAAATTTGCTGGATACAAACCTGTATATGACACGTGCAAACAGCAGAATGCAGTGAGATGGATGAAAAATGCACAGCAAAACTTAGGTTATGTTCCAAAGGAGATGGCTTTGGGTTTTGTTTGGCATCTTTGCTGTCCACAGGGGACTGCTCAGCAATTTGCACTCTTGTGACAATGAATTAGACACTGAAATTAAGGTGCTTCTGTTATGGTTTATAATACTTTAAGGCATCTAGTTAAAAAGTGATGTCAGTGGATTGAAATGATCTGTAGTTCCCAACACTCAAAAATACCTTTAAAACCATATGGACCCTATGACATCTAACATACTTGCTTTGCAATATGTTTCATTTGCATAGAGAATGTCTGAGAAGCCTGGCTGGGAGCAGCTCATGGTTCATGCATTGCTCACTTACAGCAAAGAGCAGAAGCACCAAGTTTGCATCATGCACCCTCCTGTCCTGGCAAGGAAAATCTGACATTAAAGGGAGAAGAATCATGGATGTGCAGAAATGGGACCAGTCATTTGGCCTGTTTCCCATTCATAAGCCACAGGGAAAAGCAGCTCCAGCTCAGAGAAGGAGCTGGCTGCATATACTGTGCCAGGTGATATTTTGCTCCCCCCAGGCTTCTGGTACTGAAAGATATTAATATATTTACCACCTTTCTTAAGGTCATCTCTGCTGTGTCTCCAGCTGAGCCATTAAATATTGATTGGACTACTTTCCAAAAATAAAAAGCAGAACCTCTAATTTACTTGTGTAATTAACACCTCCCACAAACCAGGTGTCCTCCTGAACCAGACTGAAGAAGCCATTTGCTCTTCACTATACTGAAATATGCTATGTGCTTCTGAGACAGACACACAGTTGCATGTTCATCCCATATATACAAAGTGTACATAATTATTTGGGGGGGGAAAATAGCACCTCAAATACAACAGAAAATATGCCCTCTAGATGATGTAGTCAAACCTTCCCACTCACACTAGATAGTTCTCTTCAGTTTGTGTTTGATTTTTTTTTTAAGCATTTCATCTGGAGGGGCTTGAATATCTTGTTACAGGTTTTTCTTTTTCATCAAGGCTCAGTGCCACTAAATTTATCAAAGAGCTCAAATTTTAACCCACAGTTGTAAAGAGCATGATCAGTGTCTGGTCATATCCAAGCGCTTGGACTAAGAAACTTGGATTCTCATTAAAAATCACAGAGCCATTTAAGTTGGAAATTACTTTAGAAGTCACAGACTCCATCTGTAAACATACTTAACCATGTAACAAGACTAACATTACAATTAACTCTGGAATTTACATTCAATACTAGCATTACTCAACGTAAGACAAAGTAAATATGAATTCAGTAATCACTGAGCTGCACAGATTATTTGCAGGAGTTTTTTAGGTGCTGATTTACGCAGATGAATAACAAGCCTGCTCTTCAGTGAGGCTAAGGAATTTGTGGGGAGAAAATTCACAGAATTCAAGGTCTTCAGTGCTCAACTGCCATCTCAGTTCAGAGACACTAAAGTTCTCATCCAAGAAAACTAGGTTTGTTTTTGCACTTGAAGTGGAGCACACCCATCCTGACAGGATTTAGCAGGCTGGGAGCCAGCTCATACCTAAACCTTTTGGGAATCTCTAGTCTCAGCAATATTTTGACTTTATTGCCTCAGAAACTCAATCTGTCAGTCTCAAAGCTTACCTGACCAAAAAAAAAAAAAAAATTTCTTTTCTTTTGGAAGAGGTGGCCATCTTCTTCTTAAATGAATATCAGAGCACTTGCCCATGAAATGAGGCACACAGACTCAATTTCTTCCACTGAAAAGGCAGATTCAAAATGCCATCCTGAAATTGCCTGAAAATATCCAAATCATCAGGCTTGGAAATATTTTGGTGAACATGCGTTAAGAATTGAAGTTTAATCTCTCCTCACTTGCACAGACTAATTAAAGGTTTGTTGTGCTGCAGAGTTTATACTCTGACTGCCACTAAGTGGAGGCTGTCATTCAGGGAAGGTGCAGTTCTCAGCTCCATGTCTGCAGACAAAGTACAAGTTTGGAGAAGAGGAGAGGACTTGGTGAACTTAAATTGCAACCAGGAGCTGAAAAACCACAGCCCAGGAGCTTTTTGGGAGCCCTACTGCTCTGAGAAAATTTCCCTTGCACACTCTTTTAACAACTTGCCATCCTTTCCCCTCAGCAGCCACAGGTGGGTGACAGCACCTCCTGCTAAGGAAATCACAGTCTCAGGCAGTTCCTGCTGACCCCTGTGGCATTTCCACCTCCACAAAACACCTGCTGAGTATTTGCCAGTCTCTTGTCTCATAGCAGAGACCCTGCAGGCCCTTAGGCATGAAATCCAGATGAAGTTTCCTAGAACACCACCTTTGAATTGGCAAGAGTGTGTTAATGGCAAGAGGCCAGTTTGGATATCGCACTCCAGCTTTGTTGGAAATCTTCTGATCCAACCTAAACCCTACTGACAGGACTGTGTACCTCCTGTTGTATCTAAAATGTTAATATGTCAGTAAGAGGGAATCCACAGCCTCAGGTGAATGTTCCCATCATGTAAGATATAGGTAGCACTAAATCCTTGGACACTTTTTGCAGCATTCCAAAACAATGGGGCAGAGTGTGGTTTCCCCTGAATTCCCCCTATCCCTGGATAACCTCCAGCATGGTGAATGAAGCACAAACCTAATGAGGTCTGCTTATGTCAGGAAGCTGAGAGAATGAAAGCGAGAGCTCTCACTGAATGCTTCCTGCTTTGCTAGAAAAGTAGAGCAAATTCTTTTCTGGTGGGGAAAGGGTGGTGGGAAGAAGAAAGAAAGGAGAAATTTACCCGTATACTGAGCAGGGGGGGGTGCCTTTTGGTAGTGCTAAACAAGGCTGTTAAACTTCATTGCAAATCACGACTAAGAGCGCTACAGCTCTCCTTGCCCTTCCTTAGTTTCTGGTCTGCAGCACTGTAGATTTTGGCTTCCTAATTCTATGTGACAATGGAATCTAAAAGATGTTCTGCAACACCTCATGCAGGCTCAAATATTTTTTTTTTCCATCTAGACCTGAGCACCTCCAGAAATATTAGTAAGGTTGAGCAGTATTGTAAAGTGTACACCCTCAACTGGCATATGTAAGCATCATTAATAAACTTAACAGCAGAAGTAGCATTTTAACTAAGTTCTGTTTTATACTTCTAAAATGTGGCTTATTGCTTATTAGCTTTAGAATTTTATTACTGTAATAGCTTTAAAGTTTATTGTTTTTTTTTTTCCTCCACCATATTCTCTAATAATAACGCTTTATTTCATTTGTATGTCTTTGAGGTGACAATTTACTACACTTAACTGTATGTAACATATTCCTTTCCCACAGTGAGGACCATTTTGTTTAGGAAACCAAGGGTAAGCTAACAACTGTAGGTATCATTAACCTCATGTTTATTCATGGACAGCTACTGTAGGCTATTAAAATTTTTTGGCACAAAATTGACTAAAAAATTACTGAAAATTTACCATCCCTCCCACTCCCCAGAAAGTTGTCAGGCCGTTATGTTGCAGTTGAAATGAAAGACTGAAACACCAGGTTTTTCTAGCAGCATGGAAGAGGGGGAGGCATGGGGAGACAGGAAGACAGTTAATCTGAAAAGATTTCATAGACAACTTTTTTTTTTTTTCTGAAATACTGTATTTACACAAAATTGAAGAGAGTACAAATACTTTACTAAGAAGACAAAACCATTGTAGTACATTCAACTTGAACACAGGCAGAACTATAGATGCAAAGCACAGAGGCCTAAGGTACTTGCATGGGAAAAAAAAAAATAGAGCATCATAAAGGCCCCAGAGATAAAAAGCAGGAGGTAAGAAAACACTGTATTTGTTAGGCAGCATCCTCTTTCCTTGACTTCAGTAGGACTGAATGAGACACTCTCCTTCCTCACTGTGGATGGTGGGAAAAACCCTTTCAATGTGCTGACAGCTCAACATTGATTTTGCAAAACAGTCAAGTGTGTACTTAATTTTCAGCATGGAAATAGAACTGTTAGTTTCAAAGAAAATTATATTTGTGCCTAATCACATGCTTTTATGCTTAATTTGGCCAGAAATAGCCTTCTCAATGCTTTATAGGGTCAAATCCATTGTTACATAAAAAATAAGACTACTCTTTACTGTCATCTTTCTTTTTATTTTTCTTAAAATATACTTTAGAATTGCTTTACTTTTTCCCTTATGTACTCAATTAGAAAATATTAGTTTATTGAATGCCATAGAATTCTTAAATTTTAATAAATGTCTTACATAATCCAAGGAATATTGTTCAAAAATAATTCCCACATTTTTTCCAAAACTTGTTTAAATTTAAAAATAAATAAAAGAGAAAAATACATATAATAACAAAGCAGCTTTATATTTCTGGGCATTTGGCAGCAGGTCTGTTATAATATTTCTCACATCTCTTGTTGTCAGTTAAAATCACCAAATTAATTGATCATTATTAAAGAAAAGATTATACAGTATTATGACAATCTACCATATATAGCCAATGCATGAAATATTTTACACATTATATATCCCTTAAAAAGAATTAATATATTTTAGCCTTTTCTTTGAAAACAGATAGCTTCTGAAGTAATATATTTTAAACACAATGGTATCTGTCACTTCTACTGATTTTTTTTTCTGAATAAAAAGCTTGCTTGAATCACTAGCTCAGTGATGGAACTACAGTGCTATTTAACTAAATTCCATAAATGTCTTTGTTACTGTTGCTGCAATTATTGTAATCACATACCACTGAAGTGCTAAATATTAGTAACTCAGATATGTGGACTTTGGTTATGCTTGATAGAATACTGGCATATCAAATATATGTATCACTTCCTAAAGGCTATGTTACAATCATGATGCCTAGTAATAAATAATAATATTAATAAATAATAAATAACAATCTCAGATTCAAAGTGCTGACTCACTTGAGGCACCAATACAATAAATAAATCAATCAAAAGACCTATTTTTAATATTCAAAACTAACAGCAGATCCTGGGCTGCCGAGTTACATGCGCAGCACAGAGGACTCTGAACCTCTCCTTCCAAGGAGGGGATTCCTGTGCTCCCACAAGACACTGGAATATCATGTCTGATATGGAACATTCCAAGATATGCCAAGTCTTCACACATGAAACATTAAGAGCTGTCTAAGTTTCTCTAAAGCCTCGGAAGGCTCTCTTAAAACCCCTCAAGCCAACTCTATTCACTCGGGGACAAGGCTTTGCCGTGAATTGTGCTTGGCTGCAGACCAGGGAAGAGCCTTCTGTGAAAGTCCACGATGAAATGTGTCACATTAATGCAGCCTTCACACCCAGGGGACACTGTCACCACTGTCAGCACGGGAGGAGAAAGGCAGCTTTCCAGCAGCAGCAAACACCTGGCTCCCTGGAAGGGGAATGCTTTCACGTTGTCAGTTTGTTCTGTGCAAGCAGTAATCATTTTCAGTGTCGAGAGAACTGTTGTACCCCGATGACGGATACAGGTCCCTCTTAAGTATCCTGTTGACGATGTTGATCAGAACTTTTTTGTACTGTTGACGTAAAAGTGAGTAAACAAATGGGTCTGATGCAGCCTTACTGTAGGTGAGGCACTTGCTTATAATTCCCCAGTAGTAATTTATGGTAACAAAAGGAAGGAGCTCTATCAACCTGTTAAACATTAAAGAGAAATGGAAACACTTGAGCATTATATTCACACTGAGCCCAGTGCTCAACTCATGCTTCATGAAACATTCAAGCAGCATTTATTTTCTTACAGTACACAGTCCCTGCAGGAGAAGAGCTCTGTACTTACTCCTCACATTCAATAAGGGCAAAGAGAACTTTCCTAGCAAGGCCACTGGGAGATAAAATCAATTCCTACTATGGAAAAAGGAAAAAAAACTGTTTTCAGTGGTAATGCTTCTGGGCAGTGGAGATAAGAGAGTGCTGCAGTTTACTGCTCACTTTCTGAATTTACTGAGCTGTGCTGCTAAGTGGTTAAAATCGTGGTGACATAATTGACTATACCTTTCTCCCACAGCAAGCTTGAGACAGACACATGTGGCTCAGGGCACCCAGACTCACTTACCTCAGGTGCCCGAGGAGAGCTGTCTAGTGACACATGAGATATCTGGACACAACCCCATTGGCATTGGGCTGCTGCTCCTGGAAGGTCTGCTTTAGGTCCTGTGGCATATCTGCCAGCCTAGGAAAGGACCTGGATACCATGCAGCTTCTCAAATGACTCCAGAAACCTGGTCTAGGCCACTGAATCCATCCCCTCAGACACAGACCAGCGAACCTTCATTACACCACTGTGGTAATTATGAGGGATGCAAAGCGGATTCATGTCAGACCACTGTCGTATGAAGAACAACCTGGCAGTATCTCAGAGCTGTCTGACTGGCAATCCCACAGTTTGCTCAGCGGCACACCTACCACTTCTTAGCCATGGAAGTTTTGCTGTGCATTTAGCTGATTGCTAGATTGGCCAAAGAAAACAAGGAGACAACACTTTTATCATCATTATATGACCAGTGAGCTGCCTCCAGACCTGTGTCTCCTGGTCTGTGCTTCACGGATGATTAGTGGCCTCAGCACCTCAGCTGAGAGGAATGTATTAATCATGGGGGCAGAAACTGCAACTAAGTTAAACAATTTTTCCACAGAAGCGAGGGCAATCCTTCAGACTGTTCCAGCAAATGTCTCGCCCAGCTCATCTGCAGTGGGCAAATCCTCCAGGAAGGTGAAAAGAATAGGGTGAGGAATTTTTATTTTCTGTATATCTTTTGTAAAACCTTTTGCAGGAGCAAGAGTGTGCTACTTTGCTCTATTCATCCCAGAAGAAAAGAAAATGTTCTGGGAGATAAAATAGTCCTTTTCCCTTTTCTCTCCTCTAAGACATCTCTGTTTGAAGACAAAGATCAGAAGCTTTCTTGAGGCTTGAAGAACCTTCTGTCCTCTTTCCAAAATGCAGAGCTCCCGACTTGCAGTCTGTTGACTTTTGAAACTGTTCCAGTGCCTCCTCATAGAAAAGCTGACTTACCATCATTCAG
Source organism: Petroica traversi (assembly GCA_025920805.1). Lineage (NCBI taxonomy): Eukaryota > Metazoa > Chordata > Aves > Passeriformes > Petroicidae > Petroica > Petroica traversi. The sequence continues at coordinate 24,151,390 of JAHLSL010000015.1, read as the reverse complement.
ACTGAACATTGCAACAAGTGACAGGAAAATTTCTTATTTATATGACTAGAAGTTATATCATTCCTATGGCAAGTATATTTTAAAAACCAAATCACTTCTGTTTGAAGCTGCTCAGAAAAATTTCCAGTGAACTCAAAATATGTAGAACAGGAAGACACAAAATATGAGAAATAAATGTAATATAAATGACATTTGCCACATGATTGCTTAGGTTTATCCCATCCTGGATATCTTCCTAATACAATAAACATATACTTGATATTTACACAACTGAAGTTTTTATAAAGACACGAAGTAAGAAGAGTAATGTGTCTATCAGTCTCAAAAAGAGATGTATTGCTATGTTCCCATTAATGCATTCTGGATCCAAACTTAATTGCACTGAAGCCAACAGAAGAAAAATTACACAGATTTTAATCAGAAAAAGGGTCTGGCCAAAACAAGTCAGGCTTAGAAATACCCTTCTGAATGCATCTCAGTATGATCTTCTTGTTTTCAGTGCTTTTACAAAAGAGATGAAATTCATCTGTTGTCTCTTAGTGAGCAGACGAGTACATTGCTAATGAATCTAATCTCATTCAAATTTCTGAAGTGAGGAGCAAATACTGAGCTCACAACCTGAGTCACCAGTCCAAGAGGAAGAAAAGAGGGAGGATAGCTTTCACATTGCCTCCCCAGAGACTGCTTCAGTGCCACCCTCCTAAAGTCCAGAGTGATGGAAAAACAGAGGAACAGGCATGGCAGCAAGTCCTGCAACCTCACCTCCATAACCACCTTTCATGAAGTGCTGTCTTGGCACTTTCTTTGAGACAAGGAGCCTTTTAGGATGTTCTCCCCAAACATTTCCCCTTTTGCTGTCACTGAAGCAGCTCAGTCCCTGTGACAGAAGCTGTACCTTGACACACATTTCCATAAACCAGCCCTCAGCCTTCTCTGTAGTGATTCAGTAGGTACCAGTTTGTCACACACAGAGAAAGCACCATTTCACATTTGCCAAATGCAAGGTCTGAAGAAGGCAGTAACTTTTATTATAGATGTTCATGAGAAATACCTCCACCCTGAAAAATGTGGCCAGGTTTGGAATTTGCTGAGCTTGGTAAGTTTCAGATGGGAAGAAGATGGCAAAATCCACTTTGCTCAACATAATTACATCCTAATTATGGCATAAATGAATAGAAAATGACTCAAAATGTACTGAACAATGATAAATTAACCTTTTAACTATGTGATGTAATGTTAATATTTGTAATAATCCTTTCAACTGTAGAAAAAAGATGTAGTTATCTAGGCAATCAGGAAGGAATCCCTTTCAACATGTAAATGGGAACTGAAATAAATGTCACTTTAAAATTTAAAAAAAATAAAATATTGTCTGTTTAGTGCACTGGCCTTAACCTGTCCCCTACTTTTCTCAGAAAAGTGCAGTGTGTGACTGTGTAAGATCAGAGCACTAAAGCTGGCCAGTTTCTGTGAGCTGGTGTGGCTGCACACACTGGCAGCTGGGTAAAAACCTTGAAGAAGCTCTCACCAGGGGGTTTTGCACACTAGAGCACCTTCTTCAACACCAGTCAGCACTCTTCAAGGCTGTCTTGAGTACACTGTGAAGTGGGAAATATTTTTTAAAATCACTTGTGAAAGATGTAGCCCCTTTTAGTTTTGAGATGAAAGGCTAAATCCTGGGGTGCTGCAATTCAGCATAGTTACACTGACTTCCAGCTCACTGCTTTATGCAAGATTTAAAAATAATAATAATAATCTACTGTATGAAGACTACACAAGTACAAAAGAACAATGATGCATGGACACTTAAAAAGGTGCAAACCATCAGGATAGATGTCTCTAATTCTGTCCAGTTGAGGAACATGGTGTTTTACATTTAAGGAGTCTAATTATTGCTTTTCCTGAAAGATAACTTTTACACCTCATCATAAATCTATGCTGCACCATTAGCAATATATTTACAGGCATTAATGTTTCCAGACAGAAATCTTTTCTGACAAATTATCATCCTGGACAAATTTAAATTACATCAATTCAGCTTCCAATAGCAGCAAGCTTGGCCTTATGCCTTAAAAAAAAAAAAAAAAAGAAAAAAAAAGACAAGCTAATCAGGAAAGTCTGTCTGTTTTCCTCTCTATTGCTAGGGCTGTGCTAATAAGGAAGAATGGCAAGTCTTTTAAACTGCTTTTATCTCCCACTGCCATGTAATTAATTCCCGGTACTTGTCCTAAAAGCCACTTTCTTTTGGCAGAGGCGCCCAGATCTGGCTGCGATGAGGGAAGGAGAGCCAGGTCCTGCCGGGGCTGTGCTCTAGGACTGGGTGTGGGGGCAGGAGCAGCGTGCCAGGGTGTGTTTGTGTCTGTGTGTCTGTGTGTGTGCCTGTGTGTGTGCTCTGCCTCAAAACCGGCCCGGGGGGGGTGGGTCTGTTTGGCTCTGGCACCCCAAAATTAGCTGTAGGATCCCCGGGCACCTGCGAACCACAGGACACCCTGGTCCCGCAAAGTGCCCCATCCCGACAGGGCATACTAACCTGGTGATAATGTAAGGACCAAAACAGATCACGAACGACCCTATAAAAATACTGATTTTCTTGGTAGCCCGCTGCCTCCTCCGTTTCTGCTCGTTCAGACAGCGCTGCTTCACACTATGAAAGGAAAAGAGCAGTGAGGGCATTAAAGCAAGAGGGGAGGAGGTGAGAGGTAAGTCCAAGGGAGAGAGGAAAACTCGCTCCACGCCCGAAAGCCCCTGCGCCCGGGACCGGAAGGGGAGAGGAGCAACCCGGTCCGGGGGAAAGGCAGCCCCGAGGGGAGCAGAGCAGCCTCCCGGGGGTGAGGAGGGCAATCCCCGGGGGTGAGGAGGGCAATCCCCGGGGGTGAGGAGGGCAATCCCCCGGGGGAGAGGAGGGCAATCCCCCGGGGGAG
>JAHLSL010000015.1:23967328-24146969 GCA_025920805.1 Petroica traversi | reverse complement strand
GAGCATCTTCCCCGCTGCCCAGCCCCTCAAATACTCCAGCGCGGAGCCTCCCGCAGCGACTCATGCGCAGACGAGCGGCTGCGAGGCACAGGCTCAGCCAGGGATCGCGGCGTCGGGCTGATCCACTCCCGGATCGCCGGCCGCAGCAGCAGGCAGCACAACTTTCCGCTAGTGTGCAGCTCAGGAAGGAGCAGACCTGGAGATGAGTTACTGGTAGTTTGGTCCCTGCGTGTGCTCAGGCACACCCTGAGCGCACCAGCTGTGTCTGGCGCTCCTGAAACCTGTTTAAAATCTGGTGTCTGTGCCCCTTGGCAGGGTTTCCCCCTCCATCTGAGGGACTGCTCGCCCTTTTCCCCTTACAATGCTTGCTATGACTGCCCTCTGGGCATTCACACCAGCACCCCACTGGCCAGCAGTGAGGGATGTTTCTTGGTTAGAGACTCCACTTTGTGTGCTTGGTTGAACAAGTGCCCACATTAGGGTGATGCTGGTACCCTCTGTGGAAAACTAAAGTCCTTGTCTTTTCCATTTTCCAGTCACACTGATAACACGGTAGTGTGGTGGTTAGAAAGGTTCTTTCTGTTATCACATCCTGGCAAAAGCTGAAAAGACAGACATGAAAGAGAACAGAAATTCCCCTCTGCAGCTGTCAGAAATGTGGATCACGTGGCTAATTCCCAAAGATGCCATGAATCTTTGTCTTAGATTAAAAAAAAAAAAAAAAAGAAAAGAAAAGAAAAGAAAAGAGAGATAAAAGAGAGTAAGTTTTGGTGCATCAAAATACTGGTACAGAAAAAAGCTGCCATGTCTAATCACTGTCACATTTTACAGTTGATCGCCAGAACTGACATGAAGAAAAAGGAGAAGAAAAGGTAGCTTTCCTACTATCCAAAATTACTACTAATATCCTAAGGAAATGCGTATATTGTCCCTGCAGTGCAGCCTTGTCACGCAAGTTACTCACTGTGTGAATAACTGTACATAAAACTGCTTGAAAGAGGCTGAAGGCAACGTGGGTTTTGTTGGGCTTTTCCCCCCCCAAGAGTAGTTAAAGTTTTGGACCAGGACCTAATGAAAAAGCTTGCTATGCTAAATTATGTGTCTTAAGGAAAGAGCAAAGTAACAAGACATGAGATGTGTTATTTGAAAGTGAGCCAGTACTGTACTATTCCTCAGGATGGAAAGAAAATTAATGTTTTCTTTGATAAGAAAGCTGTCATTTCCAAAGTTTAAAAAGTGCAGACACATTTGACAGGGCTTATGCCTGATGAAAAAAATCCAATATATCTGTGTAAACATTTGAGGGAAAAGAAATCTATAAAAGCATGACAATACCAGTTTTCTTAGAGTTCAATTGTTGCATTTCTATCATCAGAGAGCCAACACTCTTTGGGAAGGGTTGGGAAGAAATGAACCATCGTGAGAGGACCTGCCTGTATCCTTACAGAGCAAAGGTTCTGCAATTACTCCCTCTCTCACAGCAGCAATTCTTACAGTTCCTACCAGTCGGAACCCATAAATGACCTACCTTTCATTTAACAGTATCACAAGGTTATGGAGCTTTTATGTTAGCCATCTGGGAATAGAGGCTGGCTGTGTAGTGGTGTCAGGTAGATGCTATTTTATATCATCACAGAGACAACCTAGCTGTGCTGTTCCCTTATTGTGATAGCTGCCTGAGAAGCTGTGTCCTCTTGGATCCAGACACAGGACAACTTCAGTCTCTTTCTTTCTCTATTTTACATACATACATACATACCTACATACATAATTTCTCTCATAGAGCCTTTAAAAATTAAGAATGAATTGTTTCTAAAAACTGATGCAGGAAGAATGCATTGAAATAAGACAAGAAAATAAAAAGGTGGCAAAAAGATGGGAGAAAAAATATTCTGATTTTTTCACATGAACAGTGAGTTTTATAGTACCCTGCAACAATATTCTGAGCTCAAAGAACCCAGTGGGGATGATGATGTTGGATTTCTCTTCTGGCTTTTTGTGGAACTGGCTTAATGTGACAAGTTAAACATGCACATATCTTCCTGAGGGGTGTGAGTTCTCTGGCCCTTTCCTATTTACAGGCAGCAACACCATAACGCTTCATACCAGACACTGTTCAGTCTTACTTGCAGCTCATGAGGCTGGAAACAGTGACCTACTTGAGACCAGAATGCTCAGACTTGCCGTAGTGGGCTGGCAAATGTGGTCAGTGCCTCCTTAGCCCCTGGAAACACCTGTAGTCCTGCTGCCTTTTCACATATCAGCAGACATGTGCTTATATCACTGCAAATGCCCACAGCAGCCACACTAAACACACATATCTTCATAATCAAGGTCTTACAGGATTTATCAAGGGTGCTGTCTTGGTGGAAACTGGGGACAGTAGAGACTGCTGCAATACCATTAAGAAAAGGAAAAATAAAGATGTTCTTGCCAATAATTATGCCTTAATAAACATAGACTATTTAGTTAACACAGATTAGGTAAGTGATTGAGACTTTTATTCTAATAGCTGCATCATTCATTAAATCTACATATTCATGTGGTCTAAATATGGACCACAACTTATTTGATTTAATGGTGAATTGACTGTATTTGGTGGGAATAGGTTAAGATTCAAATTCCTTTTTTAGTTTCACTCCAGGAGAGATGTGTCATGCAAATTTCAATGTAGATAACAACTGCACATAATTCAGCTCTAATCAATGTATTCTGCAATGGCTAGGAACACTTTTAATTTGGTTCTAATTTTAAGAAAGTACCATGAAAGAAGGAAACCTCAAACAAATTGTATCAATTAATTTGCAAGTACAGAGAAAAGCAACCCTTTTTCCCAGATTCTCTTATGACAGGTGAAGAGAGGGAAATTAAATTATATTAACCAATGTGGGGGGAAATGGAATGACTCATGGAAGTGATGTTACGAAAAAAGCTTTTCAGTTCTAGGACACTTGCTAAAAAGTGACCAATTTAAAAAGAGAATAAGACTAGCTAATGCCCATGAGATTTTTCAATATGTCCTGTAAATTGATCTGGTACTCATAGATCCTGGCAAGCACAGAAAAATATCTTCTCACTACCACAGTGGCTGCAGGTGGGTTACTGCTTTCACATTACATTTAGCTAATGAAGCTTTAGTGAAGTCAGAGTCCTTCAAGTCTCAGAAACAACTTTTTTTTTCTTATTATACTTTTGTTCTTCCCCCCCCCTCCCCCCCCCCTTTCTTTTCAGAGGATTTGAACTCTAGAGTTCTAGAGCAAGCAGGGCTACTACACTAGTGTAGATTTTATTCTTTCTGGAGCAATAAGACAAATAGCCAACCAGTATTGTGACAAGTGACATCCTGTTAGTCTCTGAAGATTGGAATCCTGACTCATCAGTCTAATACAATTCTGAAAGGCTGTTCCTGTGGCAGAATTCCAGTAGGCACATTTACCACCTGTGGAATAACTTTGTCCTAAAAATCTTCCTAAAATTGAACAAAGAAAAACTCCACATATGTAAAGCCCACACACTCCTTCACTAGTCCTCTGTTTTTCAGGGGAAAAATTTGGAATAGAAATATGAATCTCAACCATGCCACAGTTCTGCAGACTGAAATTGCTTCAAAATTGCCTAAGTACTGTAATGAGAAATCTCAAACATATAATCTTCAAGTTGTATCAAAACTCTACACTTGCAAAAATCTTTTGAGTCATATTTCTGTTTACGCAAACTAGACATACTCCTACAATCTGCAAAAATTGATCTCAAAATTATTCTAGAGGACAATATTTAATTTTTGGAAGATGGATGGCAACAGAGTTGGTGAACGGTCTGGAGCACAAATCTTATAAGTGGCTGAGGGAGCTGGGATTGCTTAGCCTCAGAAAATGAGACACATGGAGAACCTTATCACTCTCTACAACTACCTGAAAAGAAGTTGCAGACAACTGATACCTGGGATCAATCACTTCTCCCAGGTAACAAGTGACAGGATGAGAGGAAATGGCCTCAAATTGTACCAAGTGAGGGTAAGATTGGACAGCAGGGATAATTTCTTCACCAAAAGGGTTGTCAAGCATTGAAATAGGCTGCCCAGGGATGGGGCTGAAACCTCATTCCTGAAGGTCTTTAAAAGACCTCTAAATATCTTTAAAATGCAGGTATGACACTGATGGATGTGGTTAAGTGTGGGCCTGGCAGTCCTGGGTTAATAGTTTAGGATCTTTAGGGTTATTTCCAAACTAAGTTGGATTGCAAAATTTGGCTTTGGAATCAAGCTGTCTGGTTTGTTTGGTTGGTTGTTTTTGTTTTCTGTTTTTTCCTAGAGTACAATGCAAAAGTGTGAAGGCAAAAATATGCTATGCTATTGAGCTGCAAAATGTATTGATTTCAGTGAAGTTTGTGTCAGGAGGTAAACAAGCACTAACTAGCTTTTACACCCAGAAGCTTTACAACTATAATGCAGGTCTGAAATACTAATGGAGGAATACTGTTGCCTCAAGCAAGTGGCACAGGTACTTGAATCTCTGTCTTTCATAACTCAGGGACAAGCTGTTAAAAATATCCAAACCAATCTTTTCCCCAGATTGGTTCTACACTAGAGTTACTCCTGATTTAATTAAATATTCAGAACTTGGGCTATAACCAGAATTGTATATTTTACGAAGGTGCAGTTCTTCTGCAGTCTCCAGAAAAAAATAAAATGGTGAGTGAAATCCTACTGAATCCTATTGAATGTAGGAACACATATAGTCTCCTTCCAATTTCATCTGTTTTGCCTCTTTTTAAGGATTTTGTATATTGATATATTTTTAACCTGACAGGAATAAAGACTAAAGTGCATTTTTTTGCTATTTTTCAGTGCCTTACAAACACAGTAGATCTTACTAGAAAAGCTGTACTACGCCAGATTGCTATAAAACTTATCAAAGCTGCAGGCATGGAGATGAAATTCTCAGGAGCCTTTTACTGGTATTTTCAACAAATGTGACAAGGTTTAGCACTTCCAGGGGCCAGCAAACATTAAATGGCATTTTTCAGAAACCGTCGAGGCAATTTATTTAGTGTTGCAGTGAAGTTCCAGGAGCCAAGACATGAAAACCAGCAGGTGTTCTTTTGCAGTACGATAGAAATTCTCCTTTTCCTGCCTTACTTGTTCAAAATCTCCCCCACATCTTACAAAGATGGTTTGATTCTGTTTTCCTTGAGTCAGTGCAAATCCAAGATAAGTCTCTTAAAGCCACTGGGAAAATGAATGCAGTGAAAATGAAAGTAATCAAACATAAGACTGTAAAACAGTATGAAGCTTCTAAGATGAGGCCATTTTGATTATAGTTATTTATTACAGAGAGCACTCTAAGCAAGCACATGAAGAAAAAGTTAACCCCACCTTGTGCAGTGGAAGGGCTGATGTGGCAGGGATCAGAGCTGAGCTGCTCAGGGACAGATGCTCAAAGCCCTTTGGATGGTTGCAGAGGAATGAGCACAAGCACACAGATGAGAGCTCTGTCCTAAGCTGTTTGCTCAGGAGCAGTTTAAGCAGATGCTGGATCAAAAGAGCAGAGAAAGCTGGGCTGGACGAGTCACCTTGGTTTGAACTCACACATGAACTCACATCCAGAGCAGCTGCAGCAGGACAATTTTCTCTGGCATTATGGCACTTGTGCCTCTGGGCTCTGAATATCCCCTCCCACAGGACAGGCATAACTTATCGCCTCAAGGACATGCAGCAGACCAGTGCCCATAATTCAGGGGAATAACTCTGTGTTTCTCATCCTGCCCCAGCCCTTTAACCTTCTCACATTAATCTTTCTGCATCAGGATCTTGCTGGAATACCTTCGTTTGCCTTTCCTCAGCCCCTTGCTGCAGGGACATTTCTTCACACCCTCACTAACAGGTACAGCTTCTGTTGGTGAAGGTAAACAACTGGCACCATCTGCCTCAAGGAATAAATAGCCAAGATATTTTCTACAGCAAAATCTAGGCCTGTCCTCCCATCACACCCATCCTTCTACCCTGCCTACCCACCCCTCCACCCACCCCCACATCCATCCACAAGAACAAGTTTTTGCAGAAAATACTCTGGCTCAGAGGCAACTCCACTCTAAGAAATGGAATTGGCAGGTAATAAATAGGCCTGCACTATGCTGCTTTCATAGAAACTCTCAGGGGCTAAGGCTTTTAAATGGGAATGCAGGTTATTATGACTGAACAGCTATCTTGGAGCCTCTATTATCATGCACCTTTCACTGTGTGTTTCACTGAGTGTATTTAAAAAAACCATCACCAAAAAGGCCCTCTTTCAGTAGAGTAAAGAAAGAAAATCAAGAAACTGCCAGGACAAAATTGACACTGTATAATGCAAACTCTATGCACTGGCATAGCAGGGGTCCCCACAGCAAGTGAGTTGCTTAGGAACAATAATAACACGTAGCCCCCAAACATCCCCAAGAAATATACAGGAAGAGAAGCCTAGTCCCCCTCTAGAAGCTTAGAAGTGAAATATTATGCCCCTCCTTGAATCTCACTCATCCTTACCTGGGATGTGCTTTCATCTGGAGAACACAGGACAAGTTGCTCCCCAGTCCTGCAGGGAACCCCTCCAGAAACAAAGGCTGTCAAACTCAATAAGATCTTCAGAAATTCACAGGAATGGGGAATGAAAGCACAAGTGCAAATAATGGCTTTCTAAAGCTCCCACATCACCTACAAGTAGCTTTGCCCACCCGTGGGGCAGACTGCAGGAAGGGTTCTCTTGCCCCAAACAAAGTGATGGAGAAACCTTGCCCTGACCTGCGCCCATGGTGGCAGAGTGACCCTTGGGCTGGACTTCTGCTTGTTTGCCACACAGGGGGTTTTGCACGCTGCTTCTTCAAACCTTGCTCCCACAGAGGAAGATGGGTTTGAAGGCCTTTCACAGACAGGGAGAGAAGGAATGTCATGAGCCCTTCTCACACAAGGGCTCTGGGAGATTCCCTGCAGCTGAAGCTCTCTGTTGTACCATTCACAGCTCATCAGAAGTACCTCAATTCTTACCCTGTGAGCCCAGTGCAAATCACTTATTCTCAAAACAGCATTTTTTCCTCTTTCTGCTGACGAGTTCCCTTGAGTTTTGTAACCTCTGCAATTTCTTTGGAGATGCATTACAAATTAATAATTTATTCTGAATTCTGATTATTTTTTGTAATTTAAATAACTTTTATGCCTCATAAGGTCATCTAGAATTTTGTCTCTTTCATGGATAGTTGTTTTCATTAACATAGCTGTAGTCTTGGAAACAGCTAAGCAGAGCTTTGTACCCATCATCCAGGTTAATTCAATGAGTTAAGCAAGTAAAAATCTGCTGTTCTCATATGTGTTGCCATACTCAGGGCTGTTCTGGGAAATTGGTGTGTAAAGCTACCATGAACTCTCCCTGCCACTCCAATACACTCAGCTTCTGGTATTTTTGATACAGCAGTTTCAGAAAAAGCTAAAAAAATAATCTGAAAAATTCTTCTAATCCCCACAAAAAGTGTTCCAGGATTTGGGAAAGCTCCCTTGCTAGTTGAGCTAATTAAGTTGCAAGTCTAAGATGGGAAAATTTTGTGTTTGATTCCTAAATATGTGTGAGTAATCCAGGGTAAAAATTCTGCTTTGTTTTAATATATCTGATCCTTATGTGTTTGATATGCTAATTGCTGCTAGATTTTATATTTGTTTAGTACAGCAACCTGTCACTGCATTTTTCCATGGAATTTTTTTTCAACACTATTTAATAATCCTTGTATTTCGGCATTATATATTTTCTCTTTGAAGCTGTGTCCTCATTTTTATCACATTTCTCAATCTAAAAAGAAACAAAAACTTTTGAGAGTCTTTCAAGTGTTTTAGCTTCTCACAGGAATAGGCACAAAGTTCATTAAAACCAATGAAACCCTCTAAGTCATTGACAGAGCTAGTATATATGCAACTGAATATCATGAGAAGTCAGTAGACTTGAGATATCCCAGTAAAGCACATTGTTCTGATATCTTTTAAAGGTAAAATTCCTCAAACACATTCATTCAGGTCAGCATTTCTCAATGTTTATGCAGGGATGTATCTAGTAAAAATGTCCCAGGAATAGCTATTATGTTCATTTTGCAAAATTCTCTATGTTCTTTGAGGTTATGTAAATGCTATTCCTTTCCAATTATATCGTATAATTGTATTCAAAAGCAAGGTGTCTGCTAACTTTAAAAGGATTTATGCATAGCCTTGAACATTCTGTTGTTTTGTTTTTAATTAGATAATGTTAAAAATCAATAATCAAGGTATATTAAGAGGATTTATAGACCCTCAAACCAAATTAAGGGAACCGCTGTGAATTTATTTCGACGTTCTTTCAGAAATGGGTATGCAGTTATCTTGTTTGTACTACAGCTTGAGTAAAAATTCAAATTTGATGGCAAAAGAAGGTCTTGTGCAGGGAATCTGTTGCAGGGGACCTACCACAATTGTCCTGGCTAATTTCTCTCATTGCTAACAAGGGTATTGCTCATATCTGAGCTGCATGTGTTCAGAATTAACTTCAGCTAGGGGATGGCTTATACATTTCTCCACCAGATTAAAGAGCCAGTAATCTAAATTCTATTACTCTGGATGGATGGATTAACTCCACCAATTTCTAATACTTAATTTGAGCCCTCTCCAGTTCAGCACGTCTTTAACAGGGGACACCACAACTGAGCACAGCCTTCCAGATGCACTCACAGGTAGTACCCACAATACTGATGATGGAGCAAAATATTCTCCTATAAACTGAAGGTTTATATTAAACATTTTTTTTACCTCTGTGGCATCTGATACAACTGATTTCAGAGTTACCTGGAAATTCATGTTGCAGCACTTTCTTCCTGAGATCAGAGGGACCTTTCTTTTCAACATAAGGTAAATTAAGTGGCCCTACAGGTATGATTTTGCACTGGCTGTTTTAAAGCACATACTGCACAGTTCTTTTTATTTAGCTGATTGATCTGGACCACTCTAGGCCATGGACCACTCCTCCTCATTGTTACTGTCTCCGTTTTCTTCTTGAGATGAAACTTTGCTCAGAGATCTCATGTTATCTCCCAAGCCCCTGATCAAACTATTATACATGGCAGACCAAATCCAATTTCCCATGGTATTTTCTAAGAAACATAATAATTTGATGGTATTTCTCAACTTAAATTGCCTTTTATGTAAATTGACTTGTATAATAACTGGCTCACAAATAAAAGCTGACAACCTTATTATGCTCTTGGGGAAAAAAACTCCAAACAACAAACAAAACTTTTATTAAAGTAGTGATTGAAATCTGGCCATTTCTACATTCAGATTCCCTAAATTATATTTTTGAATATAAGTGACATGCAGGATGTTTCTGCAGGGTATGAGGAGCAATCCTGTAACACAAACAAGAGTGCACCTCAAAAACCAATGTGCACTCTTTTATAAGACCGGTGTTTTTAAGATACTCTTAGGGGATGTTGGAGGCATGTGGAAGCTTCCTGAATCATTTATTCCCATCCCTTTTGAATTTGGGGCAAGCCCAGTTTTGTTTATTTGGAGCTGATTAAATTCCTGACGATTCCCAGCAGCAGCAGGCAATATGCAGACCCAGGAATGGTGTTTCCCCCACTCACACAGCCAGATATCATCCTGTAGCCATCCCTTTCCTACTTCCCGGCTCTGCTGGCTGTGCAGCCTCCTGGCAGAGCTCAGTCCAGCAGCTCTGCTGAAGCCTCAGTTTCCTGGTTCCCAAAGGCACTCAGGAAGATTAAGCTGGAGTGACTAAGCATGTACCTTCCTTTTCCAAGCAGGTCTCCACAGAAAAAGACAAACTGTCATTTCTGGTTAAACAGAGTGTGTTCCTGTTTTAAATAGGGAAAAAATATAAACTCCATGAAAACAAAATAATGAAAAAATGTTTAAAGCCAAAATATTGAATGTGGAAGAAGAATCTATGTTGACTGGGAAAAATAATGTTTAAGTGGTCCGGTTTGAGGGTTTGGTTTAGTTGTTTATTTGCAATTTTTTTAATCTTTCTGCAGTTTGATTTATCCTTTAAATTTTTTTTTTTGCTAGCACTTTCCTATATCCTTGGATGGTACAAGTAACAGAAAAAAAAAAAAGAAAACCAAAAACCCAGGATTTTACGTCTTTTCCCTCTGAGAATGCATATATTTGGGCACACTGTGAATACACTGCAGCATCCCAGCATATAGTTCTTTCATCACTGATTGCCTTTAATTACACTCAATTTATAGCATTAGTGCTGCAAAGCAAGGGTTGTCCTGTTCAGAGTTCTTTTCAGCAGGCTAAGCATTAATGGATGACGATTAACAAAAAAAACCTCTATGCCTTGCCAGTCCAGGCTAAAAGCAAACTGGTAATTTGGCCAATGTGTGTTTGTTGTCCACAAATCTGCAAAAACAAGTAGCTTTAGTGGTGTTGCTATATAAATCTGTGTTACATCAATTAGTAGACCAACCTAGACACTCTTTTTTTATTTTATTTTTTTTTTCCAATTAAATTTCAGTTCCAAAACTGCATCACAACCATTTAGTCAAGCTGAATACATTGGAGGTCAGTTTGTTATTAAATTGTACACAAATATCCAAATACCTACTGGCAAGTGCTGTATTCTGACACCAGATGATTGAGACTCGGGTGGAGGATGGGGTAACAAACGCTCAGAAGTTAATAAATAAAGCCACAACAGATCAAGATACCTAATTGGCTACAGCATTTCTCATTTACTTAGTTTTGAACAATCTTGGTCCACTCCTTTCACCACAATAGAAAAGGTGCATTTGAAGTGATCTACCAGAAGGACCTCCCATCAGATTGCACCTACATTTCTCCTCTCTTTTAAATGGGAAAGAGAAGCATCCCCAACACCTATCAGTAGAAGTTACATTTCTGCCAGCTTTAGCACAATTTTTTGATGCTGAAAGGCTGCAACCTTTGCGATTGTTATAGAACTCCCAAGATACAGGTGTAACAAGTTTTTTGTACATTGCAAAATAAGATTAACAGGGCTCCAAATATATAGAATGTCTTTTCTTATGTCATACTAGACAGATTTACCGCAAACTGAAGATTTAAAATTTGGGAGTCGCTTATGAAGAAATTGACATATCATAAGGCTGTGTCAGAGTAAAACCACAGTGAAATTATTGTAGAGTGAGTCTTAATTAACGTGCTCCTGAGTCCAGGAATTGTGTTTTTATTTGTGAGATACATAGTTTGAATTTTAAGGAAACTCTCAAATACATTTATTTTTAAAATATAAAGGTTATTAAAATAAAATGTTTATTTTTACTCTCAGTTTTTTCAATGTATTTTAGTGAGCCTGTGATAGAATAAAATGTCTTTAAATATTTTCAAGGAGGAAAATATCTGTTACTTACTATTTTTCAGAAAATTCTGCTGGTTTGGCCATTTTATGGGTCAAGCATAGTTCAGTTTGTTTGTTTTACTTTTCTGAATTTCCTTGGATGTGTTTGGGATTATATCAGGACTGCATTCCTTAGGAAGGATATAGTCACCTGGGAGCTACAGGGAAAAGGCATCTCTGTTACTCTTTGTATCTCTGCAATGGCAATGGCTGAGAGCTTCCCTGTACAAACTGCTGTTCCACCACCATACGACATAATTTGATTTTTCATATTCCATAGGAGAAAGAATGTAGCATTGGTTCAAGCCCAGAGAATGACATATCCCCTGAAGAATTTCTGGGAGCCTAGAAAGTGAGGCCCCTCTGAAGGTAGAGTTAGGTTTGGCCTTGGAAAGGGAGTCGAACTCCCCCCACCTACCCCTCAGTTAACAATGGTATCTTGTGTCTCACTCTTTCCTCCCTTCCTCCTTCCTGACTGCACCCTGACCCTCTGACCCTTCCCTGTTCCTCCCCTGTACCGTTATGAGATAAGTTGTAACCCTCAGAATAAAAGTCTGAAAGCTGGGCCGTCCGGGGTCTTCTTGCCCCTGAACCCAAGCAGAGCAGACCGTGCTGTCTTGTGTCTGATTTTGGGTTCCGGGCAAAGGAACACTCTCTCTCTCAGCAGCTCGCCGGCTTTTGGGACAGTGGCCACCTCCCAGGGAAGCCTGGCTCATGGCAAGGGGAAAGGAAGTACCCAGCTGAAGTTGACTTAACAAAAAGGAAACGTTCAGAACAAGCCGCTGAGCCACCGGCTGTCCCTGTGGTCAGCAGTCCGGCCCGTGCCACCGGCCACAAAAGAAGATGATTTTAAGCAATAGCAGTAAAATAATTCTAATAAGTACAGTAAATAGCTATCATGAGAACAAAATTAGTCCCTTACATCCTTATTTTATATACATATTCTGAAGTCAATGGTTTATTGTTTTTCTTTTATCGTATTGCAAGATTTTGTATAGTGCACTTTTTGATTATTGTTAATAAATCTTTACACCTTCCTAGCCTTTTTTCACTCATTTGATTTTTTTTTTTTTGTTATTATTAGGTTCCTTGGGTGGTTTTTCATTATTTTGTTTTGCTTTGTTTTGTTTTTTTTCCTGTCCAAATTAATCTCATTTCTAGTCTCTTAGCCCTGTATTTATAATCTTTTTTGGTCTTCTGATCTCTAGACTTCAAAAAGGTTAATCAACCTCTTGAGTGCTATGTATATACTTCAGTTTTTTCCATATTTGGGTCTTTCTTTCCAGCCAATATTAAAGATGTTTATACTCATAATATAATGAGATGTGGTTAGTTGCAGTCCCTTCAACACTGCAGAAGGAAGACTCTTTATCATTGCCACATGTTTACAATTTGCCAGGCAGTTTCCAGCCCACGTGAGTGTGCTGCTATCCAAGACAATCTGAATTAATTTAGCAGTAAGATTTCAGGAAACGCACTGCCAAGTGCTTTGCTGAACTCTAAATGTGCCACATCCTCTATTTTCCCTTCACACATTTATATTAGAATGGCTGGTGAGGGAAATTTTCAGAGACATGCATATTTAAGCATGGAACCCATTAACTTTCACTTACAGTTTCACTCTGATTTACAAAGGCATTTAGGGACCCAGTTTCCATTGGTGTCCTGTTGTGAATTGGGGAAAACATGCTTGTATCAAAAAAAGAAACTATATTTGCAGAGCAAGTTATTCTTCCTAGGCTTTCCCTATTCAGTTCCTTCCCAGCTGTGCTAGAAGAAGAAAATGGACTATCCTCTGGCTCCTCAATAATTCCATAATAATATTTCATATCCTCATAGGAAGAAAGGCATCTATTCCTGATGGAATTTTTTTCCCATCTGCTGTGCAAATAGATAATAATCACTAGGGTCCATGTTTTGGGGAAAAAAAAATCTCATCAAAGATGCTTTTGTCTCTCATCAGTAGTACTAGAAAAGATTGTCGTTACTTCATTGGTCCCTGGCAGGAAGGATGAAGCAAACTGTTCAGTAATCCCACAGGACAGCTGTGTCAGTAGGGAATATGCTTCACAGATAATTTTGAACAGCATGGGTTAAATCGGGGTGAAAATAATGAAGTAAATCCCTGATAACAGAGTGCATGTAAGGTCAGAGCTCTGATGGGGCACAACTCCTTGGCTTAATGCCACTGCTGCTCTTGCAGGAGGATATTAAAAAGAAGATAGTTTAGTTGGAGCAACTTTTAAACCACTCTGGCTCTTAAAATTACTATAACTGCCTCTATGCAGTGGTTCATTATCAGCACGCAATTAAAGTAATGGACTTCATTTACAGTTTCACCAAGTTCCCTTTGCACCACCCGGGCAGCATGAATAGATTGGGCTTGAAATGAAGGCACAAGTATCCACTTTCCATCTCTTTAACTTCCCAGAGCAGCAGAAAGAGGTTTTGTTATGAATGCAAAGCAACACCCAGCTTCACAGGGTCTTGGTTAGGAGAGAAGATATTGTGGAGATGATAGAGGTGCTTAAAGATTCAGGTGTAGCTGAGTGGGTCCCAATGAACACCATGCTGAACATGAGCCAACAATGTGCCCTTGCTGCAAAGGGGGGCAAATTTTATCCTGAGCTTCATTAGATAAAATACCCTCCCCTCTACTCAGCTCTGGTGAGGCCACACCTGAAATGCTGTGCCCAGTGTTGGGCTCTCCACTGCAAAAGAGACGTGGACAGTCCAGAGAGAGTCCAACAAAGGGCCACAAAGATGTTAAAGTGATCTGAACACCTCTCCTATGAGGAGAGTCAGAGACCTGGACTGTACAGCCTGGGGAGGAGGTGGCTGAGAGAACCTTATCTATATACATAAATACCTGAAGGGACGGTGCAGGGAGTATTGAGAAAGGACTTTTTCAGTGGTTCCCAGTGACACCAAAAAACAGACAATATACAGAAACTAAACCATAGGAGATTCCCTCTGAATTTAGTGAAACTTTTTTTATTGTGACATTGGGAACCCTGGCATAAGTTGCCCAGGGAGGCTGTGGATTTCCCATGTTTGGAGACTGTGAAATGCCATCTGGACATGGCCCTGGGCAAGTGGCTTTAGCTGGCCCTATTTGAGCAGGGGTCACTTCCAACTCAACCATTCTGTGAGTCTGTGACTCTGTGACCACTGGAAAGTATCAATAAATCAAAGCAAAATTGTTGACAGGATTGTGTCTGTTTTGATAAGATTTTCAAGAAGGGAGGTAATCAAGGTTTTCTATCTTTCCCAGGCAGAAAGATCATCCTCTCCCTGCTCTGCTGGGACTGAGGTCTCAGATAAAAAGGGAGAGAGATATTTAGACTTCTCTTCTGCCTGATTGAATTTAATGTTTAATCTCATATCTCACTGATCTGACCTGAACAACACTTCAGATGAAGTTCTCTTCCTCCACCTTCTCTTTAAAAAAAAGAAGTCACAAATAATAACACTTACTTTCAAGACTCATCAAAATGGAAAAAAAGTTTGAAATCTCATTTTATGTTTGTGAAATATTTGTTCTTTAGTCATCTGTATTCATGACCTATAATTAGAGGCTGTGTGCTTCCCATTTCCAGGGGGTTCCATTGCTGTTTGATATGCTAATTGCTGCTGGATTTTATATGTGTTTAGTACAGTTACCTTTTATTGCATTTTTCTGTGGATAATAGTCCTGGTATTTCAGCTCTGAAGTTTCGTCCTCATTGTGATCACATTCCTACTGTATCCCTTGAACTAAAAAGGACCCCACAAATTTTTTGTGAAACCTTCAGATGCTGGGTTTTACCTTCTCATAGGAATGGACCCTAGTTTGGGATTAAAAACAACAAGACTCCTGAAGTAATTGACAGAGTTAGCATACATGAAACTGAATTTCACAAGAAATCGATGGACTTGAGGTATCTCAGTAAAGCACATAGTTCTGATACCCTTCTAAGGTAGAACTCCCTGAGTGTACTCATTCAATTCAGCATTATAGATAAAAGCATATCTTAGAGGAAACATTGGGTCAGTAGTTCAGCTGTGTGCTTCGGCAATGTGAACAAGGCACAAGAAGACAACATTTCCTGTAGAAGTAATGTAGATGACCACATCTGAGAGAAACAAAAGAAATAAACAAACAAGGGAACAGAGTAGTCATAACATGCACAAAACACTGCTTGACAATGATTTTCATACTGATTCTGGAAACTTTTATCCTCCATTGCACTGGGCAGGGAATCTGGCTCATTAGTCTTTTCCAAACCATTTAACCTTTCAGCATCAGGAGTTTCCCCTTGGGTCAGACTGCCAGGCAGGCTATTGTGTTTTGCCTTGTTGTGCAGTATGGAAAGGGCCCACTCACTGAGGTTGTTCTGCTCATCTTCACCCAACAAATTTCCTGTTGCTGCAGCTGTCTGGGCATTGATGAAGTCCTTGATGTCTGTGCCTCTCCTCCCATGCTACACTGTGGTTCTGTGGCTGTGGCCTTTTCAGGGTCAATTCACGGATTGGGAAGAGTTTTCTGGCTGTAACATACTTGAGGGGACAGGTATAAAAACTGTGAATTTATGGAACCTCCTGGACATCCATTCACTCCATGCATATGATGGGCAGTGACAGTGGGGGTGCACTCATGGAACACCACAGAGACCTGAACAGAGCTGCATTCACTCAGACCAGTGCTGATGGTCTGATCTAAATTACTCTCAAGTCCTTGACCTTCTTCCCAACTAGGGATCACTGTGCTGTTTAGATATTTCATAGTCTCTGAAAATTGTTTTTGAAGATCTCCTGTATCCCTCCAAATCTGAACTCTCCTGCGTAATTCTTCGTACATTTTCTCCTCATGATCATCCACCCAGGAATAGGTTGCCTCCATTGAAAATATGTAATTTTTTATAATTCAGGACTTTACTATTTCTATTTCTCTCCATATATATCTATTACTCTTGCTGTAATAAGTATAATCTTCTGTGTCTGACCAGTTTTTGGCATCACTGGTTTCTAGTAGTAGATTGAAAACTTTAGAGCAGCTAAAAGATATTGGCAAGAATCATGCATACTTAAAAACAAGAATAGCAGTCTTTTAAAAACAATGGTTTGAAAAAGGGCATATACACAAAGAAAATAAATATCTACAGCTAAAATGTTCCTGCTTCTCTAACTTGACATTTTCCCCCTCAAAATTGCTACCAATTTTCTACTCCTTACACTAGATATTAATACTTTGTTTCTTTATTATTTATTGATATTAAAAGTTCTTGGGTTTTTCTTGGAAACACCCAAGCTGGTTGGATATAAATCCATAGCAGCTGGAGAGCCTGGTGCTGTGCCTAAGAGTGAGAGGCAGCCCAGCATTTCTCCGAGCCATGCAGGGAAGTGTGGCTGTGCTGACTGACCTACAGCCCATGGCAGAGTTTCCTTTTGCTCATCTTTCACCACTGGAGACAGTAATTTAGACTACCTCCCCTCACCCATTTTAATAGAACTAGTAAAATCTTAACTGTGGCAAAGATTTCTCTTTTATTTTTAGTTGGGAAGTTAGAGGCAATTGGCATGAGTGCATTTCCTTAGGAAAACATGTAAAATGTTAAGAAAAACAAAATAAGGGAAAAATTCCCAGAGTAGGGAATATGTATTGTTTTGAAAGTGCAAACAAAATCTTCATGTTTTCTTGGGTTTGCTCTTCCATTCCCTGGTCTGGAGACAGAACTCTGAAATTTGTCAGAGCCAGGAAAAAGCATGGGTAGAGTAGTAATAAGCAATGATCCCTATGTGAATATCTTCCAGATATGGCCACCTTTTGAAAAGTGCATTTTCCAATGACTAGTGACTTTGCCCTTAAACAGGAATCAAACCCCTTTTGGCAGGATGCTTCCCTGTCTCCTTCTCACAGAGCACCTGAGCAGAGAGTGTCCCCAGTCCTGCTCTGGCAGCACTGCAGCTCTCAGAACATCCCCCATACAGGCATTTTGTGCAAAACATGACTCATTGTGTGAGACAGATGTTAGCAAATGCTTGGGAAGCTGTAAAACCTTGTCCTGATATTGAGAGCAGGAGTTTGTCTCACCATAATTTAAGAAATGGGCACCCCAGGCAGGGTGTAGGAGGCAAAACAACAGTTTTGGTTGATAAGGAAAGAAGAGCCAGAACCAAGGAGATGAAGAGCATATTGGCAGAAGGAGAATAATGAGCCTATTTATTAAATTGATACAATGTAAGATCATAGAATCATAGATTTGAGATGACTAAAGGTGACAGAATCTGGATTAAATAATAGAGTAATCAAAGCATTTTTATTAATTGGAAAACCACCAAGTCAGCTGTAAAGTTCCAAGCATGCTAACATTAACAATGGGGAGCAGATCAATTGCCAGTTCAGGAAAAAACACTTTCCCATTTGTGAAAATGCCAAGGAACACATGGCCACGACATCATGCTGAGAAGTGTCCTTTACAGTCACACAGATTTATACATTTGACTGCTATTCCATAGTGCAGTTCCTGTCCTTCTTATAGCGCAATTCCTCCCTGCTCCATTCAATCACCAACTGAAATATAAGGGCTCTGATGTGCAACAAAAGCTCACCTCTGACAAGTGGTGTGAATTGAGAAGCCTCTGCTTCCCTTCCCTCCAGCAGAGATTTTTCCTTTTGGGTTTTTGGGTTTTTTTTTTTTGCAACTCCTTGACATTACATATTTTCAGGGACACACAGACCTCCTGAAAGCTGTTATTAAAGTCTGTCTGTACCATATTAGAAGAAACTCTTTAGCTTAGAAGAAATATTTTTTCTGTGTATTGCTATTAAATAATTTTAAAATGAAATTCAAATGTTTCCCTCACCATTTTTTCATGAATGCACCCGGTAAGAAGCTACAGGCATCTTTTCCCTGCCTTAGGCTAATTTCTAGCAAAATCTTATTGAAATGTCTCCTTTTCCAAGCTGCTGATTCCAGTCTGGGAATCATGCCTTTACCCTCAGAATAGCTCTGCGTTGCAGCATGTGGGGTCTCAAACTCACAGTGCTTTCCCAGATGTAAGATCTGAATATGCAGCTCTCATTGTTGGATCATCTATTTTGTCAGCTGTGCAGGGAGGTTCTCTTTGAGAAGGCATTTGGAAGACCATCAGGTCCTATTTGTTTGTTTTCATCCCCCAGGCTGTTATTTAATGACACAGTCCAACTTCCAGAATAAACTGAGAAGTGAGGTTATGGCACTAA
This sequence comes from Petroica traversi, assembly GCA_025920805.1. Lineage (NCBI taxonomy): Eukaryota > Metazoa > Chordata > Aves > Passeriformes > Petroicidae > Petroica > Petroica traversi. The sequence continues at coordinate 24,128,354 of JAHLSL010000015.1, read as the reverse complement.
TTGTGAATGTCTTTCTGTGTTGTAAATAGAGATGCATGCTTATGCTTTTGTATATGTATATATTCTGAAGAATTCTTGAAGTTTCCCATTTTCAGGAAATGGACATTATATTCAATTCATAGAAAGATATGTGAATTGAAAATAAAGGAAACTGTCAAGCAAAAGGAAATCTGGAAGACAAGATATCCCTATGCCAGGTCCAGAGGCAGTAAGAAAAGGTTCCAATGTATGTATATCCAATATTGCCCTCTTCAATCACAAAAATTCTTATCTCTTAAGAGCAAATTTAAACAAACTTTACACCAGATTTGTGTATTTTTACCTATTTTAGTTTTAAATTTTAAAACCTCCAAACTTTAAATTATTATTCTGGAAGTCAGCCCCAAGTTGTTCTATAAATATGGTTATATTAACGCCTCTAGAGTTCTTCTAGCAGACTCAAACAGTTCATTGAGTTGAAACTTGAGCAAAGAATTTCAGGACATTTTTCAAAATATGATAAATTAACTATGGATCTCTTTTGTTCATGATTATTTTACAGAAATTTTAAGTTAAAAATATGACCATTTTAGTAGCTTTTAAAAAAAGTTATGCCAAGAAATTACAGTAAACCACAAGATGTGAATATGAGCATACAATTTTATGAATTTGTCATAAAATTTTCAAAACCCTTGTTAAGAATGTAGTCATTTTATATCTGCAGCAACTTATAAATTGTTTAATATCTTACATATTTCACAACTGGGGAAAAAATCCCAAGAAAATCAAGAATTTGTGGAATTTTGCTTTTGAGAGGACGTTTCTGGAGCAATTAAAACCAGGTAAGCAGTCCTACTCAGCTTTAGATGACATTTTAGACAATATTTTTTTGGAGAGCTGAGTCCTTGATACAAACACACTCTTTCCCTCAATCCCTGTCCTGGCAGAGATTTAGCACATTATTTGACCCAAGAGTGTGGGGGGGAAGAACTGCTGTTATCACTCAGCAGCATGCTGGGAGATGTAAGTTGTTAGCAATAAGTGATGCAATTAAGTATTTCTTGGAGTGATCTTCATACATAATTATGGCTCCATTTTGAACCACGCATCACTAATAACACTGTACCTGCTCTGTAATTAGGTGACTACCTTGTATTTCTGATGTACTCATGAGCTGTACAGCAAGAACAAGGTACTCTGCAGCACTGGAAAAAGCCATCTCTCACTGAGACACAATAGACACCATCTAGTCAATACAAAATGTCTTTTAAATACTGTTTCCAGAGTTAGCAGTGATCAGAACAACTCTTTTTTTTCCCCAACTGTATAATTACATTTCAGACTTGAGCATCTTGTGGATTTTCAACAAACATTTTAATTGCAGCACACAAACTCTGATAGTTCTCAAGTGCACAAAGTGGTTCTTGTCTGTTATTTACATGACAGTGGACCCTAAAAAGAAACCGCAGCAGCCTTCCATGGCAGCAGCTGCCCACACAGAGCGTCAGAGACCCTGATTCTCTCACAGTGGTGTGTGACCAGGTGGGATCTACTCCTTAAGAAGGGGATCCACAGGATCTGTATAGCTATGATTTATTCATAGGTGTCTTTTAAATTTCAATCAGAACCATCAACTAACAGTTAGCTTGAGAAGGACAAAGATTTTGGAAGAAGTATTTTTATGTAGAAAGCATCTTGGTTTCACGAAAGGCTCTTTTGTTTTTTCCTGAGAAGAGTGAGACCATTTTTTTTTCCTAGAAAAAGTTGATTGACAAGAATGCATTTTCCAAACAGATGAAGATTTGTGATTTGTTCCAGTATTAAACCAGTTCAATTCCCAATGCCAAAACTGTTTCAGTTCTTCCCCACATCCACCAAGGCCTTGGCAGAGCACCATTCTCTGGCCTCTTCCTGCATCCTGAGGAATTCCACCAGCAAGCATTGCACAGCTTCCACCAGTGACCATTCAGAGTGAATTTACCTCATGTAGACTCAACAGTCAACACCAATGACTGGGAAAAAATGTCTCCTGAGAAGTGTCTGGAGCAAGGTATCTTCTCCTTGGCACTAACCACGTTAAGACAAATGTTCCTGAGCTGGGGAGTTCTGCTGCAGGCGGACACTGTCTGGTTCTGCAGCAGGAGCACACCTTTGACCCTGTGATGCCTCTTCTCACCCACACTGCACACAGCCCAGTGATGGTCACTCTGACCTGGGGCTGTCTGGAGAGAAAAGCACATCTCCTTTTGTTTGTATTCCTGCCTGAATCGTGTGCCTTGACTCCCAGTGCCACATTTGCAGGTGCCATAAACATTAATAAGAGCAGTGGATATGAAGACAGACTGCTGCTCTATTGGTAATTACAGGTTTTTCAAATAACATAATTTCCTAGTTAACATTAGAAAAGTGTCTGAGAATTGCTATTAATGTAAACATATGGATGTGGGTGCCTCTTTCCTGATATCAGCATTTTCCTGAAAGCAATTTAAATGAGAGAAGTGAAAAAGGAATTTATTTTTAGAGTGTGCTTTCCATAAGTGTTTATAGAGCTGAATGAAGTAATGTAGAAGTTTTCAGAATAAAAAGTGCAGTCACCTTGAAATACACACTAATATGAATTTTAAATAGAACTCACAGCTCCACATTAGCGCAAACACTTCACAAAATACTGAGCTGAATGACAGAGCATTATTTGAACCTTTCCAATTTATTCTTTATAATCTGAACACTGGCATTTTTTGGGTGCATTGATTAGACCTTCACAAAACTTCAAATGTCACAGCAGATGCCATGAGATACCAGTGCTTGTTTGAGGTGAAAGACACTGATAAAGGGTTTTGGTGTGACCATGTAAAATTTTACTTTTTCCTAAGCTATCTGCCTTTCTGCTTGCTCTGACTGCAAAGCCTGTGTTGCAGATCCAGATGTATTTGCACAAATTCACTTTAGTCAATGTAATAATTTAATAAGTGGAAAGAACTGAGATACTGGCTCACAAGGCTCACCAGGGCTGGGCTGTGATGCCCCTTCATCAGGGGCTCCTCGTACTTGGGTATATGGAGAATAGAAGGGAAGTGAGGTCTTAAATCCAGAGCTCAGAGATCCTCTCTGGAAACACAAATATAAATAAATCTCAGAATATAAATCACCAGAACTGCAGTTTATAGAGATTCTCCCATGGAACAATGACCCTGGTGAAGACAGAGGACTTAGTTTGATACCTTGTGGATTTATTTAATTTCACCAAGAAAACTCTTTTAGTTGAACACTGACTTTACGAAAATGCTAAAGGCCTGAAGGAAGAGTTTTGCAGTGGAGTAAGCACAATATACCCTGGGGACAGCATGCTGGAGAAGAAATGTAATTGCTTCACTTATGTTACCTATGGAGTTTGAATTATTTAAAAAACTAAACCAAAATTTTGACACAGCTTAATCATACCAATAATTTACATTGCTTTAACAAAGCTCAGGCCTTGCTAGAAACATTTGCTTTTATTTCAGCAAGTTTGGAGTCAAATACTCCACATCCTCATCAGACCTGTGGAAAAATCACATTGACTGAATGTAAACTCCCCAGAAAGATTATAATGCCTTGGACTTCCTGTAAGGATTAATCCCTTTTTTATCTAAGTGCTACAAATGACATGATTGTTATAAAATTCACCAAATAACAGACCTACAAGTATCCTCAGGTTCTTCTTGAATCAAGGGAATATTTTTGCCTTTTGTGGTGATGAATTTCTTTTTTCCAGCAGTGATCAGTGTCAGGTTTAAGTCCCACTATAAAACCTTTTTTTTTAATAAAACCAGGGAAGTAAAAAAAAAACATGGTGACTGTTTCACTAAGAACAGTTATGAGTAATAGGAATATACGGTGCCTAATTGCAGTTTTGCTATTCACAGAATAGAGAAACAAAGTCCACCCACTTGCTGAGGATGAATGGCTTGATACTGTAATAGAGACAGCTGCATGTGGCAAATCAAAATTTAAATTTCAGGATGCAGAGATTGCATCATTGAAGGTGGAGGGGAATCTGCTGTTGTGCAGGTCAAGACCTTTTCGGAAACCCACTGGGTTCCTATGACTTGGCTTCCCACCAGGGCTGAGGACCTTCAAAGAGAAACCCAAACTAAATTTGCTGGTTTCTAAATATCACCTTTTGTCTTCCAGTGCAAACAAGAACCCTGTGGGATGCCATCAGTCAAGCCAATGTTGAGCCAATGTCCCTTAGCAGGAATCTGACTGGTAGGCAGGGAGAAGAATGAATAAGCTGCTTGCTGTACTGTCATCTTGTAATCCATGGTGAAATTGGAATTATCACAACCCAGACTGCTCATATGATGAAAGGATAACAGAAAAGGGCTCTTTCTGGACACCCCATCAGATGAAGTTAAGCTTCATTTTGGGGATACAAAATTTGTATTTTTAGTCTGAAAAAAGTTTATTTTCTGGGAGAGAAACACAGAGAAATGGAGCCTACAAGGCCATACTGGCAAGACATAAGCAAAATTAACAATAATATCTTCAAAGTACAAAAGACATATAGCTTATTTAATGTGCTTTCCCACCAAACTCAGCTGTTCTCAACAGTAGTGCTTGAGCTGAGCTGAAAGGTCATGGAGGCAAAGCTGGCATTCTTAACTCATGACTTTGGACAAGCCAAACCCTCCTGGCTGCCAGGCCTTTCAGAGAGAATATTCAGTGGACGTAGGTTAGGCAATCATTAGACAATTAAATTAGGTGTCCTGGACCATGGTCTGCAGGAACTTCCCATTCCCTACTTGCACAGCTGGTATTTCTAATTAGGCTACAGTGAGCATCAACCCAAATAAGAATTCTTACTACTGGCCAATCATGAGCTGGGATTTATTCTTTTCGGGTCTTCCATAAAGCCCAGAAAAATAAATTCTGCTTCTGAAGATAGTAGTGTATGATCCCAGGCAGCCGAGTAGCTCTTCTGACTTCACTGAAATGGCTTATATGTGTGAACTCTGTCTTCAGCTGAAGTCTGAAAAATACTCACAATCAATAAAGTCTGACTGCTTCCTTTTTCCAGGTGATAGTGTTCATCAATGTCCACAAGCAGCGTACAAGTCAATCTATTAACCCAGGAGAACATTGCACTGCTCCTGTAACAATTCATAGGATATTTGCTGGGTTTCATTTTTCTGATAAAATTGTACTTCTTGGTTCTTTCATATACTTTTACAGTTCAGAAATGAAGTGGATATTATCCTGGAATGAAAAGAAATCCTGTTCTATTATTCCATAGTCAGTTCATCTGTTTCAGCCTGGTTATCACCTGTTTCTCTTCTATCTTTGTTTTTTTTTTTTTCCTGAGGATCTATTCTCTGTGTACATGCACAGCAACTTTTCCCAGTTCACCATTGGGATGTTCACCAATGAGTAACTTTATTTACAGCAAAAACAGCCAGACAGAGAGACTCATGTTGAGATCAGGCGTAGGCAAGATTTCTTGGCAGGAGCTTGGCATGGCTGCATCATGCAGAAGCATGAGCTTCAGCAGAATTTGTTTGTATTTGAGGCACAAATATCTTCCAGTGAAAAATGAATTCCTGCTTTCCAGTGCACTTGAATAAACTGCAAACCTAAGTGAAACAAATTTAAGGTGGTTATAAAGATAAAATTAAAACCAATGTGCATTCTGTCAAGATGGCATGAGGAGCATCCATTTGTAGTGCAAAGGGCCTCAAGAATCATTGCCATTTTTTTATGTACAGCTCCCACGCTCTCTATAGAAAGAAAACTTTAAAAAATTCTTGATGAAAGAATGACAGGCAGGAATTATGACTGCTTGGAAAGTGCATGCTTTAAAGGGTGCGCTCACCAAGTACATTCAGTTGCAGTGATGTTCCTCTGTGCCAAATTGCAGCAGTCACGGAAAGGTTTTGAAATTTCTTTATTTTTTTGTCTGACACCACCCTGGAGTCTACAGGGAAAAATCTTTTTTGTGATAACAGGAGAAAGCCAGGATTAAAATCCTGATTGTGATTTCAGCCTTGCCTTGGAGAAAGAAGTGCACTCTCCAGTGCCCCTCAGAAAAAACCTGGTGGGCTCCAGCTCAAAGACAACAACTGCTGTCAAACATGCCCACTCTTAATTGACTCAATCCAATTTATTTTAAAAGGAAACTCAGTAGTTTCTATAGTTTCTTCTATTTTCTTGTGTCTTAGAAGTTCTGATGTAAGAAATCAGTTGAAGAGCAGGGTTAGAGATGAACACTTGCCCTGGAGGCACTCAGGGCTTCTGTTCTTCTGAGGAGCCCATCTCTGAGTCTGGTATAAACAACAAAAGGAAAACAGCCCTTCCTTTGGCCTGTCAACAGGATAAGTTGACCATGTATAGCAGCTGGTTGGAGAGGTTTAATGTATTTCTCATCGAAGAGGATTTTCAACCAACGTTTAATTTTTCTCATGTTTCTTCTCAAAGTTTCACTCAGTATCTGGAAATCACATGCTGTGTGCTCTCAAGGAGCTTTTTATCATTCTTTACACTTAATTATTAATCTAGTACTACATGGACTCATATTTCTTTAGAGAAAAATTAAATCCCCTGATTTACTTGAATTTCAAGGGAAGAAGAACAAATTAACACTTGTTAATTTGTTCTCTATCCTTCCAAGATAGAGGCAAATGAAATTGTAAAGGAATGTTGCTTTCCCACATTTTGAATATTTTTTAAAAAAAAAAATTTAAAATATTTTTAGTCTTTTAAGTTTAAAAAAAACCACATAAAAATGCTGTGGGATTTCTGTCACACAAAGTGGTTTGTATCTCAAGAAACTGAAGAAAATAAATTTTCCAGTCTTGCAGGAGCTGTGTGGTCCAGAAGAGAAGGGGTAAGTACTTATTGCAAAACAGATGATTCCCCAAAATCTCTGGTGAGCACCTGTGTGCTGCCGGCTAGAACCTGAGCTGCCTTTTCATCTTCCCCAGCATGCAGAGAGGAGATGTTATGGCAGTTCAGTTTCCTGCCCCATTGTAAAGGTGTGGGGCACGTCCAGCATATCCAGAAATAGCAGCAAAAGCTGGGCTGCAGTTGCTTTCTCTTTAAAACCCAGCCACTAACAGCACAATACACCGAGATCAGAATGCCAAGAAGGATGAGGTCTGAATCAATATTTTTCTCTACTTTTTTGGAGGGCTGAGAAACAGGAAGAAGAGACCAATGAGAAGAGGAGATGAGGAAGTGTGCTGCTGCCTGCTCATGATACAGACACAGCAGTTCTGTGAGCCTGGGTTCAAAACACATCAAGAGTTTTTGGATGCAAAGTTAAGAAACCCACAGTGGAAATAACTTAGAAGAGGAACACAAACTAAGGACTCTTAGTCTTTAATACACATACGGAAGGTGAATTATGAAGCCATTTTCCACTTCTTTCCCCTCAAGGAAATTTTATGACCCAACAGTCATAGAGAGATGGGAAATACCCCATCCCATGATTGTACCTTTCTTATGGTCATTCTGGATGGCTGTAGCTGGGAGTTTGTTTCTCCTTCAGACTGAAGAACGAAAATAAAGGCACATACATTCTTTTAGAGTTGTCACCATTAGGCAGCTATAGATGATTATAAAAAAGACATCCTAGGGGGAAAAAAAGAAAATAGAAAACCCCCAACCCTGCTCTAGTTCTTGTAAACAACCATCAAGGGTTATTATTTATATAGTGGGGAGTCAGCATGGATTTCAGGTTGCTGAAGACCTGAGTCTAGCTAAGATTTGAAGAGGTAAAGGATTTCAATGACTTTCCTATCATCAGTTTTTTGTAGTATCTAACTTCAGGCATCTTATTACCAGCTGTGGGGGGTTTTCAGATCACCCAGAGGTTTTCTGTAGACAATACAAAAGAATTCTAAATTAAAGACATATATTTATGCAATATATGTATATAGATAGATGTAGATGTGTATATAGATAAATATGGATGCAAATCACACACGTGTTACCAACCTAACTCTAGGTGATATCTGTGGAATAGGTGCTTAAAAGCAAGGTACTGGGATGCTCTGGTTTTACTTTTCATCCAATGCACATTTCTATTTAACCATCAGGTTTAATAACCAAAGACAAGTGAAGCATAAACATGTTTATGAAAACAAGCAGTCCCTGTAGGTTTTATGGAGCATTCTATGCAGAATTTCTATTCCTCAGCAAGAAAAATCTAATAAATTATTCCAGCAACAGTGGAATAATTTCTTTCTCTTCCTCTTAATCAGCAAGAAAAAAAATTCTGGAAGTAGATTGAGGAGAGTTTTTTGCCTGACAAAACATTTTTCAGCTGTCAGACACAATGAGAAGTGTCATTCATATACAGGTTATAATGTATAGACAGAACAAATGAACATTGCAAAGTTGAAAAGTTTAGAGTGGAAGTAATGAGTTCTTCATATGGATTTGCAAAAGTCTTCATTTTTTCAGGCTAGTTTATGCATTCAGCAGTAAATATTAGGATCAAGATTACATCTTATTCTTTGAAAAATAAAGTCTCTGCTGTCTGTGAGCTCAATAACAGGAATTACTTGATAATGTTCTGTTGCCTATATTTTATTTATGTTTTTTCATGCAGGAAATCAGAGTAGGTGACCACAATAGTCCTGCCAGGCTTCAATTTTGAATAGAATTGAACAAATCTGACTTTATAATGGATCTTTTCTTTTTTACCTGAAAGGCAAAGAAATGCAAATTCAAACCTAGGACAGTGCCACATTTAATGACTGAGCAGCTAACTTTCTTATACTATTAAAATGAATTGGTTTCAGTTTTTGCACTTAATAATCTTCTCACATAATAATTTATTTCTTCAAAACAAAAGAATACCTGCATTGAAACAAACCACTGAAAAATAATCAGGCAAAGTTTTTATTAAATGTCATTGTGGCTCTCTCTACAGCTTGAAAGTTTTTGGGTCTCAGGAGTTTTGAAATCTTGTTGGTCTTTGGGACTGCAGCTTAGGACCGCAGGGACACTTGCAGGTTGAATTCTGTGTCAGCAAGAATGTCACCATAGGATGGTGACCAGAGTGGCTTTTAGTGAAGACTCAATTCAAGAGAATGTTTATCACTGCCCATTGAACATTATAGCCTTTTTATTAAGAGTATTAACTTACTGGATTCTGCTCTTGTTCAGTGCAAATAGTTCAGCAGCTGACAGATGCTCGAACCTTCCCTAAGAACTTTAGTGGGGACTAGATTTCCAGGAAAATCCACTATTTTATTTTCCTAGTAAATCTCTTTAGCCGGATATATAATCCCATGGAATGCTACAGGCTTGGGGCAAAGTGACTGGAAACTTGACTGTGGAAAAGAACCTGAAGCTGCCAGTTGACAGCAGCTGAACTTGAGCCAGAATGTGTGCCCAGGTGGCCAAGAAGGCCCGTGGTACCTGGCTTGGATCAGAAGTAGGGTGGTCAGCAGGACCAGGGCAGTGTTTGTCCCCCTGTACTCACCACTTGTAAAGTCACACCTCAAATCCTGGTTTGAGCCTCTCGCTACAAGGAGAGCACTGAGGTGCTGGAGTGAATCCAGAAAAGGGCAAGGTAGCTGGAGAAGGGTCTGGAGCACAGGTGTGATGGGAAGCACCTGAAGGAGCTGGGGGTGCTTAGCCTGGAGAAGAGAAGACTCAGAGGGGATCTCTAAAACCCCCTGAAAGGAGGCTGTAGCCAGGTGGGGGTGGTTTCTTCTCCCAGGTAACTAGTTACAGGATGAGAGGAAATGCCTTCAGGTTGTACCAGGGAAGGTTTAGATTGGATAGGAAAGTTTCTTCACCAAAAGGAGGCCTGAGGTGTAGGTAGGTGTGTAGGACATGTTTTGGTGGTGAACTTGGCACAGTTGTGTTAGTGGCTGGACTGGATGATTTTAAAGGTCTTTTCTAACCTTAATGATTCTATGATTTTGTATAAGCACAATTGATCCAAACATTAAAAGACTGGAAATAATTCTTTATTTATAGTTTCCCACTAAAAGCAGAGATCACTGATCAGTCTTTCCAGAATGATTAATTAACTATTCAGTTCCTTAATTTATGCTACCTTGGAATCCATCTCTTACTCAAACCAGGAATGTGGGGTTTTTTAGCTAATTACATCATGCCACTTTCTTCAGCCATGTAAAACTCCCACTGGCTCCAGAGGTCAGGCCCAATGATGTTAGAAACACAGGATTTGTCTCATGAAACACCATCTGCAGCTACATGTGTCTAAATAATGCAGCACCTCTGACTAAAACCTCTGTCCCAGAAACCCAAAGATTTTAACAGTTAAAGGAAGATTTGAGGATGTTTTGTACATTTACAGCTCATGCTATTTTAAGTGAACTGAGAAGTCAGCTTTCAAGTTTTAATCCTCAACACAATAAAGAGGGACAATCCTAGTAAGGGTTATAATATATTCTCTTTTCCTCCAGTGATGCCTTTTTTTGTCAAAATCATGGAGATTTGCAGAAGTACACTGATAATGAGAAAAGGTGGAAAATAATTTAAAGATGTGAAGAACAAATTTTAGCGTGTTTCTGTTGGTGAAGGATGAAATTAAAGCAATAAGTAGAGCCAAAAAAATTCAATAAATGAAATGCAATCTGAACCTATTGGCTGCTGAGTCCATTAAAGCAAGGGGGAGGATACATAATTTTAAATAACAAATTCAGACTTGTCTAACCTGGATATCATTGGAAACATCATTACCAAATAGAATCTTTAAATCTCAAACTATTTTGTTCTATTTTTCTATAAATCTCCTGAATTATCTAGTCACTTTTATGATGAGAAGTAAGGACAAAGATGAATACAAATAAGGCAATGCCACAGTATACTTTCAAAAAACAGGAAAGTAATGGCCAGAGACAATGAGGTGCAAAGGCTCATGCTTTGATTTGTACATTTCCCTTAGCAGGATAATGTCTCAGAATCAATACTGCTTGATGTTTGAGGCACATTTGCAAAGGTGCATGGTCTGTTGCACACTTTGCACCTCCTAAGCTCTAGCAGAGACCACTGGAAAACTGGAAAAGTTGCAGATGGGTTGACATTTCTTCTGGCAAACACTGTCACTGAGAAATATTTTGTTTGTCTGAAAGCAATTAATATTTTTAAATGTTTCTCTTTGTGTTATTTTATTAATTATTTTTAAAGTTTATAATAATGCCAAAGAGGTTTATGGATTATAATCAGCTTTTAATCAACGTGGCCATAAAATTGGCATTGGAAGAATTTTAAAATAGCCAAGGCTGTAAATAGTGCTAAGAATACTGATTTAGTAACGGATGAAGTGGTATTAATTGTAGCCAAAATATAATCTTCCTCGCTACCAGAAGAAGGAAGGAGACAACCTAAAAGAAATACATGGCGAGAGTGAGAGTCTTCAAACCACAGGAAAATCTCTTCCCTATCCTTCCCTGTATGAAGCTGAGCAACTTCCCCTCCTCCCACCACCAAGTGGTGTAAAACCTTCTGTTGCTTGATGGCAAAACACTCATTAGGATAGATTGCATGGCCAGGTTTCTGCTGTCTGTTGTGGGACAGTGAATTTAAATGTCATCAATGTCATCAGCTCTAATGGGTAATCCATCCACAGTTCTGCCCAAGAGGTCATGCTTCCATTGATTTTAAGACGGTAGGTGTCAGGTTTCCTACCCTATAGAGCAAATTTCATTATCTACAGCTATTAAATGACTGTTTCCTGTCATTCTAGGGGTTACAACTTTGTGGACCAAAGCCTACTGGGCAGATAGGTCAGGGATTTGTATTTGATGTTTTTTGTAAGATGTTGAAAATCCTTTGCACCCTCTAGAAAGTAGAGCAGAGGGACTGGATGTTCAGCATATCCTTTTGAGTTACATGTCCAGTGCAGGGCTTCCTGCAGGCACAGGGGAAAGGACTTGGTGACCTTTGCTGTCCTTTTTGTTATGATGTTCTCAGATGAAAGAAAAGTGAGATTCTTTTCCTATGGACACTTAAGAGGCAGTAGGAAATACCAGCAGGAATCACTGTTGTATTAATAGAGAGAAACTTGGTGCCAGTTTGCAGAAACAGATAGAAGAACCAAAAGTAACCCACAGAGCAGAGAAGCACTTATGGGAGGAAGGATATGAATGGTGCAGGGAAACTGATGATAGAAGAAAATTTAAATTATACTTTTTTATAAGAAATGCGATATCACTGTATCTAAAAATATTTAAGAATAATTATACACACTTGTAATTACTATAGTTGCTGTAAGTTGCTGCAAATCTACAAAGAAATAAGCCTGGAGACTTTGTGGGCTTAAAATATTGTCCATAGTGTAGTAAGTTTGGAAATTCCTTACCAACAGCAGCTTTACAAAATGCCAAAATTATCTTGTCATGTCTGTTTACATATTTGTTCTTCCTCTTTGAAAATGTCACTTCACTAAAGAGATGTTTCTTGTTTTTATATGTAGTCAGCCTGTTTCTACAACAAAAATCACAATCTAAAGCCCTGAAGTAGTTTGTGGCTTATTAATGGTAATTCAGATAGGATCAAATTTACTTCTTTGACATTAAAAACATTCGTTTCCTGGCTCATTTCCTTACCTGCAAACTTAGAATTTACTTCTCACTACTAACTGAGCAATAAGAGTGCAAATTAAAAAAAATTTAAAATAATAATTAAAAAAAACCCAAACCAAACCAAAAAACCCCATAGGCCCACAAAAAACCCCCCCCCAAATCGAACAAAAAAACCCTACCTAACAAACAAAACAAAACAAAAAAACACAAAAAAATAAACCAAAGCAAAACAAAACACATTCAAAAACCCCACAGACCTCCCATAAAACAAATAAGCCAATCAAAGCACAAGAAACCCAAACAAGACCCAAGAAGATCCTGAAGACTTGGTACACCTTATAAAGGTTTAAACCACAACTTTCATGGAGCATGAATCTTCGAGATTCATGAGAAAAAGCCAACAAAATAGACAAACTAATTTGGGGTTGATAGACCCTTCTACTTTCTCAAACACATAAAGTGGATCTGATTTTAACATTTGCTCACTGCTCACTGACTTCTGAAAAGGCCTCATGTCTTCATCTCTGAAAAAGATCAAAATCACTTGAAATTGCTGTCCTATGACTGTGAATATGCATTTTCCACCCTTTCTTCTTCATGGTATAGGGACAGCTGAGGCTCTAGTCATCAGCAAAATTTTCCAGTTATATTCATGTTCTGAATGCTGACTTTAGACTTTAACCAAAACTTAATAGAGTACAGCTTTTTCTTAAGACAGGATGAGAATAGTCGTTTGAGAGATCCTAACCTTCCAGTGTTCAGTGCATTGCAAGATAAGTTGAATTTTGAAAAATAAAAATAAATAATGCATGCTTTTTGGGGAAAGGAAAATTGTATGGAACAAGAAACAGCATGCTTATGGAAAAAAGATAACCAAATAAAAAAAGGGAGAAAGATTATTTACTAAATATTGGGAGATATTGTGAGTTCAGAATCCTCAAAATAATCTATTCATAGCCCAGAGAAATGGCATAGTCATTACCAAGCAAATATGCTTATATATAAAACATCTGTTACCAAAAAGTGAGAAATATTGTATTTAGTGGAAATTTAATCCTTGCCCCTAGCTGGTGCAAAATTCACCCTAAAATTGCTGCCAAAGAATCTGAGCTAAGCTGATCTTTATGCACTTTCCCAGCATGTTTCCAACTTTCAGTAAAAAGCCAAAGTGCCATTCTTGGCATTAAACACCTCCTTAATTCCAGATTAATACCAGAAATAGATGCACTAGGTTAAAAAAAAACAAAAAAAATCCACTCTTGATTGTTCATAATTTCAAACTGCTGTTAATATACAAGAACTCAATCTGGTTCTGCCTTTGTGGAGCTCTATCACTAATTAGTTTACCTGCGTTCTAGGAAAACTCTCTGCATAATGGATGTGACTTTTAAACATTAATTACATATTCAGTTACTCTTTATTATTCAGTACTTAATGCAGGTGTACTCTAAAGGAAAATTAGCATCTGGTACCCAGCCTATGCACCTCTTAGTTTAATGTGAATTGAATTGTTCAATATCAGTCACCTTTTGCAAATGGAGAGATACTTTTCATATCATAGTGGGTACTGCAGAAAGCCCGAATATGAGAGAGAGACACTCTATGTGCCCATGCAATAAATAAGGGGTGCAAGAGTTGTTCCCCTTGGTGGCAAATTTCATGACATAAATATAGGCTACTACATACAGAAAAAAACCACAGTGAGACTCAATAAGACAAAAGAGACATGAAGCAGACTGGAATCACAGTGGGTTATTTCTCTTTACACACAAGATGATTAATTGGTGAGGTTGAACACCAATATTCCTCGTAGAATAGGCTCTATGTTGTATTCATAAGGCAATGGTTGCAGAAATGCTATCCTTTACACTGCCTTGTGAAGACATGCATTTATGCTTATACATTCATTTTATCCAAACTGAGACAGAATCGAGGAAGAATCAGCCAGTGACCAGCTCCTTCAATTTTGTGTCCAAGCTGTGTGCTGTTAAATGTGCACAATGAACCAGTTCCTTCCCTCTGGCCACAGTGAATTATTAATTATTGTTTATCTCTGAGTTTGTCACTCCTTGAAGGATTTCATTAAAGAAAACAACAAAGTGAAAACGAATACTTGAGATACCAAGTCCTCCACTTCCAGGGATGTTATTCAGGCACATCTGTTCACAAAATAATGTAATTTCAAAGGCATTAAGCCTTGTATCAGAACAGTTTTATAGCTATGAATTTTTATGAAAATAGCAATTCGCACATGTTAGACAAAGGTGATTAAGCCACAAAGAATGAACAGTCTAGGGACAATTTTTGAAAGAGCAAGAAATGAAATTAATTATAACGTTCTTTAAAAGGGTTCAACACTTCAAATCCTTTGACAAGTCATTGATATCTGAAGTAAAATTTAGACAATTCTTAATTTTAAAACAGCACTTTTCCTTAGATCTGAAAGCCAACGTCCTTAAAAGCATTGTCTCTGTTTGGAAACTCAGGCCCATTGTATGCAGAACCCTCTTCTTTGTAATATTTCAAAAGGAATAGTATTTTAGCACACATTATTTTCCAGTGTTGAATTCATGATTATTTGTACCTCTGTAAGAGGATTAGCATGATGTAATGACATAAAGTGCAGAAATAATGAAATGCTGTTTACTTGCCAAGCCATCACAGAATTATCTACTGCTCTCGAAGAAGTAAATATAATTTCTCATAAAGTTTTCCCAAATGTATCAGAGATTAGCAGCAGCTACAATAAAATAGGATGAGTTCTGCTTCAAAAATAGTTTCTTATTGCAAGAATGACAATAAACTGGAGCAGCTCATCTCTGATTTACACTTGAATGATGATACACTTCAAAAGTATGAGGCATTTATTTTATTGTCATATATGAGACAGAAAATGCCAGTTGCTAAGTTCACCAGTAAAACATTCCTCAAGAAACTTTATTACAAAAGATAAATTCACTTCCTTAAGCTGCTAAGAACAATTAAATAAGATACAGGACCAACTTTCTCGAGATTCTTCCAGATCAGAAATACAGTTTTTTTATTACAATCCTGATGTTGCTAAAATAGCCACAGAAATGCACTGTTGAAATAATCCAAAGTTTACAGTAGCATCAAAACATCACATCATATTTCATGCACTTCAGCAAGAACTTGCCTCTTGAGGAACCCTAGGAGAGAGTTACTAATTGTATGTTACTCATTTTCTGGTAGTTTAAAGGCACACTGACATCTGACTACTTCTTAGCCATGCTTATTTTAGTTTCAGTTGGGTTGAGAAGAAGCTATTGTCATAGATGGTAGAAATGTCAGATCTGTGTTGCTGCTGTTTAAGAACCACATATTCCAACACTATTACCTCACCTTCTTCAAAACTAATTCTTTGGAATTTTGCCCAAGTTAAAAAAAAATCAAAAGCATGCATATCAGGAAATTATATTATCTTTTGACTCAGTGCCACCAAAAGAGCTTCAGGGATGCAGGTCAGCCTGGTTAGACCTTTGTTATCAGGATCCATCAGCACAGCCCATGTTTGGAAATGAGTGTTAGTGGGCAGCCATATGACACCACCCCATCTACCATCACTTCTCCCTGACCCAGTGAACTCTTGCCACTGCCTGCAATGCTATTCTTCAAAGGGCACCAACTCAAAAAACTGTCTAAAACAACTCCTATTTTTGGAGAAAATAAAATAATTCTCAGTCCCCTTAAAAAACTTCCGCATTTCTTTCTTTTTGTTTTGTAAAGAGAAAAATGTAGAAACACAGAAAGAATAAGTCTTTAAAGGTTCTCCAGAAATGTAGATCATCTCCTTCTCAAAACTGAGCTAACTTCAAGCTTTCAGCAGCGTAGGGCACTGCCCCACTGAATACATTGCAATCTCTCGTGTCACTAAGGCTTTAGGAATAAAAAACACAGACCTGGGAGAAATATTCTTGGTCAAAACAACTGTTTTCCCACCACTGCAAAAAACAACACTCACATAAGCAACCTCAGAAGTCTCTCAGGTTCCATTTGCAATCCAGTTTTGTTCCTGTCTCCAGTATTTCTGTTGACAAGTCACTCCAGAGTCACACATAACCATTAATGCAATAATTGACCTCATCAACACATTGATACCTACATTGCCTTCAGCTAAAATAGTGTTTCCTGCACACAACTGCCACTTACTGCTTGTAAGGGCTGCATATCTTTCCTTAATGTATTTAAAGAAGACAATAATGTTGTCTTTTAATCTTTACATGCTCATATTTGTAGGACAGATAAACAAGGGCCTTGAGTAATAAAGTAATTTTACACTTCTCCATCCCAAAAAGTATTTAGGACCAGGCTGGAAGAGGGTCAGAGCCGCTTGTGGTCTAGTGGAAGGTGTCCTGGCCCATGGCAGGGGGATTGGGACTTGATCATATTTAAGGTCCCTTCCAAACCAAACCATTCTAGGAATCTATTTTTCTATTAAATATCCACTAAAGGCCTCTGAAAAATAACATAACCATGTATGTGCCATTCCCATGGGATGCATGTGAGGTTATCACAGTCACACCCATAAGGGAAGACGTTAAAAGGAGCAAACCCTGGATGTTCTCATGACCTTCAGCTGTCGGAAGACACTTGTGCTTTGCTGCAGCAGAGCACAACTCCAGGGAGGACTGAAAGGTTTGTGCTGGCTGTAGAGACAGAGTATCTGCACAAGAATTTGAAACACTTTAAAATAAAACTGGTCCCCGAAGCCCTATGAACCCTTCTGTCTGGTTGTATAATGACCTCTGTTTTCATTCACCTTCAAACCAGCATGGATTAACCTGGAATGCAACACTTTTGTAGACCATGCCATGGATTTAGTGGTATTTCCCAGTGCATTCATGCAGCTCTGTCAACTAAAACACCTCTGGAGTGTAAAGATAGAAATTTACTTGTAAGGAGGGTCGCATGAAATAGCCCTTGGGGAGAGGGCAGTCAGCATTTTAAAACATGTAGAGGAACCAGCTTTATGAGAAATTCTGATGCAGTTCAGACCAGGGGGCTGATCGAAGGTAAGTACATTCACCACTCAAACACAGGGGAAATCAAGCAATACACCATGAAAGAGCAAAGGACTTGTAACATTGCAGGGTGGCTTTATGGGAGTTTTCATGGACAGAAATATAACGAAGGAACCACTTGAGGCTTTCAGAGGTTGAGGCATATGGAGGCGGGAAGAAGAAAAATTGAGAAACTAACAAGAATTTTAATGACATGGGGAATGCAGTCATGTCTTTTGGCTTAGTCTGATTACAAAACATATAAAAGAATAAATAAGGAAAAAGTATAATGTACTGAATAAGCAAAAAGAACCAAAATTAAAGGTTTAAGATCAGACATTGTTATGCTACAGAGTGCTGAAACTAACAATAATGTAAAAGGGGCCACTGTTTAATAGATTTAGATTTCCCTCAGAGAATTCAGTTGCCAAAATTGACTGACCTCTGAAGTCACCCAAACGTGCCACCATCAGCTCCTGGTTTTATGGTCTGTAGTTTCTGAATGAGAGTGCCGTGGAAGCCAAGTCACTGAGCAGAAAACAAAATACCAAATATTAATTACTTATTTTAGAGAAAGCCCACCAGGGATCTAAGTTGACTTTTAGCGGTAGTTGAGAATCAGGAATTATAAGTGTTTTGCTTCTATGTTTCCAGCTCTGCTAGAGGTTAATGCAGTAAGCTGTGGACTGGACTCTGTCTTTAATATACTGATGGGGGATTGACTTTTTGTCTGTGTTTGTGTGAAAGAAATGAGCTAAAATAGTCTGTAACTAATGAATTAAAGCAATTAATCATAGCCAGGAAAGAAGCACATTGCCACAGAAAAAACCATTCTGGGAAGGGCAGAAGAGGTTTTACTTTTTAATTTGATCTCAGCACCATCTTGAAAATGAATAATGCTTTTCTTATCACTTACGTAATACTTTCTTATCAGCAGAATGAAGGCAACATCCAAGTGGAAACAGATTTTATATTTCCAGGTTCTTCAATGTAAATCAAGAGGAACAGATTAATGTTCAGTATTCCTGTTCACTGAGCTGCTTAGTGGAACATAGAAGTTGAGCACTTCATTCTCCAATGCACAGAACAACATCCTGTTGGCTGGATTTGACTGGAATTTCAGAACAACTAATAATGCTTATAAGACTCAGCAGCAATAGTTATAGCACCAAAACCGTCTATAAAACCAAAGACCATGTCTATGTTTAAAAAAAAGAGCAGCAAAGAAGGTATTGATTAGCCAGCTGTTTCTTAGCAAGGAAACAAGGGGCATATAACACAGTTGTTAAGTATAATCTTTATTTTTTTTTCTACCAAAATAAAGAAGAAAAAGAAAAAAAAAGTCCTTGTATAACAGGATCATCACTCTTTGTGGAGGGAAAGGCAAAATACAAACCACATATCTAGGTTTTACAAGTCTATTAATTTTGCCTAAGGCAGATTCTCGGTGTTCTAAATTAAAATGCTAAAAAAGTGTTTGGCTACTCATTTCCAGAGAGATATTCATTGGATTCACTGGCAGAATGGAAAGGCCTGTCAAGCAGGGTTCTCCAGAAGTCTGCATAATGCTTCACTTTATAATCTGGATGATGAATGTTCAGTAAACTCTTTAAAAATGCAGATAATACAAAGCTAGAAATGACTGTGCCTAGTCTATATGACAAGGGCATAACAAGTTAATAATGACCCTGACAAATGCAATGGTCCAAAACTAGGAGAAAACTCAGTGTGTGTGGAATCAAGTACAAGGGTCTAGAGAAAGAAGCGAGTGCAGGGTGGGCAGGGTGGGGAACAACATTCTTATTCTTATGTGTGGCAGATAGGACAAAGAGTGTTCAGACTCCAGAAAAACTTACTAACTGCAATTCTGACTTTCAAGGATTTCTAACTCCCAGTGAAAGGGAAAGAAACTCTGAAAGAAACACATTGTTTCCACACTGAAGGTAATTTTAAAATATAGGCAAACTTCTGTAAAGGATGATAAATATATTGTTGATCCTGTCTTTGGGTAGGGAATGAATCAAATGAGCTTCAAATGTAATTTTCAACCATGTTAACTATAGTTTAAGTTGTCAATTGTGAATGTCCCATTTGCCAGAAAATGTTCTACTCTTAAATAATACTCAGTTCTTTGATGGACATCTGTGAATTAAGTAAAACATTATTCACCGGGGTAAGAACAGTGTACAGTTCTCATTCTCACATTTTGGGAGTCATTTCAAAGTTACGAAAACATCAAGACCACTGTGGATACAGAGCATGCCAGCTGCCTCCTGGTAATCACTCCTAGGAACTTTCCTGCAAAGTTGTTCATCTGTTTTGGATCATAGAATCATAAACTCATTTAGGTTAGAAAAGACTTTTAAGACCATCAGGTCCAGCCGTTAACTTTGAGGAGTAAGTTATGCCAAATTTCTTCATATACTTCAAGAGTAAAAGCGTGCAATCAGACAAGTTCTGTGGACCAGCTGACAGTTTTGAAGAGAGAAACCTATCTTATCTCACAGTAATTTATTTATGTAGCCATACCTCTGTGCTCCATGGAGATACAAGGTAATGAATTCAAGACTCACACAGACTAAATAATTGATTTGACTTGTAATGCCATATAGAACTCTTTAGCATGCTCCTGGGCAAGTTTCAGAGGCTGCACAGAATTGTACAGCAGACACAGAGCAATTCTAGAAAGCCTGCATGTGGGTCACCCTGTTTGGAGGTCACAGGCTCATTTCCTATGCACTGCTGTTGCACAGTTACCTGAAAACTTGTTCAAAATGAGTGCTTTTATTTCTTAAAAAAAAAAAAGCAAACAAACAACAACAAAAAAATAGTTACCAAATGTTCTGCACATGTCAGAAAAATAGTTTAACAACAGGTGGTCATGGCATGAGATGCTGCCAGGTCCCATCTCAGTCACTCTCCCAGCTTGATTTTTTCTGTCACTGATTTTCTTCTTCCTTTTCTGTGCTTCCATCTCACTTGAATATTTTCAAATAATTTATCACAATTTCTCCAATACATCCTTTTCCCAGTATAAGTGACTTCTTTGGTAACAAAGGATATTTTCATACCTTTTGTTTTATTTGAGTACTAAATGTATCAGAAGGATTTTATGGATGGTGAAAAACTTCACATGAGATTCAAAAACTGATTTATTATTCTGTTTACAGGCTAGTCCTATTCACTCAGATCATAACATTGACTCAAATTAAGTAACACAAACCCCCTTAAAAATCTGTAGAAATACTTGTACTGTAAGGTATCTCTCAGATTATCAAAAAAGTATTAAAGTCCTCCATAAGATATGTTGATCTTCTATAAATTCAATGAATATATACACAACTTTTAAAAAGCTCCTGAGAAATTTAACAAGCATATTTTCAAATTTTTTTTTAAAAGGCTCTTTGATCACAAGGAAGAGGCCTTTAGAATGATAAGGATTTAGTACGAAACTGACATTCTGCCTAGAAAGCAGCCAGGCTTTCATATGTAAATTCTCTAGTGTGTTTTGATTTTTACTTCTAAAAAGCATATTGTTCCATGTATAGAATGAATATTTTTGGAACAGTTGCGTAACATTAAATTTTGCCCTTGGTGAATTTTTCTTAGGTTGCCTGGAAAACTATTGCTTCATTTTAGATCTTCGGAATGACAGATTCATAAGTGCCCAAAGGCCTTTATGCATTAACTAGTTAATATGAGATGTCATCATGATTAATGAATGAGGGTTCTTTTTAAAAAGCAATATTTCAGTGCTGGTTTTCATGACATGAGCCTGACATGACAGCACTTAGTTGCATAAGAAGAAAAAAAACTTCAAAATTTTTCAGGTAAACCTGAAAAAAAAACAAGAAAGAGAAAAATGCCAACATAATTGATTACATTGGATTTCAGTGAGATATGCTTGGGTTAATTCCAATATGTTAAAGAGTAATTTTTTACATTATATTTTAAAAATTTTGGGAAAAGTTATTAAATATTTTGTGGGCAGGTGAACTGAAAACAAGGCAATAATGCACTTTTAGCTATAATTATCAGCTATTCCTATTTAAAGATGACTAGGGAAAACAAGAAAGCAAGTGTCCATGGAGGAGGCTGTACTGGAAGGTACTAATGGCTGGTGTCAGAAGAGTCTGAGACCTAAGTCTCAGATGAAAAATGGAGGCTACAGGCTCACCTATTTTCAAATTTGGAAGAAGAAGCCACCCCACTCTCTAGTTAGAAGCAAATGTGCCCAGGAGGGTTGGCTGTGGAAGAAAATATACCTGCAAAAAGAGGCAGTTGATTCAGGACTAGTAAAAAGGATTTCAACTGTTTTGAGAACAGGAACAGGAATTTTATATCTTTGGAGGCAATGAGTCAGTAAAAGGGGAGCTATCACTGTGGGCAGAGGTGGATTTAATGGAGGAGAACAGTCAGACATGCCTGGTGTCCCCCCATACCAGAGAGGTTGTGCAGGAGCTCTGATTTGCAGGGCAGGTAGAAGCTGAGCTTTGTGAGTTTCCTCCATTCATCTGCCATGATCCTCTTTACAACAAAACCCACAGCAAATACAGAAACACCACAAAGGATATGCCAAGTTCTATTTTCTGTCTTCTCAATGTCCTTCAAAAATTGCTTTATGACATCTTTTAGCTTCAGTCCAATCTCTGGGGCACTGCAGGAGGACAGAGGGTGGGACTGCCTGACAGCCTTTTCTTGAAGTGTTCACTGGAAATCTCTTTGCCTCACATGGCTTTGTACCATTTGGAAGCAAAGGTAACGTGCTTTGCAAAGTCACTCTGCTGAAGAAGACCAAGACAAGAGAATGAGAAGTTACATGAGAACACTGATCAGAATTTATAGGAGTAAACTTGACAATGTCTGTTACCCCAGTTCTCTAAGGAGGACGTGGTTGCACACTTTTACAGAAATTGCTGGAATTCTGTTCCATTTGAGACACAAAATCAGGATGAAATCAGCCACTAGTTTTAACATGTTTTTGACAAGAGATAGGTCAGAGGGATTGTTTCTGTAGGAGACTGCAAGAGCAAGCTCAACTGTGGTCACTTTGGGGTGTGAGAATAATTCTGGATAATTTAGCTTCTTCCCCTACAGTAACAGAAGAATGGAAACAATCAGGTTCCAGGACTTGAAGGAAGGAAACTATCTATTACTTTCAAGAAATGTCCTCAAACTAACATGAACCAAAACACTTTTTTTTTCATTTTTTATATATATTTTTTGTTGGTTGGTTTTTTGTTTGTTTTATTCTTTGTTTGTTTGGTTTGGGTTTATTTTCTTTGTTTTGGGGTGTTTTTTTGTTTTGTTGTGGGTTTTTTGCTTTTGTAACAAGAGCTGCTTTTTCTTGCTTTCTCTGAGGTGTCACCTCTATGTACAACATTTCTCACTGTCATCTTCCCTGTTTGGGATCTGTTATTGCAGTCTGTGCTTTCCCTCCCTCCAGCAGCATTCTCTCCTGCTCCTCAAGATCTTTGAACCCATGTGACACCTACCTCAGTGGCACAGCATCACTTTGCTAGTGGCAGAGAATTTAAAAGTGCTTTATTATAATGGGAAAAGCCTGCACTTCTCCTGCTCTGGGCTAAAAAATTCTATGGGAGGGAAAAGCAGCAATTTCTGCAGTGCTCTCTTTTCCCCAGCACACCACAGGTCCCCTCTGAGACCACAAGAGAAAAAAGTTAAAGAGAAGACATTCAGCCTGACTCTGGGATGTTTACGCTTTTTGGTGGTGATTTGCATAGAAAGAGTATTACCAAAAAGTTAATGACACGAGCGTTGAAATTACTTTATTTTAACTATGTAATACAATATTTCCTAGGAAATGGGGAATGATGCTCTTTAAAATGGCACAGACCTTTTCATGATTTCCAAAGGCATTGCAAATAATTCTGGTTAGAATGAGAACAACTTTCCAAATGTCAGAATTTCCTACAAAACAGAAATTCAATTAAATGGAGCTATTACTAACATCCTCACTCACAACTTAGAAAATGCATTTGTTTCTGGTGCCACTGGTCCAAGGAAGTGACAAGGACATTTCCCCATTTAATGGGCTTGTACATGAAGAATGTATGCTCTAACTTTATAAGTAAAAGTCTTTAAAAAGCTTCCAGAACACTAGTTAAAAGCAATACACATTATGTACATGCTGCTGAGTCATCTAAATCAGAAAAATATCAAAAATAAATCTGATTATAATGATTACTGAAATTAAAGATCAACAGAGACTGAGGTGACTGAATTACCACCTTTCTGCAGAAATAAACTCCTTGGGAAACATAATAAGCAATCATGGCTCTGTAAGAGTGCTTATTCATACACCTGCATAATGTATTTATGGCAGCTTTTAAAATACAAAGTTTCAGTTAGTACCTATACTGCCTGAGCTGCATGATTAAATTTTTTTCCCTGGATTTCAAAAATACATGTGTGAGTGGGAAGGCAGCAAAGACCTTGTAAAGGCTACTTGCATGCCATTTTTAAATTCTGATATTTGTAGACATGATTCTGCCCAAAGAAGTCAGCTTAAATCCCATGCGATGTGGGTTTTAACTTGTGCCCATGGAAGAGGTGCTTTAACTCCTTTTAAACCGTTGGCAGTGGAATTGGTTCAATAGTCCATTGATGCTGCCTCCTGTGATCTCAGGCTCCTGGCCTGGGCTGTAGTTGGGTGCTATCTCTGGGGTGTGGGTGCCAGAGCATGGCTTGGCTGTAGCAGCAGGAAAAGCCACGCTCTTGTCTGGGTTCATCAGTAGCCACAGGGGCTTGGCACAGCACAGCACAGCAGCACTGGGTGTGGGCACTCTTCTGGGTGCAGAGCAGATATGTCAAATTCAGTGCTTACCCCATGGCCTCTTCCTATGGGCTTTTCCCTGGTTAATAGGGAGGACTGGAAAATAAATTGAGTAAATTACTGATTTGTTTTCCTTGATGGGAAATTACTGAAAAAGCAGCTTTATGGGGAGACTGGAGAAGACATAGTCTGATTTAATTTTGTGCATCAATCACCAAATTCTGTAGTTTACAAACCAAGATGCTGTTTTGTTGAGGACATTCTGCATGCCAAGAGCTGCACCCCTGGAACTGCAGCCCAGGGCCCTATTAAGTTTGACTTTTTTGTTCTCGTGTTCTTGACCTAAAGCAGGAATAAATCTCCTACTTTAAAGCTGATTATACTGGCTTGTCATCAGAATGATGGTACGCCCTTTCATCTTTTGGAAAGGTGCTGTGAAGGGCACCCATCCCTAGCTGGGGTTTGGCTGCTGGGACTGGGGCCAGTTTGGGGCCAGTGCAGCCTCTAAAGAGCGGCCTGTCCTGGTTCGCAGCCCATGAAATCCCTCACAGTGGTAAGCAAGAGGCTCTGTACATTTATGTAAATATATATATACTTATCCTCTGCCCTGTAAATAGCTGGGTAGGATGCCTTGCTCTGCAGTGGAGCAGTAACCACACTGCCCTTCAAGTTATATTTACCCTCAGAGAGCTCGAAGGCTTAGGCAATACAAAAGAGCACAAAATATAATCAAGGCAGGCTCAGAGCAATAGCCAGAGACACAGCCACACTTATAATGAACAACACTTTGCTGCATGACAAAAGAGGATTGTATTCCAGCCTTCACCTCTGTGATCAGTCTTGTCCCAGTGAAGGACAAGCCAGGGACCACAGAAATATATCTGGCAACCTGCCATGGTCTAGTTCTCAAAAAAATGGTGTAGAAAAGTGTCTCACCTAGGGAGTGGCCTGTGGCGTTGCCTTTACTGGTGGTCTGTTTTGGTCACTGCTGACATTTTTATACAATGAGAGAAAAAATCCTGACTAAAGTCAATCATGTTGTTCAGCCATAGGTTCCCTAATACGCATGTCCGTGCTAATGAGTCATTTACCGGTAGACATCAATTATTTCTGCTTCTTTCCCATGAGAGAGCACCCAGTGTTTTGAAACTATGTTTCTTTTCCCAGTGCTTGTCATTCTCATTTAGTTTAGAGGAGTTGAAAAATAAGTAGTCAATTCCCACTTCCTTCCTTTGCAGAATTGCAGTAATAACCTAGAATTACTGTTCAACATCCAATCTTTTTCAGCAGATGGCTTTCAGCAAATAAATACACTCGACCTGCCAAGCTTTGTCCTGAAATACAAAAGCTATCCACATTAAATCAGGATTTTAAGAGTTTTCATTTTCACATTGGGATCTATTTTTTGTTCATGAACCATAATATGAGATGACAAGCGAGCTCTTATTTATTTAAATTTACATTATGTATCTCATATCAGGTGCAGATTTTAGAAGTGGGAGGTAGAAGCAAAAGATTGTGAATGGGCCAAACTCAGCTCCATTTTTTACAGCGCCAGTTCTCAAGATTTATAATTAGTTAAGCAACAATAATCAGCTTCCCTTTACCTCAGCCCACTTTGTATTAAGGACCTGTCCACCTTTGAGAAATATAAAAGTGTTTTAGGAGCTTTTCTAGGGGTAAGAGATAGTCCAAATGGCTCCCAGAACACACACAAATGAACTGAGGAAGGAAATATTTTTTATGTCCACCGCATGAGATTAATGTATCAAAACCAAACCACACCAACCAAACAAACAAACAAGAAAAATCATCCAAGACCATGTAAGATTCTTGTAAGATCTGTAAGGCAGCACCGAAAAGCACAGTATAATTCAGTGGCTGGCAGCTGAAAGTTAAGTTTGGAAAATTCAAGAGAGGAATGAGGTTTTGAGATTTTCAAGTGAGGTTAATTACCAATTTAAAAAATCCACACAGGATTGGAAATTCTCCATCCCTCTGCTGGCTTTTATTTCTGGTCCCTTTACATTGCTAAAACATCCAGGTACTTCCTTTCTTGCAACTGAATCCCCAAAGACTTTTCTACCATGTTGCCTGCCACCACAGTAACAGGTGGGACTTATCCTTAAGAAGTCTGAGCAGATCCAAATTCATGTTCAGATTTCTGCTTGTTTACCCAGACTGCAATAAAGTGCCAAACCTCCTGAAAATCCACTCCTCTCACCACCATCCCCAGGCTCTCTGTCATTTCCTAGGACCACCTACAAAATTACTTGCACTTTCCTCAGTCTGTTGTGAACACCCACTCATTTGGCAAAACATCAAAACACATATTTACCTTGACAGTCATTTCTTTTCTCTCTCAGACCTGCTTCATTCAACCCTGCACTTGTCCCAGCTGAGCAGATGTATGGTCTTGCTGGAAAGTTTCCTCCCCCTCCCACTCCACTTTCACCCTTTCTGTCCCATGATCTTCTCTGTGGCTTTTTTTTGTTTCCTGAGTTCTACCAGGGATCCTATGCTACATCTTTGAGAACTACAGGAAATGTTATTTAATTTCCAGCAAAAGGTCTTGCTAGAGGATGGAGAAACTGAAGATAGAAAATTCTCTTAAATTGTCTACCAACACTTGTGCAGAGCTAAATAAGAATGTGCATACATCATTGTTACAGGAGAAAACACATTATGTGAAATTCTGCATTGTGTGTGCAAAACTTTCCCTTTTAAGAATGAAAGGAAATGAATATTGACATTTGGAGTGACAAACAGAATTGTCTCTCTGTACCTGATTTGTCTTAATTTTTAATGAATTATGGAAGTATTTTGGTCCTTGTATATCCCAATCCCATAAAATTTTTGCATTTCACTGTATCTTATGATAATTTTATTGGATATACATTTTCAGCATGCTATACATGAATACATGAAATATGAGAAGTCACCCTAACACACAGAGACTGTGTGTGTTATCTGTGTGCATCTGTAGAGGTGAAAGTGTGTTGAGCTGGCGTGAGCAGAAGCCAAGTCTCAGGCTCCCACAGGACTCTGATCTGCAGACAAGTTCCTTTCTTGCTCAAAAGATCTCCAGGGTGGGTTTGCACATGCACAGCTCAGACAGGCAAAATCACAAGTTCCTTTATTCAAGTAATGTTTTCTATTTGTTTTTAACAAGCATACAACTTCATGTCAGAGGGGATATATGTACCTGAGAGACGTTTTCTTAGTAAAAGGTTTTACACACTGAGGTCATAATTTGGAGGGGAGGGAGTAGGTTTAAGGCAGCCAGTAACCAAACATATAAGAATACGATCAAATGAAGTTTTCAGAGCAATACACTGGGTTTAAATGGCTCTGTACCTGGAAGGTCCTGTAACCCCAGTATGGGCGTGCATTGGGGTGGTTTCTGGGCTCCTGGTTAGACCTGCTCTCATTTTCAGCTCAGAGCTCTCAAATGCTGCTCTAACTTCCACCAGCAAGAACAAGGGGCCAAACTGCAGCTGAGGGTCAAAAATGTTCAGGTTTACCCTGGACATACGTCTCATCCTCTCACCTTGCCTGGCCTCCTGGCACTGAGAAAAGAAGAAAGGAGCCCTCTGACCTGTGCAAACATCAGATAGCTTCTCTCCAGAGCTGACTTTCCCAGGCAACGCAGTCTTAGATCAGGTATTTGTTGTGCAGAAGACACTTGAGGTATAAAAACATTGTTACACACAAAGCAGAGTCCATGTGAACAATTATCTCAGCTAATTCAGGTGTAAAGGCAGACAACTTTGATGGGTACAGACATGGCAGAGCTCCCTGGGGACCAAAGCTCACTGGATATGACCCAGCCCTGTTCTGGCAGGAACTGAGCCGAGTCAGTATGATGGTTCTTAAGACAGCAAACACCCACTGTTCACATGGTGATATATCACACAGAAATTGTGGAAATAACACTGATGCACTGATGGAGTCTCCTCTGGGTTTAGCTAGAACAAACTCTCTTCTCTGCTCCATGTTCTTCTTTAGAAGTTCAAACAAACTTTGAGACCAGAGCAGGCATCCCTAGTGGTGTGATATCAAAGTGAATTCTCAGTGATACATTTTTAAGAGATTTCTGAACAGTTCTCTGTAGAGCTATTGGTGTACAGCACTTCTGTCAGGGTAATGTTCTTGAAAGAAGAATAGAGACTCTGTGGATTAATAGAAAAATAGTTTCTGATAGAAAGCAAGCTCGCCAGCAGAACTGTGAGGACTTGGCAAAGGACCCCTCTTGTCTCCATCTCCTTTTTTTCTTCTGAGAAGACAAAAATATTTTTAATAATAGAAGTGGGAGGTCAGACTCAACAACCAAGGCCCCAGCACTCAGCATCCTTTTATTCAGTGCTGTAACCTTTCTTCCAACACCCCAAACACAAGGGCACCCACAATGACCGATTCCTTCCACATAGCACTCTTCCAACACAGGAAAGCAAGTACAAAAACTGGAGTCAATACAAAAAGTAATCTAGATCACGTGATTAATAACAATGATGGGAATTCAAGTGATTTTCCCCAGACCTCACAGTCAGTGAAGGAGCAGCACAGCAGATGGGCACTGCAGCAGGAGAGAAGCAGACCTGTGGGAGAGGGACCTTCCAGGGCAAGGGAGCAGAGGAACCATGGTGCTGCACTTTGCATTCTTGCTGCCCTCACAGCAGTGCTGCAGCTGGATCTTGCAGGGGAGGGAGAGCCTGTTTCCAGCCCATTCATCCCCCTCCTTGGTGTATCCCTAGCTGTCAGCCAGGATCAGTGTTTGCAATTATTAAAAATGGCCTATTTAGAAACATATAAGAAAAACTGAGGTAGGGAGACAGGTGTGTCTTGAGATAATCAATGATCATAAAGAAAAAGAATAGCCCAGAGTATTTTAAAGGCTTCTAGCAGGTGCTTTACAGTTTAAGGCAGATAATAGGAATTGCATTCCAGTTGGATGTGTTTAAAGCAGAAAAAGTCACTGAAAATGACTTTTTGATTTTATTTGACTTTTTTTTCAGAGCTCTCACTACTTTTTGTCTGAAGAGAGTGAAATCACCAGTAAGGCTCCTCTCCGCCCTTTATTCTAGAGAAAAAGGACATGTTTCCCAACTTCAAATTAAGATATCATGGCAGGAGCTCTATCTGTGCAGTGAGAATGGAGAGAGAGAACATGTCTGGGAGGAGAGACCCAAGTCTTTCTGTCAGTTATTCAGGTTTGAGTTCCTCAATGCTCTGTGACCATTTTCTGAGACAGCAGTGTGCTAACTGTAAAAGTTAGGAAGTCATCCTTGTTTTGCAGACCATTAAGTTTTGAACTTCAGTGCTACATGATGCCATATTTCTGGTTTTATTTGCTACAGGTCTGTAGACCGGCTTTACAGAAGTTTGCAGAAGCAAACATTGATTAATGAGACAAGGCAGTAGGCAATGAAAGCAACAAATGGGTGGACTCAGGAGGACTGACTCTTGAGAACCAATTAATGTGTGGACATGCCATCTGGGCTGGCAGCACACAGGGTAGTTCACTACCTGCTGCCACTGCTGGCACTGCACCAACAAGAATCAGAGCATCTGTCAGTCCCCAGGATCTGTAACAGAAAACTGCAGCACAGAGAGCTTCAAAACAAGCCTTGAACATCAAAACTCTCTGGTAAATCCCTAGAAGAAAAAACCTTAAGATAGTGTGGAAATAATTGTATTAAAAATAAAATATTAAATTTTTTCCTCTGCAAAAGAAAGTTTCATAAGCATGACCCTTTCTCTTTCCCCTTCAACTGCAGATGCAACTCTTCTCTTGAAATTTCTTTTGATTGTCTTAATTGACATAAAAATTGCATGTTTTCTCTGTGCATGTCTTAAAGTAAAACTTCAGATTTTCAGCTACAGGCTTCACACTTCTCTCCCATTTCCTCCAGTTCATTTTAGTAAGGTCAGGATTCTTTACAAGAAGGTGCTGAATCAGTTAGAAAAAAATACAGTATGAGCAAGCCATATCTCACTTAACTGCTTGCCATTGGCCTTCAAGGACTTCTCTATTGAAAAATAAAATTTCTCTAGCATTGCTGGTTATTTCACCAAAATAGGAATATCACTATTCCACCTCCCTTTTCCTGCTGAAAGAAACACAGTCTAGATATGAGCTGCTGGCAGCAGTTGACACCATCAGTCTTAAAAGGCAAAAATTGATTTTGCAATCTCACAGTCAATCACACAGAAGCAGCGAGATAACCAGGGCTATCTTGTGGTCTTGTGCCCTCTAGAAACTATTATTGCTTTCAGTGACAGGTTTTTATGGGATGGGAAGTGTAAAATCAGGAATCGGTGTCAAAAATTAGGATTTCAGGGCTTAATCACTGTAATCTTCATTTCAGAAGATATAATTTGACTTTCACTTGAAGACAGCTGTATTGCAAAAAGGCAGACAAATCAGAACTTTGTGAATAAATTAGAAAATAAAATAACCAAATTAACATGTTTGCTCCTCTTTTTCCCATGCTTCATCCCTTTGACTTTACTTTCTGAAATATTAGACTTATCAGCATATAAATATAAGCTTAACAAAAATTGACTTGGCCCTGCAAGCTGTGCCTACACTAAGATGAATGAACCCAGTGTTATGAAGGGTGTTTTGCAGGTCCTGCATGAGCCCTTCTCAGGGCCTAATCCAAAATATTGGATTCTTCTAAGATACTAGAAAATATTCTGTAGCTACAATAGGCATGTGATTGGGCTATCAATGAAGAAGAATGTCTATATGATTGGATTAGAGATAATTAGTCTGCAATATTTGCTTCACAGAATGAATCATAGAAAACACAGCTTTCAGCTGAGGTGTTTATGTCTGTCTTATGCATCAGCAGGCTTGATCACAGTGGAACTTTAATGAGACATTTGTGTAGAGCAGTTGAAGTTGTCTAATGATAGACTTTTCTAGGATCATCTTTTGTTCCCAGTGGGACCTGGCTCATTTGCAGAATGCTGTGGCTGCAAAGAAAGGATTAGTTTACCTGTCTGCATTACTGAAAGCTAACATGACTGAAGGCAGTGCCTCCTTGTACCTGCCAAGAAAATTCTTTCCAATTAGACATTAAGTTCATCTTAAAGCTTTAATTGTTGGACATCCAGAAAGTGTTTGATTGAAGTTTAACAAAAAGAAGAGATGCACCTGATAGACGTTTGTGTGCTTACTGAAAATTAGAAAAAAAATTGAAAGCTTGTGCTGTTCTCAGGCAAGAAAACCTGCAAGTTTTATCTGAGTAGATTCTGCCATTCCATGTCTTCACAAAAAAGACATCATTGGGTGAAGACACCATGGGTGCACCTTTCTTATACACAAACTCTTGACCAACTCATAAGCAACTAATTTTGCTGAGATTACTATAACAAGACAGGCACCCACAAAGGAAGCTCCTGCGAAGAGAGATGAGTGTGGGGTCAGGTAGGCAATTGAACTCTGAGATGTCCTGACATGAGATGTCCTAAAATAGTATTCGAAGTGGTCATCAACCCAAGATGGGCTTAGAAGATGGAATGGTAGACCAAGAGATGGATGCAAATCAAATGTCTACAAAAGCTGAGTGCCCGGTCTACAGTGGCCCTCCTCCCATCAAAATGTTGGCCTTACTCTGGTAAGCCTAGAAAACTTTTTTAAGAACTAGAAGGGAGATCTTACTGCTTGGTTTGCTCCAGCATCCAGGCTTTTTATCCATTTTACCATCACTCCTGAAGTTCTGGAAACAAAATCCGAACCTATTGTGAGCACCAGTAATTCCCAACCCAAGGACAGAGATTTTAAGATGACTAAACTCAATCTAGTTGAGACCCTATAAACATCTGTCCTAAGTGAGGCCCTTTGAGCTCTCCCAGACCACAGGCTGCACCAACACCTCCCTCTGAGTGGGACACTCCTTGCAGCTCACAAACCCTTCAGCAGGCAATATTTGAAAGCCATTGCTGATGACAAGCCTGAGGCTGATACCCCACAGGACATTCTTTAAGGTGCAACCCATGCCTGAAGAGAAACACAAAGGATTTGATGTATTTCACCAAACTCAAGGTGAGTTTTTGATGGGTACCTTTGAGCACAAATAAAGATCTATACATCTCTGAGTCTTTTGCACCCTTATCTTTATGTATCAGTGTCCTTTGCACTCTTATCCTTTCCTATCTCTTGTCTCAATATAAATAATCACAATTTTTTTCCAATCTGATTTTCTTATCCATTCTTCATCTATGTGGAGTAACAGAGTGAACCTTGTCATCGAGGTCTGTTAAGGTTTTACTTTCATAAATTCCCATTAAAATCTACTTTTTGTCAATCACCTTGATGGTGATCCTTTAAGTGGCCAAAATCACTCATTTGTAATACAGGTCAAAATTACTTTTTTAAGTCAGTAAAATTTGTCCAGTATTGTCACTGTGAATTAGAAGATAATCTGTTAAATCACTGAAAACTTTATTATGAACAGTTAACCATCATGACTCTCATTCATTCAAAACCACATAGACTGGTGTGATGGTGAAAAGACATGGAAATCCCAGCATTGGCATTGATTGCACAACCATGATAATAAACCTCTAGGCACCAATAGCTATTAGAAAAAAGACAATCTTGAAGAGAAATTTGCATTAATGATAATGAAATCAAAAAGCTCAGAGTCCACTACAGGGTTTCAATCAGTCTGCCAAACAATTTAGCATCAGATAATCAGTACATTATTTCTGATGCACTGGATGAAAGCTGATATCTGCCTAATTATTGAATTGACAGGCATGTCTTCATGAAGAGCAGCATACTTCTACAGAAGGTCCCTAGCTGATGTGGAAAGAATAGTAATACCCTATTTTGTAGCCAGAAGCTGCTTAGGTAAGGAAGGAAATTCCCTATGTATTGGCTTTTAATGTTCCTCTGAGGAGACCCAGGAACATCCATCTCTTCTTGACAAGTGATAGTATAGAGAAAAATAATCACTAAGCACATTTTCATTGCCACAAAAGTCAGAAAAAACTCTCTGCTAGGCTTGATAGAGAATGAAATTCTAAAAGCAAGAGATTTCATGTGAAAATTCTCTATCCCCAGTAGGATTCTGTACCATAAAAATCAGCAGTTGTAGCGTCCCAAGAAGTTATTTTCAGATCATACGGAGTGATCTCAGAGATAACCAGGAACAACATATGTACTGATTTAATATGAAATATTTTAATTGTTCCAGGAAGAAGAGTAGGATGCCGATGTCACAAGCTTATTAAATATAGCCTTTACATTGAACAGGAGTACATTCATGCTTAGATAAAGTAAGAGGTGCGTGGCAGATTACCAAATTGGGAAAAGCAGTTGGGCTCATATCTCCCCTACACTGCCACGTCCTGTACATTCACATCCAGCTCTCCCTGCAACCAGCACCTCCTCCAGCATTGATTAGGGCTTGCAACATGTTCGTCACTTGTCTATTCACTTAGTCAGTCCCAGCAGGGGAAATATTTGCAGTGGGGTGTCTTCTGTAATAATCCAGCTAATATTTAGAGTCTGCAGACCACTTTTTCCCTCTGCTGTAGAAGTTCAGTTGTGCGTGGGTGGAATTCATCTTACCCAAATATAGTCCACAGAAAGAAATAAGCACTGCTGGGCAAGATTTTTCCGGTCTATTTTAGGCACTGACCTCAGGATGAGATTTCTGTCACCAAGCACCTATTTCTCTTCTCTGACAGTACAGTGAGCCTGTGATGACTCACTCAGATGTAGGAGTCTACAGCTGGTCTGATGAATCCTGCCTGGAGTCTCTTGAAGGTAAGGGCAAGACCTTGGACTAGAGGCAAACTCTTGCGAAAAGCAAATGTAAAAATTAGATGTGAGTAGCAGGCCAGACTGCTGAGGAGATAAACTATACCAGGACCAAGGCATGCACTTACCTGCTGATGGTGGATTTTAAGACAGCCCCGGTACAAAACATTCTGTGATTCAGAAATACCTGAGCTTATACCTGTTACATTTAATCTTGTTCTGTTGTGTTTTTGTCTGAGTTATCGTTACACATTGCTAATTGGAAAGTTTGATGTTTCAGGGATTAACAAAGACTTGCTTAAATTTGATGGCTGCTAATAAAGACAAAATTCATTAATTTAAAAGGCAGTAACTGTTCCTAAATAACAGCTTACGTAGATGAGAGATAGATGGGAGAGTAGGCCACTGAACCACAGCAACACAGGAGATGGAAACTTTACCTGCCTGGTAAGTTTATCTGACTGGAATTTTCACAGCATCTCATTTGTAATTACCTTCATCAATGTCTCTAAAGAAACCCTTTTTTAAAATACATATATTTGAAAAAAAACCAAACAAACTACACATTTCTGTTTATTTATCAAACTATTATCTTAAAATGTTTGAATGCACTATTCCAATATAATTACTTGGGTTTGGGTTTGTTTTTTGGAGTTTTTTTGCAGGGGCTGAGGGTGGGGGGGGGGGGGTGGTTTTTTTTTTTTTTTTTTTTTTTTTTTTTTTAAAATTTTTTAACTTCCATTCTGTAAAACTGCAAAAGCATCTGTCTTTCATGTTTGTCAATTTTTCCAAAATGTTTTTATATAGACTGTGTCATTCTCAGCACTCATCAAGGATGTCACTAGAGCCAGCAACCTGAGCTGATTGTAGACAAGCTGTTCAAATGAGAAGTTTCTGCCACAGGTAAATAAAAAGTATCACAGTAATCTAACAGATTAGAAATTCCACAAGACTATTGACTAAATAAAAGGCTTTAGGACTATTATCCAAATCCAAACAGTAATGAAAAGCCTAGAATTCCTGAGAGGAAAAATACCTTGAGCTGTCTGTTCTTTCAGAATAAGGATGAGTATATGTCCTGAATGGTAACACACAATCTACATTGCAAGTACACAGAATAGAAAACATTTCACACAAATTCAGAATCATGTTCTATCATTAAAATCAGAATTCTGAAAACATATAGGAGTTTCTTTAGAAAAAAAGTTGGAAATCTTTGTGCAGATACTGTGCACCTTTGCCGTATTCCAAGGCACAAAATTCTGTTTTGGAAAGCAGAAGCTGCAATCACAACTGTAATTCCTCTTCCTCTAAAACTTCATTGCCATCTCCATGAAACTTGAGGCATGGCACAGCCTAAGGTAGAAAGCTGAAGTCTGGAATCAAACACTGTAAAGTATTAAAAGTTATATTGAATAGTCAGTTGAATTAGCTTAAAAGTTTGCATCATTGTACATCCACACATGAGCACTAATTGATGTTCCAGTACTATTAGACAAAAAATCTGATCTATTTCTTCTTATTTTGGTCATGGCACTTTCTTCTCCAACTGTACAACATGAGCAACACTCTAAAATCAGTGAGCACTTGTTTTGTAGCTGAAGAATTTGGCCTCATTTTTAAGGAGTTTTCTAAGGCTTCTCTAGCTGCAGAAATTGGCCCACTTTCCTCACAGTCGAAATATCTGACAGAACGAGTATTTTTTTGCCACAGCCACAATACAGTTTGTAAGATATTTTTGTAAAGATTCAACTTTATTTCTCTAATTATATATTTGAGAAGAGCATGGTACTCCAACTTAGTTCCTAAAGCCTTAAGATTGTTACAGCTGCTTATTCCAAACTGGACTATATTCTCAGAAATTTTGGAGATAATCTACAATCAATTGATATTATTTGCAGAGTTTTGAATAAAACATTGGATTCATTTGCATGCTGAAAACCGAGTGCTCATTGCACAAGCATGACCATGTCAGTGCATTCAGGTCTGTTCACTCAGCTATAGGTGTCAGTAATTGAGGTTTCTTCTACACTAATGAATATTGGAGTTAAATGCTTTAATATTTGTTTCATGCTACTTTGTTTGATGCTTTTATTAACATTAAAAAATTGGAGTTGTTGAAGACTTGTAGTAAAAAAAATTGTCTCTTTTGACTGCTAGGAAGCAGTGGATGGGAAGGGAAAAAAACAGCCATGAAATATAGAACAAAAGCATTAAGCTTGTACTTGTTAAAATCTATATACAGTTTTGTGCAATTATTTCACAAGCCACCCACTCACTCTCCTGTCTGTGTGTGTATTTTCCAAAATGAAGTCTTCCCCGCTGGTTTTTAATATACATTTCATTTCACAATGAAATTTTCTCTGAATTTCTTTCCTGTAATTCCATATTTTACTGGCAGTTATCACATTCCTGCTTACATTCCATTTAAGAAGAAAAAAAAAAAATAAGAAAAAAGAAGACATGAGAGGGGAGAAGGGATAAGAGAGAAGGCTGAAGGAAGAAAGAAGTAAGAAGGAAAAAGAAGAGGGGAAAAAGGTAGTTTCATTAATAATTACTAAGATTTTAATGTAGCTGTGTTTTCATCTCTTACAGGAAAAAAATACAATTCTATACATGACTTTTATAGAATAGCACTCCAAGGCAAGCACTCCAAGGCATGGAGTTCAATATTGATGTCACAATATTTTCCCTTAGAAAATTGAATTGAATGGATTCAGCACAATGCAATATTGCAACATTCACTTATAGTCATCTTTTATATTTTTCCTTAGCTGAAAAGAGCAAATTATTCTGTAGAGCTGAATCTAAATACAAGACAAATGTATTTATTGCACTTGCTTTATAGATGCACAGGTAAATTACTTTGAATGCCCATGTAACAGAAAGCGATTTGTTTAAATGGAAAAGCTTTTGTGTTTTTTCTGTGAGACATGAAAATATATCACTAAATACATGATTATGCTAAAGTAAGAGGTATTTGAATCACACAAACATGCCACATCTCCTGAACGGGCAGGGCTCTTTTATGCATTTGCAAATACTCACTATTTCAGAGGTGTGTCTAATCCTAACTCATATTCTTTTTCAGTAATACTTCCCAAGAAGCAACGCTTTTAAAGAAGCTTTTAGCTAAAAGTGAAGCCTCGTTGACAAAAAAGCAGAAAGCAACTCTGTGTTTTCATTAAGAGCTATATTGAAAGTCCCCAGATTTCATAAATTGAAATATCTGTAATCATGATCTGACCCCCCTGAGCTCACAGTGGGCAGCAGAGCAGAGCAGGGAACTCAGCCCAGCATTCAGCCATCTACACTTCAGCAGCCACAACCCTGTCAGCAAAGACTCACACCAGGGAAACTGCCTAGGAGAGAAATAGTAATATTTAGTCCACTATAGTACAATTCTAACACAGCTCTTTTACTTTCAGGGCTCAAAATCCTATCTTTGCATCTGGTTTGCTTTGAAATCACTTGCACATCACAGTGATTATTCTAGGCATATTCTCTGGGTCTTAGAAACCACAACCAAGAAAATATCAATATTTGACAAACACTTAGACATGTAAATGCGCTTTAAAATCTAGCCCTGAGGCTTTTTCCCGTGGCTCATGTCAGCTGGTTCAGCTCTGTGCCAACAGAAGTGTTAACTGGCTCCTCTGGGTGTGCACATCAGCTGCCTTCTGGTCAGTGGAGCCATTCCCTGGAGACACCCGGAGCAGTGCAGACTGTGTGCCAGCCTTCTTTTCCAGGCAGAAATCAATGCCAGTGATAATATGTTCCATTAATAAAGATAATGCCCAGAGACTTCATTCAAAATCAAATCATTAGAAATTATATTGATTTCTTTCTGAAAGAGAATAAACCTGAGAAAGAGCTTCCAAACCCTACACTGTAACACTCTTTTCTACCATATTCAAGAAGTTAATACAAATAATATTATACTGTCCGTGTCAGAAGGGGATAGGCCTGGAAATAACACTCTTCTGATAAAAGGGAGAAACAGGGCTTTTTGGTTTTAGTAGTTTTGGGGAAATTACCTCTATGTAGATTTGAACACGTTAACAGCTAGTAACGTGGCAAAACCAAATATAGATAAATATCAAAAGCCATTTCTAGTTTTAAAGCTACCCCAGTTAAAAATTACTTGAGTTTTATGGTCAGATTTTTTGAGAAGCATGTTCTTGACAAATTTTTGGGGACTGCATTGAGTATCGATGTAGAAAGGGAAAAATTAGCAAGAGCAAGCAGTAAAGTTCCTAATGAAGTCTGTAAGGGAAGAGGGAGCTGCCTTTGCATTGAAAAGAATGTGAATTGTTCAATAACTTTTCCTTCAAGAAACAAATATGCAGTGAAAGAGGAATGACCACTATTTAAAATAGTTTAACTCCACTTCTAAACACTTTAAATCTGTGAATGTCATGAAAAGATTATTTTGCTAGTTCAAGTTAGTCAGGAGGAAAGTGAGTCAGGAGGAATGTGAGAAAATTCCTGTATTATGTAGATGTGCATGGGGTTAGCCCTGTCTGGATTCTAGGCACCCAGCAAAGTCACTTTCTTCCTCTCCTATTCAACTCTGTGGAGGAGAGAAAATATAATGAAAGGTTCATAGGCTGAGATAAGGATTGGGAGATATCACTCACCAAACACCATCACAGCACAGCAGACTTGAATTAGTGATATTAATTGAATTTATTACTACCAAAATCGGAGCACGATAATGAGAAATAAAACAAAACCATAAAAAAACTTTCCCTCAGCATTCCCTCATTACCAGCTCTACCTCCTCCCCCCCGGAAGTACACATAGATAGGGAATGGGAGTCATGGTCAGTTCATCACACATGGCTCCTGCAGCTGCTCAGGGAGAGGAGCTGTTCCCCTGCTCCCCTGTGGGTCCCTCCCATGGAAGAGAGTCCTCCATGAACATCCCCAACATGAGTCCATCACCCAGGCAGCATTCCTCTCCAAACTACTGCAAGGGGGTCACTCTTCCATCTTGGAGCTGGCTGGAGTTTGCTCTGCTGGACATGGGGGAAGTTTCTGGTAGCTTCTCACAGAAGCCACTCTTGTAGCTCCCCAGCTACCAAAACCTGGCCATAAAAGCCCAATACAAACCTGAAATTTTCTTGATTTCCTTCTTTGACAAATATGCAGAGAGGAGCAGGGAAATATTCAATGAACACAATCTTCAAACAAAGGTGAAAGGAGCTATGTTATCACTCTGTGAGACTGGAAAGTTAATGCACAACTTTCTGGTGTTCTGTCTTGTTTATTCTTCCCTGTAATCAAGTGACTGAAACCATTAACCATAGTAATAAAAAGGAGAGAGTTTAAACTTGAATAAGATAGTAAAAATGAAGGAAAAAAAAAGAAAAATCTTAGGTAAGTTCATGTTGTCCCTGTGAGCTGGGATTGCAATAGATGAACTCCAGAATTTGCCACCTACATTTCTCTAAATAGCATTTCCTGTCTCAGACTGACCCAGTGGAACTCAGTCTGACATGCATCAAGAACTGAGTGGTTGAAATCTCAAGCGTTTCACAAGTTTTACTTTTGAGAATTATGGAGGACAGGTGGAAACAGAAACCTTGGAAAGTGGATTTTTTAAAAAATGGGTGGAGTAGAAAGGCAGAAATGTCAGTACATTACCCTTGTCAAGCTAGCACTAACACTCAAAATACTGCAAAAAAACTATTTTACAAGGCCCTAAAAGCCAGCAAATTGAGGAATTTCTCAAGGCCCACTGATGTCAGTTCATTTTGTGCTAAAATGGATCCTAAACACTCAAATGAAATAGATGTGATATGCTGTATTTTTACCTTAAAGAAAACATACTAATTTGACTTTGTTTTTGAAATCAGCTTGAGAAATGTCCTGTAGATGAGGGGTTCTCAGGCTCAGTTTCCTTAGTTAATACTGCCACTAATAGCAAAAAGTCTCTGACTGCTCTCCTGAGCAGCATTTAGGTAAATAGGAGGCATTTTGCTGTCTAACCGTAAGGGTTTTGAAGTAGCTTGAATACTCTCCTTTCCAGGAGGATTTTTTTTTCTAAATGACTGCTCTAGCTGAGATTTTTAGAAGCTATATACAATTGCCTGAAAACCTAATGCCAAGAGCTATCAGTGTTCACTGTCAAACTAGAAGGATGTCCTGTGGTTTCCTGCAAAAATCCATCCCGTTTCTGGCATTTCTCAGTATTTTCATTAATGACTCATACAAGAGCTGGGAGTGCTCCTTATGAGATTTGTATACAATCTGAAGTTTAATGTGAGTTTCAAGCTCTACAGGTGTAGAATTAAAATTCATCAGCTGGAGGAGCAGTCTGAAATAAATAGGAGGCATTTCAGCAAGGACAGGGTAAAAGGTAGGAATAGTCACCTGCCAAAATAGAAAACAGAAAACCATTGGATGAAATTAAGTTTCAGAGAAATTGTAGAGTTTGCTGTGTCATACACCTGCACTGTTCCTACCTTCCTCCTCCTGACATTTAGAACCAGGTGGGTTTTATGCAAGATATGAAGCAATCCTCACCTTCCCCCCAGCTTTGGCATGGTCTCAGCAGTAATCCTGCCTCTCATCCAGAATACGATAATTAGAGAAAGATGGGAGCATTGGCACACAAATCAGAGTGTGACAAGGATAATCAGAGCCCAAGGAAACATGGCTTGTCAGGGGCAGTTGAAAGAAATGCAGTTTTTTAGGCTAAAGAAGACTGAGACAAAACAACAATCATGCATAAAAGGCTCTTGCAATTACTTTGAGAGCATTTCCTGGTGAGGGACACACCTTCCAGGACTCTGTACCACTTTGTTTCTGGTAAACAAAGCAAGTATTCACCTAATATAGGCCTAATTCTGGGTACTGAGTGGATCCATTCTCCTCATCCTAAATGCCTAAGCAGTGTTTCTCTTTATGGGTTACATTGGATGGTGATGCACAATCAGTTGGAAAATGCAAGTGCTCAGTTACAGGCTGGTGAAAAGAAAATTTTTCCAATGTAATTCTGTATATGGAAAGCATCTTTGCCTCACAACATGCTTCACAGATTGCAGATAAAGAGGACACATAATCTGCAGACTCTTAAAGGTGGGTGCTGTAGCAGTGTAGTCAACTGATGGCAGAAGTTGTCTTTTTAGGCCTCAAATCCATTCCAGCTATGTACTTATTAAACCACTTCAAATGTATGGGAGAATGGGAAGACAAGGAGAATGAAATACATGGCAAGAATTTGATTACCAGGTGAGGTGTCTGAGACTGAGACCCACCAGCCTTTTCACAGAAGAGAAGTTCCAGGGCAAATGCTGCCCCTCAACACCTATGTCTGTCCAGCTGCAAGCCCTCCCACCTCCATTAATTTTGCTGAAGAACTGGTCAATGTGTATATTTTAAGGCCATGTTTTCAGGTACTGGGGATGAAGGCAGTGAGGATGAAGGTGAGCCTGCCCAACAGCTGCATCTCTGTCTCTTTTCACTTCTGTGGAGAGGGAACAACTTGTGACAATTGCACAGTAAAGAGAGTCGTGTCTCCATCCTGAGTTGTCTGCACTCTGCTGTCTCCTGCCTTCACATTCAATTCATTTTGTGTAATTGAGCAGCATTTGTTTGTGCTTCCTCTTGCCCAAGCAACAGACAGAATAGCTTTGCCTTCCATCTTTTGTAAAGAAAGCATTTGTGGTTTTGTAGATGATGTAGGCTTCTGAGGGGGGGAGAGATTAAAATTTTCCAGCAAAACAAAGAAGAACCTCTGACTAAAGCATTTAAATTCCAAGTGTTGAGAGAGGGAACAAAGTGTAAGCAGAAAAGAAAGTGCTTTTGCATTCCGGGTGCATTTCTCTGCAAACACTCCTCATAACCCTGGGCTTGAATGGCAGCCGAGGAGAAGCGCTGCTTGCAGCAGTGTTTATTACCACAGGCAAAAGCTTTTGCTACAGCTCTCCTTTTAACTTCTGCAAAAAACATTGTCAGTCACTGTGAAGACATTAACAGAAGCATCAGAGAATGTGTAGAATGTAAATATTTGTGTTGTGTCTGTAAAACAGACACACTAAAAAGGCCTGACTTCTCTGAAGTTCTTGGGGAGTGAACCTGAGAGCTGCCAACTCACTCGAGCAGCTCCCCCAGATGTCTGTGGGAAGGCAGCTTCTTTCTTTGGCAGAACAGTGTTAATCACAATGAAAGCTGACTATAGTGCAGGCAGTAAAGGGGCACTATCACAAAACTGTACATACATGCAAAGATCAGTACTTTCCCCCGTTTCATACATCACTTCCTAAAAACCCACCTGCAGAAAGGCTCTTGTCTGGCCATCTCTCATGTGGAAGTCTGTCCACACTGAGGCCTGCTACAAGAAAACATAAACAGAATGCTCTAGTAGAAAGACATAAAGGAATCTGGCACCTGTGCTGTGACCCAGCAAATCACTGCCAAAGTACCTGACAGATTATTTGAGGGGAAAGGATTAGCATATCTGATAAACACATGGTAGAAGAGCAGTTCCTTCAAAGGCTGGTTAGCAAATTTGATAGGACCTATTCCCCTCTGCGTGAAGGTTGGGCTTGATGATCTTGGAGGTATTTTCCAATCTTATCATGTCTCTGATTCTGTGAATATGCATATAATAATTTGCATATTGAGCAGGAACACTCTGGTTTGATTCAGCCTTGCAAGGTAAATGCCCCTGCCCTTTCACCACCTTGCCTGCACTACCCTTGGCAGAGCCTAGAAGATGCATTTCACAGGACTGACAGGCTCCCCACGGTCAGATGTCTAAAAATCCTAGAAGTCTGAGCTTGACTGGAATTTGCAGAAATTCGCCTTCCGTAAGTTTGCCTTGCAAGTATTTTGGGCTCAGAATCACTGGGGCATCCCCTTCATATTGCTGTCAAAATCAGGGAATATACCTGACATTTGAATCCAGTCCCATATATCTTCCAAAAAGAATATTCCAGTGCAGATAAAAACTGTCTTCATGTCAACAGATGAGTCACATTGGGGATCCTATGGGTTTCAGACCTGCCCAACTTTTCAGGGCTGATACCTATCAATCAGTAACTGAGAACACGTGCATACAAGATCTGTTTGCTTCAGGGGGTAGTAGACCCTCCCCCACAGAAGATTTTAAAGAATAGGCTGGACTCACATTTATCAGAAATGTTATAGGAAGAGCTGAGCTTGCTGCAAGACTACCTGATCTCTGCAAGCTCCTCTGAGCCACGCTGATTTTTTTTCAGGTCACTGGACAGAGCCTTGTCGGGCTTCATTTCAGATTTCTGAAGCTCTTGAGATACAGGCAGATTTTAAGCACATTATTTCCAAAGCAAACTTGAAGAAAAGGGTGGACAGGTTAAGTGAGCAGTTTGCAGAGAAAAAGCTGTGTGCAACTCTTCAGGAAATCCTTACATTAGCAGTGGAATAAACCCGTTCTACTTGCCAGGTACTGACAAGTGGGAAAATGCAAACAAGTTAAATGGAAAGGTAGAGATGAAAAGGGAGAGAGGCCACAGGGTCAGCTGCCTCAAAAATGTATTTACATTTGTCCTGCCACTTAGGAACAGGTCTGAAGA
The DNA here is from genome assembly GCA_025920805.1 of Petroica traversi. NCBI lineage: Eukaryota > Metazoa > Chordata > Aves > Passeriformes > Petroicidae > Petroica > Petroica traversi. The sequence goes on along the minus strand of JAHLSL010000015.1, from coordinate 24,084,673 downwards.
GGCTGAAGTACTCAGGTCTTTCACCTTAAATATTCGTGTCTGAGAAGCACCTCAATGTAACAGATCTCATTTAAATGATGCAAAACTGAAAAATGTGTGCCTCTTGAAGGTGCAGCCTGCAGTGTCCTCACAGAGCTGACAAATGAGGACAATGCAAAGATGCTGCCTACAAGGCCAGTATGATCCCCCAAGAATAGCTCCCCAGTGTCACTTCAACCCTTGCTGGGGTCCCTCAGAAGCAAGCTGAGAGCAGGACACTGCCTGGATAAAGCAATTTATCCACCCACTGTCTGCCACCTTTCCTATCTGCCAGCTCTTCCTCGTACTAACAACAGCAGAAGTAAGAGACCTCATCCAAAGCCAGGTGGGCATGGATTCATGTGATGGGAGGATGCACTTGTTCATGTCTGCTGGTGAAATGCTTTCAGTTTGGTCAGAAAAGAGGCCCAGTGAACTCCGTGGACAAGTAGGAACCTCTCCAGTAAAGGCCTTAAATAATTAGTTGAAATTGGACCATTCGCTTTATTGCAACAATTTTTTTCATTCAGTGTTAGAAGCAGTTGTTATATATAGAAAGGCATACTTCCTCCCTCAGCTAATTTTTATTAGCATACCAATTTTTCAGCCTTGGGGCCCAGATCTGATCACCTGCACGCTGATGGTACTTGTTTGTGTAACAACACTGGCTCTAACAGCAATAGCTCTCTATTCATGGTGGCATAAGCAAGATAGGAATCTGGCTCTCAAAGCTCTATTTAAACTTGACCTGGATGATTCATGCCTTTGAGATCTCAAAATGAGATTACTGCAAAGTGCTTTATAGTGGCCTGCCAAAAGGGCTAATCCATTCCCTGAAGCTAATGCACAGTACAGCACCTTGATTGTTATCAGAGGTGGGCAGAGAGGGATCTGCCTACTCACTACTTGTCTGTCAGCATTTTCTGTTTTTTAGTGCCTAGAAGAGGTCTACAGTTTTGCTTTTAGCTTTTAAAGCTATTAACAGGCTGGAAATTGATGTTGCCAAGGACATCTGTAAATGTGCCTTGGGGATGTATAAATACTTTATAGTATTGAATTGTTCCCCTTTTCGTTAGCCACAGGAATCCTATCAGACTGACGAGGGTAATTTCCAGTGATGCCTCTCAAACCCAACATGAAAACAAGATGGTGACTCTGCCAAGCCTTTCCCCTGGGCCACCCCTGTGAGATCAGAAGCCTTCCATCAGTCCTTCATGATCAGATTTAAATTAATTTCAATTTGGATCTTTCCACATGAGCTTTTTTTCTTTTGCTACAAAAATTGAAACCATTTCTATCATAGTAAAGTTCTCACATTAATTTTTTTTTTTCTGATACATGAGGATCAAAAGAGAAGCTCACACAACTTTGCCTTGTACCTACAGGCTTCGCAATGGGCTCCCCAGAAGCCACAAGTGCAGCATAGATGGCATTCAGCCTTTGTATGCCTGTGCAATGGTATAAGGCTTGATGTAGCTGTAAAAGCACTGGGAAACATACAGGAGGATAAGCATTTACTGCAATACAGATCACACAACACTGCTGGAGGTAGGTAAAGATCTGCAGACCTATTCCCCCCACCCCAGCACACATGATGACTCTCTGAGAAGCTTAAATTAATATGCATTTTATTAGCCCATATTCTTTAATAATATCTCTTTTAATAGGGACAGCTGGATCCAAGGCAATCCCATCAACCAATACTGACAGCTATGGCTATGATATTTACTGCCCTGATTCTTTCCTGCAATTGCAGGCCACTTGCCTTTGGAATTACTTGCCTAGTTTGGGGCTTCCAAATTTGAAATGTTTGACAGCAGGAGATTGGTGAGATTTGCCATCATTAAAAGGGTCTTGGAACAGTCACAGTCACTCTTGGACATATCTTCACTTCTACCTCACTGAAGGGAAGCAATAAACTGACACCCCTTAAAAGGTAGCTCTGATCCTTACACTGACCAGCAGTTTGCTCACAAAGGCTGACAATTCCAGGAGTTAATGATTACATTATCCCTTGCTAGGAAATATTAGCAGTGAACTGTAATATCCCCATGATTAAAAGTCAGTGAAAAACCTACCTAATTCTATCTCTATTTCACAAATGCCTAAATTTAGGAAAGACCATGCTGTCATATTAGTGATAATGTCAGGCATGCAAACTTTCCTTTCTTTACTCCCATTGATATTCTTCCTACTTCAGTCTTCAATTTGTTGGTTTGTTTTTTTTTTTTTTTTTTGTAAAGTACAAATCCTAAATTATTTTGATCATAATCTCCATTTCTAATTAGTTTTTAATCACAGAATACCTTGCTCCTGTTATGAAATAAGGATATTACATCACAAATTTTGAAAGCCAGTAAATGAAGCCTCAAAATTTTCTGCATTAGAAACCTTCAAGTGTATGTTTTGTTCAAAAAGTAATTAAAAGTAGTCTACTTGTTTGTTTGTTTATGGAATCATGTTTTGGATCATGCAACAGTCTTAAAAGAAACTCTTAGTTTTTGCTGCCTATTTGGCATTGATCAGGCCACATCTGGCAGTCTGTGTCCAACTCAGGGCTCCCAGGACATGAGGAAGCTCCACAAATTGGAGCAGGCCCTATTGCAGGCAGCCTGGGGCTGGTGCACCATTTATGAGACAAAGCTGAGGCTCTCCCTCCTCAGCATGGCCAGGAGCAGCCCTGGTGGCTGGGGTCTTCTGTCTATAAAGGTAAGGAGAAGACAGAGCCAGGCTGTTCCCAAAATGCAGAACAGCAGGACAGGAGGCAACTGTGACAAGGAGCAACAACGAAAGGGAAACTCCAGCTAGATGCTCGGAGAGAAAGCTTACAGGGAAGGAGATAAAATGTGAAAACAAGCACTGAGACTGTGGAATATCCAGCCTTGGAAATATTCAACACCATTAGCTCACTAATCTCTGAAACCAGCCTTCTGCACTGAGCAGGGTGTTAGAGCAGACAACTACACATGTCCCTTCTGACCTAAATTATTGTGCGACTTGTGTGATTCTGTGTATCTGACCTTTTAGCTTTAAGTGCTCTCTGAGATCACTATTTTGGGGAAAACAAAAGCAAGGGGAAACATAAATCTTCTGTCAAGAAAGCAATCACCGTCAATGAAGCCAATACCCTTCATGTAAGGAGCATGAAGGAAAACCCAAAGGTATATAGATATGCATGCATCCACCACAACCTAACTAAAAATGGAAATGGGAAAAAAACAACAGATTTTTAAAAGCAAACCTTATAGTCCTGTGATTTCAACAAGTCCAAGCAAGAAGGTAAGAGAGTTTGATCATAATTTTGGCATCATAATTTTTCATTGTTAAGTCCTAAGATGAGCCCTAAGACTACAGAGGATTCATACCCCAAATGAGTTGAGAGAAAGAGCTGTGAACTCTAAATGTGTGTAAGGGATTTCTGGAGGCCTGAGATTATCTCCAAAATGTTATTTCTAAGTGTTTCAAAACCTTTTTGGACACATCACTTTGTTAACCTGCTGTTCCCTTCCCCTCCCACCTCTCATTGTGCATTTATCTCTGGAAGCTGTTTCACACAGTTGTGCCAGTGTCAGTGTCTGCAAAGCAGTGAATGCACAACTCTCCAGGGAATGAATCACCTGCAGTAAGCTTTGACTACAATAGCAGTGACTTCAGGAATCCCAGAAATAGCCAAGGTCTTCTTAAGAAAAGAGAGACAAAGAAAAATACAACCTAGAAAAAAATATAGGCAAAATATAGGGTTGTGAAAACTTCTACAGCATCTCAGACTGATGTTTTTGTTTTCTACAGATGTTTCCTTTGGCATTCCTCTAAAAGAGTTTTGAGCACTCACTACATAATAGCTATTTCCAAGGCCTAGATGGCATTCAGAGGTTTTAAAATAACCATCTCTTATACAAATGATTTGCAGTTTCTTTCTCTTTAGGTTTTAAATTTTGTCTGATAAAGTCAAACTCTTACAGAACAGAATGACCTGACAGACCCTGGCATAATCCCCTCACATGGATGGATTTTTTCACTGTTAGCTTTCACATAAGTCACCATGAAAGAAGTTAAAAAATACCTGAATATATGAAAAACCTTATTCTTAAAGACAGACAGAACTAAACTTTAACTAAGCTTATAAAAACCACTCCTCAGTTCTTCTCTAAATTTAACAAGAATTTTAAAAGCAAGTGACTGTTCAAAGACAACTTCCACAATTTTCACGGCCTCTACTGAAGAACACAGAGATGGACTCAACTGTGCTCTGCTCTTAAACAGCAACACACAATGCACAAGATTTTTGAGAGGATGCTGTGTGTTCCAGGTACTGAGAAAATAGCACTGCTGTAGTTTGTGATAACCCTAAACCATTTGGATGTTCTCCTGTACTTTCCATACAGCTCTTGAAAGGATTTCTTCAGGTTTCTAGATGTCTTTTTGCATCCCAGGCACACTTCTTACATGTCCTCCCACTCTGAAGCTATTTATTGTACCAGGCTCTGTGCTTTTCTGCCTGAAATTTCACCACTTTCTGAAGATGGATTTTCCTATTGAAAAGACTCTTTCATGCCAAGAGAAGGTTAAAGACTTACCATGCATCAGCTGGGCTGTGGTAGCTTTACATGTACATGCTTTTAGTCTGTTTTAAACAGAGTACAATCTTCATAAAGCACGTCACCACTTCATATAGCCCATCTCTAACCATGGGTTAAACACATGCATGTAATTACTGATAAACTCTCATCATCTGCCAGTCCTCAGAGAAAATATTGCTTACCTGCACCTTGATTTATAACTAATTATTTGGACCAGTGTGGCTGGTGGCGTGGGCCGGACAGCTGACCACAGGGACGGCCGGCGGCTCGGCGGCTTGTTCTGAGAGCTTCCTTTTCATTAAGTCAGCTTCAGCTAGGGACTTCTTTTCCCCTCGCCGCGAGCTGGGCTTCCCTGGGATGGTGGCCGCTGTCCTAAAAACTGGAAAGCTGCTGAGAGAGAGAGTGTTCCTTTGCCTGGAGCCCCAAATCAGACACAGGACACGAGGGTCCGCTCTGCTTGGGCTCAGGGGCAAAAGACCCGAAATAGCCCAACATTCAGACTTTTATTCTGAGGGTTACAACTTATCTCATAACGGTACAGGGGAGGACACGGAGAAGGGTCAAAGGTCAGGATGCAGTCAGGAAGGAGGAAGGGAGGAAAGAGTGAGACACAAGATACTATTGTTAACTCAGGGGCAGGTGGGGGGAGTTCGACTCCCTTTCCAAGGCCAAACTAAACTCTACCTTCAGAGGGGCCTCACATTCTAGGCCCCCAGAAATTCTTCAGGGGATATGTCATTCTCTGAGCTTGAACCACTGCTACAGACCAGGTTATGCCATTGCCTCGCACTGGGGAGAAAGCCTGTAATCATTGCAGCTGTTTAGGTGAGCAACTACCTGGCAGCTTGAGCAAGGGGTTCCTTACAGACACTCCTGACAGCCATCATAACCCATCCTTCAAGAGCACTTGGTAACAAACAGTGGTTTTTGAAGATCTGACTTGTTTTCAATGTGTTTCCACCTGCTAGCTGAACTTTTACAGTTATGCAAACATGCTTGTTAACTAAAGAGCAGTTATTGCTTGCATGTCACTGTCCTGGTGCTTTATTATCTCAGAGATGACTTAGGAGCAGCTGTCATTTTTCCCTAATAGAGAAGATTTAGCAATTATTTTAGTCTGTGGGCTTAAAAGCCCTCACAAAACCCCAAGTGCTGTGTGCCAAACACAATCCAACACCCTTGCAGAGCAGGTATTTACAACAATAGAGGTGAAAGTACCTTTTGTTTAAAAGACTACTGAAAGAGATTTAGGCTCTATTTTTCTTTTATGTCCTGGGGACCATATCTTCAAAATAGCTAGAAAAAGGTACCTGAAGCTGTACTGAAATGTTCCTGAACTTTTCAACCCACTGGTTCTCCTCTTCCATTTCTCCGTCAACAAGAATTGGAGGAGCTTGAGATAAATACAACTTCAGAGCCCAGATTTCCTTCCCCCGTGGAGAAGCTACAATTATGCCTCTCTGATTAAAAGAAAGTCTGCAGCAGCCAAGCACTGATCTAGTTTGAACAGCCTAATGACTTTGCTAGCACATGGTGTTTGATAGCAATCTCCAACAGACCACTGATGACATAGATCTCTCTTTTTGGAGGGAATGATAAACCCCCCTGTTCCAGCTGATTAACTTGTACACACCAGGCCATGGTCCAACTGTTTCTCAGCCACCTGTGCAAGTGAAGTGAGGCTCTGCTCTTGCAGTAATTAGGCTCCTAATATTTTCAGGCTGATAAAAAACAGACCACCTCAACTAATGGCAATTTTTACATAATCCTTTTTATTTTCAAAGCAGCCTGTCTACCTTATATTGCATATAATCCACGGGTGTGTTTACTACCACATTGAACAACTGCATCCCCTCCAGTGTTAAGGTCTAATGACACAAGCAAAATCATGTCCTTATATTCCTACAGATACAATACATCTATATTGTAATTAGGAAACAACCGTGTCTTCATCTAGAGAGCAAGTAAGTTCCATTAGAACTTAAGTTCATGCAAATTTTGGGTAATTTTAAATCAGTTTTTTCTGTGATAAATGCTTTTATCTTATGATAGAAGTGGTTGGAATTCACACCTGTGCAAGTAGCTACCAACACATGGACAAGAGTTCTCACCTTTCCAAACATCAGTAACAATTTCTGTTTACCTTTGCATGGTTGTCTGAGCAAAAAGCCATGAAAAAGTAATCCCACAGTGACTGTGGACTGACTCATTCAATTCCTGCATGGCTCAAACATACGCAAAATATGTATAAAGAAGTCCCCTTGCAGGTTTTACTTCCTGGGCTTCAAGTTTGTGTTCTGATAATGTACTCACTTTCCATTTTTCCATATGAAAAATATGGAAAAAATCAGAATTGTGGTGTTGACGTGCTAGCTTCATCTTTCATTTCCATATCTTTTAATATAGAAATAAAATGAAAGCAGTCTCATGCTGACAACCCAAAAGCTATGGGGCACTAAAGGCAAATAAATGACAATCAAGCCTTCAAGTCACAAAGCAGATATGTTAAAGGCTTTGAGCTGCTTCTAAGGAGAAAATATTCAGTAGCCCTCTATTTATACAATTTGAAACACTATAAGCATTTTCTCTGAGGAATTTACTTAATTTAACCTTAGCAATTTACTAAATATTAAAAAAATAAGGTGATCTCAAAAATCATGCAATACCTAAGTAGTTATTAGTTACACAGTTGAACCTCAAGCGCTGACAGCACATTTTACCTCCCTAAAGCAAATTCTGAATTTACCTAATAAGTGACCAAGCTAACAACTAATTTGTTCCACAAATGGGAATGCATTCACATGCTTTGTAGAGTGCAAGGACAAGTGATATTCCCCAAAAATAAGTTCAAATACTACAGCTCCTGGCAAGGGAAGGTTTGAAACTCTGCCAGTTGCATGCAGAAGATAATCTAGCATGACTTGATTTCTAGAGATAGTAACAGACTGATTTCTTCCCCTGCAACAGATTGATCCAAAAACAGTCTTTTTGCCAATTTTTCTACTGAAGTAACTGGGGGGAAAAAAAAATAAAGAAAGAAAAAAAAGAGTTAAGAACAACAACAATGATAAAAAAGAGCAAAACATACTTAATTTGGAGAAAAGAGGAAGTTTGCAAGAAATAAGATTAAAGATAAAGTGAAGATTTTAGATATAGATAAAATTATGACTCAGGTATTACCTCAGGGGATTTTTTTCAACAAGAGATGAGTGTTAAAAGTTTCATTCTGGACCTGAGTTTGCTGCCTAATAGCTTAAACATTTACGTTTGGACAAAATAAATGCAAAATGCCACCATTTAAATATGATGTTATTTGAAAGCCTCACAGATGGAAGTAATTCCACAAAATATAAAGCAATTTGGAAACAAAAGCTGCTGGTTTACATCCCCAAGTGAGCATTCAGGCAGCCTGACCCAAACAATGCTGCTCAATTTAGCCAAACCACCTGATGGGGAGAGATGCCCTTTCCACCTGAGAAAACCCGCCTCCACAAAGTATTTTGATCAGTTTTTAAAAGAGCAAAAACCACAAAGCAAGATTTCCTTTGTCAGAAAAGACCTGCCCCTGTCCTGGGTAGATAACCAAGGAAAGAGGGTCAGAGGAGAGAATTCCCTTTGGGAGCCTGCCACGAAGTGGGAAGCTTTGAAATACCTCCAGGCTTGGTCACCCACAGCAGAAGGAAACCACTGTTTGCTGCCTATACCTGAGCGTGTGCACAGAGTGGAGCTTTTTAAGCAGCTGGTGAAGGCAGCACTTGCTGAGCCCCTGTTTGAGACCCTGCTAAGTTCTCTGCAAAGTAAAGCACTGCAGTTCGTGTTGGCACGTCTGCACTTTGTACTTGCCTGGCAGTTTTCCAGCTCACTTCCCACCCAGCCTGGAAGCCTGCCCGGAGTGTAGGATGCTTGCAAGCATCATTTGGTCTGTACTGTTTGGCTTTGTTGTCAGCAGTTGGGTTTAAACTCCACTGTACATCTGGCACAACTTTACAGGCTTATGCTGCTACCCACATTTTCTCAGTATCCCTCATGTTAAAGGTGGGAAGGGAAAGAAAGCCCTAGACTGCCCATGTTTGGGAATTTTTTTGTTCTTGTCACAATGGACATCATGACAGAAATCATTGTTTCTCTTTTCTCACTGAGGTATTTCCCCTGCCAGAACAGCAGATCATCAGGAGTCAATAACCAACCAAAACCTCCACAGACAGGTTCCATCCTCTGGCCCTTTCGTGGCCCCTCCTTTCCTTCACATGCACATTTTCTGTTTTTTCACATATCTCCATCCTTTCTCATTCTTCAGTCATAGAGTGTACCTGGAGGAAAGGAACAGGAGAGCTACCCTTCATTACTTGTCACCTGCAGGCACCTTGCTGGTCCCAGCATTGAGCTCCAGGCTCCATCCAACCACTGCAGACACCTGCCAGGAACAAGGGGGGCTTATCGCAGTCTGGTACAAAGACATGTGGGAAAAAAAGGTAAAAAGTGAACAACACCAATGCCAACTGAGAGCAGTAGCTGCATTTGGTTTGGTCGGGTGTTTTTCCATCAACTGCACAAGACCCATGACTTCATTGACTGGATCTTCAAGGAAATATAATTTACATATGTCTTAGTACCTGAGAGAGCTAGAAAAGACATGAAGAGCCCACCAAACCCTCTTTCAGCCCTCCAAGCTCTTTCTCTTCTTGGAGAGAAGGAGCTGAAGATGTTTCTGGCAATCTCAATCTTTTCATGCCAGTCTTGGGCATTTTGCCTCAGCCACGCTCAAAAACTTTTCTGCCAGTGGCAGGAGTTGTTGGGAAGCTCCAACAAAAAATTGTTTTCCCCCAAGGACATCCAAACTACACGTCTGCTCTCCTTCTTCTGACATCCTAAAACAAGGAGAAGTGGTTGTCCTGCTGCTCTAATCTAACAGTACTTCAGGGCAACCAAAATCCTCATCCTGGCTGGATGACCTTACATCCATTTCCTTATGGCTGCCTGACTTTCTGCTGCAGACAGAGATGGTTTTCCTCCACTCTTTTTTTCTGTCATTTTATCAACAACTTTTCAAGTCTTCAGTGGCTTATAACATCACTTCTGAAAAAAAAAAAAAGCCTCTTTCAACTGAAGCAATATTTCTGTAAACTATTTATAAATCTGTCTTTGAATTTAAGTGGCTGTAAATAGCCAGTGCCACAAACACAGCTGAGCCACATCTCAGGCTGAAAACAAGGGCTTTTCTCTAACCAGGGGGCCTCCAGGCAATGCTTTCAGTTTTCTAAGTGCCTTTATTTATGGTAGACAAATAACCAACCCACAGCCCCCAAATACTTTTTCTTTGTTGGTATGCTAAACCGTGCCTGATTTACAGCACACCTCAAATTTCAGTGCAATATGCAAGGAGGAACCAGTAAAATTCATTAACACAAATAAATTAATTAGCCAAGTAAATGCCTTTTTTCATTTGAATTAAAGTGGAGAACAAAGAGAAGTCTATCAAAATTTCTTTAAGAAAGGCACAGTGTATTCAATTAGTCTTTATGGAAATCAGGTGTAGCACAAGTCAGCTTTGAAGATTCTTATTTTTTGTGAAAAAATTATCAAGAGGAAACCACTGTGACTGTTCAGCAAAGCAGTAACTAACCTCTCCCATATGAACATTCATTTTGGCTTTTACTGATAAAGTAGAACAACTTCAGCTCTGACGTTTTTCACCAACAAACTCTGAACATAGTCCAGGCCAACATGATTTTCACTGTCACAGTTCCAGATTGCTGAGGGGCATGAAACAAGTCCCAGACAGCAAAAAGACACTTCCCAGACTGAAGGTGAGTCTCATAATAAAGCCATATGTCATGTAGCACACACATGGAGCACACCCATAGGGAGACAAGTAAAGCATGAAGATTTAGTCTTTTTTTATTGTTTTTACCCCACAAAAAACCCAAGGAGTCTCTGGCAGATGCCTTAGGGGGAAATCAGCTGAAAGAAGGCATTCTGCCAGCAGCCTGAAGTGTCATGGCTATCCCTGAACTTCCCATGGCCAGAATTAGGGGCTAGTTTCTCCTTTCCCACCACTGATGAACAGATTGCTTATTTATCCCTGCAATATTTATTTGGAGCTTCCTACCTTGCAGCTCATGTCAGTCTTCCAAATGCACATTACACTGTGACCTCACAGCTGTGCTGAATTCTGAAATGCTATTCTCTGTCAGCACGGGGATTAACAGAAAATTTAATGTGGATAGGCAGGGATATGCAATATCTGACAGAAGAAAAGGGTGCTAAAAGCAGCAACAGCTACAATACTGACCTGGGCTGGTGATGCAGAAGAGGAGAAATTTGCTTTCCACTGAATACCCACAGGGACCATCAAGAAAAAGCCACCACAAACATTTTGAGAATTAACAAACTCCACAGCAGGCACACTCAAAATGCAAGCCCTTCCCTTGATCCAACAATAATGAGGTTATTTGATCAAGACAAGGTTAAGTAGTTAGTAGTACCAGGTAAGGAATGGAAAGAATTTACTGTGTTATTCCACAGCCCTGCAGCAGGTTCTGCCCACATCTCTAGCAAGACCTGGGAGTTTGGAGACTGCTAGTGTCACCCCAAGGTTGTTGTGTAATTCCCCACATGATGATAGCTGCTCCTCTTTCACAGTCCCACATGCACAGTTTATTCTTTAATATTTTTGAAAATACCACAGCCTCCATTAGAAGTCTTAGGCAGGAAGCCTTGATTCAGCTCTTGTCCTTTCTGCATTTGGAATCAGGAAGAGCCATTTTGAGACACAAGGAAGAGCACATTTGTATTTATCTGAAAGAAAACTGATAGACCAGATCTCTACTAAACAAAGTCAATGGAACGGCACAGTTGAGAGTGTGATCCAATGTTTACAAACATACATTTTGTAGCCAGACTGTTTTGGTGCAGTTTCTCCTCCAGAAAGGGTAGGTATTCCCATACATCTTCATTTATTCTCCTAACAAACTTAACGAGGTATTTAGTGGCACAATTTATAGAAAGAAAAATTAATGGCATTGCATTCTCAGCTTATGTGAGAAGGAGCTGTCGTACTTCAGCAAAGCAAACAGAATTAATCTACCCACATATAGTAGAGTCCTAAACTAATTAAATAGGCTGCTTATCTCAGATATAAAATTCAGGCTTCATCTTTCAAAATGAGAGGTTTGAGGAGAAAAGAATATTATGGTCTACCAGCTATATATATATAAGTGTCTGAATTAATCTTTGGATGTCTCCCAGAGAAACTGAGAAGGTTCTCATGTTGTCTATATAATACAGAGAGCAACAGAAATTTTTATAATTTCTATTTCTTTAACAGGACCTTGTTCAAGTTCTCTGTGAGAGATAAGACTTTTCTAAGGTCACAAAGTTCTAATTTACATTATCAGTCCTAATACTGCAAACTGCATTGTTTTGAATTTAAATATCAGACTTTTTTTAGATGGCACATGCCTGATCATCTTTCTTCTGCTATGAGAATCAGGAGAAGCATGGTGAGAGTAAATTGAAGCCAAAGGAATATGTCCCCAATACTGTGTATTTAGCCAGTGTCGGATTGAACAAAGACCGAGTTCAAAAGTATGCTGAAAACTTACAGTAGTAATGAAGTGAGAGTTTAATAATTATAAAGGAAAAATTTCTAGAGATTTGGGAAGAAACTAAACTGTAAACAATCCACAAATAGTCTTTTTGTCTTTTATTTCCTGCATCTTCTCTGTGGTGCCTGGTACTGCGTTTTGACAGGAGTAAGTGACAATTGTATGTAGGTTCCAATATTTAATGTGCTGCTGAAATTCTTTCACTATTTGAAAGCAACAGAGTGAGATTTTAAAACTGCCTAAGATCTGAAAAATTCTTAATATCTTTTGCTGTTCCTCAGAGCTTTCAGCACTTCTTCAGCAACCAAACTGCACGGCTGCTGCAGGGATTGGCCCGGAATTCCTGATTGATGTGAGTGCCTTGTTTGTTCAGGTTTGAGCACCGGGTTTGCATCTTCCCTTGGAAGCTGACAGGAAAACTGGTGACAAACATTGAGGCAAATCCAGGGGTAGTCTTAGAAACATGAAGCAGGGAAGGAAACTGTAAAACTGCTTTTCAGTCATCTGGTACAAATTATTGTCATTTGTATCTGATCTGCCCATCACCTTGATGATCTGCAATCAAACAGTAACAACAGTTAAATATAGTGGTTTCACAACATTCTCTAGATATATGAAATACAGGCAGGTGTTATTTGGATGCATTGATTCAGCCACCTTGAGAGTTAACTGACCAGAAACAGTATAAATTGACTTAAGGAAAATAACAAAAATAGAATTTCTTACTGATGTGAAAACAAATAATAGATAAGAATAAAATAACTGCTTAGACACAGGACCTTAGGAAGAGGCTATGGTAAATAAATATATTTAAAGCTGTTAAAGCTTTAAAAATCAGAATGATATGGCACTTCATCATACAATGAAGTTTTATGTGGCATCCTCAGCAGAGAACTGCTCTACTACATTTGATTCATGAGTTACCACACAGAGCAAACTGAGGTATCAGTGTAATAGCTTCAGTAACACCATAAATATTAAAAAATCTGTGCTGTATTCAGACAGTTAAATAGGTTTAGAACTAGACATACCACCATTGGCATGAAATACCCACAGAAAGGGACTTGCTTCCACCTTAAATACTGTGAGGTAGCAGAGGGTATCAGGTCATGCAAAATAAAAGTTCTCAAAGAGAAAAGTGCAGACACACAGATGTCCAGAAGTGGAAGACAAGAACAAAAGGCAACACACTACAGCAAAACAAATATCGTCCTAAGAGATATCCTGGGGGAAGAACCATTAAGATGCAAAAATACTCAAGAATAATGTTTAAGTGCTAATTAGTGAGATACCCTCTCCTGCAGCAGCATGCAGCTACTTCTAGGTAGCTCATGCAAAATCATCTTAGAGTTATGCCCACTGGGAACAGGTGCTTCAATTAGAGGTTACATTTATAATGTAATTAAATACCTGATTTATTAAAAGGAATGCAAATCACCTCAGTTTCTAAGTGGCAGCAATGGCATTTAGAGCATGCTATGCAACCCTTTTGTTTTAGGAATTAAGCAACGTATGCCCTCGATGATAGCAGTTCCAAATGGCCCATTCTTCACTGGCCTCTTTAGAACCCCAGTGAGCATAAAAAGTGAGAAAGGGGATCATAACATTTATGAGAGACAGCTGGTATAGTCACAATAAACTGTACTTCCAGGAGGTTTTGGAGGTTTTTTAATTTCTTTTTTTATATCAAGAACTCAACAAAGTTATTAATTGGATTTTTAAAATATGTTTTATACAAAAGATTTTAATGTATTTTTTAGTATTACAACAGTTTGCAACCATAGTGGCTTGCCTTAGCTCTGAGAGCAGTCACTTCTTTGAGCTATTGTGCCTTTTATGCCTGTTCCTCAAAAACTCTCTGGTGTACAATTGAGCATCTGGTTGATGGCTACCCTTCCCATTGCAAGACCAATTCAGATGATTTGTTGTAACAGTAAATCCCATAATGTAACAGGAGATTAGAAGCAAGTAGTCCTGCAGAATTGCTAAAATACATAATCATTTGTACTGGTGTTTAACTCACATTCCATGTGATCCATTGTTAACAAAACTGCTGCTTCAACATGGGAAGTTATTTATGCATTGGATAGACATGCTGGGAAAAAAAGGCCAAGCCATACCAAAATATCCAATACTAAAATAAGACTTATATAAAACTAAAGGGTGCCATGTATCCTCTCAGGGCATTATTTACAAATATTGCTCATTTACAAAGGCCCTTTTTTTAAGTGAGAAAATGGAACAATCTCTGCCTGGAAAAGTTCTGAAACAAAAATAAAAACAAGGTACAAGCACTGAAACAGCACCTCTCCTCACCAAGCCCAGGAACAAAACATGGCAATCCCTGTATGCAGTGACACTACTTCAATCCAGAGTTCCCAGGGTCCCTGGTGGAGCAGTTCTCACCTCAGATTGTCACCTTTTTTCTTTTTGTCTGGGAGTGAATCCTTCCAGGATTGAAGTGCGTGGCTCAGTGGCTGCTCACACAGCCTCCAGTGAAGTCAGCTGGACTGATTTTGTATAGGTGACACTCTCCCAACTTGCTGCAGTGTTAAAGCCGAATTCTGCAGTCTGCCAAACATGATAAGGACATCTTTCTTAATGCTTTCTGGTTTAATTTTCAGCTTGTTTACCTGCCTGTTTTTCCTCACTTGATTGCTATTAGATGATTTAATAAGAACGCAAATAACCCTCACCAAAACAAGATGGAAAGGTGTCCTGGTTAAAATGTTTTCTTCTTTGAACTCAGGTAATCACATCTACTCAAATTCTCATCTCCTGATAAAACATAAATAGTCTATTTAGGCCATAAGAAGAAATAATTTACAGCTGTCTTGTTCAGGTGTCTTATTAACTGTATGCAAAGTCTATTGAAATACCATGTTTTCCTTCAAATGTGTAAAGGCACAGAGGTCTGGGTTTTTTTGCTGATTATCATTTGATTATTTGGGGTTTTAAGACATTGTTATTTTATATGTGATAGAAATCATGTTACTTATGTGTATACATTTGTTTACTTACACATAAGAGTACTTTCTTTGGCTATTTTAGTGTATTCCCAACACAATATTCTTCAGAGAAATAATATTTTCACCACTTTCTTTATGTGTCGTATTTAATTCAGTTACCCATAAGTAGCTCAGTCTTTGCACCATGCTGTTGAGATCTGAGCAGAGAACCAGAAAACTAATGTGGAAAAATAGGGATTCTTCATACCTAATACCCATCTGTACATTGAGTTCAGACTAAGTAACTTTAAATACTTGCTCATTTCAAATGCATTTTTTCTTTGCCTCTTACCTCAGCCCAGGAAAAGCCCTAGAAGTCATGTAATTCAAAACTATGATGATGATGAAATAGCAGTTTGATTTGGAAGACAAACAAACATAGAGCACTGTCAGACCTCTGACTGGGGCCACAATATTCCCATAGAGTAGCACCTATGAATGTTTCTAAATTCTTTTTACCTTAGTTAGGATGTTGCTACCACAATGTACAATTTTACTGCTTTGAAAATTGCCTAATTTATACATGATAAAGTTTTTTCCCACCCATAAAACACTTGGAGAGTCTGTGCAGAAAAACCCAGGTAGGTCACCTCTTGGCTTCTAAATGGAGCATAAATGTTTGGCTTGGGAGATTGGATTTTAGAATAAAAACTCCAGTGGCATACTCCCACGAGAGCACTGAAGTATTTCTCTTTATTTACTGCCCTGGAATCAACCTTGGAAAGCAACTCCTTTCCTGTTCTGATAAAACCCAAACAAGTTGTTCCAAATTATTTCATATGTTCTCGTACCTTGCACAGACAGGGCTTTTAATTTGTCCAAATATAACTGATTTAGCGTCAAATCAACAAACAAAATATGTGAGGAATTTTTTAACATGAGAGTACCAAAGAATACAGTTCTTAGGGAGAATGACCACTTTCTCACCGCAAACGCCAGATTTCTGTCAAAGGCATTAAAAAAAAAGTCTGTTTTCAGGCAAATTTTCAGTTCTACGCAAATCACATATATCAGCCTGAGCAACTACATAAATAAATAGAATCTGCTAAGCTTTTCAGACAGTCATTATGCAGGCTTTACCTGTATCCACACACTTGAAGACATCATCTGCTCTAACAAGATAAAGCCAGGTTGTTCCCATGGCATAACCAGGTCTGAAAACAGACTGAGAGCAATACAAAATACTGCATACTGTGACACTGCAAATTTTCTCAGAAATGTTTTTTTTTTTCCATAAGAATGAGGGAAAGTCAACATATATGAGAGCTACTACTACTTTCCATGCATTTTCCTATTCTTCAGTAGCATTTGTCAGTTACAGTAAAGGGGACAGCAACTTCTGCAGCAAAAGAAATTAGATAGCAAATTAAAGTATTTAAATGCAACTCTTAAAAAACCCCAAAATAAACAATACAAGGCTTGCCATGAATTTGTTCAATTCTTTGCTGGCATGTACCCCACTCCAATTAGAAACATACTACACTAAAGGGAACAATATCATTTTTTTTAGCCAAGACTCTGGTGCAAGGGGTGGATGCTCTGCCTCCCAGCAAACTGCAGGCACCAGCCTCTGCCTTGTCTGTCTTGCAGTCAGAAGAATGGACTCTCCTTCCAGTCGTGGGGTCTTGTGAGGTTACATTGCCTCTATGATTAATAACCCTGTGACTGCTTCAGCTCCTAGAAGTACGAATTACACCTTTACCATAACATCCCTAATGAAAAGGAAAATTATCTGTCTGAAAAGTAGGACACAGAGCCAGGAAATTAAGAAAATGAGATAGCAACTTATTTCCAAGAGCTGCTAAAGGCACTGCCAACAGCAAAAGTTATTCTCCTGAAGAGATTGCTAGCAATCCTGGTTAGTGGTCACCTAGGAATGGTCACTTCCCTTGAATTAACCCTCTAAATTAATTATTCATCTCATTTCCTAAATAGGGCATGCAAATTTTCTTACGTCTACTGAATAGCTCTGGTAATATTTGGAAATCATCTTTGGAAACGGGTGTGATCAAAGCTTTCCTGAGCTCCACTAGAATATCAACATTAAATAATAATAGTCAAACTTTTGCTGCCAGGAGTCTGTTATCTCTGCTCTGCTCAAACAACACTGCCTGAAGCAGATACCATCAGCTGTTGTGATGCTGGTAATATACCAAACACTGTCATTCCACATTTGAGGGATCCAAAAGAACAGGAATTGTCTTCATTTGTACTATGAAATTTAAAGAATCCTTCCTTTTTCTGTTTCAGTGGTATCTTTGAACTTGGCATCAGTCAAGAAACTGTGACTCCAAAGAGAAAATTACTGAGATGGAGTATTTCTCCACTACCCTCTAATTTTAAATGACAGATGCAGATATGTCTCAAGAGACTGCAGTTTTCTTACTGTGCTTTGCATTTGAAAGACATGTGGGGGTTTTGTTTCAGAATGTTTTTACTCCTTCTCTTCCGATGTCAGTGGCCAAGTTTGAAAGTCAAGCCTTGTAAATCACATAATTCCTGGAAATGAGTTTCAGGCCTCTGAATGCTGACTCACTGGCAGTTAAGCACATTTTCATAAGTAGCTCAGTAACTTCTAGAGCCAGGAATTTCAGAAACAACCTTCTGTGCTGCAGATTGTTGACAGGTAAAATTATGTGCCAGTTTAAGGACTGATGAATGAATAATGAATAAAGGACTTTTCATTACATGTCTAATTTGTGTTCATTGCAGTGATTAATTAAATGGCTAGAAATATGGGCAGTGTATACCCTATTGTAAAGGTGGCTACACACTTAATAGAAAGTATTCTGAAGCAGCTCATCCAATATTCCCACTTCCAACACAGATTAAGAGCATTGCATGCAGCCCTCAAACTGCTCACCTGGCCTCTCCTGCTGTGGCATTAAACCACCAAAAAGCAAGAAAGAACTGTCCAGACTGCTCATGCACACAAATGGTGGATGGTGACCTTCAGCTTGAGAGCAATGTGGGGGGCAAGGTGTGTAAATCTCATGGCTTTAGCTGCTTGTGACTCCCTTCCCTTGGCTTACAGGTGTAAGTTACAGCTTAGGGTGAAAGCCCTGCAATGAAGGGAAGGGGCTTATCCAAATCAACACTTGACTTACTCAGGGAGTTCAAGGAGATGCTCTTGGAGCCAGAGCAGCAGAGCTCTCTGGGTATGCACTGATCCCAAGTCCCTCTGTCTTCCCTGCAGCCATCAGCCATGGAAGATGAGTGCCCTTTGACACAGCTACAGTGAATTTTCTGTTTAGGAGAGGTTCTGGTGTGGCAGCTGTTTCTGGGAACCTGGCGCTGTACATCAACAAGATACAGTGTTCACATTCCATTAGTGACAGGCTTAGTGCCACTAGATGTTAGAATGGGTTTTCATGCTTGCATTTGCCTTTCTCTTCTTTTAACAGTGAGGAAAAAGTCTGTTTGAGGCTACACTGTTTAGTGATCATGCTCATGACTGAGAGTGATAACCTCTTCCACCTGAATGCCTTCTCCAAGCTTGCAGCCACTGTTGAGCTTTCACCCCGAGGACCACAACCAGTGAAAGGAAGGGGCTACTTCAGGATGCTGGTTATTCTAACGAAAAAAAAAAGCTACTAGTTCTGTGTGCTAAGCTGAAAATTTTTTTGCTAAGCCCATCCCCACCATCACTTCATGAATATCTACCCCTGCCCATGCCAAGACACTTTTTTTTCCATTTAAGAAGAATATTTCCTTTATTCAAGAAACTGATCTAATCAAACTGGTAGCTCACGTCATGATTTTGTTTTATTCAGTCTGAAGTTTGGAAAAGACAGTGAGTCACACAGGCAAAAACCTGAAGAGCTGAACATGCAGAAGGGTACAGGTGACCTTTAGCTTTGCTCTTTCTGGCTGGATCACTTTGCAGAGCTGACTCAGATGTTACAATCTCTCACACTCTCTTTATACTCCTTGCAGCTCCCAGTACTGCAGTGAAGAAAAAAGAGATGATGAGAAGCTACCAGAGGTCTGGAAATAATTATTTCATTACCCTGCAATCCATAGCTTCATATTCCCCAGGCTGGAAGTATCCTGACATCAGATATCCAACATTATAGGAATAATCTTGTTATTATTGGATTTTTTATTATATATCCAATCCTATTATATAGTGCTGTGAGAATCATTTTATATAGGATATCCTATAATGTTGGATCTTTTGACTTCATGAAAATATCTCCCTGATTCCAGATTTCTTCTCCCAAATTCCCTGTGCCATGGGACCTTCATACACAGAAGACATACACAGTCCGTCCTGGCAGCCTCCAGGAGGGCATTCTCTGAGAATTCTCCTTTTCTTGGGATTCAGGAAGGCTTTTCCCAGCCAGCTCCTTCACTGAGAAATCCTGACTCAAGGGGAATGAAACAGTTTGGGCATTTGGATTAGATTAAACAATTAATTTTGTTTAAAAGGAAAATCCAGGGGGAAAACTCAAATATATTTTTGACATTTATTTTTGAAATAATTCAATCATGCAGCTATATTAAGAAATAATAACAAGAATTTCCCCAAAATAAATCAAAGCATTTTTTTCAGGGGAACTAAACTTTGAATTGGCCACTGTACTCAACACTTTTTCCCATTTTGAATAGAAGAAAAAAAAATCCCTCCAACTTTCAATTTTAAACCAAAGAGAATTGCTCTCTCAATTAGCTTTTAGCTGGCCATAGAAATTAAAACAATTTCTTTTCCATTGTGTTCTATGAAGGATCTAAAAGCCCTAGATTTTCTCCCTTACAACAAAATCCAACCCACATTCACATATTGATAGGCAAAACCTATCTAAATCTAAAACTAGCCTATAGTGGGTTGAGCAGAAAAGAATTTTCCATTTGTTTAAATAGGTGAAGAAATTAGGCTACTCTAAAGCCTTAGAGCAAACTAATGTACTTTAAAGTTAAATACTTTCCAGGATTCTGTTTAATTACTTTTTTTAAAAGCAGGGTAATACCAAGATACTAACCTTTAACAGAGCTGTTTCATGTTCTTCCTTTTACAAAGCACCTGAATTCTCCTAGTCAAAAGTAATTTAAATAAAAATACATTGTTAGTTTCCAGGTTTGTAAAAGCAGAAGGTATGGTTAACACCTCAGCAAATCACATGAAAAATGTTCTTGCAAACCAAATAACCCACAGATTCCTTGGACTGTGCATTTCAAATGTATAGAAGAAAATGCATAGAAGTGCTGCAGCCTTGCAGATGCAGAGGAGAGGCAAGCAGCCCTGCTGTACCTCCAGGGCTCTTCCTGGATAGGTCAGAGGGACACAATCCAACAAAATCTCTGCTGCTCATCCTCAGCCTGTGCCACTTGCAAGGACCTTACAGCATGTAACCCCCTCAGTGCCTTCAGCAGGCAGGAAAGAGCTCTTATGCCCTCTCCTTATGGAAAAATAGAGAAGATGGATTGGCTGGAGATGGATATATGGAGATGAGGCAGTGGCTGTTGAAAGAAGGTACCTGCATTCTGCCAATAGAAAAAATGTATTTCAAGAAATCTCTCTTTTTTACCCTGCCCTGACATGGGACAGCTCTGGCTGGGATGAGTCCTGTGGGAATGTTCCTCCTGCCTTAGCACTTTGGAGTGGACTCTGAAAAGGGCAAAAGGGAATTAACAGCCAAAGAACAGACAGCAACTTTTAGTTGCATTGCAACTTACCTTTTTGAGGGGCGTCAGAAATCTGAAAAAATAAGAGAAGACAGAGGACTCACTCATATCAAAGTATGACATGTTCTTGAAACTTCTATTGTTTAAGGATTCATACATCTAGATCCTTACCAGTAACTACATGATAGGAGTTGCTAAATTCATTCCCACTTGAGAAATCCTTTAGGAAGCCTAAAAAGCTTATCAATGTCATTAAAGGTTTTCACAGATCCGTGGGTTAAAATGAGAGAGAGAGGGTTTTTTTGCTAGGAGTATTGCATTTTAAAAGTACATTATCATTTAAAACATTTCTTCGCTCCACTTTCTTGGGGAATTATTGTTATAGCAATGAATGGAGTCAGGCTGCATGAGCTTTCTCAGTTTCCTGCTCTTTGCTGAATCCCTACAAAACAGGGCTGCCAAGGAGCAGAGAGGACATTTCATTGACCAAAACCCTTTCCTCTGTGAAGGCTGAGGGCTGTTCCCCACCCTCAGGGATTCCTGCTCAACATTCTCATGTCTTTTTCTGCACTTTGCTGCAAGCATCAGTTTGTCAAAGGAACACACAGGAACTGCTGTGGGGTTTTGGCATGGATGAGGAATATTTTATAGTCAGCTGGGCTGACTTCTCAAAGTGCTGTGAAAGTGCTGAGATCCAGCACGCAGGGGAGAAGCATGTCCCAAATGACCACTTCTGAAAGTTTGGGCATGAATTTTTATCTGCTGGTTAAAGTAAATTAATGGGTGTTATTTTTGAGATTTCAGCCTAAAGAAAAATTGAGCCACTGCATTGTCATAAATGATTCCCTATAATAGTTCTGGATTTCATTTCTAGCTTTAAAAAATGAGCAGAGATGTGGGCTCATACCCCTCCAAAACAAGTTTAATGTCTGAAGTTTTCCCTGCAAACATTATCCCCACATTTATTTCCTGATAATCCATTATTTTCAACTACAAGCTTCCCTAGATTTCTCGCTGAGATAAAGCAGACTCCTCCAGCACCATTTAAAATGGGATTAAAACAAACTGCAAATTAGACCAAGCACAGCAGGAGCTGAGCATCTAAAAGCTACTTCAGTGCTCAGTATTGATTCCCTAACCTTCCATCCCTGGTCAGCACGCTTCTACATGGAGAGGCATAAACACAAACATCAGGCAATCATGGCTTTCCACTTTATGTTTTGAAATTAAAGGAATAATTTGTGAATCTAGATCTTATTTTGGTTTTTGTTCTAGCCCAGTGTCTTTCTAGGCTTCCCAAATGGAGTCTTTCTCTTGAAAGCAAGACGTGATTAGAAAAAATCTATTAAAAGTCAAACTTCCCTGCAGATTCACTTATTGTCATTCACCAGACTTTGGCCAGGTATCTCTGCAGAGCATTGCATGGGGGTGCAGTGTTACAGTGTATTTAAGCCCATCTACATCCAGGTATTAGGAAAAAAAAGTGAAAAATTATACCATTTTCCTTCTCATACCTTGACTGACAACCTGGTGGAAGAAAGGAAATTAATTTGATTTCTCCATATGAATCTCTCAATTCCTAAGACTATCTGAGATAATGAATTCCCAGATAAAGCTGAATTTTGATCAAATAAGTGCCTAACCCAAGAGAAATATCAGATTCTTTTACCAGTGGCTCCTTGGCAATGTGTGAAATGGGAAAGGAAGCCGAGGATCCAGGCAGAGCAGTGCAGAATGGATAATTGCTGTGTGCCTCAAATGGGAAGTGAACAAACTGGGGTCGCCCCCATTTACTTGCAGCTCCACCACTGCTGCTCACTGCCTTTCCAGCACAGCCCTGGCTGCTGCAGCTGCAGTGCTGTGCTCCTGCTACACCCTCTGCCACCAGTTCTGGATTTTCCTGGCTGTGAGCAATATTGCACCAGCAGCATGCAGTGCTGAGGGGTTTCTGGCCATGCAGCAGATCAGGACAAACATCACTCCTCCCTGTCACTCAGGTCACCGCGTGATTGCTGTGCCCTCGCACAGCATTCCACCACTCAAGGGTTTGGAGCCAGCTAAAGCATTTTGCAGACCTGCTCTGATTGCTCTGAACCCTGAAAGCTTAAAAAGCCTCTACAAACAAATGTGGTTTCTCCTATTTACCTAAATACATGGCTGTAAAAAAATCCATCAAAAGAACAAGAAAAAAACCTCACCTCAACCCATAAAGAATTAAAAATGAAACAATTCTATACTGTGCATCTCCCATGCAGGTGTGCTTGCTTCAAAGACCATTCTGCATTTATCAATTCTTTAATTTCACTTTCAGAAGCTTTTGTTTCGTTTCAACCTTTCATTGTTATTTTCTTCCCAACATTTTATTATCTCAAAAAAGCAGAAATATCATTCCCTATTTGAGAACACAGTGGCCCCAACTCTAACTCCCTATTTTCAATATGCACACTGATAATACTGAACTTGTCTCTCACAAGGTCACTATAGAAATATATTTAATTTGCTAAAAAAAAAATCTTTCTAAATTATCTTTCTGAAAAGAGTCAAGCACAAAATTTTACATGTTGAAAAACGTATTTTATTTTTAGCTTGTTTTACACTTGCTTGAAAATTGAGGACCCTGCTCAACTGTCCCTGAAAACAGTTTCAAGTCCTGTTAAACTGGAGGCACAGCAATTACCCTGGTACATGATTTTCCAGCACATGATGCTGCTTAGACCAAACACGTGCATTTCTCAACACTGTAGTGTTTTCACTAATGGAAAGAAGGCTGCATTAGAATATCTGTTCAGTTAGATTTGCTTTTAGTCTTCATTAATTTGGGAATGTAGGAGGAAAATTTTCGGGATGGCACCACTAGAGGGACTCGGTAGGTGCATGAGAAACTGCTGGGCAGGTTATTCCCACCCCGGGGGAAGAGGAGAGAAGGGCTGGCCAGGAAGCCACGACATGCTCACCTGCACCCCTTCCTCTGTGTACTTAAAAAAAAAAAAACAAATAAAGAACCCACCAAAAACCCCAGGCTTTTCACTTCCATGTAATGCATCAAAGAAGCAAATGAACTCGGCATTAAAGAAAGGGTAACGCTGGAGAGAGCATCCCTGAGCAGGGTTCTGGGAATAGTTTTGCCTTCAGTGCCTTGCAGAGAACTTTATGTCATTCCAAGAAAAATTCTGGTCTTGTTTTTTCCAGAGTACAGGTAATGGAATATCTAACAAATTTCAGTACTCAGCCACAATTTCAAGGCTCTTTTTGCTAATTTACTGTCTTTACAACCTGACTTCTAAAATATTAGTTGGTTGTAGCCTCCCACTGATTTCCCTGGGCCTTGATTCCTGCCCTTACAAATCCTCAAATCTTTGATCTGCAAAACACTCCTCCTCATGCTTCAACTTTATGCCTGTCAGTTGTTTCAGTTAAATCAGTAAGAAAATGTGTGTGTAGTTAACAGGAAATTTGCTATACAAGGCCTTTAGATTCGACTGGAGGCTGTCATTGTTTTGAGGCTTTGTATAGTACTTAGTGTGTATTTGGCACCAAATTGTACTGAATATATAGTACTAATATACAATACCAAACAATACTAATATTAGGTTCTCAGCTATTTCTTAAGTATGAGAGGAACTATTAGAAGAA
Source organism: Petroica traversi (assembly GCA_025920805.1). NCBI lineage: Eukaryota > Metazoa > Chordata > Aves > Passeriformes > Petroicidae > Petroica > Petroica traversi. The sequence goes on along the minus strand of JAHLSL010000015.1, from coordinate 24,060,202 downwards.
TGCATTTTCAGAATGTGTTGGTTTAACTCAGAACAAAAGAGAAAGGCGGACCTCTCTTTCCCTGAGAGACTTTGATGAAGTTTCCCATGGAAGGAAACAGGCTTGCCTCAGGCATGGCTCTCTTCAGATGCTGCACCTCAGTCATTCCCCTTAATGCTGACTTGAGACAGCCAGCTGTGCAAACCAAACTGCAACTGGAGAGCAAAACCCGTGCAGAGCTTGTGGAAGCAGATACTGAGAAATCCTGAATCCATAAAACAGGAGTATTTCAGATTTTACCCAGCAAAATGTGAAACCAATTAGGGCACTAAACATGACAACCTCAAGCTGTTCAGCTTTTTGCAATCATACTGAAAAGCACTAATGACAATTGCATGGCATGTATTTGCCTGAGGTCAAACGCCTTTTTCTTTTCAGACATGTTCCTTTAATCTACTGAGGGTTACATGGGCTTTGCCAGATTCTGTGGAGCTTTGCATTCTGTGATGGGGGTACCAAAGGAGAAGCATTTGATTTTTGGTTTCAAAATCATTTACTTGGACTGGCACACTTTGAACCAGCATGCAGCTGAAACAGCACCTTGGTAAAGAAAACCAAAGCCATTGGCAGTGCAGCTACAAGAGTCAGGGGTGCATTTCATGGTCTCCAGCCTCCAATCTCCTTGTCTCCATCGTGTGCCCAAAAATGTGTAGAGAGGACTGGGAGAGGACTCTTTTACATTTGTCATGAAGTCAAAACAGGTTTTCAGTTTCAGGATTTAGACACTAAAAGGTAATTCTTAGCATGTTATTCAGATAGGATCACTGCAGAACACACCACACCAAGACATGACATCCCAGTTACAAATTTGTCTGCAGAACCCTTCAGATGCTTCAGTTAAGTCCGAACTGATTTTCCTACTACCCAGCACTGCAGCCAGGCTTCCCCTGCTGCTCCCTGCTGCATTCCAAAGGGCAGGCACCAGGTCTGGTATCAGAGGCTGAAGAGAACGTTGTCATTGCACAAATCCAGCCTGGTAATCAAGCACAGAAATAATCCTCCCCTTCACGGGAAGGGTTTTGAGCTCCAAATTCATCAAGCAAAAAGTGACCAGCCCTAACTCCACCATCAGAAATGACACAGACTAACAAGCCATCTCTTCTATTTGTGTTATATGTTGGTGAAAGTTTACAACATTAAATATCCAAATTCCAGGGAATAGTGAGAGTTCAGGTATAACTTGTATCTAGTGCTTTCTGTTGGCCAGCTGTAGGCAGGTCTGAGCCTATGAGAACAAAGAAATTGGGTTACAGCAAAGAATCATCCATTGGAGAGTAACAAGCAGCATTTATCAAGGACTTCATGTGCCTGTAGAAGGGCTCAGATCACCCCGTGTATATTCTGGGTCACTCTGGTCCCCTGTGTCTCTGTTCTGATTGTAAAAGAGGTCTGTACCATCCTGTTAAACCACGTGCCAGCAATGATGCACTTATATATCTCTGCAGATCTTCAGTTTGTCCTTGAGACACATAAATCAAATACTGGTATCTTTTGCTTGCTGCTCTACCAACAAACAAAATAACTAGGCTCAGAGTAACACAAAGGCAATACGCCCCTGTTCCAAATAGGAAAACTGGCAAAAAAAAATAAAATAAAAAAAAAAAGCCTTTGTGTCATTGCAGGGAAGTGTTCAGCCTGGGACTTGTGGGTTGGAGGAGCAATTTTAAATAAATTAGTTCTACTCTCTCATCCTCTCTAAAAATACATAAAATTGTTCCTGCTGTTAAATTACCATTTGCTGGTACCTGGCAGAATCCTAATTGATTAGAAAAAACTAATTTAGTGCAATGAATTATTTGCAAGTGAAGTATCTGAAATATCTCCTTTATTAATATTTTTGATGTAAAATGATTATTTTATTCAGATGTCTCAGCTTGTTATAGTTCAGAAAAGTAACTTAAAGGAAAGCTGAGTAAAACCAATCCCTGGTGCAAAAGCAGCTCAATGAGCAGTCATGCCAAGGAAGAACTTGTCCCAGGGTAACTGTGCATTTTGTTGGCACTGCACCAGGTTAAGCTTATCCAGATAGTTCAGAGCTGTTCCCACACGGGAAAAAATAAGAAACTCATTAGAATTTGGCAGCAGCTTTTTTTCCTGCTAAATTGTCTTGGCCTTTCCTATGAAAGTTCAGAATTTGCCAGTTAGCAAAAATTCAGCCAGGAATCCACCACTGATTTCTGGATGAATTCAGGTTTAGAGTCCTTCCCTCCCAAGCCCAAACCTTCTCCTCTGGCAGAGGCCACATCATGCCCTCCTTCACGTCTTTCACCTTTTCATTCATCTGAGGACACCACATAGAAGAGAATTAGAAAGTATTTTTTGAGGAATATCTTTAGTTGAATATCCAAAGTTTCTTCTATTTGCAGTCCATATGGATGGCCACATGTGAGATGACTTGATTTGTGAAACAACATAATGAAAAACAGCTCAATGTTTGTGGTTTTTTGTAAAATGTCACTTTAAAATACTGAAATTTCACTTAATTCTGAGTCTCCTCAAACTTCTCCATCAACACTTCCGTCTAACCAGGCACTGTCACATTCAGTATGGTATAAAGGGTTTCCAGCACAACACATGGGATGCAAGAATCTTCAAAAGATTCTTGCACCCTTCCAAATATCTTCTCAGTTTGCAGAGGAATGGGACGTTTGAGGTAAGGTTTCAGATATATAGCAAAATTCAAAGCTAGGCATTTGAATATGAGCCAGCAAAGAACTACAGAGACCAGCTCCTTCCCGCCAAAACTAACCAAGTATCAAAACAAACCAACAACAACAATTAGAAAAACTCAATCAACAAAAAAAAACCAAACCAAAACAAAAAAAAAACAAAAAACAAAACAAACAAACAAAAAAATTACCCACAAGGCCAGATCACAAGACAAAATTATTGAAATTTCATCTCAAACTTAGTCCCACTCGATGACTGACACCATGCAGTTCTGCTGCAGGACAAGTCCCAGCACACTTTGCACTCCCTGGACTGTCCTGTACCAGACTGTCTCTTCACATCCACCACCACTCAGTTTGTATCCTAGCTTGGTCAAGATGCAAGCATCCTTAAATCTGCTTTTCTTTTTCTCCCTTCCTCCTAGATATCACTGTTTAGAGATCCACAGCTGCAAACATAAAAATGAGATGCATTTCACTCTCCTTTTCTTCCCTACTCAAGAATTCTGGTTTCACTTACAATCTTGAGGTATCTGCAAAATTAACATTCCCCACTCCTCCCCTCACCCTTTTTCTCTCTTGCCATCTTACGCATTTTTATGTTTTTCCACCAGCCAGTTCAGTCAGATCTTCTCCTGCATTACATTATAAATAATATGTCTTGAGAAACAGATATGGCTTGTCCCCAGTGTTTTAGAGCTCAAATATAATTCAGAGATCAAAGAAACTATAAAATTGGGGATGGGGAAACTGGATTGAGTCAAACTGTGCCCACACTTTGTGGTTTGTAAGATTCATATATGTACTTTATATTATTTCCTATTTATAGCCTTTAGTAGTGACTCACAAAACATGAGCCTCAAGCTGCTTGGAGCCCTTACTACCAGCAGTCTGAGCACCCTCCTGTCTAACCTGAGGCAAGTGTGACATGCAGCCCTGCACAGCAAGGGTTGAAAGTAGCAAACTTCAGCTACAAAAAGCAGTGTGACTTTTTCACTTGAACAGCTCCATGTAGGAGGAGTGAGACAAGCAATGAATGTGCTATAGACTTGGCATGGCTTCTTTCCTGTCTCTTTACGGTCTTACAGGTTATTTTGTAATGGTCTTACAGGTTATTTTCCAACCTTAACGATTCTAAGGACAAGATAGATTTTGCAATAAGTGTCTAACAAAAGCAGTTCCCAGCTGAACTTCTTAGGACAACACTAAGAAGTTTCAGTCAGTGTGGGATATAGCCCCAGCATGGTCCTCTACCACCAATTTTTGTCATCAACCTCCACACAAAACAGGCATAAACCGCCATCCTTCAGACCCAGCAGGATTTTGCACTTCCAACCTATGTGTGCTGCAGCTTACACCTGAAGGTGTGTTATGGTCATACCCAATGACATTGTGTGATGTTTTTCCAAATGCAGTTTCACAAGACACTGGTTTCAGACACAAAGTTGATGTGAATGGCTCCTGCTGGATTTTTCCCTTGGGACTCTGCATTCAAGCTGCATCCTCCTTTGTGATTGACACACCCATAAAAATTGCACCACCTGCCAGATCACTTTAACCACTTATCCTGATTGAGCCAACACTCTGAAAATCCATGGCTCCAACAAAATTTCTCCGTGTTACTTTCACTTCAACCAAATGCATCAGAGTAGTCAGTACCTGAAAAAATACCAACATACACCCAACCACATTAAGACGGAATAATGCATTTTAGCAGGAAACACCTAAACTGTATGTGACATTAGCCTTCAGTGATGGTTCCCATTGACCAGTGTAGTTATTCTGACTGCCTAGAAACTACTGCATGGCAGGATGTTATTTTTCTAAGAAAGACTGAAGCCTATTGATGTGGTGCAGGGAGAGACCACGAGAGCAAAATGCAATTTTTATATCCTGGAGCAAATCTCAGACAGATAAACTAGTTTCAATGGAAAATATTCAGTCTTCCCTAATATTTCATTTCATTTATGTAAAAGAAAGCAGGGCTTATGGCTTTAGGCTCTTTTTAAGAGACAAAGATTTGCTTTGTGAAGATTTTTAATTTTAGGAAATACCCCAAGCAAAACTATGTTTTCAGAATGCCTAAATAATCAGCACCAAAGCAATATTTCCAGTTCTTATAGGGGCCCCACTTAATCCCATCTCTCTTTGAATACAACATGAACTTTCCTATCAATGCCTAGGCATTCCCATTATGCTTTCATTCAATGAACACTGAGATTTCTTCAATTTCTTCTCCATAATTAATACATGCTTGGGTTTGGTTTTTTTATTTTAATAAACTTTTTCACTGACAAGAAAGTTGGACAATTTTAAGCAGTCTCTAGCTCACTATCTATGCTTGTCCTGGGGACGAAGACAGCACAAAACCCACCAGTTATAGAGACCAGGTCTTGTTCTGTCACAGTTTAGTGAAGAGGGAAACCACTTGCAGAACATCAAGAAGCCAGCTGCAGTGCAGCTCTGTATGGATGCATCTCCCCAGGAACATCAGCTGCTCGGTGTGATCCCAGGGTAAGGTCTCTGCTACTCAGACAATCATATATTTACTTATAAAGACGTGATTAGAAACAGATCAATAAATTAATCAGTACTAGCTTGACACAAATGACAGTGTCAAAATTTGATATAGTCTTGTTGACTATATAATTAAGCTATAAGAGGGGATTCAATTAGAGTACCTCCACAAGGATGCTGATGATGAAATCCAGCTTCTCATTTGACTAATAATATGCAGGCATAGAAAAAAAATCAAATAATTTCATTGAGCTGAAAGAAGTGAACACACTAATATGCCACAATATAATTGTTTGTTGTACATTTACATGTGGCATAAGCTAGCAGGCCATGAGGCCTGAGCAGTGAAATTTACAGACTGTTCTTACCACTTTAGAGAAGTTTTCCTCCATGTTTTGGTTTCACACCCCCAAATTCAACTGTAGCAATAAACGTTAAACTGCAGACTTGCAGGCAACACTGCTCATTCCACAGGTCACAGCACTCATCTGACTCAGGCTGCAATCCTTCTGCCTCTCTGATTCTTTGTGAAGTGCTGCAAAAGCTGATGTCACAGAGATGGAGAGTGAGACTTGGAGCTGTTTAAGACAGACGTGAAGGGAAATCACATGGCATCAAAATAGAGCTGCTAAACTGCTGTTATTGAGGTAAGGTCTTCCCATCAAATCAATGCCTATATGAAGGCACACTGGGGCTGAGATGAGCAGGCAACAGTGAGAAGGCTGAACATTCTATGAGAAGAAAATCCTAAAGGTGCAGGAACAGGCTGTTCCCATGTCCTAAATAATGAACCAGCAGGGAGAATGACCAGCCTGGCTGAACAGAGAGCTTTGGCAGGAATTCAGGAGAAAAAGTGTTTACCACTTTTGAAAGCAAGGGCAAGCTAGGAAGATGACAAAGATGCCATGAGGTCATGAGGTACAAGAGTGTGAAGCACCGGGTCCAACCCTTGTGTCACAACAACCCCAGGCAGTGCTACAGGCTGAGGCAGAGTGGCTGGAGAGCAGCCTGGTGCAAAAGGATCTGGGAGTTCTGTTTGGCACATGAGCCAGTGTGTGCCCAGGTGGCCAAGAAGGCCGAAGGAATCCTGGCCTGTATCAGAAAGAGTGTGGCCAGCAGGACCAGAACATTGATACTGGGCACTACTGAGTCCACACCTCAAACTGTTGTTCAGTTTTGGACCCTTCTGCCAGGTAACTAGCAATAGGATAAAAGGAAATGGCACCAAGCTGTGCCAGGGGAGGTTTAGACTGTGTACTAGGAAAAATTTCTTCATGGAAAGGGTTGTCAAGAATTGGAACAAGCTGCCCAGGAAAATGGTTGAGTCACCATTCCTGGAGGGATTTACACATGTAGATGTGTCACTTGGGGACAAGGTTTAGTGGTGGACTTGGCAGGACCGGGTTAATGATGGGACACAATGAAAATAAAGATCCTTTCTAACCAAATGGTTCTATGATTCTAAGATCTACCTGGTCAGAATCTGTTAAATGAAAGACAGTAATGAAAGCTTTATATCAGAGTGGAATAGGAAATAAGAAATAAAATTCAGGTTTGCCTTGATCTTTTTAGGAATTTCTCAATATGACAATTTGAAAAGAGAAAAAAGCATACCTTAGACCATGAAGCAGAAGCCATAAAAGTTTTAAAACCCATCAATATTCAAGTACATTTCACACACATGACATTTCTAAACAAAGAGAAATATACACATAGTCCAGGGCTGTGTCTGGTCTTTGTCCATCCAGAAATTCACATCCCAACAGACTTTGCAATTCAGAAGACTAGGGAATTCAGTCCCCCAGTGAAATGCTGAGGTGGCACTCAGGATATCTGCAGCCCTTGTCAGGCAACTACAGTGCAAGGCAACTACGTCGTATTAAGTGTGAGTTAAAGATTTTCATTCAAAAATTAACATCCCCCTACAATTTCAATGCACTTGGAATATCTTTGCAGCCATCCTCTGGACTCTCTCCAGCAGGCCCATGTCCTTCCTGTGCTGGGGACCCCAGAGCTGGCTCAGCACTGCAGGTGGGACGTTTGAATTTTTGGGCTTCAAGTGTATATTGTCAGCTCATGTTGAATTTTTTGTCCACCACCACCTCCATGTCCTTCTCCTTAGGGCTTCTCCTTTCTCTGCCCAGCCCGTGTTTGTGCTTGGGACTGCCCTGACCCTGATGCAAAACCTTGCACTGGGGTTCACCCAGGCCCAGCTCCAAGTCTGCCCATGTCCCTCAGGATGACATCCCTTCCCTCCAATGTCAACTGCACCACACACGATGGGCTCAGGAAGGGTAGTGATAGACAGCTGAGGAAGCAGAGCATTTCTGAAAGAAAATTGAGTTCTGGAAATCAATTAATGGAGCAAATCAAGTTTTTCTTCAAACTTTAAACCTGGCAATATTTTGAGAGACTTTTAAAGAATTTTCCCCTTTGCAAAAACCTGTTCTTGCAAGCAGCAGAGAAATCTATATTCCTGAAAATTGGCACAAACTAAGAGGAACAGAGCTGTTGAAATACCAAGTAATTTTCACCAGTGCTGGATTGCTGAACTTTTCCAGCTTTCTCAAAATTCTCCCTAACCCACCATGGATGCCAGGGGCTGATTTTTGTTGACTCTTGACAATCGATAAGGAGAAGAGGTTGCTCTCATTTTTTTCAAATTGCTATTTCAGATATATGTGAGAAATGAATGTAAAGAGAGAGGAAGTAAAATGTTGGTTCAAGAGAAAACAGATAATTTCCTTTAAGGAAAGGCCACCCCTCATCTGTCTGGACAAAATGGTCCTTGCAGGGAAGAGCCAAACCATATGGAGGCAAAATTTTTTTTACCGGAAAGAATTGGACATGTGTATTTCATATAACACCTCTCAGAATTATCCCAAGTATATTGAGTGATTGAAATGTCATATATAAGCCTATAGACCAATCTCTGTTAGATACAAGAATCTAAAATGACATATTGTCACCTGTTATCTACAAATGTCTGAGTATTGCACCTTCTACTAAAATAGCTGATACTGCCTCCATCTGACTTGGGTACAATCAGTTCTGCAATTCCTGTGCAAAGCAGAATGTTATTCAACAAATCTAAGATGGAATTAAAGTCAGGGAATAATGGCTAAAAGTCAGAATATGTTGATATGTATTAACCACTTGTACTAGTGAACTCTCCGTCTAAAGTTAGTTCCAGCTGATACCATGACTCATCTTTCCATATAAAGATTTATTTTATTACTTGTACACATTCACAGTTACAAGTGGATAAAAAATGCAAACCACAACTTTCTGAGTCCCAGGGAGGAGACCCACAGTACAGGGGGAGAGAGGGGCTGTGATTCTGGTCAGGCCCTTTCTCTAACTGCCCTCTCTGAAGAGTGTAAAGTAGGGGGTTTCATTAGCCAGTGGTGAAATATACTTTTAATAGTCATTAATAGACAAGATACAGAATTTTTTTACCTCGCTGTTTATAAGAGAAGCCCCTACAGCTGCAACAGGAAAATGACCAAATTTTTTTCAAAGCTGAGAATGTCTTGAGGAACATCTGCAGGTAGAAAAGGGCTACAGATGACAACACTAAACAAACAAACTGAAGTGCCAGCCCTCAATATCTATCAGCTGGTGCCAGCATCTTCTCAGGCATCAGAGAACTCTTCTGAAGAAAGCCAGGAACCTCGGGGAGCAGGGTCAAGCTCCTCACAGTTTACTCTGCTTCATCCCCCACCACCTAGACACCATTTGTGAGGGGAGTGCTACACTAACAGCACCACTGTCTTCTCCTCTTGTACTTCCAAAGATGTGTGGTTAATCAAGTTCCCAGGAAGGTGCTTGGACAGCACATGCAGATGGAAGGTCTTGTATCTCTTCAAAGCACAGCTGCTTTCAGGTGCTAAAAGATAATTCATGGCCCTCAGGAAAGCTAAAGTAAGATCCTTTTAAGGGAAAGGGATGATGGAAATTTGAAACCTGTTTTTTTGTACTCCCACTCTTTCAGACAGGTTAAACCATCACAGAGTTCTAAACAAACCCTAACACTCAGACAAGTCGACCTCACAAACTAGCAACTAAAAAGAAAAGAAAAAAAACAAAAATATAACACCCCATCAACAACAAACAAACAAAAAAAACCACCCTCAAACAAACAAAAACCCCAACAACAACAACAAAAAACCCCACCAAACCTAAACTGAGTTCTGTGTTTCAGACACCAGGATTTCAGGAGAAGATCCTGAGTGCTTTTCAAAGTGCTAAGTACATCTGCTTCTTAAAAGTGGTTATTACTGTAAATTGTTATTAACCAAGGAAATTTCTACTCAAAACTGACCCAAGAGCTGCAGCTTTGTGCAATTAACAAGGCCCAAAGCAAGGTCTGTCCTTAATCAAAATGCAGAAGAGACAATTTACTCTGTGCTACATCCATGTTTTTGTCGATTGCAGAAGATGCTGCTGAGTGCACAGCACTCCTACAAAGTCAGAACGGGTTTTTCTCTTCATAAATATTAATGCAAGGCACTCAACCTCAAACATTTGAAAGTCTTGGCTCTTTTCTATTATTATTCATTGCACAATGATATTTTAATTGGAAATAGATAATTACCAGAATATTAATTCTGTTTTACTGTCTTGGAATTAATGTGAATTTATCTGCACACAAAGAAACACTACGAGTGTTTATTTAGCTGTGTCTTAAACCAGACAAATGTCTCACCATATTGTGGGTAAACATTACACAAAATACATATTTTATGTGTAGATGCCTACTATTATAATAGAGATGTTTTTATAGGGCAAGAGCTGGGAGTGTAACTGAATTTCCCCTGCTGCAGCCTTTTAGAAAGTCAAAGTAAGGCAGAGGCTCTAATTAATTTCAAATAAGAATGAAAAGTCTGTTGGGCTTGACAACAGCATTTTGCAGAAATCTAATGAAATCAGGATTTGACTGATAATATGTTAAGAACATAATGTTTCAGTGAGATACCTTGATTTTTGAAGGATCAAATTATCCCTGTAAGAAAGCCTGGTTTTGACAAAACTAACGGAGGAAAAATCAACAGAAATTTGAGCAGTTTGTACCAGGGATGTCTTGCTGAGCCATTCTTCCAAGATTTGCAGTTCTAGAGAAATTAGCAATGCCTGGGGTGTTCTGCAGAGGACCCAAATGTTTGCCCAAGCAATGGGCCTGGGACAACTGTCCTTCAACACTGATCCAAAGTATCCTCTTAACATTTTTTTGGATATTTTTCTTGGGTGGAAGAAAAAAAAAATATTTTTCTAATTTTTTTTCTGAATTCACTTACTTTCCTGCTTGTTTTATTTTAAAAGCATTCAACTTTGTAACATAAAAGCAGAGACAGCAACATCTTCATGAAGAGTGATTTTTCTAGAAGAAGGACTTTTTACAAGGGCATGTAGTGGTAGGACAAGGAGTAATACCCTGAAATAAAGTAGCTTGAGGCTAGATAGTAGGAAGATACTCTTTACTGTGAGGTTGCTGAGCCACTGGAATAAGTTGATGTGAGTGCTCCATCCCTGCAGTGTTCAAGGTCAGGTTGGATGTGGCTCAGAGAAACCTGCTCTAGTGGAAGGTGCCCCTGTCCATGGCAGAGGGGTTGGAACAAGACAATCATTAAGGTCCCTTCAAACTCAAGCCCTTCTGTGATTCTATTATGAGTAATTCACCACCAGTGCTGAACTGTTATCCTTTAGCAAGTGCCTCTTTTGAAAGTTGGTATTAAATATTTCAGTATTCACTGGGCCGAAGATCACTGCAGCTACGGATGGTGCATTCTCCTAATATTCTCTAGCAATTCCTGGTGTTTCCATACTGATTAGTGGATTATCCAGCCAAAAGGAACAGCCTCTGGAGGGGCAATCAGGAGAAAGACACTCAACGCCCCTGTCCCAGATGATTAAGATTGTCTCCTGAGAGACAGAGAAGAATCACTCCAAGTCTTTGCAGCAGGACTAATGAAGACTGATTTCTTGAAGCTGCAGCACAATTCTCCAGCTCCATACCCACTCCTCCCTCCTCCCCTGCAGTAACCTCAGCTCCCCTCCACATCCTCAGCTGCCTCTGCAGGAAGGCTCAGGCACACGCCTGTGCCACTGGAGCCAGAGGTGTGCTCTGGGCCAGCTGGCAGCTGTTGGCATCCCTGGTGAGCATGGAGCCAACAGCCTCAGGTCTGAACAGGGAAGGGTCATTAGGAAGACCTGAAAAGAAATCTTTGACTTTCCCACCCTTCTATCAGATCTGATTGGAGCTAATCAAGGAGTAGGGAGTATTATTGATGAAAGAGAGAGAAGTTTCTGAGATAGCATGTGGGTATCTTCTCTTTCTTTACTAAAATCAAGAGAAGCAGGGGGAGAAATTGGCACATTATGCACAGCCTTAATAAAATGCCAGGCTTGGAAGCTAGGAGTGGGATGTCTGTATAACATTTCTGAGCAGAAGTTCAGGCATCGACCTGCTAGTGCTGCTTTTCTGCTCCTCGACCTTATTCTCCCTCTGCAATACCCATTTCAAGTAAAGGGCTTACAGATCTTAATTCTGCCCAGTTCTGCACCAGCAGTACTTCAAATGCTGGACTCCTGCTTAGATTTGAAAAACATACATTTCAACTGGCCATTCACATATGACAAAGACACATCAAAAATCTGTGCTGGCAGTGAATTAATCGTGTACTGAAGTATTTCTTGAGCAGAGTCAGCCATTGCTTTCTTTCATAACCAGTCAGGCTTGATGTGAGTAAGACATGGACAAAATATATCTCCAGCTGCTCTTTTAATTCCAATTCCTCTGTTTGTACAAGGAAATAAAATATAATTTTAAAAAAAGAACCCTACCAAGCCTGAAAGCAGAGCGGTACCATAACTTCACACGTGGAAAGAAAAGCAGTTGGCTGCATTCAAAAATTCTGACATATGGTCTCTAACTTTAAAATTCAAATAGTGATGATAAAAACTATACTTTGAGCAAAGCAACTTCTATTAGTAAAGGTATAAAAGAGCTGTTCCAGAGCAGCACTGTGACAAAGTACAACTTGGGACATCTATTTTGTTCCAACTTTGGAACTCCAAAGTCCTCAGCTGTAAGATGGGGGCTTTGAGAATGCCAGGGCCCCAGTCTGTGAGCAGGGAGCTGCCAAAATGCCATGTGCAGTTCACAGTGCCAGGAGAGGATCCTGCAGGAAAACAGGGATGAGGCCAGCAGGACCCTGAGGCCAGGGGCAGTATCTGGCTGGTAAAACCCTCACTGGGCTTTCCTGTTCCCTTCACTGGGCCAGCTCAATTATCCAGCAGTTCTCCCAGTCATGGGCAAACCCCATGTTATAATGTGGATAACCCTCATGCCACATGGATAACAAATCATAGGGATTTCCTGCTGTAGAGCTCAACTCTCAGTAGCAGGTCATATTTTTAGTCCTGAAAACTCCTGATCTAGTGAGTATTCCTTTGGCCAATGGATCTTCAGTCACAGATCCACTAATTGAATTGTAAAAAACCCAATATCTACATCACATGTTAGTCTCATAAGCTCTGGAGTCAGTCCTGTGCATCATCATGAGAAAGAGATTTCAAATCCTGCTCCAGATAGAAGAGTATGCAGTGCAGAGGAGGCGAAACAGAGATACTCTTATGCATGATCCAGGTATACAGAAACAGGCATGAAACTACTTGTATATAGATACAAAGTAAATTAAGGAGATTTATTTCTTATTTTATAGATCATACCAAAACTGAATTTTAACTCATAAAAGTATTCGGAAATATGGATTCAACAAAAAGTGTATTGAATTCATGACAAATTCTCAGGAACATAAGAGTTTGGAAAACCCTGCCATGCTTCTGCAGTAGGATTTCTTTATCATTTGTCTAGGCTAGTTAACAAAATTCCTTTAAGATACTGAAACTCATCTTTAAATTAATGAGCACAAATTTCCCAAAGCATCCCGAATTCATTAAAGTATTAAATACAACTTCTTTACAGATTACCAAGCTATTCAAGTTCCCATTTATGAATATTATTTAAAAATCTCATTTTCTATGTGGTTTTGGAAAAAAATAGATTTTATATTTCCAATTAAATAATTCTCATGTGAATTCTTGCGAGGAAAAAGAGTCTCATAATACTTATTTTCCAGTGAGGGAAAAAAATAAGCCATTTTATATGCAAATACGACTGATTTCATTTAATTGTTCCTGAGGGAAGAAGGAGATTTGTATGCAAACCTCTTGCCAACTGGTAGACTTCAACCCCTAATTTATTTTCCTCTCAAATCATTAATTAATAACTGCACCTTCCTAATGGGAGAGAGTACAATTTCTGCAGGGCACTGTGTTCAAGACCTCTCTGTCCCAAAAAAGTCAGCAGAAGCTGAGGCTGGTAGGACTTAACAGTGGAAGCTCTCTACTGCTCCAGTGCAGAGACAAGTGTTCAATATATCACAAAGCAAATTTCCCTCCAAAAAATAGTGCTGCAGGAAGTATTTATTAACCACCATGAGAGAATTCACTTCCAACAGGCATGCAGGGATCAAAATGATCATTCCAGTGTATCTATATGAAACATCCTTTGCTGATCCTTATGTTCCGTGCCGTTCCCATGGCAAGGGTAGGGGCACTTAACTCACTGGCACAGCCAGGCACTCAGGCGAGACAAATAATCCATCATCAGCCCACTTAAATTTCATCTCTATCTTTTACCCTGTGGGAAAAGTCTACAGGGTGTCTTGTAGGGGAAAGCACTTTAAAATGACATTGTCACAACCACTGAGACCACGCCACCTCTCTGCAGAGAGGCTGGTCTCACGCTAGCACAGCTGGGCTTCAGGCTGCATCAGGGAGACCTTTTTCTCTGCTCTCTCATCCTGATGAGCATCCTTGAATCTTTCTCAGAACAATGAATTCTTGCCCCTGCTTAACTAATTTATCCACTTGACATCCAGTTTGTGTATGAATTTTCATCTCTCCTTATCTAGCTAATCACTTCATGCAGTCGAAACACTTGACTAACCAGTCAAAAGGCAGATTTAGAGTATATGCAGTGTACACAAAACATAACCATTTGTTTGGAAAAGAGGGACACCTAAGCAGCCAAGCACAGGCAAAGCTAGGGACACCCACTCTTCATTCTGTCCCTTTTGCCAAAGAGCTTTGCAGTTTTCTGTGTCACACTCATCTGTGTCAGTAGATGTGCAGAAAAACAACGAATGGTTGGGCTTTTGTTCTTTTGCCCCTGAATTTGCACTGTGGCTTCTTGATCTCCACACAGAGAATTTGAGGAGCTTGTTATGCTCACCAGTCCTGTGCTTTAATGACCTGTTCCTCTTCAGGTGCAAATTAGGGTCTTTGGAAGAGGTGATTTCAATTGCCTCCAGCTGCTCTCATGCCCACTCCAGGCACGTCCAGGCCCTTTGCTGTTCCCACACATCCTTCAACCACCACTCACACTGTGTTGCCTGGCAAGGCAAATGGGACTCAAGCATGACTCACAGACTAATGGAGTAATTCTTGCCTCGAGAAAACCCTGATATGTGTTTGGGGGTGTAGTGAATTTATCACTCGAGAAACCAAAGTAGTATTCCAGGTGCCAAGTCCACCACTCCAACTGCTGGCAATCATACACACAAATACTTTTTGGCGCCTTCTGAAGTCCTAGTAGATGTACCAATGTGTACACAATATTATTCCACACCTTATGAAAACCTCAAAAGGTTTTGAAATAAACTTTTCCCTGAAGAGGCAACAAGAGAACAGCTAATTAGGAGACGATTTTTCTTTTTTGTTACCCCTAGTAGCCCGAAAGAAGAGTGCAAATAATTAAGTATTTTCCAAGCAACAGATAACATCAATCACTTCCCAAAGTACTGTTTGAACTTGACTAGAGGACTCTGAATTTGTTTTTCCAGATGATTAAGAGCTTTCATTCCATGATTGTACTTTTTCTACTTAGAAATAGAGCAGTTTTGTAAATTGTTTAGATGAATAGTGCCAGTATTTTTTGTCACTTGTTACACCAGGATCTGTGCTTTCAGTATTAGCCCCAAGTAGAGATGGAACATTAACTGCACCTGCAGTCAAATTGGAAAACCATGATATATTATTTACTGTTCAAAATTATATAAAGACATGGTTCATGATTCAAAATTTTGTAGTTTTTACAAAGTCTGCTACATTAGATTCACAATGATTATCTTAAGTTCCTTAATTATGACTTAAAGAGCATAACAGCCAAACCTGCCAGCCAAAAGCAAAAAATAGTCATTCTCTATATAGTGACTTATGGATTAAAGCCTTTGTCAACAAAAGCCAATACTGTGTCATTAGAAGTGTTATTGAATTAGAGATGGAAGCTACTGTTCAGCTGGAAGTCATAGCAGCAAAACATGTGCATGTCTTTCTATGGCTTTGTCATTGATTTCAGGAGTGAATTTTGCATGGTTTGTAAGCTTCTTTATCTATATGTAGAGGTTTTGGAAACTAGTTGAAGTTCTTAAAATTCTTACTAATGGAAATGAGCATACAAGAAATATTGATTTAATGGAGTGATAAAATACATGTTCAATATTTTTCAGCAAAATAGATTAGGGAACAAAAGTGTAGAAATTCAGTAGTTTAAACTGAAAGAAAGAATTGAATCTTATAGCCAAGAAAAAAAACGTATGTGTCACATTACCTTTCTGCTTTAAGCCTCTTTCCTGACTCCTTGACTTTTTTCTGAAATAGTAGCTGTCAGAACATCACTTGAAGAAGGCTCTTGTTAATCTGACAGTCATCATAATCTGCTTGCATTCTAGAGCTGCACAGTTTATTGTGCTGGATTATATTTTATTTTAATTTCTATATGCTTACTCCTAACAACAGGTTCCTCAAAATGGCTTTATATGTTCCTAATTTTGCACAGTATTGGCAGTCTTTTGGCATGAGCTAGTTAAAACAAAGAAATACAACCTAAAAATTCATATGACCAAATTACTGACCCGAAGCAAAAAAATCTTGAAGCTGAAAAGTCAACCTGATCTGAAAACTGATAACCATGTAGACCATTTTAGGTAGTTTTGTGGCAATTATAGAAATGAATTGTCTCTAGTGATAAATATTAATTGTTTGTAAAGTGGTTTAGAAGTCAATAACATGTTCATCAACTCATTAAATCTGAGGGGGCTTTAACTATTCTTTCAGAACTATCTTATAATGAAACACTGCAACTCTTGTAACTATGTATAAGTACTTTGATACTGTTAGATTAATATCAAAAACGTCCCTGTTAGTCTGAGCCCAATGCATTGAAAATAAGTGTTTTGTTCTAGCAATATGAAAAAGTCAGGGGATTTTATAATAGACTTCACTATAAGGAAGTGAAATGAGATTTAATACTTTGCTTGCATGTGAATTCAGCTTTTAGCAGCTGCAAAAGCTCATTCTGCCATTTGGTTGTAATCCATTCACTGTATTCACTCAATTACTTGACTTCCCAAAGTTTCTAGGTCATACTGCTGAGGCAGAAGTGCAATCAGGAGGGAATTTGTCCAGAGTATTAGTGTTTTTGTGGGATATTTGGGAGCAGCAGGCCCCAGATCTTCAACACAGGTCTGTGTGTCATCTTTGAGATAAGGCCAAACCTAGAACTAAAAACAGATACACCTACAGCATAACTCAGGATTATTTAGGGCCAAGTCTAAACCTAAATGAGATTCCTGGGCCCATGGTCAGGGGTGGGGAGAGGTCCTAAGTGAGGCTGATCAGGGCCATTAAGAGCCATTCCTACTTCTGGAGCTTTGGCAGTGAGAAATTAAAGGAGGAGGATGCAGAGTGACTGTAGAGTGCAGGGATTTATGAAGAATTCTGTGTGTCTGGAAAGTAAACCTAGGAAAAAAGGTAAGTCATTTATTCTGGTTATCTTCATCCCATGAGTCCACGTTTTACGATACATGGATAATGAGCATGATGAAAAAAATCATCTCTTTACCCACATCATGCACCATGCATAAGCACATACATGAGTCATTTCTGCTGACTCCTCTCCTCTCATTTGGCATGAGAGAAATGTTATTCTTTTCACCAAAACACAGTTAAGGATAAGCCAGGAATGTAAACATCCATAGCAGCTGTTCTTAGATAAGCTGAGCAAGTCAATCCCACCTTTAGCTTTAAGCTTGCCTTTGCATTTGGGGCCTATGCTCTCTGTCAGTAAACTGGGAAATAGGAGGATAATGATACTGCAGGAGATGTACAAGTAAATTTGGTTTGAGGCTTTTGTTGGTTTTTGGGGTTTGGGTTTTTTTCCAAAATGCTTCTTTTACTTCCCAATGCAGATTCAGTCACAGAATCACAGAATATGCTGAGTTGGAAGGGACCCACAAGAAAACCTGAAGCTTACTGATGAGCTCTCTCTGTCTTCTGTCCAGATTCAAGAAGGAATATGGGGGCAAAGCATCTTTATGTGATTTATCTGACTAACACTCATTAAAAAAAAAAAAAGCTATTCACTGAGACCTGATTGAGAATGCACAGGCAATTTTGTTCTGCTGAGTGTTTGCCTCTGCTATCTACATAATGTTACTCTGACCATTTCTTTGGGTATATAATGTACCTGATGTGCTCTTCTAGATGCTTACAGGAGGATTAATGTACCTCCAACTGAAGCTGGTGAGCCATTCAAATATACTTATTAAGGTTAACAAGATGGCTTATTTGAATTAAAGTTTCATGAACAAAGGAATGCTGTTCAGACCTCACATTATATTACAGTTATCTTCTTCAAAATACTTTCAGAAATGCATCTAACTCTGGAACATTTTTAGACTATCTGGCTGCTTCTAAGAACATTAAGAAGTTTTTGAAGTTTGTAAATGGAATTTGAGTTCAACAGTCTTCTTATTTTAAAACATTCAGCAAAAAATATAAGGCTCCATGACTGAGAACTGCATTTTTGTCTTGCAAAGACTTCCTTCACATTGACTTGTGATGAGTCTAAGTAGCCTGTCAAATTAATATACACTTCCTATGTGTAATTCATTAATCTACACAGAATACATAGTCCATCAATATTAAAAATACCTTAACAAGGAGAGGGGGAGGACAGGGAGTGGGGTTGTGTCTCATCAGTTGCTGTGCACCAGGTCAACATCAATAAATGATTATGCCAAGGAATAGATCATTTGTACAGCGAGGCTGTTCCTAAACCCATTAATTTAGGGAGCAGGAATGAAATGCAGCTTTTATATTACTTATCCTTATCTCTGCTTGGTTTTATTTTACTTTCCTCTCTCCATCTCTCTCCTCAGCAGTTGTCATTTCTGTCTGGAAAATGTATGTGCTGAAGATTCAACTTTTGTCATCCTCTTTTCTCTTTCTTTCCTCCCTTTTCTTTTTCCTTCACAATACTTTTGATCTTTCCTTTGTAACACATTTCAGCTTTCAGCTTTTACTGTTTTTTACCCCCTCCTTTGCAGATTTTTCCCTTCCTCTTTTGCAGCTTCCTCCATCCCTTATGTATTTTTTCCTCTCGCAGACATAGTTTCTGATGAAATAACCACTTTACTTTATAAAATACAGGCAGTTTACTTATTATTTGAAAGATCTGACTAATGTATAATTTTTTTCTGGTTTTTAGGTTGTAGTAAATCTGCAAAAATTTTTCAACATGTTTGAATTTTCTAAGTTTATCCTTTATTTTTTTTTTTCCCTGGATCTATCAAGAACTGTCCATAAAAATATGAACTAAATTTTAGTATTAATTTTCCAATCTTTGGCCTGTGTCCCTCTTGACTGAACATTTTCAGCAGAGGAAAAGATGTTTCTCATTGAATAGTGAGTAACTGTGGAGATGACATTGTCCCAGCCCCAGGTATCCTGCAACGGAAAGGGAACATGACAAACCTTGCATCAGAAGCAGTTTGTCTGTAGAAAGAGTAGTTGTGAATTTCCAAAGACTTAGAAAGGGAAGAAGAAAGTGGCAGCATTTTACAGCCACCTGAATGCTGATTCATCAGGCTCAATTAAAAGCAAATTCTTTAATACTGAGAGCTGTCATCAGAAGGGAGATGAAAAAATAAACCCCATGGGTATTCTCACTTCTTTTTAGTAATTTCTCTGAAACTTTCACAGGGCAAAACCGAGCTTGATGAAACCAAATAACAAAGGCATCCACCCACCTAGTGAACATGGAAGGGGAGGGACATGATTGCTGCCTTGCTGGATTAAAGCTGCTTGAGATAACAACGGAGGATGGGAGGTGGGAAGGAAAGCACAGTTTATAAGGACAGGCTGCTACTAACAATCAATTTCTTTATTCTTTTCATAATGAGATTGTTCCTGCTGTCCAAATTGGGAAGGTAAGGGCTATGTCTCCTAGCAGAACTGCAACCAAGCTGTCCAACAAGGGATACTTTTGAAAACAAGCATTTTTCACTGTGTTTTTTCACTTAATTTCCAGCATAAAGTAGAACCGATTGCTGGGGGAGGTTGAGTTCACAGAGTGTATGTAAATATTTACAGTGTATCTGTAGTTGAAATATACACTCCCTAGAGCTTAAACTCTAAGCAAATTACAGCAGCAAACTATGATAGTACTGTGTGTGCATGTATGTGTAGGCCAGCTTCTTGTGGTGGTGGCATCCCTATTAGAAGATATGGGATGTGCCCTTCAAACCCAGCAATCCGAAAATCTTTCCAAGCTACATTTCATTGCTTAAATAAAACCAGACATTTGTCAATTTTAGTTGATGCTACTGCAGTTAGACTCTACTAATGCTGCTTCATGACATCCATTTTAAATAAAGCTTTTTGTATATCCCATTTGTAGGCAAAATGGTCTCCCTGGTTTCCACACCCACTATCACAACAGATGTTTGGGTGACAGGATCTCTTCAGAGCCAGTCGTGCCCTCCCTTACAGCGTTGCTGTTGTAGCCACCCTGATCTGAGTGAGCAGTCAGTGTCTGGGACCTTCCTAGGGTGCTTCTTTCCTAAAATGATACTAATGACACATGGCTCATATCTCTGGTGTAATCTTAGGTGACAAAGCATGCTTGTGTGTACACTTCTGCTTCCCTGCATACAAGAGAAACACAAGGTTGGCTCCCACACAGCTTTTTTACTGATCATTACTAGGTAAGGAGATGCAGAAAGGAAGCAGAAAAGGAGAGGAGGGAAAGCATTTTGGCCATTCTCTGGACAAGCATATTCAGTAAGGACAGCAGCATCAGCTGCTCAGAGCCTGCTGCAAAGCTGTCAGACCCCATGGCACTTTGTTCTTCTGCTCTGACAGCAGCAAATGGACAGAGTGCACAAAATAACTCATTGCTACACATAAACTCTGATTTGCGCCCCCTTAACTTTTAGCAAATAACAGGTACAGCATGATCACATAAAACCCAAGATAAGTGGTGCCTTTCCCCACCATCCTCAATTCATATGTGTGATGAAACTTAGCCAGCTGTGTTCAGTTGCACTTTTGATCTTTTGTTAAAGGCATCATTAAAATAAAGCAATTAGTAACAGTCTAGGCTAGAATAAGCTCTCCCATGGAGCACCACTGCAAGGTAAAAACTTTTTAAAAAATTGTCCTCCACAGTTGTAACTAAAGCAGAGGACAAATACCTCAGAATGATTGTGTAATCACTTAAGTTGCTACTTCATGGATCTTTAATACAAGGCACTTTAAACTCAATGCAAAAAAAGGAGTTTTGTGATATTGCAGCCAACAATCTAGTGCTAATACGTAAAATGCTTCCAATACACCCAAGTTCTCCTTTCAGCTGACTTTTTAGGAAATATTTTTGAACAAATATTCTACCTGAGGTTACATTTTCAGGATAGACTACAGAGGGATTATCCACTTGTTACTTTATTTCTCCTCAGAGACTTCTGCAATGTTTCATAAATCCAGATGATCAGTACAGGTCCTAGGGAAGGCATAATTTGGCAAGGGGAAGTTATTCTTAGGAGAGATGGGAGACTTCCAAGATGCTGCTAAGATAAACGATGTCTGACAGGCTGTTCAGGTCTGTGGGAGTTGATCTGTCATCTTCTCAGATTCTTATAAATTGCTGCAGCTGAAAATCAGGGCAAAATGTTAAAATTTGTCCACAGTACCTTAAAAGCCACTTTTAAGAAGTGGCTTAGACAGAAGTTTAAGTTTTAAGTCTGGCAATCACCTGTCCAAAGTTTCTCTGGTCTAACTCCCTTGAGTGAATAGAATAGTCTTTATTTATTTATTTACCAGAAGTAAAGAAGTGCATGCTTTTGGCTACAAAACTTTGCTGAAATATTGTCTATGAGGAGTAAGACTTGGAAGTGGCTTGCTGAACTAGGAAGGGATGGTAATGGGTAAATGCTCTGACCTTTATAAGTGATTAAATTTGAAACTAAGCATGGAAGGAAAGTGCTCTGGTCTCAGGAAAGAAGCAGTGAACACATGAATGATTTTTTTTTTCCTTCCAGAATCTGTGCCAGTAATAGGAATTTCCTCAAGCAGTTCCATCACAGCAGATTAGGAGTTTATACTAAAAATTCTTGCCTGGGCGTCAAACCAAACCTCATCCTTCTTGCCTTTATTTAATATGTTGGCCATCAACGATTAATTTAATAAATGAAATATTTAGTCAGCTTCTTACTGTCCTTTGATACAAGGCTGTATGTGGGTGGAAGAACAAAGATATGACACATGAAACCATAAATTTTGTTTTCGAGTTTCTATTGTATGTCAGCTTGAACACAGAGATATCACATTTATCATCAGGGTCACAGAAATGGCATCAAGATTCTGCATGTACAGCAATGTTTCAAGCTTTCTCTGAACACTGTGTAAACACACCAGCTGATCCCACAAAAAGTCTTGTATGTTTGAAGTTTTGAAAAAAGATTTTCTGAAATCTAAAAGGGAAAAATCAAAAATAAATTGAAGAATCTGGGGACTCTGGGAGATATCTCTCCAACTAGTCTTTATTAATAATAGTTCCATGCTGTGGTTATTTGTATAAATTTACTGAGCATAGCAAAACTATTCTGGTTTTGTCTCAGAAAACCATGAAACACTCAATTGAAACAATTAATCTAAAAACAAGGTGTTTAATTATGTTTATGCTTTATCTTTAATAGGTAGGTTTAGGATAAGCATTTTTGTTTTGAAGCAACTTTCAATTTTCCTTTCCTTTGCCTCTGCAGCAGGAATTGCTCATGTTCTTATTACCTGTCATTCGAACACACAGCTCCACAGAGGGATGGGTAAGGCTGTGCGCAGAACAAGCAATGCATTTGTGAGACTCAGCAAAATACTCAGGAGACTGTTTTTTAAAGCTGATTTATGCCAACAGGCAGTTCCTCATACAGTGTGGAGCAGTACTATGCTGATCTCAACACAGCTATTTGGTTTGGTGGGGGCTAAAAATCTGAACCTCTATTTGTGTTTGTGATTCTCTCCTGGTGCTGATGCATTATCACCACTGTGCCTGAGAAAAGTTGTCTTTGTCTCCTACACTCTGCTCTTTACATCCCAGTGACCCTACAATGCACTTTGTTTTTGTTGAAGGTTATCCACGCTGGGGGAACAAGCTGGACTTATGGCTCGGTGTCACTCCCTGTGGGAGCTGTGATGCCACAGGCTTGGTGGCAGCATGTGCACAATGGCACTCCCATTGCTGTGGCCTTGCTGCTTGTACCAGAGCCCCTGAGCTCCCCCGGCTTGTCCAGCTCAGCCCACACTGCCACCCCAGCTTCTGCAGGCACCGAGGCTGGATTTGTCTCTGTGTACCCAGGGGCTGCTTCCCTCCCTGCAGGACACTGTGCTGAGAGACAGGAGTCACTCTGAGTCATGTTTCCTGCCAGCAGTGGCTCATCATGCTCTGCTGACCTGGCTCATTCCTTACACAGGGCAGGAGGAAACCCATCCCTGTGCTACTGCAATAGTTTATCATTTTAAATGCATGGGCTGTTTGACTGGCACTCCCTCTGGGCCAGCTTTACATCTTCAGCTGTAGATGTGGGTCAGCTGGCTGCCACTGCAGTATGTTTGTTATCCTTCAGAGCATGGTCCTCACACACAAGTTCACTGTGTATTGCATTTGCCCATCCTTTAACAAAACGAACTTACTTTGCTAGAGTAGCAAGTGGTTCAGCAGTTTGTTACCTTAGCAGTCCTACCGGCATGGCAACAGAAAATTCTTCAGCCTAAGTATTGCACATTCATAATGAGGGCATTTTCAACTGTTCCAACTGAGGGTTTTCCTGACAGTGTTAAGGAGACACTGATCTTAGCCCTATCAGCGAAATTTATTATCAAGTGTGAAATTTGATGTCCATAAATCAAACAAGTCCTTCAGCTATTCTGCTGTGCTCAGAGACTCTGTCTTCTGATGGTAAACCTAAGATTTGTTCATTCCTGCATTCTCGAGAGCCCATCATCAGACTTTTGGAGTTTACATAAGAAAAGGATAAATTTGCTCCATTACTCAAGTAAGGGAAAGAGTGGTTTACATATGCATGCCTGCAGTCTTTAATCTTAGATAGAATGCTTTATATGCAATGATTTTTTTTTTTGCATGAATTTCTAAGAAATTGAGGCTTACACAATCCTGATGTACAAATTCCAAAAGATTTTCCAAAAAAAAGACATCATGAACCAACCAACGAGATCACAAATCTGAACACCTATTTTGAGATAAACGTTACACAGAGAAGGGGAGTTGTGTGGGGTGAACTTTGCATGAGACTGCAGGGGCCCTCCAGCTGCCTGTTGGATCATGATGTGGTACAGAGGAGGTGGGTGCTGCAGAGCTCACTTCAGCCAAGGCTGTGCCTTTCTTAGGGAAATGTCCATGGAGGAAGTCATGACACTGCCCAGCCTAGTGGCAGGGAACAGTCTGAAAGTGGGAACTCCTTTTACTGTGATCAAGAGCTGAGGGGAAAATAAATGGAACGATCAACCCCATGAAGCCCAGCCTCCCTGGGCTCCCCTAGAATCGCACTAAGGGTGTCCATCCCTAATTTTCCTGAAAAACAACCTGGGTCAATCATGTCACCAACCCCACTGTGGTTGAGGTAGAAAGATACAATCATTAATTTAGAAGAGAGAGACAAATGCAGAGGGGAGTTTCTTCTAAGTTTAACTGTTATCCTGATTAAAGACACATACATCATTTCTTGCCTGAATGTATTTAACTTCAGCTGGATCTGGCTGTCAGATACTGTTATAACTTTTCTTCAAAAATAGAAAGTCTTATTGTATCAGGCATATTTCTTTCTCTCTGGATAATTCTAGGCTGTGATCATATTAACCTCCCCTTTGCTAAACTGCTGCCTGAGCTCTTGTAGACTCTCCCTGAAGGGAGATGAGACTACCTCCCCAAGAACTGGTACAAAGCTACCCTGGAATATTTACAACATTTTTACAAATGAAAAAAATATTCATAAAGAGTATTCTGGGTGATTTTTTTTTCTTCCTTTTAGAGGTTTTCTTTTCCTCTTCTCACTATCCACATGTCCAATTTCTGTATCTTGGTTGCCCAGGCAACCTCTGCTGGCTGAGCCCTGGGTGCAGCGCTGGGTTTTCAGTTCTCTGCATAGAAGGAGGCTGATGTGGAGGATGGAGGAACAGGTAACGAGCTTCAGTGGGACAGGAAAGCCCAATAGATGACTGCTGACAGTAATGGGAGTTTTATTTAAAGGTTAAGAGCACTAATAAAGGCATTTATGCAGATAATTTTAAAAAAACCCTATGACTTGCAGGAAATAGGAGGGGGAGATTTTACATCAGTGCATTTCTAATATCAGATGCAGTGTAATAGCTCAAAGTAATACAAAGACATGAGTGACAATTTATAAGCATGTTACTTAAACTGAAACTAATACAGCTCATGTTTTCCTTTGCATTTGGAAAGCATGAGCAGACACTACCAGCCAGGCAAAACAGGAGCATTTAAAACATTCTGAAAGTGCCTTGAGACTTGACTTAGATTTAAAAATCATAAACATCTTATACCAAGCCACTTCAGGCAAATAACAGAGGTTCATTCACTAGAATGGATTTGATTTTCATTGCTTATCAGTAGATGTTACTTTACAGCTCCAAACTGACATTTGCTTGCTTTTATAAAGGTAGCTGGTCAGAAGAGACCACTCACTCCAACAGACAGAATGTTTAAACATTTCAAAAGCCCCAAAAGGATGTTCTCACACTAAAACTTTCTTCTTCTGTGGATTTCAGTATTTCTTAAGCAGGCAGCTTTCCTTTGTTCCAACACAGTAGAATTACATGTAAATAACTCACCTCCAAGTAGTCAGACTTGACTGTGGATGCAAATGGAGATTAGGTCAGTTTGTACCACTGTGTCACTGGCTTGAGGGTGGTGGCAGTGACAGTGAGTGTCTACATGTTGCTGGCTCTTGGTACATAGGTAGAGTGTAGTCTTTGAATTCTAAGTTTCAAAAGCCTTTGAAAGCTTTTGACATTTTGCACCTCCCACTGATAAATGTGGCCATGGTACTTCAAAACTCATTTGTCTCACTGTTTGTTAGAAGAACAGGTGACTTATTCTAACATGGAAGAAAAAAAAGTTCAGAGTTAGAATAATTTTTAAATCTCTAAACAATAAAATAGAAGAGATAACAAACACATTCCCGAAAGAATGCCATGCTGAAGATCATTTTATAGTGTTAAAAATTCTACCAAAGCAGGGAAAAAGGGAATCTGCACAAGACCTTACTATCACCTGAATTAAAATATTCCTCCTACAAAACAATAATCAAGGGTACTTTGACTTTTCTTGAAGGAGCTCACAGACCCAGAAGGTTTTGAGAGATAATCAGAAAGATTCCAGCTAATATTCAGGAACACAAGAGTCTTCAGACAGCTGGGTTTCTATTGAGAGCTGAATCTCTAAAATGTTTGACCACCAAAAAGATGCTCTGGAAATGTTACTGTGCTGCTACAGCTACCACTGCCAAATCATACAGCAATAAGGATTTATTCTGAGATTCTGTGATTTCTGCTATAATGAATGATACAAGTTATGCCTACAGCTGTACGCAGGAATTATCAGAGGAAATGTTCAAGAGGAAAGGAAGGAGTGCAGAATGACACAGAGCAAGTGAAAAATGCTCTGTTGTTTTTAAAACTAAACCATGGAGGATGGTACAGACATTGTTGCAGCATTGTCAGCCTTGGGGGCATGGGCACTGGGAGAGACTGAGATCAAAAACAGTCTCTCTTCTCTCACAAATAAGAGTAGGTGCTCAATGGGCAACAGAGACAAAGCAGCTGTGGCAACAAAAAGTCAGCAAAAGAGAGTTTTGGATGAACACTTGTATTTCAGCCATCCCAGGCTTAAAGCACAGACAGCTTCAGCCCTTCTCAAGGAGAGAGAAGGGAAAATGCTGTTGTGGTCAAGGCTGGTTTAGGGACAACTCTGGGAGACCCCTCCCACTCCCAGCTCCCCCAGATCCTCTCACAGATGTCCTGGTCCAGCCTCAGTGCTCAGAGTGACGCCGACTCCAGAGGAGGGATCTGAGAGTCTCTGAAGAGTCTCAAGGCTCAGCTCTGCCAGGAAAGGCTGCTCAGGCTCCTGATGCAGACTCTGAAAATCCTGAGCTGCCTTACCCAAGGACCCTGACTGGAAGTGCTGCAGATTGTTCCCACTGCACAGGGAATGGTTTGTTCCTCCCAGGAGCACAGAGACATCATTTCTGTCCAAATGCTCCGAGTCATGGCTCTGCCCCTTTGGCCATTGCCTTGAACCCTGCACCCAGAGTGAGGCAGCTGATCCAGCCCCGACTGCCTCCCCTATTCCACTGCATTTGCATTTCATACCATATCTGGAAGAAACATGATGGGGCATCTTTTGAGAACCTTTTCCTAGAGACTATTATCCCATAGGAATGCAGTTTAGGAAAATGAGGAAGATTTCTTTAAGATTAATCTTTCACTGCTAGATTTGGTTAAAATTTCATAGTGATAAAAATGCTTTTACTGGAGCTCCCAGAAGAGAGAAAAAATTCATTCTGTCTTGGCTTTCATGAGGAAATGAAAGACTGAGCTTCTGGAACTTTTAATGCAAACTCATTAAAAGAAAAAAGAAGCTAAAATTAAATTAGAAATGGTCATTAATGTGTGATTCATGAAGTTGACCTATTATATGCATTACTGTTTTTCTCAAACATGCTAGGAAAAAGAAAAGTTGTTTACCCCTTCCTTGCTACAACTCCTTACCATGATAACTGTAGGTAATTCACAAGTTTGAATGAAGTTAATGAATTATTAAAAAGTCACAGACTTTTCATAATTTCTGATCAATAACCTTCCAGTCCCAAATTTGGCGATTGAAGGGATGAAAGATTTTTACTTCAAATCTTCTGTTTCTCTTTTAATTATCTTCATTGTAATAGAAAAATTCAGAGAGGGGACAGGGAAAACCAAAAAACCTTAAAATTTATTCTTCTGTAATTTGGTCTTAATTTTAATCTTAGTGAAAATTAACTTTAAGTGAAAAGAGTTGCATAATTTCTAAAGGATTTTAAAAGTTTTGAGTAAAACTTCATTTAATTTTTCTTTGATTTACAGTGTGATTTGGATTTAATATTTCCTCAATATTCACTTGTTATTTGTCCACTTATAAATTTTCAACACTTCTTTGATGATGACAGTTTCCTAAGACATCTGAATGTTGATTTCTTTTTGATTGATTGGTTGATTAAAAGTGAATTCTACCATATTTCCTTTAAAAATCCTTTAACTAGACTTTAAAATAACTCAGTCCATAATCAAGGCATGTATTTTCCAAAACCTGTCTTTATTAGCAAGGTTTCGAAACTTTCTGATCTGCTGTTCCTCTATACTTCCCAGCATAAATTGTTTGAGTTCTTTGATAGTTAAGCATTTTTCAGGTACTTTTTCTTCTTAATTCTTATAGCAGAATTTAAGTTGCATGCTCAAGACTACAATTCAACATGGTATTTACAAGTGGGAGTGTTGTTTCTCCATTAACCTGGATTACTGTGAAAACAGGCTACCAAAAAGTTCAGGAATAAAGAGAGTCGTGAAAGGAGACCACAGAGATGAGTTTGTTCACTCTCAAAACATAGAAAGTGAAGAGTGCAAGGGATCATCTTCTAAAAATATAGGAGAAGAACTGTTTCTATTAAAGGATAATACTGACAGAGGAACAAACAGATAAAAAGATACTATAAATAGATTGTGAACACTTTATGCTGGAAATAAGATTGAATTTCCTAAGTGCAAGAGAATGAAGAGTCTGGTCTGATCAGTACAAAAGGAACAAGATGCAAATTAGTTTGAGGATAGAATAGGTGTAGAATAATCTTTGATAAGTTAGAAATTTGGAATTACAGCACAATATATACACAAATGCCGAAGAGTAATTTTACAGTATGACTGTGGGAATGAAGTCGGTGATGTGATTTCCTTTTCCTGTTTCTGTTGTGATTCCAGTCCCAAAAAAAGACAATTTCAGAAGCACCTTAAACCATGTATCTTCCTTAGGGTCTGCTTAAAAGTTTTTTCCAGGCCCAGAAGAAAATTTTTCCTTTTAAAAATGGTGAGACTCTATGATGCCTCCCACATCATAAACAAGTGTTTCTCCTGTTACTCCCGAGTTGCTGAACTTATTTTCAGAGGTTACAGAAGTGCTCTCTGCAAAGCAAACAACCATGGGTTTCCCATGTAGGTCCTTCTCTCCGCTCCCAAGCTTTGTAAAGTCAGAAAAGGACAATCTCCCCTGGCCTCCCAGGCACTTGGAAGTCCAATGAGAGAAACCCCTGTGCTGCAGGATGGTGCATTCTTGGAGATCCTCAAGGAATGGCCTAGGTCATGGGGTTCGTGTGTTCACTGCATTTTGCATGGCCAGAAAGAAATGCTTATACAAAGTACAGAAATGTGAGCCTGAAACCTCTGAAATTGCTCAGGTGGGAGGAGAGGGGCGGTGGGGAAGGGACAGGGAAAATCCGAATATAAAGACAGCTTCTATTTATCTTTCTGCTTTTGTGCTGCTGGAAAGTTTTCGAGGCATTTTAAAATCCTAGAAGCAGCTATAGTTTATGTGCAGAGTGTGGGTAATGGAGTCAGGCTTCAAGACAGAGCTATTGCACGGCTGCCTGGAGCACATGGTAAATATTTATGGATGTGCCAGTCTAGAAGCAGTGGCATTTCCAGGTAAAAAAATGCAATGAGCACATCCTTATCAAACAGCTCCAGTAATAGCCTTTCCTAGCCACTATTGTGCTTGCTTTTTTTTTTTTTCTTTCATGAATTTTTATATGACTTTCAGTGTTTTGTCCTCTGGTTTGTAAAGGAAAATTGACAGCTATACAATTATAAACTGAGGAAAGCGGCTCTAAATTTCCATCTTAAAAGAAGTAAAGGATACCAAGAAACACCTCAAGGCATTTCCTTTGGGGATGTTATTTAAAGACTCATTTTTTTTATCCTCTTTTCTCAAGATAGAGCATCTATAGAGTCAAAACATAGCAGATCCTTCTGTGATAAGTCTTGATCAGGATTAATAAAAATAGTGAAATGCTCTGTTAATCTAGATTCTTCCCCTTTCCCTTTATAATAGTATATTTTTTCTTCTGTTTTCATTAAATATTCTTTTTTTGCTTCCGGCAGACAAAACAGTAGCAAATTCCGCAGACAAAATGTGTAGGTGTGTTGCCAAGGACAACTGTTTGAGACATAAATTGCTTTTGAACCACAAACCCTTTCATTGCTCTTTATTGAAGGACATCTGTGTGTTGTGATGTTTATTGAAGGTTTTCAGCTGATCCTTGGTGTGTTAGCAAACACCCAGGCCACAGCCTTTTTCACTGGATGGGGACATCCAGTTTCAGAGCAAACAGGTGAGTCCCAGCACAAGTTAAGGCTTAAAACAAGTTTTATAAGGTAGGAGGAAAACCATTCTTGAAAGAGTAGTTCCTCAAATGCTGCTAAAAGGGATTTAAAGGAAGCTGGCAAAAAAAATATACAACTATGCATGGTCCAAGATTCCCCACTTCCCAAATTACAATTTCATAGTGGTTGCCTAGATTCAATCTTTCCTCACTATCAATTTGATCTTTATCTTTTCCTAATGAAGCTGGGAAAGCTTAAATGAGTTTCACATTTGCTGAACTTTGGACTATTTTACCGAAACAAATTTCCTGACAATATGAAAACTTCAGTCAATTGGAAAGAAAAGTTATCAAAGCAGAAAGTTCCTTTTGCTTTGCTATCAGCCTTGTCCCTTGACATTGACTGAAGGTAGAAATGAGTCAGGCTCTCAGGGAAAGAGTGTAGTTAATGGTTTTATGAAATTGCACTGACTTCTGCCATCCTAAGACTTGGCTGTTGCTCTTTGTTTTGTCCTTTTAGTTGTCACAAGTGTAATCTGTGTCTGGCTGGATCCAATTACAAACTTACAGGTACATAAACCACATGGCTTTTGCTTCTTTTATGTTCCCTTAGACACTTTTGATGTCAAATCAATTATAAACTTTACAATATTAATGGTTTAGTTGCAGAATGCTGCAGAGTTTCAAACACCAATGTCAGAAAGACGTTAAATTAAATCGTTTCAGTCCATCCATCCATTCAGCCCTCAGACCTGAGATGCTATTTTCTGGGGGGAAAAAAAAGGGCTGAATGGTTGATAGCAACATTGTACATAGAAGTGTTCAATATCCATAAAAGAACAGCCCTCCAAAAGAAACCCTTAAATTATGGCAGCAAAGAAGGGATGGCAAAATGCACAATTTTTGCATCTGACACTCAGTTTTATACTTTATGAGAACTTCATGTCAGTTTTGAGCGTTGATGTCCCTGTTCTCTTTAACACCTGTGGAAATTCAGAGGAGAGATCTGAGTTGTTCTCTCATCAGCTGATCGCCCTCACCAAAGAGCCAGGGCAGTTCTCACTGGATGTGTGCATCAGAGCATCAGCCTCAGCACATAAACTCCATATATTGCTGAGGGCAACCCATTTCAAAAGGAACACAATTCCCTGGAAGTGAGAACTGTGACTAATGTGACTAAAAATATGTTTACATCCTAAACATATTTAAAATACTTCTAGAAGAAACATTGCATCTCTGAGAGTGACAAATAACAGGACAAAGACTCTTTGCTTACCTTGTAGGAATTGTCCATACCAGGGACTGGAGGGTGATTCAGCCCCTGCTGTTCTCTGCTTCCTGCAGCATTTGGACCTTGAGCCCCTGAGCTCGAACACCCCATAAGTGCAGTGGGCAGCATTCTGAGAACCCCAGACTTCCCAGCACTCTTCACAAAGTTACCTGTTCCCCCACGGCCAAGTGCTCTGCAGTGTGAGGCACAGACACTCCCAAAGCCTTCTTTTGTCAGCCTAAGTGGTAACTAAGTCCCTGGTGGGTTGAGTTCCTGGCCAGATATTCTTTAGCAAGAATTTGACCCATCTGCCTAAAGAGGTGAACGAAGGCTCTAGTTGCTGGGTTCTCTATTGGTGCCTGTTTCTGTTCTCTTAGAGCAAAAGTCAGGGAATCTCAGTGATCAAATATTCAATCCCTGCCCTCCCACCAGGATGCAGAGTACAACAGGTAATTCAAGTCAATAAAAGATAAGCCAAATAGAAATACCTCATACTTGGTAGATAAGGGAAAATGACTGCAACAGATAGAATAGAAAGTACCGAAAAGAGAATATCACAATATGACAATAGGATATATAGTATCAGAATAAGAAATGGTGCTGGGCTGGTAGATTGTCAGCAATGTGTGTGCATCCAATTGTCCATGGAAGTCAGTTTATATACCAAAAGGTGAATGAGAATGTAAGGGAGAGAAAATACAGTATTTGAAATGGTTAGAAAGATAAAAGTATGTGTGTTTATGTACATGATAATTGGGGAAAGACTTGCAGAAGTATCCTTTGGAAAGTGCTTATAAAGAATACAAAATACAACAAAAGGTATGCAAAGTTACTTTGTATTTCTGGAGTATCTTGGACAAACTTTTATAAAAAATACAATTACAGAAACTTGTGGAACCTTGTGTAACTTTTTGTATGTGTATTTTCTGGACAGATTACACCTTTCATGTGCACATAGAGAAATCCTCCATTTCAAATTATTTTTTGAATGAGCTGTTTGAAAAGGAATTTCAAAATAATAAGAAAGAAAAATGCTAGCATTTAACTTGGCAGAGATGAAATCTGAGGGATTTGAGGGATTTCCCTAATTCACATCAGTGAAAAGGATCACCTGCCGACCCATGCTTAACTCATTTGATAAAGCAGAATTCCCTAAATAAATGGCTCTGCAGAGCTGGGTTGACTTAAACTATTTAAACAGAGGAGATGAATCATTGATGATATAATCATAAGTAACAGAAGAAAAGAAACACAGAGATTACTTCTCAGAAAAAAAGTCATGGCGACATGGGCATTAGTCAGTCTATCAGTATCCCAAAAGAAGCAAAAGAATATTCAGTAAAAATTAGACTGTAAAATACAATAAATGATCTGAAAGTGAAATCCAGCACTTCTGCATTGGCAAGGAGCACAGCAGAGAAGCAATCTCTTTTCCAGTTCTGGTGCTGTCGTTCCTGTGCTTTGCTTGCCAGTTTTCTTTAGAAACCAATCACACTCAGCGGCTAACACCCATCTTGCATGTCCTCTTCAGTTGTACTAGAAGCACGACAATTTTTATCTGTGAAAATCTGTATTTCTTTTGTCCTTCCAAATCCTGTATTTTCATAGTGCTCATCACAATAAAATTTAAGCCCTCCTAAAGGGAGTTGGATCTATATCACATGAGCTTTTTAATATTTCCAAGTAAAACAAAATAAATCACTGTGATATTTCCATAAATATCTGATTGTCTTTTTCAGCCATCCTCAGCTTTTGAGGAAAAGTGAGAAGATTAGAAATAATTGTTTTCTGGGATTGTTATGTAAATAAGAGCAAACAAAACAAACACAACAAAAATGTTAAAATAAGTGTGGGGTTTTTTTAGCAAAACAACTATAAGTACCTCGCTCATCATCTAAGACAGCTAATGGAGACTACACCGAAATGTTTCCATCTCATTTACTTGGGGCTTATTCTTCTTTTATTTTATTTAGGAAAATACAAAAACAAATGTCATGTGGAAATGTATGGACCTACTCTAAGTGCTCAAGTAAATTTTTTCCTGCTCTTTACTATTGCTTAGTCAAAGCAATGTGAATGCTAACTAAGCCCATTTTCCTATTTTATTTTCCACTTTCACAACACAGGGCAAATAACCCAAATTTTCCTCCAGGAAAGGAAGTACAGACTCCCACATAAGACTTTCCCCAGTTTCTTCTCCTGGCCCAAAGTCAGACTTCACCTCATGAGTCAGAAGTTCTTCACACATTGAATTGTTTGGCATTTGCTTGAAAAGAGACAGCACAAACCAGTCAGGACTGCAGAAGAAGATCCAATGACAACAGTAACAAAATTCCTTTATTGAGACCTCTGTTAGGAGAGTTGTTTTTGATACTGCCTGGAGCTGCCGTGTTGCATTTTGGGAACTTCTAACTAATGCTGAATCTAAACTTCTCATGCAATAAAAACTTTTATGTCTAGAAGGAAGGCTAACAATTGGCCCTCATTTTGACCCATTCAGGGACCTGCTTGTCAGAGTCTGTGGGGTACAGGCCTGGAAGGAAGCTGAGTCCAAGTGATTTGGGTTTGTGCTGCTGTCAAAGGGACCTCAGGGGGCTGAAGAAATGTGCCAAAATAAATCTCATGGCATTTAAAAAAGAAAAATAAAACATCCCCTCCCTGGGGCAAAACAGTCCCAGGTACCAAAGTGGGCTGTAGGGCAGGCAGATGGAAAAGCTCTGCAGAAAAGGATCTGAGCAGAAGGGCTGGTCACCACCAATTTGACCATGAGCCAGCAGTGCATTCTCACCCTTCAAGCCTCAGCAATTCTGTCATTTTTTTATGTTGATATGTTTTTACATCCTCATGAAGCATTTCATGTCATATTTTCCTCAGACGTAGCAAAAATCTATCAAATGCCCCGACTGACTGAGGCAATAACCTCAGAACCAGAGGGGACTTTCACCTATTCTCTTTCTCCTCTTTGTAACTTGAATGTCAATCTGTGATGCTTCCACACTGGTTGTTCTGTAATGCAGGTCCTAAGCACCACAAGCATATGAATTAGAACATTTGTAAGTACAATAAGCCTGGCAGAGAAGTTATAATGATGTGGACTGATCAAAAGATGACTTTCATTGTGCTGCTGAGAATACTGCAATTCAAGAGAAATTAAAGTCTTCAAAGTTGTGGCTGTACTGCTTAACAGATGGGCTTCTTCAAAGAGTCATTATTAATCTAACAGAAACTATAAATACTAGAGTTTGAATTGACAACCAAACCACACACCTGCTGGTTTAAATCCATCAGGAATATGATCAGATCTCTGCAGCAAGGGCAATGGGGAAAAAAGCCAAACTCCCTGTTGGCTAAAGAAAGCAATATCAAGCACCGTGTCTTGATAGGGGAGACACAATGGTTGTTTTCACCATATAAATGGTTAGAGCAAATGGGATGTAATTAAATTTCATGACATTTTTAGAAAAAGAAAAGCACGAATGGAAACTCATTTTTGTACAGACGATGTCATTCTTAGGAACAAGGAACCTTTAAAACCCGTGATTATCCTATGGAGAAAATTTTCAGAGACATTTCAGTACTGTTCTTCATCCTCTGTTCCCTGCAAAACTCATGTCTCTGCTTCCGGTGCTCAGATTACTTTTAGAAAATAGCTGCTTGTTTTAGGTCTGAGAAATGCACAGCAGCAAAAGGAAACACAGAAAGGCTACATAGCAAAATAGCATTTCTAGATATACCAAGGGTAGATAGATGTCAGGTAAAAGGAAACATGAATAGGATTTTTCAAAATCTTCTCCTGCTTTGGGTTTAGAAGATCCCATCCTACAGCCATCAGCTGTAGGTGATGTGTAGGTTGCATAGCTGTCAGTACCCTCACCACTTAAATCAGCTTCAGCTGCTGTCTTTGAATGTGTTGAAATCTCCCCATCAGTTGTCACTAAGCCCAGAAATAAACCCCTGTACTCAAGAGGGCAAAGAGTAAAAGCAGGGGAACAGCCACGTAGAATATTTGTATTGGACCTTCCTGTGAGTCATGGACATGGAGGGTTTTGGCTAAGAACAAGCTTGGAGCTGATGGGACAGCTCCAAAAGCAGGGATGATGACATTAACTCCCTGTTGGGCTCTTTGCCCTTCCGTGGACTACATGTGAAAGTCTGCTCTTCATCCTGGAGGAAAATGTTCCATTGGCAGCAACAGCTGCTGAACAAGAAAGTTCTTAAAATTACTCCGCGTTCCTTGCACTCTGAAGATGCTTACGCAGATGTGGCCCTTGCTGTGGGCTGCCCATTTGTGGTTACATGCCACAATAATCTCCATCACAGGCAGCAAGCACAGGGGAAAATCAGTTTCACTTCTGCTCAGCTCTCACCCCACATGTTTTTAACTGCTGCACCATATCATTTCATTTAGTAGAGTTCTTGTGTGCAGTGATCTGCTGCATTTCATCTCTTGGTAGTATACTGGAGCTAATAAATATTTAGCTGAGGTCTGGTAGGCTTCACTTTGTTTTCTCCTCACCATTTTTCTCATCTATTGTAGCTCCTTTTTTCACTCTTAAGGCCTTGCTATACCATTGAGTGTTAAGCCTCATTCTTCTTTGAAGCCAAAAGGGAGTTACCCTAGAAAATGATGGCTTTCCTTGCTCAGAATGGGTCCCCTCACACTCCTGAAAAATAATCTGCAAAATGTAGATTTTTGTCTCCCTCTCTGAGCTGTGTGTCATGCCAAGAGGTTAAGCAGATGTGCCTTGTCTATGCAGCACAGCAGCTCTGAGAGTCCCCTGCTGAGGCTGGGTGTCCTTGTGTCTGCAGTGCGCAGAACGAGACTGTCCCAGCTCTGCACTACCTACATTTTAGACCACAGGAGACACAGCTTCTGTGGTGATTAAGGTTAATTCCACAGCTGCGATATGGAGGAGCCTGGGATTACGCAGATTTTCAGAGTCTGGGCACGGAAAAATTTAGCTATGACAACAGAGGGGTCCTGCACGGAAACACAGCTCATGCTTGAACCCAGCTGAAGATGCCAGCCTGGTGTCGTGCTGAAAAAGCTCCCCCTTGCTGAAAGCTCTGGATAACACATCATTTCTAATCTGAGCTGCCTTGCCTCCAGATGGTTCACCAAGCTAACTTCTCAATGGATGTGAAAGACCACACAAGCCTCCTCTGGCACCTGGGACAAGCTGCCTCTTTGACTGTCCTGCTGTAAAATAAAAATAAATTACCCTCTTCCGTGAGGTCTTATAAGGATTGCCACATTGAAAATTTTTATATACTCAATTAATATGGAAATATAAATACAATTTATGAAAAAATAATATTTATTAATATAAGTAAAATTGTATTTAAATGCTGTCAAGCCTGATTCAGGTGCAGACACCAAAAATTCACTGAATCATAGAATATTCTGAGTTGGATGGGACCCACAAGGATCATCAAGCCCAACTCTTAAATAATTGGCCTGTACAGGGATTAAACCCATGACCTTGGCATCATCACCTTCATCCATCATGACCCATCACCTTCTCAAACCAACTGAGATAATCTCAGGGGAATTTAAGGTTTTATTTTGACTGAGAATCAGTTTTGTCTGAACCCTGATGTGTGGAACCCCAGCCATGGTAGGAGTGCTGTGACTTTACCCTCCCAACTCTATCATGACTGCTCACATTCATGTTCACATAACTCAGGCCATGCTGTTGAACAGGCTTTGGCATGAATTCCAGAGGAAAACAGAGCCTGCCATTTGACAGGGAAGAGAAGGATGGTAAATTTTTGTGTCAAATATATTTCCACCGAGACATGTCACCTCCCAGTCCCCATCCCCATTATGTGCTTTCTCTGGCTGACACCATCCTTCTGTTCCCTTGCAGGGAGGACATGCGCAATAAATAAACATTAGTCAGAACTTTTTAGCTAGGGTTTTAATTATTTTTTCTTTGAAACAGCTTTGTCACAGTTTCCTATGCTCATTCAGGGTTAAGGCTGTCGTGAGTGTTGGAAAAAAAAAGTTTTGTGCAAACAGTGTAGGCAGGGAGAGCAAATGAAATTGGCTATTTGAACTCAAAGCTGCTCATTACTTTGGAGGAGAACAAAATTAAAGGCACATGAGGAAAAAGACCAGAAGTTCCTGGAGAATGCTGTATGCATATATCCTCCAGAACCTCCTCCAGCATGTGGCTGTGTTTCAAAGCTGAGTACACACTGCATTCACTGGAGAGAAAAGGTAACATGACAAATTAATAAATTAGCAATCAAATGAAGTTAGTTTTGTTGGTTTTTTTTACAGAAAAGTAAAGATATATTCCTTTGCTTCACAAAAAAGTAGACTTATGAACCTGGAGAGATCTAGTCT
This sequence comes from Petroica traversi, assembly GCA_025920805.1. Taxonomy (NCBI): domain Eukaryota; kingdom Metazoa; phylum Chordata; class Aves; order Passeriformes; family Petroicidae; genus Petroica; species Petroica traversi. The sequence continues at coordinate 24,022,513 of JAHLSL010000015.1, read as the reverse complement.
TCTTTCTAAAGTGCTTGAGCTCTGGTATGTCAAAAGCCACCACAGTGACTCATCTCAGGCAGTGTTATTCTAGCAATGTACTATTCTAAAATAGATTCTTTATCTTTTCTTTGGGCTTTGGATGCTCCAAACAATGTATACACAACCTAGAGAACAATGCAGACATCATTTTTTTAAGAGAAGCTGAAATAAATGGTTCTTTCTTCCTACTGTCTTTTAGCTTTTCTTTTTAATAAAACAGTTGCAATTTTTTTCTTGAGGTGCTTCATATACTCTGACAAGACCATTCTCAGACAAGAAGGGGGAAATTCTTTCTCCAGGAGGACATTTATGTCAGCAAGGTTCCCTGTCAATTTTCATTGAAAAGTGGAGAAGTTTTGCTGACAAGAAAAAGAGCCCTCAGTGGCTCTTGCAAATGTGAAAGTACATCCCAAGCATAGCAATAATCTGCGGAAGCCACACTCAATCAGCAATACTTGTCTGAAGCCAGTGCATGCCACAGCTGAACAGGGTAAAAGGGCCATTTTATTTTCAGAGTCGCTGGAGAAGCTATAAAATCTCCTCTAAAGTTCATCATTCCTCAGGCTCTGAGTGCTTCACAATATTCAGCAATTGCATATCCTATAAATCAGTAAGTCTTCATGAGCCTTGAAAAGCCCTGGGTGGAGCTCTTGAGAGAGCTGGCTGTGGTTTTTGGCTCTCATCCCTGCTTCCAGATGGTAACACACGTTTAAAGATGTTACTTACATTTCCACTCACAACATAAACAAATAAATACAAGCCGTGCTAAAATTTCTAACAAAATCAAGGACCAGAAGTTAACAAAGGTGAAAAGGCAGGGTCACCAAACAGTCTCATCTCTAGCTGGCAGCACGTACTTCACAAAGGAGCTCCAGCTCCTTCCCCCTCCCCATCCTGAGAGCAGCACCATTCTTTGGCAGATACTTGAGTCCACCTCTGTGCTGGTTTTGCCCATAGTTTTGCTTCACCTGCACAAAGCAAGCCCAGGTCAGCTCAAAGCAGGGATGCTCAGGGCACCTCTTTCCACTAAGCTGATACCACCTGTTTCCATCTCAACGTGGGGCAGATCTTTACCAGTCTGATATTACTGATATATTAAAGACTTACCCTCTTCTTTACTCTAGCAGCAATACTCAGAGAAGCTTTAGGCCAGGTCTGGTCAGACTGACTAAACATATTTCCAGATTCAGTTTCCTTAATTATGCCTCACTTTGGAAATTCTGGAGAAAAGAAACAACTTTTGCTTCCTGGAATCTTTATACAGAAACATCCTCCCATTTTATATGGTTTAGTTTTTGTTTATGATGCTGAACACAAATTTCCATAATGGCATTGATATATCACTGTCTACAAGTCATTACCATGACTGAGTTATTTATGTCCCTAAATGTTTACATATTCCATTTCAACCACAAACTATTTATCAAACAAAGGCAATCACTGTGAAACAAACTCAGCCTTTTGCTTGTGAAGAATGATCCAAATATAAGCACTCTCTTCCTTCTGACTACACATTAATCTTCTATGAAATAAAAAGTCTGTCCCTTCTTCCAAGCCAGGAGCAGCAAAACGATTTCAGGATGAATTTTTGAAGTACTCTGTAGAAAATTGTTCTTTTGAGAAATCCTGGTCAACATATTTAGTTCCATATGCATATTTCATAGCATAATAGATTGGTATTAAATGTACATAACAGCAGCATAAGAAAAATAGTTATTGAAAGAGCAGTAGTCATTTATTTGAGAGCAATTTGCCTCCAAAGAGTCATGTACAATCAGTTATTACTTTACATGCAAAACTCATCCTATTCCTATTTTATTGGTCAAGATGACTTTATTTTTTTTTTATTTTTTTTAAGGGTTGAATTGTTCATCAAGAGCTTTCCAAAGGATCTGAGAATAAGACTGAATTCTCTGGAGTGGGGCCCAGCTTTTGTTCTGGCCAAATAATTGCAGTCATCCTGCAGATCCTATGCCAAACTGGACCCTGTGGGCTGATTTTACTAATAATAATTTCAGCATGGTTTGCTTGGACCATCACCTCCCAGGCTGTCCATCACTTGACCCACACTGTACAAATCTGCTGTCTACAGAGGGACTCCCAGAAAACAGAGATCTCCAAGTCTGTGCTAAAGCATGGTCATCCATATTTAAATCATTCCCCACTGCTTTTATCCCAACAGTTCTTTAAAAAGTCTCAGTAATACAAGCCCCATCAACTATACCATCAGTACCAACACACTTCTCTGATTAACAACGGTGTTCAACACTGCATTTACACCAGGTGCTGAAATAATTTTGATAGAAGCTAAGCATTTAATACTCCAAATCACTTAAAACTTAAATGAGGCACATTATTTTAGACTTAGTTAAAAAAAAATCTTGGCCCATTAATTCTTTTTAGCAATTACTGTTTTATCAGCATATTTTTCTAGCAACTTGTCCTCCTCCTAAAACTAACACTTATCCCTTCATGAAGATGATGTGAGGTACCTGTCTCTGTAGCACAAATCACAATAATTGAGGCTATAAAACATCCATACAGACCTGCACCATAAACTTCACGGTCAGATTAATCTCCAAGTTGTTTATCTGCACAAAATACCCTTTTACTGATTTACATATGAGCGACGTACACATTTCTGGATTTTATTGTCATCATCTGTTTACTGGCAACTGGGAAACATGAAAGCCCTAAATTCAATGAATAAATTATTTGCTGTCAACAGTACACCAAGCACTCATTTTCTGTTAGAACTAGAATACCATTGTTTAGCTTCAAAAGAATTCTTTTTGTCTCATTCTTTTTTTTCTTTAGCATGGATCAAATTTCTATAATAAATCAGCTAAAGGAAACAACAACAACAACAACAAAAAAAAAAAGGCAGCAAAACAAATGTCCCGTTGTGTCTTGGGTAAAACCATAGGTGTCAGACTAAAAGTAGCCCTGCCTGGCAGTGTTCCTTTGCCAGGTCCTGCCCTGGGCCAGCCACTCCAGCTCACAGCAGGCTCCTGATGTAGATCCCTGCTAAATTCCCCAACAGGCACAGGGCTTTCCCGTAAGGGTTCTCCTCACTGACACTAATGCAACAGAAAACCAAAAATAAGGCAGCTTTTGCTGTGACAACTCACATCACTCCCCAGAGAGCTGCAAATGTACAAAGCAGCAGATAAAATGAAAACAAGAAGTGAGCGGGTTTTGGAATCCTAGGAACTGCTTGCCTGATAAAAAAAGGATGTTTGTGGGAAGTCACAGGGTAAGATATGGGGAAGAAACACCACCTTTGATGAGACACATGAGCATCATCTGGGGCAGTGCTTCTTTCAGCTGTAAAAATCTGTCATATTCTAAAGTCACAAGCCCTAAGCAATGGATTGTAACTTCCCCTGCCCCAAGAAGATGGTAAAAAATCAGAATCTTTTTCCAAGATGTCCTTAGAAAGGCAAGGACCCAGCAGTCAGCAGTGGAGGAACATGGATGGGACAAAACTTGACAAGAAATCACAGTTTTTCCAATGTCCAGCTGCAACACTAATGCCTCTACCAGAAAACCACATCACCACTAAAACACCTAAGGGCACAGCTACTTTGTGCTAGTTAGTTTTTAAGACACAGCCACATAGTCATAGTCAAGTGTTGTTTTAATTGTAATCCAAATCTATCAATGGCTCCTTTAATTTCCATCCATCTCCTGTGCACTGGGAGCTGAGCTGATCTGTACCATTTCAGGGCTATTTTAGCTGGGCTGTCCTTGCACAGAAGTAGGCGAGGAAAAAAATGCATGACCTATCCATATGGCTTAGCCTTGAGAGTTACCTCCAGAAGGTATAAGCTAAGGACAATTTTCCTTAAACTGTTAATAATGCTTCTGTAAAAGCACCTGGCTTAGCAGATGGATTGGAAACGTCTGAACATTTGAAAATTTAGATTATATTAAACGTTGCTTGGTAATAATTTTTTTCCCTAAATTTGGCTGGAAAAGGAAGATTTGGGAGGCTATCCAGGCAACAGACCAGGATAGGAAATTTGGAACCAAACCATGGAACACAGGCATGTATTGCGCCTTTCTTATTAGCAACATGCCTAACCCAAAGGTCTTCATCAAGCTCCTTGGCTCTGCGGGATTAATTAACAGTTGCTGCTAACTAAGAGCTGTATGATAGTACAGTACATATCCCATTTCTCATGTAGTAATAGGAGCTTATTTCAGTGAGTCCTACTTTGTTTTATATCTACTTTTCAGGAGCTGAAAAACATATATTCTTACTCAAGCTCACAAAGCAATTTTGTTTGTTCTGATAAAAGAGCAAGGATGAAGCAGTCTTACTTGTAAACAATTTCTTTTTCTTTTATCAGTTCCACATTTTCCACAGATTACTTGTCACAATACCAGAAAGGCAACACTTGAAGAAAAAAAAAATTTTAAAAAGAGGAGATAACACTGCAGAATTGAGTTCAGGGGAAAATAAAAACAAGATAATGTATCAGAAGCTCAGCTTGCTAAGATTTAGCTAATATTATTTTGTGGTCCTAAAATACCTCACACTTTAGACACCTTACAATTAAAAACAACTACCACAAGAGTAGTGATTACACCAGAGTGCAATACTGGAAAAAAGACCATGCTAGGAGTGCATCCCAGAGGCTGTGAACAGGGACCTTTTTTATTTCTTTCCCCTAATTCATCAGCTGCTAAACCCAAAACTGTCAGTACAGTCCTCTAAAGCACGAATGTGACTGTATGTGCGTGAGTGAAATGCTTTTAACAATTTGTCAGAGCAGAAGCACTGATTAATCCCTGGCTCAGCTCTGCTGACACATTCAGTGCAAACAAAGGGCCGTGCACTGAGTGAGCAGCGAGGCTGGGGCTGCCAGGGATGCCCAGATTTCCTGCCAGTGACAGCCCCAGACAGGCAGGAGCAGGGCAGGTGTGCCCTAAATGCAGATAATTGGCCAGGCTGGTAAAGCCAACACGTGCTGCTTGCAGTGCCAGACAGAGCAGTTCCCCTGACTCCTCATGCACCCATCAAACCTGCACTTCAGCAGGATCTGAAAAATATGGTTTAGCTGTACATTACCCTGGCAGCCACAGCCTCTTACCTCTGTCATACAGAAAAGAGGAGACCCCACTGCAGCAAAGGTTGGTTGAGAAGCAGAGAAAGTTTCCCAGCTTTATTAATTAGAAGCAGTGAATTACAGATTACTCAAACTACGACTCTAGCTAAGTTTAATGGAAATGCATTTAAATGTGGGTTTTACACTGTAGATATCAGAGCTGTTCAAGAGTACCACAAAATATTTTGCAAACATTATGGGATAGCATCTTCTGTTTAGTACAATTTTTGTCATGTGATCTTTCCAGGTAACACGAAAAATGATTGCAATCAAAATAGGAAAACAACTCTTTTTTTTTTTAAATCTAATAAATACATCTGAAATTTACTTCTTATCTCTCACTGCATTTTGAGGTAACATACATCACCTCTTACAGCTTTCTCTAAAAAAATGAAGAAAATAATACTTAAATAATGACCTAAAATTTTTAATTCAAAGTAGCTCATGTTGACAGTTTAATGTAATTATGATGGAAGAATAAATAAAAGCTCACGTCTTGAAAGTTAATTTAATAATTTGAAGCAATTATCTCAGTTTACATATGTATGGAATTAGTTTACTTACAAAAAATTTAAAAATAATTTTAAAGCAATAAATTAAAAAGCAGAAAATGTTTAAACTATGTTATATAGTTGCATTATACATAGATATAATAGTATAATATACATTGTATTTATATTACAAAATAATGAGGTACTGATATTCAAAAACTTGAAAACTAAAGCAAGTATGTTCCCACCCTCATAAATTCATGCTGAATTTAGGTTTTAGCATGGTTCAATGGGTTGAAAAGCAATAAATCAGCTCTAGAAAAATGGGTGAACACCTTAAAAGAAGAAACTATATGAACACACTCCTTGCTCTACAGATTCCTCTCTGACTTAAATTTTGATGGTGGGCATTGCTCTCAGCCCACCTGAGACTGAGATGACAGAGACTGGAGTTTAACCCTTGCTGTGCTGTGGCTTCTTCCCAAAACACCCCCTGACAAAGGAAAATGATGCCCTGCTGAGGAGGCTCCAACACTGCTGACTGACAAACAGCTCTGAGAGGGACAGGAACACCCAGGGGCTGAATGAAATAAAATGCAAAGACAAGAGGATTCTGTCTGGAACCTGCCCAGGGCTTGTTTAGACAGGCTGAAAAAAAAATTTTTTTTCAATCATTCCCAGAGACATATTGGTACAAAAATCTTTGTGCTGTTAAATCCCCACTCATTTTCAAATTTAACCATGCTGAAATTTTAGCATTTTATATTAACTCTGTACATTCTCAGCCTCTCTTCTTCTTGGCTATCTATGATAGATATCTGTGAAGGATCTGGTCATCCCCTGCCTGGGCTGGATCCCAGCTGGGTGAAAAGGTTTCATCCCCCAGCTCAGCAATAACTTCTCACCACCACCTCCCTGGGAAACACTGGCACACTTTCAAATCACTGCAGTCTGCTTAGGCGATGGCTCCCTAACCTGATTCAGTCAAACCCATCAGGTACAGTTAAACCAAAATCAAAAGCACCCGCCTAGGCCAGGGAGTCGTCAACCCTTGCCCTTCCCACTGTTCTCACCCCACTTCCTACCAGAGATCACCAGCTCCTCAGAGCTCCCATTTTAACTGATGGGCTTGGGGTTTTAAAATACCAATAACTGCAGAGGGTTGGTGTTTTTTTAATGCAGTACAGTGAAAGAAAGAAACCAGCTCAAAATAGAAATGAGGTGACAAGGATGACTTCTAGGTGAGGGCTGGAACAAGCATCCTTGTAGGCAAAGATGGATGGCAGCTGGAGACCCTCACCCAAACCTGCCACTGCTTCAGCAGAGCTGCAGTCCCTCTTCTAACCCAGATTGTTCTAGGGAGCCTTGCTTTCAGCTGCTGTTTAGGGTAATGGGCTTTTCCACTTCTTGAGCTGGCCAAACACAGACTCCTCAAGAAGAAATTTTAAAGGCTTTAAAGACTGCTCAGGTTTCAAGAACACTAGCAATATGTTTTTTCCTTATAAGGGGTTTTTTTTTCTCTTCACCCAGAAAAAAATGATTTTAAGCCTAATACTGAAGATGCCGTGACTTTTAATAAGGCAGCCCTGACAGAACTGTAACAGCTATTTCTGTCTATGAGGTAACTGGTATGCTGAGGTGGTAAAGAAGGAAAGGACTACAATTATTATGCAAACCCAGAGGAAAGGGATTTGGGGATGGGAATGAATTATCTCCCTGAAATTCAAGGACAAGATAAGATATCCCTAAATCTTCAAAAGTGAAAGCTATTTAGGAAGAGTTATGGCTTTGTACTTTTCCCTGGTTTTGTAGTCCCTGTCAATAGTTATATTTTATTTAGTAGAATACATTTTTCAATTTGGATTTTGTGCATTTGCAGACTATCTGATGTTACATTCCCATTAAAAAAAAAAAAAACAAACAAAAAACAAACAACCAAAGGCAATGTGCAACATATCTTGTTCAGCCTGGGTTATTTGCTCTGCACCTTACAAATTCACCTTACAATTTTGCCATCTCCACTTCTCTTAGTAACTCCTCAGTATTGTCAGGCTAGGCTGCATTTATTTAGCTTCTAGCCCCAGAAAGAAGGAATCAGACTTAAATCTTAACTGTAGATTTCCTTGCAATTTAACCCAAAATAGCATTGGGGTATGCTTTTCTAATTAAGGCATTAATTTTACCAGGTGAACATGTAATCCTCTGATCTACACTGCAAAATAGCTGTAAAAAATAGCAAGGGCTTAGCTGTGTGATCCTTGTTCTGTGCTTGGCAGCCCAAAAGGGAATGGCTCTCATACTTGCCATTCCATTACTGAGATATTTGTTGCTGCTAACTTCTGTAGAGCTTTTTTCTTCTGCTGGAACCACGATATGGCAGAGCAAAGAAACGAGCAGCGCTGCCAGCGCTGAGCGAGCAGGCAGAACACATTCCACTGAAAAAAAAAATCCTGAAAAATATAGTTAAGGCAAGACACATTTCCAAAGCAGGATCTGCACAGAATAAATGCATGGAGGTATTTCTGAGTCTCTGAATAGCTATCCTGGAATAACCTCTCGTGCAGACACCATGGCTTCATCTACACCATGTAGGAAAAGCAGGCGTGCAGTCAGATTCACAAGCTGTCACAAGCACACAAACCTCAGTCTGCTCTCAATTTTTAAAATATGACTTCATGTACTGAGGCAGTTTCCAGTGAGTTCAAAACTCCATCCTCCTTCATCCTTAATTCCAGTGCTAAATTCACCTACTCTCCCATGTACCTCTCTCAGGTGTATCCCAATTTCATTCCATAACGTTTTCCTGACTTTTTAAAATTCTTTTCAGTTTCTTTGTTATACCTCAGGTGAAAATGGTTTTATTCTTGACTAACTATTATTCCAAAGAGAATTTAAAAGGCAACCAGGTTCAGGTTAATAAGTCAACACGGCTATTTGGGGCTGCAGTGCAGACTGTCCCTAGCTTCAAGCCTCTCCTAGAGCAGCCATCTCAGTAGAGCAGGGATGGTATGAAACATCCTTTTATTTTTTATCCATATGAGAAGAACCCCACTATCTTTATGCATATTAAGAAATTGCAAAGATACACAACAGAGTCTGCAGAAACTATGACCTCATAATGTAAAGAAACATCACAAGAAGCCCAAAATCAAAATGACTCGTGGAAATTTATAAAGACTGCATAGACTGGTTCTTAGGTAATTTAATAACTCTTTGTACAAAACTGAGGTAAAACATGGGGTAAAGTGAGATGGTCATCAAAAGTGCCAACAAACAAGCATCATCAAGAGTGTTGTTTCTTTTTGTTTAACTAGGTCACTAAAAAGGTCTTGTGAATAATTTGGAGATTCTCCTTTCTTCTGAGCCAATGAATCCATTAGGAGCTAACAATTCAGGCAGGACTTTTTCAGTTTTCCTGAAGATATTTTCTGAGACCTGAAGATACATGAAAGAGGCAGGCAGGTTTACAAAGGTTTTGTGGTAGGAACCACCAAGAAATCCTCTCAGTTTTGGGCTTCTAGAAGCTGTGGCTGCAGAAAATGAAAGCAACCTGTGCTGCAAAAAGTTTCTGTTGTGTAGCTGTTGCTTTTGACGTGGCTATTATTTTGCATCAACTTTCCAACAGTGCCTGTGATCTATGATCTAGCAGTAAATTGAACCCAACTGGTTAAAGAATATGGTTTACTTTCCATTATGGGGAAAAAAATCCCATATTTTCTCCAGAAAGTAGAAAATTAAAAAAAAAAAAAATCAAAACGTATAAAAAGCTTTACATGTGGCTCTGTTATGTTGTGAAGTGGCCATGGCTCAGCCCTGGGTCTCGCTGCAGCACCAAAACCTGCACTTGCATTTACAGATCCCACAAATACAGCCCTTCTCATCAATGGTTTGCTCTTACTCCAGGCAGCAGAAGGCATTCTGGAGATTTCCTTCCCCTGAATCTGTAAAGAATGTCTCAGAATCACTAAGAAGAGCAGCTAGAAAATTGCTACAAGAGCTGAAAGTGTAATAAATCACACAGCTAAGTCGGGGGAAAATGTTTCCTTCCTCCAGCAAGACGTGACAAACGGGAAAACATGATACAATCAGAAAAGTAGGCTTTGTCCATTCTCACTTTGGCACTCATAGGCCTTCTCTGCTGAGAAGATGGGTGTCTGCAGCATAAACAGGGAATTTTAAGCTTATGAAACAAATTGGTCCTGCAGTCCTCACTGCTTGTCGTAATAATAAAAGAAGAAGAATTCCTGAGAAAAGTACAAGCTAAATCTTTAAAAAGGAGAAGAAAATGTCCCCTTTGTTGTAGGAAAATGTCAGCCTGATGTGCAACAATAAAAGTCAAGGCTAACAATGCTTATTGCCACGCCACAAAAAAATGACTGAAATTGTGTTTTCTAGTTAGTGTCTCCACAGATGTTTAATTTTGTTTTATAATAAATGGAAAATTAACACAAAAGATATAATTCTCCAATGCTAAACAAAACATTTCATTGGTATTTCTAATGCATTAGAGTTCTGTTTAATGTAAATAAATGTATCCAAATTCGTCTGTTGCCAATAGCAGCAACAACATAGGAAGGGGAAAGCCCTGTCACTTTACCAAGTCTCTTTGCTGCTGCACTAGAATTACTGCTAATTAACAGAGGCATGACTGAGAAGAAAATTAGTTTCTCTTAACTACACTTATATGTTAAGCACCAGCAATATGTTTAGATCCACGTTACAGATGAGACCTAATTTTCTTCTCTATATAACCACTCTTACTAAATACATCCTTCTAAATGTCAGGCTCCCTGATGAAGTAAACACAGTGTGAGTCATAAGCTTCTCTAAATGCAATGCCACCATACTGAAAAAAACTGGAAATTACTTTTAATTTTCCCCTTAATGACACTGAAGAGTGCCTATCTGTGAGATGACCAAGTCTGACATCTGAGGCAGAAGCACGGGTGCACTTTCTTACCGTCTGTAAATCATTGTCCATTCACTACTTTTTATTCTATTGTCTTGCCTTAGCTTTTTTCTTCTCAAAATTCAATAAATCATATCATGAGATTTAATCATAGCTTTCTGTATGAGTTATGAAATAATCATTGTCTGCTACATTATTTCTCCTTGATAACTTTGTTGCATAGTAGAACTCCAGACAATGTCCTTTGCTTCAAATAGCTAATTCTTTATTAACAGAGAAACAACAGCAGTAGCCCATAATAATCCCTTTAATTATGCTTCAACACCCCAGAAAGTCCTTGGTGTTTTTTGTGTTTTAAGACTCAGATACAGAAGAAGGAGATCTCTCATGAGACTGCCAAGGAAAAAAAAAAAAAAAAAAAAAAGAGTGTCAAAATGGAAGACATTTATTACTGGATTTTAAACTTGAAATTTAGTATCATGGACTAGAAGAATTATTCCCTTCCTGAGATCAAATTCTAGGGCTGATCCAAAGCACACTCCATGTCAGAACAGGAAAACCAGATTACCCCAGTGCTGCTATTTCACCTTTACCTCCCACAAGGACAAAGAATTCTCAGAGCTTGCACTTCTCCCTGGCTGGAGTCCTCCCCACCTCTGAAACAGCTCAGAATCCTCAGAACAAGACTTGTGGAGATGGTTGAGCTCAAGCACACTACAAGCAGACCAGCTGAAGGGAATAACCCAGTGGGGAAGCAGCTCCAGGGCTTTCAGAGTCCTGACACGTGCAGTCCCAGTGATGGACACTGCAATGGCCCAATGAGATGCCAAACTCTGGATTTCCATTTTGCACAGGATGTCTGTGTATTGTGCCAGACAATTGTACTGACTGGTAAAGACAAGGCAGTACTCAGTGCATGTAGTGGAGGTGCTGCCTATAGAATGAAAGGTAAAACAAGAACAGACAACTAAAATTTATTTACATACACTGCTAAAATGTATCCCAACTTTCAAGCCATTTACAATTTTGCTAATGTCTTATCTGTCTCTCCAGCTTTGTTTCTGGTTTGTTTTGATTCTTTTCTGTTTCTTTATGTTCCTGTTGTTCCTTTAACTGCTTGGTTTATGCTGGCTCATTCTACTTTTATCATTGCTGTTCTTTGTTTGTTTGTTTCTCTCAGCTTTCCAATGTTCTGTGTATTTCTGACTAGTTTCCAGTGAACAACTATATTCTGTGCAAGTCAGGGGCCTTATTACATAAGAATTCTCTGAAAAATAGTTGTTTGTTTCTCCAGTTATACCTGGAAAGTTCAGACTATACATAGTTCTGTTCTAGAGTAAAAGATAGGAAGCTTGAAACATCTATTTTTCTTGAAATAAAAGACTATTTAAGGAATTACCAAAATTAGCTGGGTCACAGAAATAGTTTGTATGGTCAAGACAACTACATTAATTACTATCTTTCTCTGTTGCATCTCAAATGGAACATGACATATACTTTGGTACTCCACCACCACATTAAAGTTATTTTCTGCTACTGTAACTCCACTACCTTTAACTAAGGTAGCACTGATTCATCCTGCATGGGAGTGAAGGAATGAGGATGAAATGTTCTCCAGATTTAGCAGAAGACATTGCCATTGATTTCATTTTGTGGTGACATCAGAAGCCAGCTGTGGTTACCCCTTGCTTGTCATCATGCAGTTAAAAACTTTGATATTTGATAATAAAAGACATAACTTACAGAGATGCTCCTTTAAAAATCTGTTTACTAAAGAGACTTGAAAGGTTTTACTGCACCAACTGAACAGCCTTGAAAGAATCAGGTGCCTGCTCATTTCACAGCTACTGTGACACCTATGGGGACTCAAATAAAAAGTGACCATGAAGTACAGCAACATGAAGTTCCAGAACTAAAATAAGGACTTGTGAAGAGTTCATGTTTCAAAATACAATTTTTGTCAGTCTTGCTAAAGAAATGCATATTTTCAAACTATGGCCGCACCATCTTTACATCCAGTTTGCTAGAACAGCATTTTATCTGTGTATACTTTAATACTGGAAACAGATGGGGTTTCTGCTATGATAAAAATGGAGCTGGTAGTTCAACTGTTGTCAGTAGAGTTGGGTGCCAGCTCCATTGCTCTGTTTTGGGACTGTTTCTCTCCAAATTCAGCTCCCAAGCAATTCCAGGCTCCCTCAGTGACAGAGTAGACAGAACTCTGAATACAGATATTCAAGGGAGCTGCATTCTCCTGAGACAGCCTGTCCCTTTCAGCTATCAAATGACAGCTTGTTAGGGGAAATAACCAACAGGAGGTATTTGACATAACATTTTCTTACAAAGAAAACAAACAAATTAAAAGACATTGAGAGTGACAAGACTGAAGTTCATCTATTTGGAAGCAGAAAAGAAAGTCAGTCTGAATTAGTGAAGGCTCTCAACACACAGGTGAGATACAAAGGGTGAGATGCTGTGAATTTAGAGCCAAACTTTAACAACTCTTGCAGCTGTGCTTGTGCATCTTTCTGCCACCCAGAAAATGGAAGATAATTACCCCTTCTACCCACTGTTTATCTCTTAGGGGGTACACACAGACAGCTGTCTCTGGTTTTTAAATTCCACCTCACCCAGCAGTAACTTCTGGATACAGTGCACACCTACGGCAAGAAAGTGATCACACATTAAACTCCTGTGGCAGGAACCCTGCATTTTAATTAAAATTTAAATGTTATTTCAATTTAGCATAATTAACATTCTTGGTAAGCTGACCAAGGGCTACTTTAATTTTGAATGTAGGTGTTCACAGAAGGACTAAACGCTTTTTAATTTAATCAGTATCAAGTGCCAGTGGAGGCTGGGGGTCTGCTGCTAACAAGCCCTCAGAAATCATCAGATGCAAGTACTCATAAGAAAAAGCAAACTGCATGTGCTAGCTTAACTCCCTCATGTTATCTGCTAAATTATGGTGTCCTTTGTTTGGCAGTTAACAAAGTTATGTAAGGACCAGATTTGTGAGACACCCTCATACTGATTTCTGCTTAAGTATTTAATTAAGTGTAAACTAGCCATGAAGCCCTGGACTTGAGGATAAATAAAGGTTAAAGAAAGAAAAGTAAATATCAAATGGAAATTAAATGCAATAAATTTCATTTTGGTATTTTCCCAGATTAAGCTTTGTGAATTTCATAAATGGCATCATCTGTTAACTACTTAAGCCAGATAGCAACCTCTACAGAATATCCTAACAAAATCCTACAAAATTTTACCAGAAAAACTATGTAAAATTGAGTGATACTGAAATGAAATGAAATTTTCTCCCACACATACTATCTGCAAGCAGACAGAGAAATGGACATAGGTGGAGGTCACCAGTGCAGTTGTCATTTTTTAGAAGCACATAAGTACTTTAGAAGCAATAGTATGATTGAAAAGCTTCCCTGGTATTTTCTCAAACCATATAAATACTACTGAAGAGTGCATCCTCCAGAAAGACAGGCTCAGCACTTTAAATCAAAGAGGTTTGGAAAGCCATCTGCTCAGCACAGGCTTGTACTATGTATAATCAGGCCCCAAGATGTAGAAGCCTTCGTGAAATCTCCATTTCCCAGCAAGGGTGACTTGTCAAGCCTGTGCCAGGGCACACACCTTGATGAAACCACCAGCTGCTCATGAGAAGATTGATGGCACAGCAGATACCCATAGTAAGAAATTCAGAGTGTGCTGTCACTGTTATGACTGCCTGGGGATTTTTTAACAAAACAGTTTTGGTTTAGAGGAAGTCTGCTTGTCAAAAGCTGAGCTACTCACTGAAACATGACCACCATTGAACAGGAACAGCATTACCAAGAGACATTTCCTTTGCTCTAGAACGGCTCATGAATAGTCCTGTGATGTGAACATCTATCTCAAGTCTGAGCAGAGGAGTTTTTTTCCCTGCTTTTCTGAGGTTCTTACTTGATTTGCACCATGGTCCTCACTGCAAGGTATTAGGAATGAGTTTTCTCCTAGGTCCAGCCGTGCTGGATGGAGGTCTTTGCCCAGGGTGTCACTGCTGCCCTGCTGCTACAAGAAGCTGTGTGCTCAGCTCTTCCTGCTCAGCCACTTGTGATGGGGTCACACAAAACCAATTCTACAAAACTGCTATTCAAGTAATTTCCTTCTTTTTCATGAAAATTAAAAGGCAGCAACTCCACAAATAGCTTGGGCATGAGGCTTTGGGGACCAGCAGCATGCAGCTGAAGGTTACTGACAACAGCCAGGACTTCCATCCTGGACTGAAGCAGATCTGCCACCTCTGTGTTCAAAGATGCAAGCCCAGCCACCCAGCTCCTCTGCATGAGCTTTTTCCGTTTTCCTTCCTCTTTGCAGGAAGGAAAATTTTACCTAATAGGCATAGTCAGGCAACCCTCAGCACCTCTCAGTCACATCAATCAAAACATTTTTTCTATAGGAGAATATACTATTTCTTGTTAAATGAATATTTCTTTATACAACATTAAGTGACACAGCTCAGAAAATGGAAAAAAAGGAACAAGAAAACCTAGAATTTAGTGATTATTTTCATAATTTCAAGTTTTTCTAGGTCTTAGAAATGTATTTTTTATCCTTCTCAGTTTACAGCATAATCTGCATTTCAGTCAATTATCCTGAGTTTCTGAAACCTGAAACAGGTACTAATTATGTAGGCAAATGCACCGTTTTATTGTTGATATCCATTAATCCATTTAATTGTTCCATCACTATTCCTTCTTAATGCTCATCTCCCCCTTTCCTTCCCCAAAGCAACAGAGCTGATTTATAAAAGCCGTTCAGTTCCTATGTGTAGCATACAAAATCCTTTAAAAAGCTAATCTCAGGTTTTGTTTCATTTGACACAAACACATTAAGCCTCCGAGAACTCTCTGTATTGTGCTGTCAGCTTACATTCCTTAGTGCTATAGGACTGAAAAGATGAAAATTAAGTGGCAAGCCAGGGCAGCTGAACAGATTTTCTCCTTGTACAGGCCCAACTTTCATTTTCTCTGTAGCTGTAACACATCCCTGCTCTGAGGTGCCACCACCATTGCACATAACTTGCAGGAACATCCCAGGCTTTTCAGTTCAGGCTGTGGGTACCAGCTCATATCAATATCAGCCACATCTTTCCCTTGCTGAGCGAAACAGCAATTCTTAATTCTTCTGTCAGGCTGCAGTGCTGTTTGCTCCCAGCCAGACACAGGAGCTGGGCATATTTGCTTTTGTCACTCATGACAACAGCCTGCAGCTGATAAAAGACCATATTTTCAACTGGTTTTCTTCTGTTCAGGCTGCTTTCTCAGCACGGACACTGTGTTCCTACCTTCTGCCTGTGCACTGGGTTCTCTATTATGTGAGACAGGACGTGGTTCACGCTGCCCAAGTACATTTTTGAATCTAAAGGTCCACGGGCTGACATCACACACCAGTGAAACAGAGCAAACACGTGTCAGACCCTTCCACTGCAGAAAATAGAATTTTACAGAAACCCTGTGCTTGCGTAAACTCCCTGTAAGAGGTGCAGAATGCAAACTCCTTGTGCTTGCTGTTTTTCTTGCCGGGGGGGGTGGAAGCGGAGAGATGACCATGCTTTCATTTCAGTATCCATGTTGCTTTCTCCAGGCCTAAGCAAAGCCCCAGAGGAAGAGGGGCTCCCCGTTTTCTGAAAGCAGCCCATGCAAAAACTACACACCAACTGTGGCAGAAGGACTCCACTGCTGAAATGCCATGGCTCCCCAAAGAGCTCCACTTCTGGAGCAGCAGATAATGGGCTGCTGGTAATAAATTGACTTTGTTTTTGGAGAGTGTAATAGTCTAACACTGGTGAACATTTAGTCTGCTAAAAAATCATCTCACAAGGTGCACAGCAAAAACCTTGGTCTCTGCTCAGCACAAATAAAAAGCAAAATTTCATTTGGGTGCTCAAAACTTCCCCTTGAAAAGCTGCTTACAGAAACCTGGACTACCATGCAAAAAACATCGGGAATAGAGAAAATAGATAAACGTATTTCATAATACGCATTCATCTGTATGCATAATGCATACAGCAAATGTATTCAAATAGCATCAATGTTCCTATAATCAGAATATAAATCAAGAATTTTTATGATGGATTGTCCTGTGATTGCTTGAAAGTCAGCCCGTAGCTACAGGGGAGTTAAGAATAACTAATTTACAATGCATGTCTAAGTAAACTACCCATGCTTCCACACACATATATATAAAATGCAAAAAAAATTATGCATTATGAACAGCCTGTGTAACAAGCTAACCTGTTTTTAGATATTAACTTGGAAAATCACACAGAGATAATAATCAGTACGTGCATAATTCCTATATTATATTCCTCAGAGACTTTTATTTGTAGGATTTTCAGACATATAAACACTTGATTAGTATTTATAATATGCAAGGAACAAAACTTTCTACAAATATTTATGCTAGTGAAAAGAAAAAATGAAGCACTTCTCACAAGCTGGATAGTTCCTTAATGTGTTTTGAGTTGCTAAAAGGAAAAAGGCTATTCAAAAAGCCATGCTCACTGCTGCATGGAAAAATACAGGTAGATCCTGAAAAATGGATCTCAGTACTATCAAAAATTAGCAATGCTTTTTCTACAGTGTCTTGTGCTGAAATGCTTATTCTGTGCAGGAATTAATGACGCAACAGTGGGTTTGAAACTATATTTTAATAAAAACAGAGTTTAGATTCTAAAATTGCTGCAACTTTTATAGAATTCACATCAAGAAAAAAAATGAGTTATGACTAATTTTTGCTAGATTCAGTCCTTTTGTTTACAGAAACTGAATAGATGTGCTCTGGATAATAGTGAGTGTGTTGAGGACTTAGGAAGCATTTTCATCGCATGAGAACATCACTCACTTTTGTCCTAAGGGATTTTTTAGCTTCTTTTCCTATTCTGTAAATGTACCTCCTGGGAAGGAAATCTGTATTAGTTGTTTCTCTAAAGAATCCACAGAGGCAGGGTCTGCTATCCCTTGTGATACAGCAACACCTGAGCCAGGCACCACGTGATTCACTCAGAGTAAATGGAGAAAATTGGGCATTTCTGGAATACATTACCTTTCATCCCATAGTAGACAGCTTAACCAGACTGCAGAACCCTCCCTTTAAAGTGTTTACTGCTTCCCATTCCTTACGAAAGGAATTTAGGGGAGTTAGCTCTTATGCTAATTTTTATAAACAGCAATTAACCCTGATGAATCTCTAGAACCGCTGTCCAGTTTAACAAACCTAGTTGCCCATTCTCATCAGGTTCCTGTGAAGAAATAGAAAACTTCTCTTAGCAAAGTAGCCCAAGCTGCTTTTCAGACTCTCAGCAGTGGGTAGAAGTGAGAAGGAGCCAGCACCAGCAGGGCAGCCAGTTTGCCACTGTGCTTCATCCTGTGCCCCACAGGAAGGGCTTGGAGAGCCACCTTTACACAACATTTTCATTGCGTTACTGTCTGGGGAGAAATCCAGCAGAAAATATGTACAAAAGGCCATTTACGAGCACAGAGATGAGGGCTGCTCTGGCAGACCTTGGGAAAACAGTCTGGATAAGAGTCTGAGGGGGGAGGAGAAGGCAAAGAAACACTGAAATTCACTGATCTCCAGCAGTGAACAGACTCAAGGCTAGCCCCAGCTTTCATATCTGACCAACAAATTATTTGCATAAGACATGTTTACTTCTAGTATATATTCAGTCATTAAAAGCTCTTGATGTGATAAATATTTTGTTTCTGGTACAGCCAGATCTCAAACTGCACAAAAACTATTTATTGCTGTTCCTTAATGTTCTTTAATAAATGCCGCATGCTTAATACTGCCAGTGATTTTAAATATTATGATTACCTGTGACATTTTCACAGTGTTGCCCTGCTAGGAAAGACTGCCTAGGAGTAGTTAGAGAGCAGCCACCAGGCTGAGGTCCTGCTCATTCAAGCTGGCAAAAGTCCATGAGAAGGGGAATCAACTTGAACCTTTGTACTAGGCTTGTAACAATATTTTGAAAGGAGGTTTATCCTGACATGAACTTCCTTCAAAATGTAGAGCTTCTGATCCCAGGTGAATTGGCTTTGACATTTAATCAAATTCAATTTTTAGAAGAGTTTATACAAGACATGAATAGACAAATAAAAATATTTTTCTCTCCATACATCCTTATTCACTCTCACCAAAATTTATTTCATTTGGCTAAAGAGCTGTATTTAACTTCACTGAAGCATATCAGGCAAAAAGCTAGGACAGGAAGAGCACCTTCCCTTATTTTAAATATATGGCTTCAGCTTCGACTGCAGGACTGCAGTTTTGTCTACGAGGGCAGAGATTTATGTGACTGCATCTGCATGCACTGGAGCACATTCACTTTTTGACTCTCTGAAGTACATGAGAAGTTTCCCAGTGGATAGGCATAAGCTGTACCTAGAGTTTAAGTCTCCAAGTGCTGTGCCATAGATAATTTTTTTTTTTTATGGCCTTGGAATTGCTAGTTTACACAATCTGCAATACAAATTCCCTCTCGAGTTTTTGTTCCATCACACTTCAGCACTTAGTGCACATGGATGCTCTGCACCTGGATAATGCAGTCCCAGAAGACTGACTGTCATAGTCCCATCACCTCCTCACCACCCCAGCCAGGAGTACGTGTTGCGATAAGGCTCCACTCAGCTGCCTCTTATGGGTGATATTCAAATTCCACCCAATCTGGGACATGATTCAGTGAATTTCTTCCTGGCAGAAGAAAGCAGGAAGATCTAAGACGAAGTTTTTCCCATCACTTCACCTGAATATCTAATGAGGAAGGTGGCAGGTGCTGAGAGAGCAAAGAAAAAAAAAGAAATACAGTATCTTTCCTTGAAGGAAGACAAACAGAAATGAAGATTGTGGGATTTTTTTGCTTTCAATCCACATAAAGGGGTTAGTAACCTCCATAAGCTCCATATCCACTAGAGTAAGCGGATAAAGCTACTGACTGCTAGAAACACATGGCTTTGGGACGTGTTAGGATGTGTGCAAGATGCAAGACAGAACAGGAAAATACCTGCCTTGTTTATTATCTTCTTCTCCAAAAATCCATTGGAATCACAGTCTAAGTTAGACAGTTCTTTAGTTAGAACTCAGATTGTCCCTCTTAACTTCTGATCAAAATATCTACTATTCGTTAACACTCTTATGTTCTCATATTTACATCTTGAAAAGATACTTAGATGCCCAAGATCACCAATAAGCCAGGCTGAACATTTTTTTCCCCAAGAGAATCCCATTCTAACCACAGGTATGAATGAGATGTTTAAATATTTAATTATATAGAGATCAGACTTTATGATCTAACGTTCCAGGTATAGGTCCCTTTAAGTCTCATTTTAATTAACAGATGTTGATTGAACACACTAGTAAAATATTACTGTTCCTTCTTGATTGCACTGAAGAAAATAGATTTTCTGTCTGCTCAGAACCTAGCCCTATGACTCTTTTATAGCTGAACAGAAGAGTCTACAAGAGACAGAGGTCATGCTGACTATAGGTCTGAGGAGAATACTATTTCTTATTTATTTCTTTCATCTAAAAAAATAATATTCTAGTCCACTAGCCAAATGTTTGATCTAGCCAGAATAACACTACAGTAGTTGAATAAATGACCCATAAATTTTCAGTAATTTACACTTGTTTTATGTTTAAAAGTCCTCATATAAAATTTCATTATCCCATAACTTTTCTCAAGTATATTGGTTAATACAAGGAGAGCTCTAGCCAAATAAAATACAGCTATGTGGTTTTTATTATTCCCCTTCAAATAATCAGGCAAAACGTTCAGCCCTGATGTAAGAGGGCATATCTTAATCACAGTCATTAGGGTCTGTCTTTAGTTCTTGATGTTGAAAGCTGGAAAGATGAAATCTGTTAGATGAAAGAGAATGTCAGTACTTGATGTATAACCCTCCTTTCTTTCCCATTCCTTGACCATAAAATTTACATTCATGGAAAATCAAAACATTTTTCTAGCACTATTATCAAGCTTTTATTCCCCAAGCTTTCACGTGAGAAATTATGAGGCTAATTTATATTTACTCTAAATCAATATGTTAATTACTCTACAGTCCTTATGTGTCTAGCAGAATTAATGAGAAAAAGAAAACACATCTCTCAACCTCTTTATTTCTCCACATTAAAAGTCTGTAGAAGTTGTTTAAATGAAACAAAATACAGAATCATTTTAGAAATATCAGTTAATGTGCAGAGGCCTGTGAAGCCAAAAAATCTATTCCATTATTATTTATATATAAACACGGATATAGATAGATAGATAGATAGATAGACAGACAGATATATAGATAGATTTATTTCTCTGGATGAGGATTCAGACAGATGTGCACAGTGACCCACCTCCTGATCACAAGACACCAGTATGAATAGAATATTCCAGCTTCAGGAATAGTTCAATTTCCCACATCCATTTCTACTAAAGAAGAAATGAACATTCATGTTGACAACCAGTTCCACAATCACCCAGCTCTAAGCTCCAAAACATCTTTTAGGATGGTACTTCAGCAAAAGGAGGAGCACAAATCATCTTTATTATTGATTAGCTATGTATGACAAAAGACTGCAAACACAGACAGGATCAGTCACCGTGTAGCAGCTGCAGATCCACCCCCAAGTAGGCTCACCCATTCTGTTTGCAAATACTGTATGTCAGTTCTCTTATTTTCTCACCTTCTCACGTCATTGGATGATTGCTTAATACAAAGTAGAATGGCTCCAAACCACGACCTTCAGACAAAGAACTCTTCATGTCCTTCCTCTGAATTGGAAGCAGATGTGGGTTCAAGTATTTCTTTCAAATTAGTCAATGCAGGAAGAAGCTGGACCCAACCATACACTTCCAGGAATTTCCCCAAGGGGAGGGTTAATAACTATTTTAAAAGGCATTTTCTCCTTATGGAAGTAGAAGCAAGACTTAAGCAGAGGAACTTGGGCAGGACTCTAGCCAAGTTAAAATGTGAATGAATCTATTGGTTTCTGTCTGGACATTTTAAGTGCTTTTAAACCACACTCCATCTGTTCTAAGTCAATTTAGTTGGGTTGGAGGCTACACCTATAATAATAAAAAAATAAAAGCCAGACCCAGTTTGTCATGATAGCTGATATTTCTAAACCTTCCAGTTCTCTAATGCAGCTCTGTCCTATGGTAACTATGAATGACCCAGAAAAGGTCCAGTTTGCGAAATAGGCGAGGCCACTCTGGGGCGGGGGAAAAGGTGGAGCAAAAGGTGCCATGACATTTTCCATCAAAGCCACTATGAAGTTCCTTGCACACTTTTTTACTAAAAAAAGCATAGGAGCCTGTCTCTCCTAGGGTATTGTTCACTGTACTAGTCCCTTTTTACTAGGCAAGTGGTGATCTAGAAGTTCAGTCCTGCAAAAGATAAATATCTGTGTCAAACCAATACTTATTTTCGCTGAGTTTTTCCTCTTTCTATGTGTGATGGGATACCCTTCAATTCTTTTTCCCTTTATTTATATGAACAGGCAGACTGCACACTGCAATGCATACCCATCATGCAGCAATGGCCAAGTTATGTAGACAAGTAGGTGAAAAATTAATCTCAGGAATATGGGAATATATATTGAGGTCTTGGAAACCCAAGAAATGTGACCTAAACTTACCATTTGCCTTAGATGCAAAGAAAAATCCTTGAGCAGCTACTTACAGTCAAGAAAAAAGCGGTCAAATAACATAATGCTTTTATGTTGTTCTTTTGTTGGACTGCATATAAAGATGTTTGATAGGCAAAAAAAAGTACTATTGATCACAAGAGGAAAAGAAAGGAGCATTTTACAGCCAAGGACATTTGCCAGCAGTGTTACCTTGGATTAGAAAAAAAACAATATTCACATATGGGGAAAACAGGTTTGCTGGGAACAGGCCAACAAAATGAAATTAAAACAAGCAGAGTAGGAAGCTTCAACAAATCACAAAGTGAGAAAAGGCAGTACCTTCTCATCTGTGAGGCTGCCATCTGGCAAGGATTTTTATCCCATTCCTTTGCCTGTCTTTAAAGCAACAAAAGATTTTGAAATGCTGGCTGAAAAAGCAAACAGACAATAATCACTGTCCCTTGCAGAAGTACTGCCCAGGATTCTTCTTGCTGAGACAGGTTTCTGGAGGGGTGAGGGAGGAATGATATGCTATGGGGCTGCTCTAGGATAGTGCAATTTGTGTTCCTGAGCAGTGCCTGGGGCACAACACTGCCCATTTTACACATTTCTCTGCATATCACTATGAGGCATAGCAATAGCCTAGTCCTAAACCATGGGCTGGAGTTCAGCTCAATGCTCTTGGAAAGGGGAGGGAGCAAGGGAGAGCACAGCATGTCAGGTAAGTAGTAGATTCTGTCCTCTGCAGTGACAAAATGGTCCCAGCAAGGAGAAGAAAGTGAGAATGAATACTAAAATACTAATCAGCAGTCAGATATTTTTTCATTTTTTTATGTTTTAAACATGCTTACAAGTAGATCTAAAATAGAGCAAATCAAATCTAGATGTTGTGAGGAAAAAAACCCAGCAGATTATTTCCTTTCTAATTCCTCAGAGGAAAAACAATATAGAAAATTAACTGTACATTTTTAATATAAAGTAGAAAAAATAACAAGGACTGAAAGATTACCTGTAGACAGATGACTCAGACACCCCACTTCCTCAACTAAGCAAATTTCAATTCAAGTGTCTGCTGCAGATTGAGCATACCAGGTCGGGTCATCCATGAACCCAAAAAGTGCTCTAGACAAAAAGCCACTGTCTCCTCCCTGGGCATTTGCCTTTTCCTGCAAACTTTGCAGCAGAAATCTTGGCTACCTTGAAGGCTAAGGTAATCCTTCTACTCAAACTGAACAGTAGTCATAGAATGTTATTTGACACATATAAACCAATATTGCACAGGAGATGCTGGGTGTTAAGAATTTGAAACATGTCTTTAATTTAGGTGCTAATTATCCCAAAGTGCCCATTTATTATTAGCATATTTTTCATCTCTTTTGCTAATTCCAGACTTTTTTTTTTTGCTTTAGTTACTGCAGAACAGTCTGCCTATTTTTGATATTGTCATGTCCAGAACTGAAACCCAAAAGTCACAAAAAATTACGCATATATTCTCAATCCAGGGGTAAATAGCTTCACATTTTACTAGTGGAGACATATAAAAACATCTTTTTGCCCATAACACTGTGTAAACTTAATTTTTTTTTTTCAGCAAGACTGAACAGTCCTGGTGCTAAAATTTGTATCAGCACTAAAGTAACACAACTTCTTTTCCTGCTGTGCCCAAGAGGACCTCTCTGGCTTCAGTCTGGAAGAAATGCCATGGCCTCACTTAATGTCTGCCTCTTGGAAGAGCTTGCCGAGTTTAAGCCAGAAAAATTGCTTCTCTTAAGAATGCATTGCTCTATGAAGACTACATCTACATGTGTACCAGCTTCTCAGTTGTAAAATCTATAAAATAATGTAATGGTGTTATAACAGGATAATTTCTCTACGATTTCCAATTCAAATGAGTACTGATACAAAAACCATTAGAGAGATTAAATCATAAAATAACTGACTTGTTACTCTGCCATTAAATGTTTGTTATAAAATTTCTCCCTACCACTGAGTTTTCCATTGTTTGGTCGATTTATTTTTCCTTTTGCATTTGACCATATAGAATCCACTCTTTTCTGTCTTCTGCACACATTCCGAATTGCCCTTATTTTCCTCTTGACTATTTCTGTCTTTCAAACTTCATATTATCTGCAAATAATATTACATTGCAGATTTCCTTTTTATTTTTAAGAAATGCAGGATAAAAGTATATGTCCTTGAAGAGGAACATGTAAAATAATAACTTCCAGTGAAAAGATTACTGAATGCGCAATATAACAATGACTCAAAATATTTCTGTTTCTGCATAAGAATCCTGGACATACACAAACTGCTGAGAGGAATAGATCTGGATAGAGTGCACAGACCCATTTCTTACCTGGGAAGATCTGATTCAGTAGGTCTAAGCCAAGGATAAACCTAGTCAAGCACACCTTGCTGACATCCGTTGGAATTCTGGGGTTATACACTAACCATCTGTTGAAATTATTGCATTACATAAGAATATCCAAAACTTCTAGGGAGTAATACATTAAATTTATCAGCACACATGTTCAGAGAATTTAAGGACAGAAATTCTTTAAATAATGAAAGCACATAATTTATTTAGTGAATCAAATGTCATTTGTTGAAGCTGGGTCTTCTATCAAAGCCTATGAGTCTTAGATACCAAACTAAACACTGCAAAACTTATTTTGAAATTACTTCAAAGGGCCTCTGTCTTGTGTACCAAACCGGTAAGGCAGAACTAAGAGCACAAAACAAAATTGGTTTCAAATGTTTGTTTGAAATTTCATATATGACTTCAAAATACAATTTCAGATTTCTGATTCATGAAGTTTATTGTTCCTGCATGGTTTATGTTGCCATTTGAATTCACAATGCAAGCTGAAAACATAAGGAAGCAAAAGAAATATTGGCTCCAAGTAAACTAGAGACAAAGATTATTTTTCTTCTTTTTCCACTACCTTAGTTGCAGAGGTATATTGCATGGTGCTTACTTTTTTTTGTCCTGTTGTTAACTAGATAAATATAACACAGCATATGGGCTCATTTTGAAATGAAATAATAGTACAAAAATGTAAACTAGAATCTGCTCATAGAGCTGTACTGGTCTTTGTATATTTTGGGTGTATTTGACCTTGCTGATATTTGTGACATCCTGTCATCTCACTCTGCACAATTAACTTGGAAGCAGTTCTAGATACAACATCATTTGATGGCAATTAAATAAGATCAAACATTCAGAAAGTAACAGTGCACATGGATACCATGATAACCCTTACAACATATTCATTGCTATCTAATAAGCAGAGTAGAGAAAATAGAACAAAATTCTGAGAAAAATTACCTTGTTCTGAATCTAATGCTGATGCTCATGTCCTCTGCTTGATGCCCTTTTAATTTTTAGTACTGGATTATCAATAGTTCAGGCTGAAAAAAAAATATGTTCCTGATCATTATTTCAGAGTTATTTCAATTATCATTAAAAAAGACAGAAGTGAGTTTACTGCTTTGATGCTTCAAGTTTTTGAAGATTATATCTGGAAGCATCTAAATGAAATCCTTTCCTGTTTTGCCCTTGCTCCCTGTGAAGAGGGAGTTACCTGCCAGCCTCACCCAGCAATAAATTAAGGTCCCCCCCTACTGTCACAACAATTCTGAAGATTGCTTGTTCACCTCATTGCTCCAGAAAGAGAGCAAACAGGTGCATATGAGAGAAACAGGATATTTTAATAGATCATGAAAAACTGTATGTATTTCTGAAGTTGAATGGAGTTGCTCTTTAAGAATTTATCATATGAACATCATGATTATTGGCATACAGAAAAATGTCTGCTCACAGAAGATAAAGTAAAATGTACAGTGATATTACATAACATGGACTTTGATCATTACTTCCTGTCTGTTGTAGGTTCTTCTTAGAATTGGGCTGCTGTGGACTCTCTTCTTGGAGAATACCATTTCCTGACGCCAACATGACAGCTACACACACACACACAGGCCCATATCCTGAGATTCAAAGTACAGAGTCTACTACTATCAGAGCTTTCTCCTCATTCTGGTGAACACAGATGACCTGGTTATGGTTGTTTCTCCTCCTGCTGGGAAGAATTTTAGCCAGATTAATTTTGTGTTACCGCAAAATGAAACCCGTGATTCATACTCTACCCAAAGCATCATTTTCCCTTTTCAGATCTGCAGGAGCTCTGGGTTCATCTTCCCCACACACCCATGCTTTTCCTTTGCCCCTTCTCTTGTGTTTGTTTAAGGATTTCCTGTTTGTGCTCTTTTTTATCTTGATAAGGAACCAAATCTCTTGCTTTAGATAATCCTTCACCTGTGTGACAGCTGCAGCTCAAATACAGCTGTCTCTAGGACTGTGTGTTTCTGCTCAGTTCCAGGCTGCCTCTCTGCCACCTCTGACAACACCTCCCTTCTGTCTCTTTCTTCTCAGCCATAAGCTGTTGAATTTCCCTGCCTCTTTCTGGTCAAAGTAGATTCAGCTTTATTTTCTGCCAATACAAAGAATGAGGTTCCACTCTTACCAGATGCTCAATCTGTCCTTGAACCAAGGACAAGTGCTCTGAATTTCAAGCATATGCAGGTTGATTTGATTTCTAAGGGGCATGAAACTGTGGACTAAACCAATAATTATATCCTCCTCCTGCTTCCTGTTTTGTCATGGTGCTTTAACTAGTGATTTGGTGTAAATTATATTTAATTTGCTTTATTTACATGAGACAAAGGATTTTATTGAGAGGAGGAGATGCTTTGGTTAAGCTCATATTAAGCAAACACATTAACTATTAATAGCACTTCATTTAATTTTTTCTTCCATTGAAAACAGTGTTAAAGTAAAAAAGGTCTCGTGACAAAAATAATGTATCCAGATTAGCCTGGTATATAATGACAGCCAGGGATGATGATTTTATAGAAAAAGCAGACTTTATGGACCAAGTCTTATTTCATTATTTGATCTGGTCAAAATTTTCTTTAAAAAGAAGATATCTGTGAGGATATATTTAGACTTTTATAAGGCATCTGACTTATGCATAACCATCTGATTATTTGATCTAAAAATTAATACTATGCTTTACTAATAAAGCACATAATAAGTGAACTAAAAAGTGGTCTACAAACCCCTAGAAACAATCGTGAAAGGGAAGACATCATGGAACTCAAGTATTTTTAATATGATCCCTCAGGGTTGCCACTGGATTTTGGAATATATAACATTTTCATAAACGATTTTAAAGTAAGGCTAATGCAATCTTAGAACAATTACAGCTGACAAAAACAGGCGGGATGATAAAGAGCAAAGATGGAAGAGTTATATAGAATGATCTGAAGTAATTCAGCATATGAAACAATTAAGCCCACAAAATATTTTAATAAAATCACATTCACATTATACCCAGAGAAAGAAAAGTGCAAATCATGCCTACAGAGTGAAGGGTGTATTGGCAAAGCAGTGACTTAAAATGAATCCAGAGTTAAAATGGACAAACAAATGATAAACAGAATTATCTATCATTAGTCTCAATGCTATACAGACACAAGGAAGGTTATTATATTCCTTCGCTATATGAATGTGGGAAAACTTCAGTGCATTTTTTGATAGCACTGAAATGGAAATGAGCCCACATTTGGAAACTCATGGCACAAAAGTGAAGAGACAAACATGAACAAATTAAAGTTATATCGCCTACTTTTTCAAGGGACTACAAGGATGCAGAGTCATTGCAGGAAAATCAGGAAGCAGGGGAATACAGGTCAAGCTGAACACATTCAAATTGGAAAGTCAACTAATTTTCAACTGCAAGAGTGATGAAGCACCAAGACCTTCAAATCAAGACAGAGTACATCTTTGGAAGAAAGTCACGGACCTTTTACAGCCCTTGGTTCTATCAATTTATTATAGCTTAATGAACAACCTGTCAAAAGTAATAGGAAACCAGCTTGAAGCTCATTGTCATCTGATGACATCTCCCATTGAGCTAAGGACCACAAAAAGAAAACTGTGACATTTACAAAGTTTCTAAACCTTTAGAGTAACACTTGAAATTGAAGCAGACCCATTCTTTTCCCTGCCTTGGGGCACTTTTTTGCAAAGAGCTTTAAGGAAAGACCACAGCATAAATGACACACAGACTCTACTCTGTGTATAACAATAATAGATTAGGTCAGATTTTCTATTATCATAAATCATTGAAATCACATTTTTTTGGCTCAGTCTCACAGAAAGGGAGGAAATTCAAAAAAACAGGGTTTTGACAGATACGATTTTCTCATAACCTAGAAGAAGCATGAACATATTGCTCAAATAATTGCAAGATGATTCAAAAATATTTTGTCATGCTGTTCAAGTGGCTTGGAAAGGCTTTCCAGGTTAGACAGTCTGGAAGAAGCTACAAAAAGTTTTAAAATGTGCATAGGATCTATAAATTCAACCAAAAAAATCCAACTCAGTTTACTGCTTCTCACTTCTATAAAACTGATATTACATCAGAAACATCCCACATCTTAAAAAGTGCAGAAGTAAAATATCTTTTCAGCATTCCATTTTGGTCTATTTAATTCTTACATAATCCGTTTATTGCAAGGAAGGATCTAAGGAGAATCACTGTAAAGAGCCAGTAAGGGTGAAAAACTAGTCTCTCCCTTCAGAAGATAACATTTCCTAGGAGAAATGAGCTGAAGCTTCCATGTCTTGTCACTAGAATGTTGCTCCAACAGCACTAAGCTATTAGAAATGAGTCCCTGGCAATTCCAGAGAGTAACATGTAGGCTTGGGGGGGAAAAAAGAACTACAAAAATTTAATCATGATATTAAATCAGCACCATTGAGGATTCACGCAAGCAGACTGGTGCACAACCTTGCTGAGAAAGCCCAATCATTATGAATGCAGGGCAGTGGTTCCCAATCTTGTTTCCCTGGCTGACTTGTTTTCCCTGACTGAATTTTGATGGATGTCAGGCAGCAGCCTCATAGTCCCCACAGCAGCACACTCAGGTGAATCCCAAAAATCTTAACAGATTTCTAGAAAATCAGCCTTTCTGAGTGGTCTCTAACCTGTTGCTTCCCCTCTTGGCTGCCATCCCCTTATGGCAAACTGTGGCAGTACATGGAGAAGCCTGGGAGCAAGTCTGCCTGAGAATAGTGAGGAAAAAAGGTCTTGAGAATGTCAGTTTTCTCCCCACTGTTTATCATTAGACTCTTGATCACCAACACTTCTTTTCTTAAATTTTCATCAGTAGCTGGCATAATTTTTGAATCTATTCTTACCATCTTTAGTGTTCCCTGCTGGTTTTAGCTGTAGATGGGGTTTGTCATTTATAATTTTGTACCTAAGTACCCAAGCAATGCTTTTGCATTCTTCTTTTGTTGTTTTTCTTTATTGATGTCCACCTTTTCCCAAATCAAACCTTGGAGAAACCTTTCCTCCATTCAGCCTCTAAGGGAAATTAAACACATAGCTACATAAAGAATGTTGAGACAACAGACCATGTTCAGCAGACAGACATGAATTCACAGATAAAAATAGAAGCTTGTCTTTGCTGTTTTTTTTTTTTTTAAAAAGCCCTTTCAAGTCACCTTTACAGGGGTTAGTTGCAGGAGCACAGAATTCAAATTAGGAAAAAGTACAGTTTCCAGATTCTTTGAGAGCCGAGTCCATCTGCTTCAACATCCTCCATCTGACAGGGGTTAACAGGACATCTTTCAAAGACAGACAAGCCCACAGGACAGCACAAGCTTTGAGAAAGCAACTTCTTCCATCCAGATATATGAAGGCTACCTTCTTCCTTGAGGTGTGTGGCTTTCTGCACTTTTTTTCTTCCTAGACTCTTTTTTATTTTAATCTCCTCTGATACATCAGGAGATTTTCTCATTATCTATTACTCTCTTTTTTGATCCAATTAAGCTTCTGGCAGCAATGATATCAAGAGACAGGAGGGTTTAGAGGTTAATTGTGCCTTATGTCTAAAAAGTACTTCCCTTTTCCATTTTAACTGTGTTCATTTTTAAATAATGCTAAAATAGAAAGTGAAAAAAAATCTGTAGCACAGTTTAAAATAAAAATGAAAGAAGAGAGAGAGTTAAATTATGACACTCAAATAATTCTTTCCTGTAAGCCCTGGGGGAAACCTGATGTCACTGAGAACTTAATGTAAATTGCTACCGTTAAGGTTAGATTAGAAAGAAAATTTTAAAAATAAGTCATTTAATCAGCTCCTCAGCTGGTGTGAATCAGTTCAGCTCTTTGGGAGGTTTTGAGCCTGAAGTGATTTATATCACCTGAAGATCATGCCCTTTGATCTTTAAAGATCTAATAATTTTTATGGATCTCCTGCTGCCTTCTTTTTAAAATCATGATGTACAGAACCAGACCTCCTACTTCACCTGTGGCCTCACCTCTTGCTTCCTATGCTCCATCTTCTTGTTCATAAATCCCAGAATTAGATTTATCCCTCTTTTGCAGATCCTTATTTAGTTTGTTATTTGTTATAAGATCATCACCCAGTCCATAACTGAACATGTTGTATTTTTCATGCTCTCTGCCTCCCTACAAACACACATCTCCCTCCATGTATTGAGCACCTGAATTTACTAAATTTCATCTCACTGATTTCAAATCACTTATGCAACTAATCAAGACAATTTTGAATTATAATTGTGTCTCTCCCTTTGATTTTTCCTCCAGGAACTGCCTCCTGCCAGCCAGAGACTGTCTTTTAGTTCCAAACTCAGTTCTGCATCAAAATAATTTCATTCAAGCAATGTGACAAATAGCACAACACTGGCATACTGCTGGCTACAGAGCCACCTTAGAACTTGCTACACTAAAGCTCAAACACCAAGATTTTAAGATTTAGTTTTCTCTTTCATAATATACATATCATTGCACTGTGTATCATAAACCTACTACATAATGTTTTATTATTTAGCCTGTTTGGATTGGATGATCTTGAATGAACTGAATTATTCTTCATATATTTTCCTGTATTATTATAACTATCACAGAATGACAGAATATGCTGAGTTGGAAGGCACCCACAGAGATCATCAAGATATACTCCTGGCCCTGCACAGCTCCATCCCCAGGAGTCACACCATGTGTCCCAGAGCATTGTCCAAACTCTTCTTGAGCTCTGTCAGGCTGGTGCTGTGACAACTTCCCTGGGGAGCTGTTCCAGTGGCCAACCACACTCTGAGTGAAAAACCTTTTCCTAATATCCTACCTAAACCTCCCCTGACACATCTTCAGGCCATTCCCTCAAGTCCTGTCAGTGTCACTACAAAGCAGAGATCAGTGCCTGCCCCTCCTCCTCCCCTCACAAGGCAGCTGTAAGGGCAATGAGGTCTCCCCTCCTTCTCCTCCAGGCTGAACAGACCCAGTGCCCTCAGCCACTCCTCACACAGCTTCCCCTTCAGGCCATTCACCATCTTTGTTGCCCTCCTTTGGGCACTCTCTAATAGGTTTATTATCTTTCTTGTATTGTGGTGCCCAAAACTGCCTCCAGGACTCGAGGTGATTATGTCATGCTATGTGTCAGTGCTTGCTTATGTATAAGCCTGGATTCATGCGAAGGATGCTTTCATATGGAGGAAGATTATATTGCAGCTACACTTCTCTTTTCTGAAAGAAATAGTTTCATGCCTTCCATTTGCTTTTGACAGCTAATGAGTCAAAGGAGAAGTGCTCAAAGCTGCTTGACTTATGCTAAAAGAAAAAAAAAAGCAGCCTTAAAAAGAACTGAGCACACACAGATCTCATCTCTGCTAAACACCTTCCACTTGTTCTGGGAAAATGCAGGTTGACACACTCAGTAACAAAAGGTACAGTTTATTTTCAGTGTCAGACAGCCAGCAACCAGAACTAATCTTGTGGACATATTCTATGCAATGCAGGCAGCAATTATTTCTTTCAGAAGGATCCAAGGAATACAACTGCTATTCTGCTTTACATCCCCTCTAAAAACCATTGGTTGTCCTCACCTACTGGGATTTATCTAACCTTCCTTTCTCTTCAACACCCACTTGGAGAAGGAAAGACAACCTATAGGTTTCTCTGTCAAGAACATACAGCTGATTCATCACTTGACTCTCCACAGATGTAAACATTGCTATCTGTAAAATGTCACAGTGCTTGGCAGAAATTAGTTACTGTGCAAGGAGCAGCAAACTTCTCCTGACCCTACAGAAGGTCTGACAATGATCCAGAGAGAAAAGTACTTCAAAGAAGCAGCTGGAGCATAACCTCTTTCTTTCACCAGAAACATCAGTACCCTATTCATAAGAATTGACCACTGATTAAGCTTTGACAAGTCAAAGGAGGAAACACACATAAAAAGCCACATCAAGGCACACATTTAGGAATAGCATTTGCAGCCAAAGCTGACTGGCTGTTGACAAAATTACAAAACACATCTGGATTTTCCAAAATTAAGCCCATAATCTACTAAGTACCAGGATGCAGTGCTGTGTAAATGAGTAATGGCAGCAAAGACATTCAAAGGAACCTGAAACTGATCAAGGCTTTGTCCTGTATCTCAAAAAATTAACAGAAAATAACTCATGGCCTTTGCAGGCTCTTAATAAAGGGTCCTTTTTTTGGGGGGGAGAGAAAAGAGGCGTTTTTCCCTTTTTCCATCTCACCAGAATCTGGTTGTAAATAAAGGAGGCATGGGAGTGGAGGGGATTCCTGTGCAGCTGCAGAGGGACCTCTGCCCTGTGATCAAAGTGCCCAAGTCCAGCTGAGATGCACTGGTATGGCTCCATAGAGCTGCCTCCAGGTTGGCAGTGCTGTGTGATAGATCAGCATCAGAACTTTCTTTCATGACCATCAATGCCATTTATATGGCTCAAAGGGAGGTTCCTTGTTTGCCCAGAACAGGGGTTTCTTCTGCCTGGTTGGTTGTTCTTACAGCAGCTAACACCACCACTATCCATTTTCTTTCATTTTCCTCATCAAACTAATGCTGCTGAGTCTTTTCATGGACATTACCAAAGCTTTAGCAGCATTGCAGTATGACACAGTATCATCAAAGAAATAAAAAAACACATGGTAGTACAAACTGAAGGACCTCCTTTCATTCAAAGAATAAATATTTTCTGAGGAAAGTATCAATGTTTAAACAGAGAGAATGCTTCAGTGAGTGAGACACCACGCAAACCATCTTTGCAAGCCCTGTGTCAGATGAAAATTGATGTTAAATATCTGGTGGCAAAGAGCAAGAAAGATGACAAGCTCTTTTATTCGAGAACTTGAGCTATGAGTAATTACATGCCTGAGAGACAGTTTAAAAATGTTACTGGCTGTGTTCAGCCAGTATCTTGCTGATCACCCTTTCTTGTTGAATGCCCAGAAGCAAACTGTTACATGTATTATTTTTCCCAAGACACACCAAATTGGTTATTCATTTAGTTTTATAGAATTCTTTTGATGGCACAAGGTCTGTAAACATCTTAAACATCTTTCAAACACCTTTTCCTATCATAATGATCATTTTGCCTCCAAAAGCTGACAGAGCAAGGAAACAAAAAAAAAAAAAAAAAAAAAAAGGAAGAAGAAAAAGAACACTTCTCCACATAAGGACCCCTGGACACACTAATTTGTACCAGTGTGAAGCATTTTTGTGATTTGTTTTGGCCCCTACAGTCACAGAGATTCCAAGAAGCCTTTAAAAATAAAGACTTTGACAGCTCTCTGTTTATCAGGAGGCATTCAGGACTTACAAGCTCACCAGAAGAGAAGATTTGGCAAAAAGCACCATTATTTCCCATCTACTGCAACACCTGGAACACCACAGGCATTTTTTTAAAAGTGAGGCCATGTTTCAGAGGGAGAAAAAAAAAAAAAAGATGCAACACTAAACACCCACCTTCTTAAAAATAATTTGCATTTTAGCTTGCTGGAAAATAACTTGAAATAATCTAGTCTCTTTCGTGTAATTAGGGCAATTATCAAAATAACGCCACTTACTTGTAGCGTACTCCAGTTACTTCACTTGGTAATTTACTTCAGATACTCATGTTTATACAGAAGGAAGATCCCAGAGAAAATGAATGCAGATAATCTTTTAAAGGGAGAAATCTACAGGAAGACTTCGAAAGAAAGATTCAAGACCAAATTGTCTACATCATCTAAAGAAAGGCAATGCAGCCAATCAGTCCAATTTCCCCAGCTGGAGAAGCAGCCCCGGGAGCCGCTGAACTCGGGACTGGCAGCTCCTGCTGCGCTGTCTCTGCTGCCTTGTCCCTTTCCCCACCTGCTGGTCATGCTGGAAAGCAGCACAGCACCAACGTACTCTGTAACAGGAAAATACCCAACTCAGGTGACTTCTGTCCTCAGGTATCAGGTAGTTCCATGGGCCACTAATAAAATTGCTCTGCTATTTTTTTACTGTTAAAATTGAGATTAGAATCCCTGATGAGACAAAAAAGAAAAAATAAGTGCAAAATACCTGATCATTTAAGCTTTTCAGAAGACAGAAGACTTCTTTCACTTGGAAGCATTCCACATCTGCTTTAATTCCAGATACAAGAAGGTATATGGCTGCTGAACTAAACTCAGTAATTATGTTCACAGCACTGTCAGATCATAGCTAACAGGTGATGTGTTCACCATGGGATTTAAAGTCGCCGAAATAATCTGCCAAAACAAACATTAAAAAAAAAGAAAACGAAACAAAAAAAAAAATAACAAAAAAGTAAACTAACAAAAACCAAAACCAAATCCAAAATTATTATGTCTATACTTTTCCATAGCACAAGAGATATGGATAGCAATGTTTGTACCAGATGAATTTCCTCACAATGCACCAAAGGCCAGGGAAGATACACCATGGTGGTGGAAAGCATTGCTCCTAGGAAGGCTACACAGTCAAAGAGAAGAAAAAAGCATGATGTACTGAAAAACGAGAGACATTTTGAAAAATCTCTGCTTCTCAATATTTTGTACATGAGAAAAGGGCGAGCAATTTTCCCTTCCTCTCTCAGCTCCATTTTTTTTTTCCATTGGATTAAAAACTTCTAACACAAAACAAAATGGCAAAGCAAAAAGGCTCTAAATTCACAGCAGTTGTATCTCTTTGTACACCCCAGTCATATTAAAAATTAATGGCCCTTGTTGCTACTACAGCAAACCAAACACCAAAGTATTCAAAATTCAGGGCAGGATTTCCGGGAAAAGACTGTTTGGATTTTGTGTGCAGTGTCTGGCCAGCTGACAGACGGTAAGACTGACTGGCAGCTTGAACAAGGGTGTTCTCCCAGCCTGACAGGCACATCCAGCTTCAGCAGCCAAGTGCTGCTCCCTGGGCATCCATCCCCAGCCCCCCATACCTGAGAAAGGCTGGAAACACAGCTGTGAGCCAAGCACAGGGGGGCTCACAGAGAAATCAGTGCAGGTGGATCCACTGATCTCCTCTGATGCTCCTGCCACAAAGGCAAATGAAGCTACACTCACCTGTTTAGAGCTTTTAAAAGCTGTTACAATAAAATTGCAGAGGGAAGAGAGGAGCAGTGCTGCAATTGCTAAGCAGTTTACATTCAGTAGTACTGTAATATCACCCGGTTACAACTGGCCCACAGCAGTGTTTCTGAATGGTAAATGAGCACTAACACAGACATTCAGGTTCAAGTAAGTGTTCACTGAACCTGATCCCAGCACCAAAGCCCACATGACACCACTGCCATGTGAACACAGTGCCGCTGCACCAGGCTCCCACAAGAGAAATGTGCCAACGCCCCAGAGAAAAATTGTAAGATGCTACTCACAGTTCCAGAACCCCACAACAGCAGAAAATCTTGGTTGTGAAAACTATTCCTTGTGGTAACATGTCAGCATTACATTCTGTGTGAATTCCCAATTAATTGCAATTTTTGAATGAAAAAAAGCTTTCAGTGATATAAACAGAAGTAATCAGCAATTAGAAAACATATTGTCTGACATCAGTTGATGCCAAATGTTTAGACATTTTAGTGGATACCTGCCTCATTATCTGTTGTAGCTGTCACTTGGTAGGATTGTTACAGATTTTATATTTCATCTCTTGATTTTCAAATATCTACCATGACTGTGTCCTAAGGAAGGCTATTGCTTGCTCACTCTTGCATACTTTATACAAATAAAGCTAGATTCCAGCTCATAAAAATATGGCAAGGTTTCCAAAGATAAACAGTTAAGGGGGATGTACCTTACCAGGCTTGAGAGTTGAGCATGTGCAAACCTCAAGAAGTTTGACAAGAACAAACTATTCAAACTATCATTTAAAACTTTAAATCTGAACAAACAAGCCCAAAACCCCATAAGAAGCAGTCTAATTTTATTACAAAGCATAGCTAGAAACCTGTATTTACTGTCAGCAAGCTGTAAGGCTTCCTCTAGAAATTGCTCTAAATCTGGGCTAATGATTGAAGTACTGACAGTAATATTGTAAAAAAAAAATCCAAATAATACACACATAGAAAAATTTCTGGTTTGAGATGTATTAAAAAATCAACTGTTCTGAGGCTATACATATATATTCTGTAAGTAACAACATAGTCTTGCAATTTGCTGCCAGTTTAGGGACGAGCAAATAAATTGAGTCCTTTACTAATGTTTAAGGGCAAACACATATTTCTTTTTTATTTAATTCAGAATATTACTGAATGAAACTGCAGCTAATCTACAGATGGAAAGACAAAATCTCTAAATCCCAGATTTTTTTATTGCAATTTGACATCTAACTTCTCTTTATACTCCCACTTGCATGAGACGGCAAGTACTACACAGCAAGTACTAAGCCTCTACAAAACAGGCTTCAAAAAAAAAAGCTGAATAAACTAAGGGTAGGGATGCTAAAAAACTAAGAAGTATAATGACAGCATCCTGTGAACAGTTGAGACTTTATGCTGGAATTCCTTGTGGATCAAGAGGTTTTTTTTATCAAGTTGAGCTGATTGTTACTCAACATAGAATTTAATCCATTGCCAAAGCTGGATTTATGCCACTTTAAGGCTGTGGATCACATAGGAAGCAACAAGACAGAGAATTTACACAAAACAGAGGCATTTTATGCCTTCGGCAGTTACCTTCACATACAAAATGTGGAATTGTATAAGTCTGGCACTTGGATGCAAGAATGTTCTCTTACCACTTTGCAAACAACAGGGGAGTTTCTGTAATTCCAGAAGATTTGCTGGCTGGCTGGCCACCTGCAGGGATGCCACGTGTGGAAGAGAACAGCCATCACACATCTGTGACAGAGCTGAATGCTGGTGAATTCAGAAACAAAGCCTATACAGAGGAGGTGGTGTGCTACAGCAACAGGAGCTAATCTAGTTATAGCACTGCACAAATAAAAAAACCCGTAGTTTTAAAACTAATTCATTAGTTTTATCATGCGTGTATTTGCAGCTTCCGTGAGCACATATTTCATTGCTCTTTTATTGTAAAGAAAAAAAAAAACCCTCAAAACTAACCTTCTTCCAGCTTCTTAACCCTGACTTCCTCTGAGCCCACCTAAAAGGCTCCACAGGCAAACTCAGGAAATCACCCTCTTCAAGTAAATACATCCTACCCAAAGGTGAATTATCAGGGTAGACACCAATGACTGGCAAGTAAATTAAAGTCTGTTTTTCCTCTTTGAACGATTTGAAAATAATCTCCATCTGGAGACAGCATTGACTTATTTAACCTCCTCCTCAACAAACCTACCAGTATATTTACCACCATAAATAGGCATCTTGAGGAACTCTTCTTACTTTGCATATAGCCGAACAAAAGCTAACTCAGGCAACATAATCTTTTGATTACATGCAAGTTCATATAATTTCCTGTTTTTTCTCAACTCTTACCCTCTCAATAAGAAAAACGTTTCTCTGATTCTTACAACAGTAGCTACTCTATCAGCTGTGTTTCCTTTTTGTGCTGTCCTGTTTCATGGGAGTTGCAGTTTCCCTGACTTACTCTATTCTTTCCCTTAGTCCAATAACCTTCACTGAACAACATCCAACATGCCCTTTAATAGGTAATTCACTTCAGGGTGCTTTGCTTTATTTATTTTTTTTTAAGTGCAAATTCTGGATTGTCTGCAACTCAGCACAGATTAGAGCTGAAATCAGGATGTGATACACAACACTACAAACCAGAGCCACAGGAAAGGCTTAGACCCTGTTTTGAATTCACACAATGGACTGCAGCCTGTTGCTTGAAGTTAGGGTGCGAGAAAAGTGGCTTTGGAACCGTTTTGAAACGTGTTTCCAGTGTCATCTTTCATTTTTCCTCTGCTTTGTATTCAGTTATTTCCTTTCTTCTTCAGATTCCTGAGCTCTTACAGAGTTCTCACACAGCTTATTCACTCTTACCCCTATGTCACCCCTGCACTCCCTTTCTGTGTCATTGCTCCCACCTCCACATCTCTTCTTTAGTAACTTTTTTCTGTAATTTTAATCTTGCCCTTTCTTCAGCAGGTTTTGCAATCAAAATCTTGTCTCAGTGTGGAAAGTGCTCTGATCTACTATCAGTGTGCCAACTGGGCCAGAACACAATTTCTTGTCACAAAGTTTGTACAGCACATATTGAACTTTACAAGTACTTAACAGGTATGGATTATGACCAGTTCAATGACTGTCATTGAGTAATAATTTGTTCACTGATAAATTGATAGAATCATAGAATAGGTTACACTGGGAAAGATTTTAAGGTCTTTGAATTCAACCATTTAGCTAGCACTGTCACCACCCCATCCCTAAATGCCACACCTGCATGTCTTTCAAACACCTCCAGGGATGGTGGAGTGATTCCACCCTTTGCTTGGGCAGTCTTTTGCAACACTTGACGAGTCTTTTGGTGAAGAAATTTTTCTTAATATTCAATCTAAACCTCCCCTGGTGCAACTTGAAGCCATTTTCTTTCAATCTGTCATTTGGTACTTGGGAAAAGAGATTGATGCCTACCTGTCTACAAACTCCTTTCAGGTTGTAGAGAATAGTAAGAGCCTTCTGAGGTTCCTTTTCATCAGGCTAAAAAGGCCCAGGTCCCTGAGCTTCCCCTCACAGGACATGTTTTCTAGATCCTTCATCAGATTCACTCTTCTTCTTCTTCAGATGTGCATTTAACTTTAAAAGTTAAATCTTTTAAAGAAAATAATAGTCTAGCAAAGAAAATAACCTGCTCAAGGTGCTAAACGTTCCATTGTTATCTGATACACAGAAACTCCGTCATCCCAATATTATTAAACACATTTTCTACTTTTACTCCTTACTTTGAAAATAATAAAAGGTGAGGCCAGGTTGGATGAGGCCTTTGAGCAACCTGATTTCGTGAAAGGTGTCCTTGTCCATGGCAGGGGAGTTGGAACCAGATGATCTTTAAGGTTTCTTCCAATGCAACTCATTGACATTCAAACCCCTAAAAACCTACTCCTACGCCTGAAGTCTTCTGCAGTAATTTCCCAAAGTTGTTCTTGCAAACCAATTATTTTAAATCTATATTAAAAGGAAGGAAAGGACTACAAAGGGTATTACAGGACTAGGAAGGGCATACTAACATAGATTATCAAGCCAGGAAAGAGTGAAATCTCTCATTTCTGACTCCCAAGCGCCACTATAAGAAACCAAAAATCCTCCTGTTGAGGAACAAATTCAGTGCAGGTAGCAAGGTAAGCAGCTGCAATGTGAGCTGCAGGTTGAGCTATGGGTGGTGGGAGTCGCAGGCAAGAGGCCAAGAAATGCCAGCCTTTGCATAGGAAAGGGCCTGGGGACCTGTGGCACCACCTGATCCTCAGAAATGAGGCAGGAGCCAAGGACCCCCAGGCTTTGTGTGCTGGGCCTGGGAGGGTATAAAAGCCCAAGGGTTCCTTTGTTCAAGGTCTCTCATCAGAGCCAGCAGCTTGAACTGTTAATTTGCTGTTGCACCAAGTTTAAATTATTTTAAGGACTGAGACATCTGAGACTGTGCTATGGGAATCCTGGGCCAAGGGAATAAAGGAACCTTATCTGACTGTGTGAGTGTGGGGGTTGCAGGGGGTCAAGAA
The DNA here is from genome assembly GCA_025920805.1 of Petroica traversi. Taxonomy (NCBI): domain Eukaryota; kingdom Metazoa; phylum Chordata; class Aves; order Passeriformes; family Petroicidae; genus Petroica; species Petroica traversi. Next base: position 23,982,293 of record JAHLSL010000015.1, on the reverse strand, counting down.
GGGCAACTGTGGGCTCACTGGAGCTGCCTGCTGTGAAGAGCCTTCAGTCCCAGCTCAGGTGCTGTGGGTGCAGCTGCCAGAGTGGCAGCTGGATGGCTGGACAAAGAAGCTTCCTTAACACTCCTTGAAAACGTGGAATAAAACAGGCTGATTTTCAGAGTTTGAAAATGCTGCATCATGTAGTTTTGATCTGATTAGGGATCATGAGTAGTTTCCCAGGGAAATAAGCTTTTCAACTTTTCTGTGTATACAAATGCATGCATGACAAATCCAAAAATATATACATACTTTACTATACCTATTCCCTGTTAATAAAAAAATAAAGAATTAGAAATACAGGAGAACTTTTAAACCAGCTACAAAATAAGATCCACAGAAATGAGGAAAATCCCTCCATATTGTAGATGTTCACATACTAGGCAGTCCCAAAAGTCAATCATAGATTCTGTTAGGTATATAAGCCTAAACACAACTTGCAACATTTTATTACTGTATATGCTTTTTCTTTTTAATTATCTGAGACTGCCTTAGCTCCTCAGGCCCGTGAGCATATGGGCAAGCTTCAGAAGGTAAAGAGCAACCATCAGGATGATGAATGAAAAACCAACAGAGGCGTGTTTTAAATGCTTCAGCTGAAAGGCGCCGTTTCACTTCAGGTTTAGTTTTACTTGGTGGTTTCTCTTTTCTCCAGTCACGAATATGAACTCTCCCATTTAGAACTAAGATTTAAAAACAAACAAAAATGCTGCTGTTAGTAGACAGCCATGGCAATTATACTGGAAAAAAATTGTAGTGACATTCTGTGAATAAAAAACATTGCACAAATGGATCACTCAGGCAAAACCAGATGAGCCATTTGTACAGAAACAAAAAGAAATACACAACAAACTAAGACAATGTAGACACAGTATAAAGAAGACTTGATTGATTTCACTGAGAGATGGCTTACTGGGATGCTGAATAGTTTGAACCTTTGCATCATCTTTGTAGAATGTTCTAGTTCATTTTATATATAGCAGTTGGGACCATTTAGACTAAAATAATCTGAGTTTAGTTTACAAGTTCTGACAAAAGAAGTTTCAACATCAAGAACTCTAATTCTTCCCGTGTTTGTAGCTTCATGAATCCACATTTAAAATGTGATTACGAGCAAGTGTCTTCTACTACTTTCACAGTTCACTGATCCAAAAAACACACTGCACTGAGGAGATGACAAGTCTAATCCTTCATGTGAACAAATACTAAATTATCCTTGGTTAATAAGGATTCAACACTTTATGTTTTTTAAATTAATTTGCTGTGTTAGGACCATAAACTGCACATACACAAACTGGTGAACCTCTGTCAACTCCTTAAACATGTAAACAAAATAGATTAAAGGAAGTTAGCTAGAGAGAAAGAAAAAAAAGTGACAAACAACAGCGAAAATGAAGAGGGAACAATCTGCCACTTTAAAGTTGCCATGCTCTATTTTAATATTCTGCTTCAATCACACCTTCTGTATCACACACTTGTAGCTTGGGATAGTTAACCAGTACCATTCTGCATTCTGATAACTGCTATTCAAAAAGTAACAAGTCTGGTGAAAGCTGAATATCACACAATCTGCACCGGATGAAATAATGTCTCCAGGTTTCCTTGTGATACACAGACAGTGTGTGTATCATCTGAACTCATATTAAGCTAATCAAGAAGCAATTTCAACTGAGCTTTAAAATCCTTCTTAAAAGATGAAGAAAAATTAGCAGGTGTTTATGTTCAAGCATAGTTTTTTTCCCCCAAGACAATCAGTCTTGTATTGGACGAGATACAGATAAAAAGAAACTGCCACAGATTAGTTATTCTAAAAGCCACTTTTTTGGGGGGGGGTGTATGTGCATATCCCTCAGTTTTCCATGTTTTAAAATAAATTAAAAAAAAATCAATAAAGATGACAAAAGAGCTGTAGTCATGTTCTCTGTTCTCCTGGGCAGGGGCTATGTCCTTGGAGACTACCATAACTTTCTTGTTATGGTTACATGCTACAAAGGGAGGAATCAAATTGTCTCTCCCCAAGCCCTGGGGAGGATCCATGTGACATAAATTATTGAGAAAAACTAGGATTAAGTCAGACCTTTCTTCATAGGTAATGTGCACACTGCCTCCAAGCCAATTTGAAATGTTCCTTCCATTTACAATGTAACACATTGCAAAATCTATTTCTCCTATTCCTAATGATAGGGAACCAAGTTAAGATATAAGAAACTCCATGTGACCAACTCTTTTTAACAGATGGTAATTCAGGAGGATTTTACAAGCCAAATGTACAGAAATCTTCCATGGATACTAAACTTGCTCAAGTTAATCACTGGCAATGAACAGGTAGCATACTCAGGATTACTTGCCATGGATTAGTCTATAGTATTTTACAGGAGACATAGAACTGTTAGGACATAACACACTTTGAAACAGCTTTAATACTGATAAAACCTTGAAGATCTTGTATTACTGCAAAGCTACGTATTAGTTTTGCAAAGCTTTACACTGACGAAAAGCCCCAAACCAATTACACACATCACACATTACAACAGGGAAAAAACCCCCAAACCCAAAAACTGCTATCAACAAAACCAGCCAGCCATGGAGACCTGCTACTGAATTCTTTCTACCATGCTACCACAAGCTACATAAACACATCAAACCTCAATTTTATAGGTTCTTATGGAAGCTAATTTTCTTTTATGTCAGCATTTACACTTTGGGGCTTGGTATGGTCAGACTAAGCTTCAGTTAAATGCTTTAGTAAAATTGCTCTGTATTTGACAGCCTCAAAATCATCAGTACTTCATAGGAAAAACAAAAGGTTGAAGAATAGCACAAAATTAGCCATTTAAACTAAAGGTTTGTCTTTTCAGATACAGTCAGTGCAGAACATTTTGCTGATAGATGCCTTAACGAATTCATTTGTAAGAGCTTTATTACCAATATCTTGGAGCAATGGGCACAATGAATATTCAGCTTTCCACAAAGATACAAAAAGCAGTTAAAAAACCACCACCATCATAGTAGTTTCTTGGTTAAGTTTAACTGCATATAGATAAATATATTAGAAATATAATATAGGAAAATATAATAGAATATAAATACAGAAAAATAAGTGATTAAGGAAAAACAAAACCAAAACTCCTTTACCTTCAAATACTTGATGATTGTTCTTGAGTAGTGTCTGCAGGCCTCCATATTCACTTTTCAGCTTTTTTAAAGTCTCTTTATTTAAGTGTTCGGCCACTTCTCTCAAGGAAAGGCTTTCTGCAATAAAAAGTGGCATAGTTATTAAAAATTTTTATATATAAAGCCTTAACACAATTCAACTTCTATATAAGGTAATGATTATGAGCAGAATGTCTGAATTCTCTACCAGCACTGCAGCAACTTTTTTCTCACAATATGATGTATGACATTGTAGTGGTTTGAGTTCGCCAATCTGGATTTCTGGCCAAATGCCAGCACACTTACCAAAATTTACCCAATTTTGCTGTGAGATAAGGGTTGGGAGTAGACAAAGCAGGTTCAAACTTTAAAGAATATAAAGAAAGTTTATTAACAGACCTAAAAAGAAAAAAACAAGAACCAGAACAAAACCCTCAGATCACCCCTCCTTCCCCCACTTCTCCATCTCTTTTCCACTGAAAACACAAAAAGACTATACTTCCTCGAAGGCAGAACAACTTTTGATTGGCTTGCATACCTGTCAATACTCAAAAGAAGCTAGTTACTGGTTCTGTCTCCCAGGAAGGAAGCTGTATTACTTCCTGTAGCATAGGTCACTTCTGAGATTGCATTTTCCTGGGCAAACCCAGGGCAGACATATATTTTATATGTGTACTGTCTGTAACACAACAACTTTCCTTTAAGAGGACTCAGGTCAGATTTTCCATTGTAAGATACACTATTTGCACTGCTTTTTTTACAGTAGCATTTAACTCTCATTACAATAAGCACTGTTTATAAGCATGTAGTTATAAGACTTAGTAACATATGACAAACTACAGTGAGTAAATAATAAAAACAGATGGAGGAAAATGGAAAGATGGTAGTAGAGAGAACTGACTGCTTATAATTAACAGCACCTTAATATTCTTTTCATTCCTAAGACTAAACTAAAAGTTGCTAATTATATTGTAACCCAATGGCACTTTGAAACACTTTTTACACTTTATAATAGGAAAAAACCACACATCGATTTCAAAATATTCGCCTATGTGCAATAAAACATATTGGGAAAAAAAGCACCTTCGATTGCAACTGTATTGTTTTCAATGTTTCCTGAAAATCTATTGACAAACATGTAAATAGGTGGAAAGACATGTTCTACCAGCTAAAGATAGTGTAAAGGAAAGACAACCTCACCTCCTTGATTCCAAGTATTCATATTTCCACCCTGCAAATTAGAACATGATTTTTGGGGGGGCTGCATTTAACAGCAAGTTCGCCACATTGAGAACCACTTCATCCACAAAATCACGAGGGAGGGAAGCACAGTTTCTGATTTGTTCCACTTTTCCTCTGGGTTGAAATCCAGGCATCCAAATTGTTGCAGCTGTCTCAGTCTCATCTTCAGGAGGTTCTGAGCCTGCTTCTTCACACAGACAATCACAGTGATCCTTATGCTGAAATCCAACCTTTCTGTCACACATGGCCACAGCACAGGTCTGACGACTGTTAATAAACTGAGTTATCTGTTTGTCAATCAGAGCATGTTCTGCAGCTGGATAGGTCCTGCTTTTCCCAACAAAGCTGACCTATTTTAGTAGAAACAGGTAAATCACTATTAGAGTCCTCTACCTACTCCCAGCCCTACAATCTCTACAAGTTTATGCAGGCTTCTCACTACCTAGAGAAGAATCCAGTATTAACTCAATGCTCAGTAACACCTGAGGGGTTTTTTATTCTGGTCTTTGAATATTGGTGCCCCAGAAGAAATCCAGTAAACAAATCCTAATCCATCATACTATAAAATTAGACAGCAAAAATATTGTTCCTGATCCTCAGATTCTTTAAAGATGGACACCTCCTCCTACTCTGAGAACATTTCACTTTGAATTTCATGGGACATGAAAGTCAGCAAAATTAAGTACAAAAAAAGCAAGACAGGGAGCTAGAAAAATTAAGGCAAAAAATAAGGTTTTTTAAGTTTTCCGTCATATAGAGTAGCATAAGAGAAAATCATGAAACATTTTATTTTTTCCTGTTTTAGGATTGTATACCTATAACATTAAGAGTAGAATTCCCAAGAAAACAGTGAGTATTTTAATCTCTTTTCACAGAATACTGCTTCAAGTAATGAAGCTGACTTTAGTCTTATCTTACAACAATAACAATGAACAAACACCCATATGCTTCAAACAGAGCAGATCTTAAAAAAAAGACAAAAGCCCTACACAGGCCAAAATTACCCTTTTTGTTGACGGAATTCTAAGGCAATCTTCTTCCACATGAAAGCCACATACCAGTCCCACTTGGACAACAAAATCAAGATACTCTCTGTACTGAGTTTTCTTGCTTTGTCTTCGGCTGTATTTTCCATGGAAATCAAAGAAACAGCATGGCAGCACAAAATAGCAACATGAATAGGAAGACCTACAAGAAGGATAACAAACCACTAAACAATAAGTTATTTCAGAAAACATAAAAATTTAACAAACAACCTATCAGATAAAAGTAACAATGGATTTTTTTGCTAAGCAACAGAGTTTCATGCTGTAATATTTATAATTTACTCTTACAGCAGAATTATTAGTTTAGTGTCAAAAATATAATTTCACAGAGTATTTGATATAGCAACCTACTTTGTTAACTCAGATGCAGAAGTAAATCTCTAAGTTACTGTTGTTGGTTGCAAGGGAAGGCAGAAGCTTAAGCTTGTATTTACATGAAAAAACACAACAAAAAAAACCAAACAACAGTTTCATGTCAGTTCTGGTTTTCAAATTTCAAAAGCAAAATGCTGCACTGAATTCTATGAGAAAGTAAATATCGCACCTGGGCTTCTTCACAGAAAGAGAAACACTTTGTAAAAATAATCAACTTGCATTAAAGTAGCCAGACTTACAAGTGCAACAGGTGTGGAACCACAACTGACAGCTTTTACCAAGACCACACAGGTAATTATGGAGGGGTTGTTCGGTTTCTTTCTGCCTCTTTATATTTTTAATTCCTTCCATCCCACTCCCCTCCCTCTGCAGAAATACCTAGCTGCAATGACAGGTATCCATGGTGTTAACTCATCTGAATGGTTTCCTATGAGCCAGTCAGTATCTGGAAAGAGATGACTGTCACCTGGAATGATTGTAGCTTCCTAAAAAACAGAACAACACAGTAAGTGAATCCTATTACACGCTTCTTTAAAGAATTTTATTTAAAGCACTAAATAAATATAATATAATATATTTATAATAATAATATATTATAATAATAATAATATATATATAATAAATATAATATAATATATAAGCAATAATATAAAGTACAGCTGATAAATAAAAGGTTAAAGAGCACCACAGACACCAACAATGTTTTCCTCAGGTAGCCATTTTTTATAGCTACTGAGAAGTAATTAGGCAACAAAAACCTACAAAATACTGGTCAGAAAAAAAGTGGAATAAAAGCTCCGAGTAAGATATCTAGCATTTACATATATATAAACAAATCACATACACTAGATTCTGATTTCTTGAAAATCTCCTTCTGTCACCTGTATGCCTGAACTCAGTTTTTCAGAAACTCACTTAATTTTCTGTCTTGCAGGACTCACACAGCAGATTCCAGATGCCTGGAATCAAAGTGAATGTTACTGTGCTCAAATTTTTCATTAAAATGCTAACGTGGGATTTGAAATAGAATCTCTTTTGCAGAATCATTTTCCTGTTCATTTTTGAAGGCTATTATTGCAATTATTTAGGTTGGCTCCTTTGAGGTTAAACAACAGTTTTGCCCCCAAAACAGAACATAGCCCTAGAAGGTCAGAATCACTTTCAAGAAAATATCCAAAAATATGAGTGGCTTTATTATCTTTTATGAGTTATTGCTGCAAACAAAGCTGCTTAATATTGATCCTCCAGGTAAAAAGAAACTTGTTTTGTGGTGTGCAAGTCTGTACACAGTGTAAGAAAACATGCCAGGGGTTCTTGGCTGAGAAATAAGCAAGTTGCAAATATGCAAGGATACAATACAATACTTTTCTCATAATTCCCTTTACAACTTACTTTATAGACCCCCAAGGGATACAGGTGACATCATACCAAACTCATGGGTCCCTTTACACAATTGTCTGTAACCCTGTTCCTTACACTTGCATCAATACAACCTGAAACAATTAATAAATTAACAAATGTACATATCATTAAGTGTGACATACATTTGCATAATACCTCTAAATGTGTCTCTGGTCCATACATGTCCCATATTTTTCTTCTCCTCACATCAATTCCTCTGCCTGAATGCTGAAGTATTTGAACAACAAAAAGTCTCAGTTTAAGCACTACTTTTAGCAGAAATTTCAAGCAGGGTCAGAAAATGTACATATTAACTCGTATTACTTCATTCATGCTAAAATTTAGACATGTAACAAAAACCAGCTTTGCCATTTCAGGCAGAAGCTGGATACTTTTAATCCCTTTCTTCCCTTTGAAATATGAACGGAATTGCTAGGAAACCTTAAGAATAGATCTGGTTCAAAATCTGACCTTGGCACACTCACAGAGACTGCTCTTGAAAATCTGCATCTCTACAACGTAAAAGCAGAAGTATTGATTTTCGGCTTGTTTGTTTTTAAAATATCAAAACCTTTCATAAGGTGAGTACTCCTTCAGTAGACACAGGGGTCAAAGAAGAATGATACTCTAAGCAGTTCTCAGTAGAGAACCACCTTACAACTACTGAAGCCCAAACACTTTTTCCCCCTGTTTAAATTAAAGAGAAGAGGAAATAGACTGAAAACTAAAGCAAGAAATGAAGCATGTGTAATATTGGAAATTCAAGACCCTTGTGCAGAACTAAGCAAAATCGATTACTAAAAAAAAACTCTCATAAACTCTCATACATGATTTTTTTGACAGTCAATTTTTGTCAGCACTGAATGAAAAGTCCACACAGAAAACAGCACCTTATATTACACATTTTTTTTCTGCCCACAGAAGAATAGAAACCTTGTGTTAGGAGAACTTGTAACATTTCTCTATGCCCCAAAGACATCTCCTTATCTAATAAGAGATGTTCATTTCCTCTACAAATTTTCCTATGTTCACCCAGAACTGGAAAATGCAATTTTCTGAAACAGACAGACCCAACTTCAACGGGTTTTGTTTAGCCTCACATTTTTTTTTTTTTGTTGCTATATCAGAAACTATGCCTCAAGAAACTGAATTAGGCCATTGCCAGATTTTCATTCCCCCAAGTACAGTTTGCTGCTAGGCATTTTTACTTAAGAGACATCAGGATTGCTTTCAAAGACATAAAAAACATTTTCAGGATATCACAAGTAGAAATCAGTTTGGATAAAAATAAGTTCATGAACACATCTTGTGAGAGAGAATTATGTCAAAATTCCACATTCCTTTTTGCATAACTAAATTTTTTTCTTTTTCCTCTTAGTTTCTTTTCTTACCTCAGAAAAAAAACAGCTCTGAATTTAAATGAAATATACTAATTAAAATAAATAAATGAAAGGTTTCTAAGGTTCTGGTAGGATTTTCTATTAGTAACTAGAGTTACAAAATCCTGTTTTAGCAACATTAATTAATTTATTTTTGGCTATTTGCATGCCAGATAAAAGGAGAGCATAACAAGAATACTGACTCTGGTTTTTTTATCATTATTTTAAAAAGCGTTCTATTTACCCCTTCATTGTTTAGAATATGAACCAGCAGACCGTTTCCACATCCAAGATCTACAAATGACTGTTTTTTGGTCAACCCTTTTTCTTTTCTCTCTTCTTCCCAAAGAATCTAACACAAGAAAACAAAACATAATTAGACTTCTGCTCTCAAGTTTCCCTATAAGACAGCGTCAAAAGTTATTGGAGATGAAAGGAGAAAGCAGGAAATGCAGACTTGACATAAAACACTCACAGGTAAAATAAATTTAGACAAAAAAAAAAGAAAAAGAAAGCCCAAAATTAAAAAAAAAAAGCCAGAAAACCACTGTTTATGGAGGGGAAGAAGAATTATGTTGCAAAATATCTAGAGTTTTCTAAGTGCTTAGCACATCCTCCACTCCTTTTTGAGTCATCAGTAGTTGAAATTCATCAGGGCTTTACAACTCTGGGCTAGAATGAGCATAAATGTAAATAAGTTGCTAAAACAATAGGTACAAGAGAAGACCAGTGGAAAGCAAGGGAAGTATCAAGTAAACTTCTTCAGTGTCTCTGCCAGTAACACCACAGGTGTGTTTATATCCACTGTATTAATGAAAGCATTGACAGCAGAGCTGAAAATAAATCCCCACTTGGTGATGTGCTGGTACATGCAACATCCCTTTTTTACTGAACAAAGCAAGTGTTACCTAGGAAGTTAACTGCCCCAAATTCTACATCAGCTAAGGGACCCCAAAGCTTTTAGCCAAATTCCACTCTCTGATCTGTACATAAGTAGATACTTTTACAGAGATATGTACTTAGTAATAAATAAGTGGATGTTTCTCTGCAGAGCATGGATTAACCTCTATCACTTTCCAGCTCTTTTTCCTTTTTGAGAAGTTACAAACTATATATTCATATCTCTGCACTCTGATTTTCACTATGACTACCAAAAACCCTGAGGAATATGTAACTATGAAAATTAGTGTTTTTTAACATTGTCACTTTTGAATATCAGTTTTGCTAGAGGGAAATAATCTGAAGATTCACATAGTCTGTTAATCTCATGGATTATGATTTTAGATTTACCAACCATTGCATTTTGGAACTCTAGGCAGTATCCCAGAAATCCCTAATTGCCTCCTTTGCAGATTGCACCTTTGCTCCAATTCCTGCAGAGTTTTTCACAAAACAAACTCAACAGCTCTGTCCTTGGGCAGGCCCTGGACAGTGAGTGACCTCAACATGACTGCAGAATAAAATGAGGTGATGTGGATGCCATAAACCCATAACACCTTAATATTGGGCCTATCTTCTCTTAACCACCTGTGTAATGTACTTATGAACAGTGAGTTTCAGACACCATCATATAGATACCTGAACATTTTGCAGCAGGTTAGGTCATTAGTACCATACTGTAAGTTTTCATTTATGTAGGCTATATATTGAATGACTTTAATAACTTTCTGAAAACTACTGCTATATTAGCCAAAACATAATCACTGTAAACCAACATTCACACATATAAAAATGCTATCACTCCAGAATTTCCTTGTGGCTACAATTCCTTATTTTCAACATTGAATATTAAGATGGTGGTAAAAACAGTAAAGATGAGTCTATTACATAGCTCTTTTCACAAACCGGTATCTAAGGTTTTAAGGGGTTAATCACTTAATTATCAAAATAAATTAGTCCTGTAAATGAGCTTACTTACTTACAGATACTCATTTAGGTGAGATGCTATAAGTACAGTTCAAGGTAGACATGCTCTTATCACACCCTGAATGGCAAACAAAAAAATTTATGTGCCTGCCTTTTAAAAACCTGGAGTTTCTAAGAACTGCAGGTGGCAGAATTTTCATAGAATTTTAAGTAGGTAGGTGACTGAGAAAACAGCACCAAGCATTTATCTGCACTCCTAGCATCTGCAATTGGCTGTATTCTTGAAGATAGGATTTGAGCTGAAATTTTATCAAGAAAAGGCACAGCAGTGAAAAACCATAAGGTTTTTTGGGTTTTTTTGTTCACAGTATAAAATAGACAAGTAATAGAAAAATTTATAAAACAATCAATCTCCAATTGGTCATTTTACCACTTCTACAACACCGCGTTTGACTTTCTCTCTTAGAAATTGTGTATGTAGATGATAAATTTCTTGTGAGAGAACAGTGAAAATCTTCATCATATCTTCATGAAGAAGTTTTTGTTTGCCTCAAAATGATCTTCCTAAGAGATTCTATTATTAGAAAATATAACCCTTCAGCATATTATCAGGTAAAGCAGTTCCCTACCAGCAAGTAAGTGGCAATGGCAACATCTTCATAAACAAATTTCTCAGGATCTGTCACTTCAGGCCATACCTTCAGGAAAAAAATAAAATGAAAAAATTGATAAAAATTTATTTTCTACATCATCTGAAATAACCTCAAAAATGCTCAGACACAGCAGTTTGGATTTTTATTCACTTCAGTAGGTTTCTGGACTTCACAGATTTTGCATTCTAACCCCAATAAAATGTACACAGAGAATATAAAGACTGCTTGATTCAACCAAACAATAAAGTTCCTAAGAACATTTCGGCTCACATGCGCAGGTCACAAGTAAACTGCTGCATCTGTTCTGTAACAGAACATGTATCTTTTGTATAACTTTCTCACAAGAAAAACTCTTATCTTATTGTAACCTTGAGAACATGAACATTTGTTAATTTCTTTTCTCAAGGGATCAGACCTAGAACTATCCTGGCACAGCAATGCGAAATTGGAAGACAGAAAGCGCAAGTATTATTCCCAAGTGTTACTTTGTAAATGATGAATTGAAACAAAACCTAAAATGCTGAACACCAGCAGAACTACAGACTGAATCACTGCCTCACCCAAAAGCCTAATTCTCATTTCTTATGTATCTTCCTGTTAATACAGAAATATTAACAGTAAAACCTTTCAGCACTTTCACTGTATGTTTTACAAAAGCATTTACAAATTTTTTTCTTTGCCGCTGGAGCTAAGTTTGCAAGAATGCAGCAATCTTCAGGATCTCCAGGATAAGAAAAAAAAAATACAACACTGCTTCTCTAACTTAAACACATACTAAGATAGTATCCAAAGGTTTTGGAGGTGCTTTATTTGTGCCTTCTAAAATGTGAATGACTATTTATTCCACTGACCTACTGCTTCCTTTTTATCACAAGTGATACATCCTGGAAAATGCCTAACTCCTCCAAATATTTATTGTGAATTTGGCTCTAAATCTGCTTTTCTAATTAAATTCTTTCAAGTACTAAACTATTTTATTCTCCATATATACCAGAACCCCCCCCCCCCAAAACAGGAAACCAAAAAACATACGTAATAATTCAATTGCTTCTTTTATTAAAAAAAAATTATTGAAAGATACAGACTAATTACACACAGTAAAAAAAAAAAAAAGGATAATAGTACTAGTTTTACTGCTAAACTTACCTTTACCATCTCTTTGTACTTTTCTTTGAGGTCCTGATAAACCTTGCTGTATTTTGCTACTGAAATAAGTGAGAGGGTACTTTTAAACTCACTGGGCTTTTGCTCCACAGACCATTTAGCCAGTTTAGACAAAAGTTCATTTCCAAGCCATGCTAGTTTGGGGTACACAATTCCATCTGAAAACCAATCTTCTGGAAATGGAGCTACAACAGATATAGACCTTAAAAACAAACAAACAAATAACTTAGTATAAATACAGTATTTCATTATTTCAGCTATCTCAAGGACAGAGAAAACAAGGATTAAGTGGAGAAAACCAGCAGATCAGAGATATAAAACTAGACTGGAGAATAATTAAGAATGTAGAGAGACAAAAGAAAAATAAACCAGTGAAGTTAACTGAGTAATGGAACAGTGTCCCCTGAATTTTGTTAGCTCATTATCTCTCAATTCAAACATTGTACATAACAGTCCATGCTGCATTTAACTCAATAAATGCAGGCTTACATATGATTTCACAAAATAGCCAAACACTAAAAAACAAAAGTCAAATTAAGAAATTCCTGAAAAATAATAGGAAAAATTTAGGAGAAGAATATATCCATTGTCACAACTCATTATTTCATCATCTCTATTCAGATTTTATTAAAGCTAAATCCCCAGATGCTCAGGACCAAACTGAATAGTCTACATTTCAGTGACAGAAGCTCAGTGGGTTTACTGCAACTCCAGTTTGACCCTCACCCTTACTAACACCCTCAGAACATTTCTCACAGGCACTGCTCACACTACTACCATGATTTTGTTATCTGGCTATTGTAGATGTTTCTTTTTAGAGCACACTGTGCACTCATAGCACACCACTGCTGTAACTGACTAATCAAGCAGAAAATTGTAAAATCTAAATTGCCTACATACCAACACTAAACCATTGTGTCACTCTTGCAATAACTTCCTGTTTGCTTCCTCTCTCATTCCCACACTTACCATTCCTCATCTTTTATGTGTTTAAGTTGAATTTGATAAATATTGCACTTTTTCACCAGGTATTTTCCTTCACTGTTTTCCTCCAAAGGCAGAAAGGTCACAGTTCCATTGTAAACATCTGAAAATAAACGCAAACAAGGGTTTATTATTCCATAGTGCAACCCAGTTAGCTAACCTGGCTAGCACCAAAATGAACTTCTGAATACAAGTCAGTGAGACAAGATATAAGACAACAGAGAAAGAACCACAATGCCAGGAACAGATCTGTTTCTTGGTGGCCCTGACATCCAAAACTACTGGATTTGAATTCTCCAAATTCAGCATTCTAGTGCATGATGTTTCCAAAATATCAAGGGCTGATCAAAAGCATTCATTTTTATCAAACCAAACTATTTTAATAAAGTAAAAATTAAAAAGTAAGAATTTTCTAGTATGCAACTGCTGCTTTGCCGTACCCCCCAGTAAACCCAGAGTCCTGGGAAGCAGTTGTGAATGCAGCGTTACTTCCTATAAAAATTTAAAAATCGTTTTAGCTATTGTTTACTCAGGGGAGTTTCTTCAGAATAATTTATTAAGTTCTCAGTGTTGAAAATGGTTTTTTAATTAACATCAAAACAAAAATTCTTGCAACTAAAATGCTATACTAGCTACATAATCAATTTTCAATGGACTTAAAAAACTTTTAGGTGTGACAACAAAGAAAAATTGGCAATAGAGCAAATGTTTATTCTTTCTATCTTGTCTGATCCTTTGCTATTCCACCTCTAACATTTTAAATTGTAAGCAAATGAATTTTTAAAATATCTCCTAGGCCTTTTAGAGATATGCTCTATGCTCTCTAGATGCAGCCCAGGAGCATCTTCTCTTAACAGCAAAAGAAAAAATTAATCCAGACTTCAACACTTTTATTTTTTTTAAGGCACCAATTTTTTTAAGGCATCAGGTGAGAATCACAGGCCACAAGAACATCCCAAGTGTGCCCCATAAAATGACTGTCAATCTTTCTGAATTGTAAATCGAGTTGTTTCTGGAATTCTGATTCTTTCCAAAACATTAATACTAATATTTAATCCGTATCACTCTTTTTTCCAAAATTTATCTTAAAAATGGTATCAAGCTCTCCCCTATGTAAGTTTCTTTATATTTGCAGGGTTTATTGCAGCATATTACCATCATACAGTGTAAAAAATCACCCCCAAACAAAACAAGCAAACATATAAACAAAAAACACCATCCAAAACCAACAAAAGCTAAGTATTAAGAAAGTCAATACAAACACTTCCAGTTGGCAGGCAGGTGCTACAGATGCTTACTCGTTTCAGTAATTCTGCATTTCCAAACCCTATAGTCACTCTTGACAAGCCCGTCACTAGGTTTGCACTAAAAGCAAATGTGTGTGGTGACTCATGACAACAGCTCCTGAGTATCACAGGCGTTGGACTTCTGTAATTTGTGTTTCAAGTGCTGAAACTTCAATGCTTCCTAGTGCAACACCGAAAGGTAAAAATAACCCCTAAGCACACGAACGGGAAGAAGTCTTCGTTCCCACAAACAGGAAATTTCCCACAAAAGCGGCACTTCTCTCATCTGAGAGACAATCTCTGAGAGGACAGGTCCGCCAGCCCCGGCCCCTGACCCGCGGCGCTCCGGGCCTCCCGCTGCCCTCAGGGCCGCTCACCTT
>JAHLSL010000015.1:23922690-23966928 GCA_025920805.1 Petroica traversi | reverse complement strand
GTCTGCAGTTTGCTCTCAGAAGGTGTTTTCACGCTGTTGTTCCGCACGGCCGCCGTCCCCACCGAGCCCATCCACCGCCCGCTGCCGCCGCTCCGGGAGGAGGAGCGCGTCGCAGGCTGCTCTCGTCAGTTCCCGAGGCGGAGACGGCGGCGGCCGCAGGTACGTACCGGGTCCCCTCGCCCAGCCCTGCGGCTCTCAGGCTGCAAGTGCCAGAAGAGACCGCTGCGGTGCCGTCCTGCGGCTGAAAACACGGGGAGCCGCCAGCTTCACGCAGGGCGTGGGGCTGGAGGGTCGTCCCTGCGTGTGCAGCTCTGTGTAGGGAAGGTCTGTGCCCTGTGACAGCGGGTGCGGAACAACAGCGTGAAAACACCTTCTGAGAGCAAACTGCAGACAGAGACGGTGACTGACACCGGACAGTCAGCCCGGCCCATCAGGGAGACTTCCCGGTACACCTCCTTAGCAAATAACAGTACATTGCGTGGTCTGTTTTTGCCCTGTCTGAGCAGAAACGAGGCCCCGCCACGAATTCGGGCCGCTCGCACAGCGGTGAACCCGCCCCGGGCTCCTGCAGGAGCCATTCGTGCTCTGCCTTTGCCCCGCCCTGGGCGACTGCCAGCACCAGACTGCTCAGAAATGCAGAGCCACTCGAAGATAAAATAAAACAAAACACTGGGTATGTTATCTTGCAGAATAAGGGTGCAGGATCATTATTCTTGATGACTACCAAGTGCCTGAGCTGTGTCATTGTTACGTAAGGTTATCGAGGATAGTGCCCTGCAAACTGACCTTTGCCCTCGTGATTTGTGACCCGTTTTTGGTGCCCGGATATGAATTTGAATTACTAGAAGGAGAACTTTCCACGGAAAAAAGGTTTCAAACTCAACATTTCGCAGTGAAATTGCTGCAGTTCTTCATAAATTGAAAATAATGTGTGTTTTACTGTCATCTTCACACACGTTTCAAAATTCCAGAGCAAGGATGAGATTAACACAGAATTTATTATTTAGGGCAGCCTGTTGATACTTTTCTATTGTAACCAACTGACTTGAATTTTTAATTAGTTTTAAAACTGTTGACTTGGAGCCAAACTATATTAAAACATTGCATGAAGTCAGAGAATTTGTAATGTATTTTAAGTACAGAATGCTTTTTCTATGAACTCTTAGGTTTTCTCATTTGGTTAATGTCACAGATTTGCAATGTGAATAAAATTAAATGTGATAGCTACAATATTACAATGCCTTTTTTTTTTTTTCTCTTTTACGAGTATAAAGGCTCCAACTTCTCCCTGATTTACCTATTGCTCAGAATTGGAGCTGCTTCTTCCTAGAAGTGATTTGGAAGTCACATGAAGAAATACTATTCTACTGTTCTCTTCTACTCTGTTTGTACTGACCTCCATAAAAGGATAAGGTTGGAAAAAAAAAAAAAAAGATGTATCAAGGAAATATAGCAAGATGATGAGGGGAAAAAGGGGGTGGAAAAAGCAGACTGCTGAAGTAGTAGTTTTTTTACTTCATTACGTTCAAAGTCTATACTGAGCCCTTGGCCAGCCCAGGCCAGGATGTCCTTACATATACCTTTGAGTTGATTCTCTCAGCCAGACCTGTTAAATTGTGGTCAGCTTCTGCCCGATGGTTTTTGCACCCTCCAAGCCAAGCAGAGATCTCTGCCGTCTGTGTGGTGCAGGGATCGCTGGGTGTGCCACGAGCATCAGAGGGCTCTCCAACATCGCCCTCTGGAAGCAGCTGACGATCAGCTTCCTCATCTTTGGGCCAGGATCTAATGAAAAGCAAGCTTCTCCTTCTCTCCTAACCTGTGCAGTTGTACGTACTGACAGGAAAATCCTGCAGGGTCTGTGCAGTTCTCTAGTGCTCTTGCCTGACCCAAAGATGCCAGCAGACTTTGTGGGGCCTTATTCCGTTTGTTGTTTAGGACATGGTATTTTCTCGCCTAGGTCTTTTATCACCCCCTTTCTTATTACACGATATGATGATAACCACTGGTGTCCCTGTTTCATATTTAGCTCACGTTTTAACAACAAAGACCATGTAATTAATTGGTATTGGATCAAAGGCACTTTTTCTTACTTTGTATCAAGCCAGTTGAATTAGAAAAAGGGAAGAGCAAGCTTTTAGTTGGTTCTGCACTCTCACACATTTAAACAAGTCCATGGATTTAATTAACAACTCTTTTTATTTCTTTTTAGTATTACAAGACAGACGTCTCTGGTGCTTCAGTTTGTGTTTTATCTTTTCTTGTTTGCTGCAGTTTAGCTAACAATGCCGTCCATACTGAATCAGAAAGAAGTGACTGGCAACCAAAATTCATGGGATCATTTGCTACCAGATTTCCCTCAAGGCCCTCTTTCCAGATATCGTAAGAAAGCTTCCTTCAACTGGAAGGAGATGGCAGTGTTCATAGACGGTGAAGATATCATCCAGCTGAAGGTAAACTTTGCAAGATTTGTAAGCATGTTTTAATTGTGGAGATATCAGTAGAAGTAAGTAGTTTTTTTTAAAGAGAGCATGGTTAATAATACTCTGTAAATATGGAGCGTAAAGAAATTTGATTTGCACAGACAATTTTCAGATTACAGCTGAATTTTTAAGCCATCTACTCTGCTGTCTCATAAGACTTGTTTAATTACTGAACTTCAGTACAGGGGAGACCAGCAAGTGCTGCATTTCAGAACTTGAGTGCTCATTTCAAACTGAGAAAGAATTATATTCCACTATATTTTTTTACTGTTTGCGTTAATCATACATCCCATGATTGCAAGGCATCTATGCAGAGCTAAGTTCAAGCCAAGTGTCAAACAGTATTTCTGTCTTACTTTGACCTAATTTCCTATGGTCTTTGCTTGCATTAGTGCTGATGTGGCACTGCAATTGGAGATTAGCATGTAAACCTTGCTGAAAGCTAACCCTGCCATGAAAAGAGAATAGCTGCAGCACAAGAGATGGTGTGGAAATGCATGACTTGGAGATATAGGAGGAGAAAGAACTAGCTTTCTGAAGGTAGTAGATTTACATGGATTTAAGCTAATCATGAATCTTCACCATAATTATCAAAATCCTGGCAGTTAGATCAGAGAAATCAAAAAGGCTATTTCTGCATCTGACTGATGTGTGTTAGAGCACAGGAAAAACCATAAGTGCTCAATGTCTGAAGTTTCAAAGCTCTGTGGGCATACTGAATCAGGAGGAAATGACTGGCAACCAAAATTCATGGGATCATTTGCTACCAGATTTCCCTTAAGGCCCACTTTCCAGATATCGTAAGAAAGCTTCCTTCAACTGGAAGGAGATGGCAGTATTGTTGATACAGAAAGAGGGAAACCACAGGAAGTCTGGGTTTCTTCCTTCTTATGTGAAAGACAATTAAAAAGATGTGGATATCTTGAAGACACAGCTCGGAGATAAAAAAATGTCATAATATGTTGTCTATTACAAAAGGATATCCAAATTAAAACATTAAAAGATGCACATCCCCGCATTGAAGGGTTGCATATAATGGTTCCATTAAATGGAGCCTTTTTTTACTTTCATCTGGGAACAGAGCAGTTGTGATAGCTTAATGGCATTACCATCATGGCATATTTCTAACTCAATGTAACCCCTGGAGTTTTACCTCTATGCTCAGACTGAGGGACTTTTGCCCATTAGATTCTGCCAAGAGCTTCATGTATTGAGATAATGAAGCTGTTACACAAAGCAAGTAAGTTTTACCATACTGTTCTTGTACATTCAGACTGAATCAGTGAATCACTACATGGTGAAGGAGATTTCATAAAATTTAGCTGCGTGAGCTGTATATATAACAACAGACCATTTAAATATGTTTTCTAATTCTCAAAAATTTTTGCTTTATAAGTTCACATCTTCCAGCAGACAATTGTAGTTTGATACCCGGTATTACTCTAGTAGAAAGCTAACCGGTTTTGTTAATGCTTTTAGGTTAGCATTCTCATATCAGTTTTTTTCCCCCTCCAAGAACAGAATCTTCTCTGCTCTGGAAAATGATCCTCTCTTTGCACATCATCCTGGAGAAGATTTGTGCCGTGAGAAGTATCAGGAACTGACATTCCTGCGCTGTAAAAGGCTCTCTGAGTATGAGTTTCTTACTCCGCAACAGACAATGGAGAACCCATTAAGGATTTTATGTTTCCTGCACAGTATAGGAACATACGATTGGTCTCTAGGCGCCCAGTTTTTCTTACATAGTGCTGTAAGTACAGTTCAAGGGCTATCATGATGTATGTTTGAATTTCAGTAACTTGTAATACCATAATTCTGCTGCTTTATGCCTATTTTACTAAAACTAGATCTTGTGCTCATCCTTTCTTTTCAAAAATAGAATTGAGTTTTAACTGTTTAGAAGAATCAGAGAGCTGGTGTAATCTTTTTTGTTAAGCCCCTGTCTCCCCTGTAACCCCACCGGGAAAGTTAAACAGTAGACAGAGATACAGAAGAAAATTTGATGCCTTCTTTTGTCTGCACACTGCCTCCTCACTAGAGCAGTGGAGTTGTTGGTGGCTGTGTGTGTGCTAAAAATTTGCAGGTATCTGAAACTTACCTGCTTAAGCCCCAGAATCTTAATGAAGGGCAGAACCCAGAAGGAATGGAAAGCAGTTTAAAATATCTCACTGACATCAGTGGCTGAATTCTTTAAATCATTTGCTTCCCAGGTGGGTCTCTCACAAAGAATACACAACATAACTGATCAAATAATATCCATTTATTTAATTAATTTATTATTACTATTCACACGGCTGGGAGCATCTAGGAATTAGAGTTTGTTGTGTAAATACCCATGTAGGAAAACTAAAGGTAGCTTTCAAATCAGCATTCTTGTTTCATCCTGAAGCAGCTACCTTCATTCCCAATCTGTTTGCAGTAAAATGAACTAAAATAGTTTTAAAGTTTTCATTTGCTCAAGGGAACATCACTAAGGACAAGTGGAAAGTATTTTTAAGCCTTCGTTTGCAATGAAGGCTTGAACAGGTTAGAGCTGGAACAAGTTCAGTCCTCTGTAAAGGGCCTTAACAAGCTCGAATCCCAACTTACCTCCCCCCAGCTTTAATATAATTATAGTTTACTGTGCAGCCCACTTTCCCTGGTTTCTAGACATCACTATTAAAAATCATGTGCTTTTCATCACAGGCCACTGATTTCATTCATAATTCTGTTTTAACAGGTATTTACAAGTCCAATTTTGAGTGCTTCTAAGAGATTTGCACACATTTTGGAGCAAGTTTATAGAATGGAGGTAATTTTTTCTCATGATTTGTGAGAAATGAACACTATTAGAATTGTGTCGCTGTTTGCACTTTTGTGTTATTTCTGATCTCTTTATGTACCTAGGTACTTCTAAATCGCAAAAGAAAAGACCATGGAGCAGATTCAAGCACTGAGCTTAGACTGTCCTCACTACTAGCTCATAAACCACTTCCTGGATGTGTTTTAGACTGTCTGAGTTAACATGCAGACAAAACTTAGGAACTTTTCCCAAAAGGCAGTATAGATGACGTTACACCAGTTTAGGCTCTGTCCAGAGTAATTTAAGAGTATCCTAGCATATGCCTAACTTTGACGTGTTGCCATAAAAATTCCATTCTAATGCTATGAAATTGAAAATAATAATGTCGTAATGCCAAAGAAACACTACATAGAGTTCAGTGGAGACCCAGGACCAAGTACTCTGCAGAATAAATGCATCCTGCCTAATACAGAAGGTGCCAATTCTAAACAGTTTCTCCAGTGGGCAGCATCCCCTGTCTGGCCAAACTCTTTGATTGCAGGAAAAATATTCTGAGTGCACCTAAACTGAGCTTTGTGCTTCTTTTGTTGCTCTTTATCACTTCCTGTTTTGTTTTGGGTTTTTTGTTTTTTGGGTTTTTTTGCCAAGTTACTTTCCCTTAGCTGAATTTGCAATCATTTGAAAGTCTTGCAGTTTTAATTAGTGTAATAAAGTGATCTTGAACTGTGCCCTGTATCTCCTTATTTAGATTTTTGGATGTTTTGCTCTGACTGAGCTCAGCCATGGAACTAACACCAAAGGCCTACGGACTATGGCCACATTTGATCCTAGCACTCAGGTTGGTCCTTGCTGCACACTGTCAACTAGGCTTTCTTTACAAAACTGTGTAAGGAGGAGCTGGTCCCTACTTAGCCTTCAGCTCTCTCAGTTCTTTACTTGAACTCAAAGGTCAGTTTAACCTAAAATCTAGTAAATGCTTCCCAGTCCATTAATCTGCTTTATATTTTTTAACCGCTTAAAGCGGAGTTTCAGGCTTTACAATGAACTCTAAATTTTTTCCTTACTACGTGTGTTCTCTCCAAAGCTGAACACAATTAGAGAGATCTCAGGTGTTGGAATGCAGTACATAATAAAATTCTGACTGTTAATGGATGTTTTCAAAACATTACCAGGGTGATGAAAAAAAATAGTTGTGACCTGATTTTTATTATTTATATAACTTTATTTTTCTTTCCTGGCTACAGGAATTTGTCATCAATACACCTGACTGGGAAGCTGTAAAATTCTGGATTGGTAATATGGGAAAAAATGCTACTCATGCAGTTGTGTATGCCCAGCTCTATACTCCTGATGGACAGTGCCAAGGATTACATCCCTTTATTGTACAGGTAGGGTGGAAATACTGCAAATCCCTTTTTTCTTCTGGTGAGGAATCAGCTTAAAACTACAGACTTGGTTATGCTGTTGTTTATACCTGACCAGCAGGTTCTTTATTTAATGCCTTCACAATTTATTGCAATTGTAACCAGGGTACTTCTTTAAAATTTCACTGCTTTTATGAAGGTTGTAGAGCTTTACACTGTCAGTTTTCTGCAAAAATTTCCAAAACTACAAAAGAGCTGAAAAGTCTCCCGGAGATCATGGTACTTATATAGTTAGAACTCATCTGTGTTATATGAAGTCCTGAAAATCTTACATGGGGCCTAAGATGATTTATGTCTGTCAGTGCTGCAGGCTGATCTGCATGAAATCTGCAAATGTCGACCACAGAAATCATTTTATGAGATGAAAGGCATCAGAAAATATGTCAGTGCAATAGAAAACTTGTACCTAGTAAAAGGAACTAGTAGCAGACTGAACAAGGTTTATTTCAGAATCCGGGGAATATCTCAAAGCTGATTGTTACATAAAAACTCTGTTGGTTTCTGCTGTGTATACGCCTGAAGCAGGTTTCAGGGCTGGTCTGATGAGAGCAGTAATCAGTGTAAAGGGATATTTAGCACAGTGATGTAGTGTCATCTTCCAAAGTAATTTTCATTCAAGTATCTATGTCCTGAACAAGAGGATGCATAAGTACAAGTTATATCCAGGATTATTGCTTGAAAGAAACAGAAATATGTCTTTATCATTAATAACAGGGTGCAAGTTGGGATTATTTTAAACCTTTGAAGATTCAGGCAATAACTTTCATTGTTCCATTAGTGAAATGCTTTCTTTCACTTCTCCACAGCTTCGAGATACAAAAACTCTCCTACCAATGCCAGGTGTGATGGTAGGTGACGTAGGAAAGAAAATTGGGCTGAATGGATTGGATAATGGGTAAGCCAATACGTTTCAAAGAAAAAACATTCTAGGTTATATCACAATGTAGTGGTGCAAAGATCCCCCTGTATCAGTTCTGTTTTTACTCCTGAAGTGTTCACTAGTGGTTTTAAATTGTTGATATTTCTAAACAAAACCCCAGACTGAAAAAATCTTGAATTTCAGTATTTTTGTCTGAATAAACAGCCTTTTAGCCTTTCTCACTTTTTAAAATGTAAAGTGCTCCTGGTATTCTGTGAATATCCCCAGGCAGACTTGCTGTTATAGACTCTTCAACAATAACAATGGAAAAAAAATCCAGTGATAAAATTCTTTACTCAGAACTTTACCAGCCTCTGCACCCATCTGAAGCCCTTAATTATTTTCTCTGTTGATTTCTGGCCCACAGGAAGGCTAGTGGTGGTCCACAGACAAGGTTTATTTTCAGTAAAGAATGAGACCCAAGAGAGAAAGTATGTATCTTGTTTACACCATGGGATTTTTAGACAAGAAATAGGCTAGATTTTTTTTTTCTTTATGTGTTTACAGTTGAAATAAAAAAGTGCCTGGCTTCATTTTTTAGTCATGGACTTCAATGGCCTTATTGTGTCTACTTTACTAACCAAAGGTTTTTGATGGGGAGGAGATACAGTGACGAAACAGAGGTACATTTCTGCATTGAAACAGTCAATATGTAAAAATTACTTAAACTCTTGTACTAGTTATGTAATTCTGTATAAAGACAGAAACTTTAAATGGTAAAGAAGATTTCACTTCTCTATGGCTCAAATTTAGTTTTTTCTGTTGATTCAGTTCGTTACATATTAGATGGACGTATTGTCCTTCTAAACAGACCATTGCAGTAAACACAGTATAGACGTCTTAAAGTATCATAGTTTCAAATATTATGGCTTTGCCTGTCTTCCCAGAAGGTTGTAGGAATTTTATGGTTATGTACCTCAGTATCATTGATTCTCTTTTTCCTGAAGACACAGAAGAAATAAAAACCTGAAACAACCCAGAATTAACTTATACAGGAAAACTGTGAGAAAGACTTGGAAAAGAGGGGTGTTTAAGGTTTGGTGGGTATTTTTTCCTGTTTCTGCATTACAGACTAGTAGCCACCAGATGGCACAGCAGCATGGGCCTGAGTAATAGAAATGTTATTCAACTTCATATTTCTGTAGAAGTGTTTAAATTCTGCTGTTCATTCTTATATTACAATATAGATCTATATGTAACTCAGGAAAGAAGAGTCTGCTTGTTATATGTCTTTAAAATGTACGTAATTTTAAATCCACTCTCCATTATCTACTGGGAAAAATAGACTTTCTTAAAATACTGGTAATAACTGAGTAATTTGAAATTATAATCCATAAAATACACTGTAAATGAGATACCAGTGTCTTCCTATCTAATGTCAGATAGAGTACCTAATCTTAGTTGGCGTCATATGTCATTTAAAGCAGTCATAGGGCATTCCTGTTTTCTTTATATATGTTGTTTTTAAAAAACTATTATTATGTTCTATCAGTAGTGCCCAAAGAGCCCCAGTCATGGAAGTAGATCTCTTAAATATGCATTAAGATAGTCCCTGCATTAGAAACCTTAACACAGCACTTGGAGATTAAGACAGAAGGATGAGGGAGCCTAAGGTTACCAGCTTACCCCTCATTTAGCTAAAAACTCCAGGATCCTGTGTTCCTGAACTACCTCAGCTAAATTTTTTTTGAGAGGTCTAAGGCTAGAGGCAGGCCAACATTGTTCTCAAGAACTAGAGAATCAAGTTTTGTTCTGCAACGTTCCTTCTCTGACAACTGTGGTGTCAGAAGTGTCAGGGCTTGTAGATGTTGGCCCTCAGAGCATCACGAAGGTCTGGATGGGGACTGGAGAGGAAGTTCTGAATTTGTTTGCAGAGACAATAAGCCATGCCACCCTAGGAAGTGGACTCTTGGTTGCATGATCTGCAAAATGCCAGGATCCACAGGAAGATATTTCACCAGACACTTCCTTGTTGAGGTGCTCTCCTTGGCTGTTTAGCAATCTGACATCCTTGTTTATCCAAGAGAAAGCACGGGCTTGTATGTGGAGAGGAGAAAACCTTCCCTTATGCTGTGACTGCAAGTATTAGTCTCCATTGCCAGGTTTTTTTGAATGTGTGTATGAAGTCTGGTTAAACTACCATGAACACTTAGTGAATCAGGTCTATTTCCATGTAGTAAAACTCAGGATATGTGGTAATAGTGAGGATCAGAGTCTGATATCTCTGACTGAGATGTTTTCTTTTGTTCATGTGCTTCAAGAAATTTATGCTAATAATTTTCAGTATGGATACAGAGGGTTAAGTTCCTGAACAGTAGTGAAGATCATGGGGAAGAAATTCCATGGCTTCCTTGGAAAATGCTATTGATTTATTTTATGTAAGAAAACAGAGTAGTTAATTTTAGTTGTCCATTCTGGTTTTGAAAAATAATAAATCTCTTGCATTGTTTGGCTGAAAGCTGGTTTCCTGCTAATGCAGAGTGTGATCTTTTTAGAAGGAGAAAGAATTTCAGAACTAATGTGGAATTTTTGCGGTGTAAATCCATTTCTGAAATTATCTTTCCAAATAATTCTTGTAGTTTCATAATTTGAATGTCCAAAAATCACATTATATTTGCAGATCTATATAACTTTACCTGCCCAGACAAAAAAAAAAAAAAAGAAAAAAAAAAAAGACAATCGCTATGAAATATTCTTTCTCTAGGAAATTTGCAACAATTTGTGTAATCAATGCAAAAGGGGTAAAAATAGAACTCTGTTTTTTTTCTTCTGGAGAGTTGAGACTGGGTTTTGTTACCAAAATCAGATCAGACTGCCACAAGAGGACGCAAATGCTTCAATTTTTATTTTATAGTATTAAAGTGTCCACCTGTTCCTAGTGCTGTGGCAGTCTTTGAAATATGCTATTCAATGAGGACCCAAAATGGTAGTAGCTGAGGAAAAAAAAAAAAAACCTGAATATTTGGGATTTCAGGGGCTATTCAGTAAAATGCTGGCAGGCATAAGAAGTGGAGGGGTGACACAGGCATAAAGCAAGAGCTAAGTGTTGTGCTTTTCTGTTTCCTTCTTTTGGTGTGGCATTTTTTTGTTGTTTTTTTTGGTGGGGGGGGAGGTGTACCTTGGCTAATGGAACATTGCTGAAATTACCCATTACTTCCATGCACATCAGTTAAATGATTGACACTGAATTGATGGTGAACCAATTGCATGACCAGTTTTTACTAGCAGCAAATTCCTACTTTCTCCTCTCCAGAGATTGAAGTGAGGCCCAATTGAATCTGCATGGGGAAGAGTGAAAATCAGCTATAATTGTATTTCTGAATGCATGGTGCTTATCATGCCTGTCTTTGTAAAACACGTTTGGAGCTCATTCAGCTGTGTCCACTGATAATGTGTATACAGTTTGTTGAGTAGATAAAACCTATTGTAAGGGAAGAACTAGAAGAAGGAAGTTTTATCTTAAGTCTTTGTAGGGGGGAGAAGGGTCTTTCTCGAGGAAAAATTGTTAACTGGATTTAATGATAATTGTGGGGTTGGGAAAAGAGATGGGGTTTATTAGCTGTTTAACAGCCTCTCGTGTACAATTAAAATGTGGTCAGTATTTGTACGCATACAACACACTAAGATGTTCAGCATGTTCTCTAGATATTGGTAAGGCCAGATTCAGTTTTCTGGAAACTGCAGAGAAAATAAAACACCTAAGAACAAATGGGTAAAGGGAATTTATAGGACAGAATAACAATAAATTGTGTGAAAGAATCCCTTCTGGAAAGAGATGGCTCAGAAAGACCTCACTATAATTCCTTGTATATTGGCAAAGATGGGATACATCACATGACTTCCAAGTATTTACAAATTGCTTTTAAATGGTTAACGCATAATTTGTATCTTTGTTACTATTTCAGTATCACTGACAGTAATACATTATGATTCTGCTACTGCTAGTTTAAGGGCAGAACAAATGAAAGTCTAGTCCTTTTTGTCTTCTGCTATTTATCTTCTTAACACTCTTTTAGATTTTGCAACTGTTGCAGTTATTTCACTTGGAAGATAGGAGCTGTAATACATGGTTGAAGCCTAAATAGTCTTTGGAGCTTCATCTTTCAATATGAAACAGTAGTTCAGTGAACTGTGGTTATTTGTTTCTATTCCCACACTGTCTTTTTCTTTCTGCTGTGATGAACATTTATGTAGCTTTAGGGGACACAGCTAGGAAACTGGAACTGCCTGAAAACTAATAAAAAACCCCACCAGTTTTTGCTATCTTCAGTCAGATAATTTGTCGGGTCCGGTTCACTACAGGGCCTTAAGGAGTGGCTGTTTCATTACAGGAAAAAGAACAGAGATGTAAGAAATCAAGTGTAAAAATCAGTCCTGCTTCCCAAATAAACAAGCTTGGACTTGTTTAATATTTTTTTATTGACTTATAGCCTCTGATCTAAGGACTTTAGTCCTTGTGACAAGTGCCACTTCCACAGTTAAAACTGGGTATTTTGCAAACACATCTTGCATGTTTGCAGTTTAAGTTAAAACCATTATTTTTGTAGTAGAATCATTGACATTTCCCTACTTTGACCTCCTCATGTAGTTTCTGCAGTCAGGGTTGGACACCATGTGGGTACATGCAGTGCTGTGTGTGATACTAGGCTGTGGATTGCTGCAGATGCTGCCTTATCCCCTCATTTTTGTCATGCCCATATGCCTCAAAACGCTACAGCCATAGCTACTTCTCACTGAAAGGCACTTGATATAGGTGAAAATGGGGAAAGGTAGATCTGGTCACACATTTGTTTTTTTGACCCATAGAAATGCAGCCTCACATCTGCAGTGATCTTCAACCAACCCTTTCTGTTCCTTAGCAGAGCTCTGTCAGCTCTCAACAGCTGCGGAGTCTGCACATCCAGAGCTCCTCTCAACACTGGCACTTGGACTGTAAGAACTTTAGTGTGAGTGGGTCTTTGTGTCAGTGAAGTCCATTAGGTTAGGGTTAGGAGGCTGTGTTATTTTATCATTTTTATTGAGCAGTACTGTACAGAGCTGTATTCTTAGATTAAAGCCTTGATTGCAGAAAATAAAGCTAAAATATTGCCATGCAGTTTTCCCCAGTTTCTCTGTAACTCTTTTCAGCTCTAACCTATCTGTGAGCTTTAGTCTAGAATTTGTGGCAATTTTCTTACCTTCTGCAAGTTTTTCATAAAGCCTCTGAAATGTTATTCTTCCCAAGGTTTACTGTATCCCATAAACAACCCTGATATCAATTGACTCACAGCCTTCCAATACCATTCACCTGCTGTTTCTGACTGGAAGTCTGGCTGGTGTCATTGCACCATCTCTAATGAAGTCAGTAACAAAAGCTGGCAGAAAAGGCATTTTACTGAGTCTGAAGTTCAGCAGAGCATGTTTGAGCTATTTGTACTATAGGTAACAGTTTATTACTTAAGTACTGGCAAAAGGAACTCTTAGCTTTTCCAGCTGCTCCTCTTTTATCAGCATTACTGCACACCAGATGAATTACTATTGCATGATTTAAAGTTAGTGAGATTAACTCAGTTTTAAATGTTCCCTAAACTACTGGCCAAAGAACCCAAACAAGAATGACGCTTCACTCTGTTCAGCTGCTCTTGGTAGAAATCTGTGTGATACAGGGCTTTTTTAATCTGTGGTAAAAAATGTGTCTATATGATGCAAAACTGCACATTGCTGTAGAGCCCTGTGATATCTATTTAAAGTGACAGCTGTCTGTCTGTCTTGCTGAGAGATCTTAATCTCAGCCACACTCTTTGCTGTGCTGAAGAGGCCCTAAATAGGGCAGCTTTCAAACCTCTGGTCTTGTCATCACTGTTTGAAATTTAACCATTTTCCAAACTTGCTGGTACATGATATCCCCATGACTGTGTATACAGTTCCATTATTGTAAGATACTTCTTCAATTCTTTAAGGAGATTTTTCCCCTAAATGCGTTGACAGATGTGGGCCAAGTCTATGCTTTCTAGGCTAATAACCATTAAAAATGTGATCGTTGACTTCATTAAATCTTACTATTTATTTTTAATATGTTCCAATATCAAGTTCCAATTGGCCAGTATGTATAACAATTCCCAGCAGCAAAGTTCTTGGAGAAGGAGCATAACAGCAGTTGGCAACAATCTCACAAGGTCACTTAACCCACCAGTTGTATGAGATTCTGCTTTTATTTTCAGCACTTCTGCTTATAGACAAAATATCTTATTTCTTTACAAATGGAAATTTTCTGTTGAATTTTTAATTGCTAGTTCTGCCACTTTGCTTTGCTTCTTAAAGCCTTTGCCATCTGATATGCATATCCACATATCTTTATATAATGTATCTGTAATGGATAATATCAAGGGAAAAAATCTAAGCTTTCAAAACCTGTTACTTGAATTAATTTTGATTTTAAGAAAATAGGCTATTATATAATTAGAGGAAATTCAGTATTCTGGTTCTCTAGCTCTGAAAGAAGTTATTGAAGAAGGGTGTGCATGTAGTTTTTAATCATCATAATTCTAGGACATCTTTTGTGTGTTATAGAACTAGCTTCCTTATATTTGTGTCAGACAGATTATAGTAAAACTTTCTTGAAGGTTTTTCACGCTTTCCAACAGAAGACTTCCCTTAGATTTAACTGTTTGCGATTGTATTACAGCAAGTGAAAGTAGGTAAAATTGTGTAGGTCATTTTGGGAGCAGTTTTGTTCGGCGCACATCTGTCACATGTTCATATTGAGTAGGCTTGGAATTCCTAAAGGTAGGTAACTGGTAAATAGATTTATAAAGTAATAATTTCAATTTGCTTTTTATGAACACTTGAGTCTCAAGCACAGGTCAATATAAAAAATTTTTCTTCAACTACACAGCTTTGCTCAGTGACTTGAACTAATCACTACAGTGTAAAACACAGCACATAACAGAGGATAATTTGCCATTTTATTCATTTTCTTGTCTCCCTGGTAACAAATGGTAGAACAAAAGGGAATGTCCTCAAGTTGTATCGGGGGTGTATAGGCTAGATACTGGGAAAAATTTCTTCACTGAAAGAGTATTCAGATATTGAGACAGGCTGCCCAGGGAAAAGGAGTGGAATCATCATCCCTGGAAGTGTTTGGAAGATATGTGGATGCCATACTTGGGGGTGTGGTTTTGTGGTGAGCATGGGGCTGCTGCGGTAATGGTTGGACTCTAATATTGGAGGTGTTTTCCAGCCTTAATAACTCTATGAATGCTACCATGAGTCTCACTATTCATCACACACGAGGCTAAGCATGTTCCAGATACGTATTTGTGGAGAGAAGGTGCAAGAACCGGAGCCCTTTGAAATGTCGTCCTAATCTGTATCCAAAGATTGTATCATCTCTCTGTTAGGTCAACTCTTCCTTTAGTCTGGTTTATAATTCTAGTTTTTAACACCCATTCAGCAGCTTTTTAAAATAATATTTCATCGCTTTCTTCCGGGCATCCATTCCTAGTTGGGAGGCATCTTTATAAACATCCATGGAGCTCCCTTACTTTCATCACTCTAATTTTGATTTAAAATTCTCATTTGCTCTAATGGCTTGTAAAAAAATGCCATTGATTAGCTTCTGTGTGCTCTGACTGGCGGGCATCCTGTCAGGAAAATATTCTTCAGTAATTAGTGTCTGCTTCACTGTTTGAACATATTTGTAGCTTCCTGGCTTATGCTTTCATTGCAAGGTCCTAGGAGGAACACCTTCTTGGAATTCTATGGATGTACAGCAGGTGTGAAAAAGAGTGATAGACTAGAAACCTGAACCTCCCACACACACTCTTCTGTAATTAAAGTAATAAGTAATAATAATTTAAAAGCACAAGTTCTTTCTAAGATGTATGCTATCGCTTAAAAATATTGGTGTTGTACAGCTTTAGTTGTGATTCTGTTTGGGATATAGGGAGCAGAGAATGTGAATTTAGCCAAATGATCTTTCTAGAATGAGATTTTTTATTTTCAGTAAAAGGTATTAATATAGATGGAAATCAGATTTTTGGAAATTCTGAATTTGCTTCTATTACAAATCAGTGTTGTCTCACTGATACTGGCCCTTAATAAAACACTTACTAGCATTGCTGAGGCAGCTGGTTCTTGCTTAGGATAGCACGTCTTTCTCCGTGTCTAAGTCCAAAAATACTGTGTATCTCTGAGGCTGAATAAATTCAGTATTCATATATGTTTCCTTGGAAACTACTCATAATTTAAAAGCACATGCAGC
Source organism: Petroica traversi (assembly GCA_025920805.1). Classification (NCBI taxonomy): domain Eukaryota; kingdom Metazoa; phylum Chordata; class Aves; order Passeriformes; family Petroicidae; genus Petroica; species Petroica traversi. The sequence continues at coordinate 23,951,081 of JAHLSL010000015.1, read as the reverse complement.
AATGCAGCCCTTATGTAATTTATTAACGTGAAAGACCTGGCTCTCGTGAGCCATATTAAATAGATCAGCCTTTATTGGCAGGAAAAAGGAATTTTCTTTGATTACAAATACAGTTTTTCAAGTGCTATTAGATAGTGAGATATTCGTGAGTAGGGTTGATACTGCTGTTATTGTGCCAAATTGCGTTGCCCATTTGGGTGAAACAACCACTTTCTTCCTGAAAAATACGAATACTCAGGACATTCTCCCTATCTTAAGAACTTCCCTCTTTATTGCTGCTAGGGCACTGCAATTTAGAAAGGGTTGTCCTGCTCTTCCTTTTTAAGGTGCCACATTTCATGGAACAGAATTCCTAATTTGAACTCAAACAAAGAAAAATTTTTCTTTTGATTCTTTCACAGGGCGCTGTTTCGGCTATGTCCTTATTTATATTGCAGTAAAAGAGTGATCCTTACAGATCTATATTTTAGACTCATAAAAATATATAGTGTTTCTATTCCAAAGCAGTCTCCAGATTGGACTAAACAACACCTCAGTAAAGAATATATTTCTGCAGAATTGTTTGGGGTGGGGAATTACTTGGAATGAGAATGGCCCGGTCACATTCTAGGCAGCAGAGGAAGTTGTTCATCTTCTTTTCGACGGCTGAGACTCCAACCTAGGGAACCCAAGTCATGCAGCATGAGATTTCAGTTCAGCTCTCTGAGGTGTCAGCAAAAGTAGCTGTCAAACTGCCTGTGAACAAGGTTTCTAATTTTTGACTTTACCTGTCTCTTCCCTCAAACAGAATACATTGCTCATCCTTCCATTTCTTTTTTACTTCTTTCCTTACAAAGCTGCTGAAATGGTCTCTTGGAGTCAATGAAGTGATGTTTTTTGGTTTTCTAACCATCTTTTTAAAACAAAAAAAATCAGAAGAGTTATAACAAATAATTTCCCTTCTTGAATTTATTGTGCTGAGTCTGAAAGTCTTTGTTGTCCCAGGCATACTTCCCTAAAATTGTCTACCTGACTTGATGGGCACTGTTTTCAGTTCATTGATATGCCTGAGATAATTTTGCAATCCCGTCTTTCTTGTCACCTTTTTTTTCTGTAATATAAACACCTCAGACTATGTAGACATAGGTTTTATACTGTTTGGGTATTTATTTAAACAGATTTGCCATGTTCCACAACGTCAGGATACCAAAAGAAAACATGCTGACTACATCTGGAGATATCACACCCGAGGGGAAGTACTTAAGTTCAGTCAAGGTATGAAACACGGTCTTGTTTCATTAAATATACAGAAGGATAAGTGAACTTAAGAAGGCTGTTGACAATTTCACATGAGGGATGAATTCCATTTTTTTAATTGCATTTCAGAGATGTCTCAACTCACCTTGCTGACTCTACTGAACTTAGAGCTCTTTGCACGACTCCACTGGTCATGCAAAGAGTTTAGAGTTTGTCTTTGTTCAGACAAGACTATTCTGAGTCTCGCCTGAATATCGCATCTGAATGAGTCGAGAAACAAATTCGGCAAAATTGCTTCTGATTATACTACCAAGTTGCAAGTCTATGGGGGTAAAATGAAATGTTAACTTCAGCATTATTCTGTGCTTTCCATTCCTTCAGGATGTTAAAGAGCATTTCAGTACAGCCCTGGGATCCTTGTCCACTGGCAGAATTACGATCACAGCAGTTTCCGTGATCAATTTAAAGCTTGCCTTGACAATAGCCATTCGCTTCTCAGCAGTTCGCCGTCAGTTTGGACCAACTGAGGATGAAGAAACACCTGTCCTTGAATACCAAATGCAGGTAAAGACTTTGAAATTAAATCTACAGACTTTTAAGTAATGAAACTCACATTCAGAGCTGCTGCAGATCACAGCAGTGTCTTTGGTCCCAAAAGCTTCAGTGAACTTTTTCTCTGGTTTAGCAGAATGTGTATCACAAATTCATTAAATGTAAGAACTAAAATAATATAATCATAACTTGTATAGAACAATAGCCACCTATAACATAATTAAATGTAATGAAATTATGGTTTAGGTAATTATTGTTCTCTTCTCCATTAAGCAGTTTTCCATTTTGAACATCGTAAAAATTAATGGGTTGGTTCAATATAATAACTATTAAAAACATATATCAATTTGTGATCAAATCAATTTAATTCTTTTTTTCCAGCAATGGCGTCTTTTCCCTTATCTGGCTGCTGCATATGCCTTAGAATATTTCTCAAAGTCCCTGTTTGAGAACTTTGTCGAGTTTTTTGCAGGTGTATTGGCAAAGCAAAAGAATCAGAGACAGGTGAGATATTTACACATTCCTTTTTCACTGAGTTCCTACTATAAAAAACTATGAACTGTGAAACGGGGGACCTATTTAGAAGTCTTAGCCTCTCATACAATCAACAATGATAGACAATGCCTCAGAAATATGGGGCATACAAAATACTGATTAAAGCTACATTTAGAAAAGCATTCAAATTAGTTTTGATGGAGTGATTAAAGTTTTACTGATTTCTGTGGGATTGAAGGTTGTGTTTTCTTGCAGAATTTTTTATCAAAAATATATTATGATAGTGTAAATTCAGCTTATAACTGTTGTAAATGATTTTGCAGGGAGCATGTATGAAAGATTTTCTAAAAATATACTCTTTTTAATTCCTGCACAGATTCTGTGAGTCTGGCTTGAGTTTGCAATTCAAATTATTGCATTAAAATAAATATTTTTTAGCAAGAAAAGTTTACTTTTGAGTCTTAACACTGGATTTTCCATCCACAATCAGCCCACTAGAAGTCATCGTTTTACAGAGGAAATAGTTTAAGCTATCAGTCTCTCTGCAAGGACTGATTCTTAATCGAATTAACTGCAGTATTGCATTTTTACAGCATATAAATTCTATTTATTTTTATAATTTTTGGCAATAAAAAATGTTTAGGGCTTACATATGGGCTGTGTATTCTTCAGGTCTTACGTAAATTCTCAAACTTTTTTCAGCTGTAGTAAAGCTCATGAAATACTTTTGTACTAATGACAGGGTATTTTAATTTCTCCTCTTTGTACAAACCACAGAAGAATCTATTTGATTTTTTTACCTGATCCTTCATCTCTGGAGGTCTGCAGTGCAGTCACTAATCTTAGGGAAAACAGTGGCTATCAGGAAAAAGTCATGATAGGAAAGAATGTAATTGTTGAAAATTTTAAGAATGTAATCCTTATGGATTCCTTTTGTTCTACAGGAGATCTTAAAACAAAACACCAACTGGGGAGGTGCTCTTAAGCAAGTTTTGGTTGTGTCAAGCTCCTCTCTCCAGAAACCAGAATTCCAAATGCATTTTCAAAGGAAGGTCAACAGAGTTAGTGTAAATGCTGACTGCTGTGAATCTCTGGAGTCTCTGAGGGTTTACATATAAGTTTTCCTGCTCTCTGCAAAACTGATGCTTAAAAGATCAGTGAAAACTGTGTAACGGAGTAAATATAAATATCCGATTGCTGCCTGGGGAGAGAGATACTGCTTATGTTGGAGAGGGGATAGAAACTTTTTCTGAACAGGCCACCCTCAACCACCTGCCTCTCCATATTTGGGAGGGAAAGCTTGGAAAGTGGTGAACTAACTCAATGCTGTGCCAGCTGGTACAGCTGAGCTAAGATACACCCATGTGCCCAATACCTGACACAAATTATTGCTGTTTCATGTAAGAGAGTTGGTGCTGGAGGTCCTTCAGTTGTGGTAGGGTTTTTCTATGGCACCAAAGAATGTGCTTTGCCCTCACATAGATCTCAGAGAGTTTTATGCCTGTATTGCCGGTTACTGTTCATTATGAAGTAGTGCACGTATCTATGGCTTTAGCTGGTCACCAACTTGCATTCTGTAAAAGTTATTCTTCATTTGTAATTTGTTTTTCACAAAGGCTGATTTGGGACATGAGATTCATGCTTTATCTGCTGCCAGCAAACCGCTGGTGTCTTGGACTGCTCAGCAGGCAGTGCAGGAGTGCCGAGAAGCCTGTGGAGGACATGGGTACCTTGCCAGTAAGTTACAGACACTGCATGCACTGATCAGGAGAATGGTTGTTCTGATGTGTTCTTCGACTGCTGTTGTGCCATGATTTCTGAATTCTAGAAATATGTTTAGAAAACTTTTTATCCTCGTATCCATATTTTTAGATTTTATTTCATACCTGAAGTTACAAAAAAAAAAAAAGCCCTAAACCCATACAGGATCGGCACCAGCATTTGGACAGACTGTACAAGTAATTCAGTCTCAGTTTCAAATATCAAATGCAGACTTTATAAATGAAAATTCCTCTTGAAAGTTATTTGCCAAACTTTCCTGGAATCTGTACTGTACAAGGTAATCAGTGAATTTTCAAGCTCATATGTTTGTAACAATAGTTTTGTATACAGGAATAGACAGCTCTCCTGCATTTTGTCACATTATTTAATCTCTTTTAGCTTCTACTAATATGTTGCAATACATTAAACCGTGCCTTTGTTCTTATTCAGTGAATCGTCTGGGTGACATTCGAAATGACAATGATCCAAACTGCACATATGAGGGAGATAACAACGTCCTGCTTCAGCAAACCAGCAACTACTTACTGAGCTGGATGAATCGCATAAGAGGTATATTTTCATTGTGGAATCTTATGCTGACCCCAACAGCATGTAGCTAATGGAACTAGGAGGTAATTTCATTCTGAAAGCAATTGACAATAATTTAATAATTTTGTGGAGCATAAATAATGTGCTTCAGACTCCATCATATGGTACATTCACAATTCAGAAATATTTGTTAATATTCTTTCTCCTGTCCTGCAGAAGCTAGCTTGATGTTTTGCTATCCCTAATCGGGTTAAGTGTATCTTACTCCCTGAGGAGTGCAGTTTAGTTCAACCAGATTACCTCAGCACTGCATCCAGGTCTGGGTACTAAGCAAATAAAGATGTGGATCTGTTAGAGTTCAGAGAAGGCCACCAAACCACCAAGATGCTCAGGGGCCTGGAGCACCTCTGCTATGAAGACAGGCTGAGAGAGTGGGGTATCCTCAGCCTGTATAAGAGAAGGTTTATTATGGCCTTCCAATACTTATAAAAAAGAGGGAGAGCTACCTTTTACATGTGCAGATAGTCATGGGCCAAAGTGGAATGGTTGTAAACTAAAAGATGAGAGATTCCAATTAGATGTTAGGAAGAAATTTGCCTCTGCAAGTGTGATGAGACACTGGCACAGGTTGGCCAGAGAAGTTATGGATACCCATCCCTGGAACTGTTCAAGACCAGGCTGGTCTAGTGGAAGGTGTCCCTGTCCAGGATGGGAGGGTTGGAACAAAATGACATTCAGGGTCCCTTCCAGCCCAAACCGTTCCATGATTCTGTGATCCTGTATTGGTAAAGTCATCATAAGTCTATTTATTGTACTTGGAACAGCTCATATCACCTGACTTGGTAGCAACATCCAGCACCACATCTTGTAGTTCTCTAGATTTTGTTTCAGTTTTCCAGCAGTGAGTTTCACTAGCATCTTACAGAGTTGGAAAACTCAGCAGCTGGAGTTGAATCTTATGGGAAATAATTATAGGCAGTGATGTCAGGTTTTTCCACTGTTGTCCACCAGTCCTCTTTTGGCTGGACTAGGCCATAATAAAATAAGTATTATGGCCTAATTGCATCTGGCCTGTCAAGTGTATGCATGGCTTTGTAATAGGTTTTTAGTTCCAAAAAGTCTGATTTCTTTTCTCATAAATCATTTTTATTTTCTCTGGTATTTCAGATAAAGCTCCTTTTGAATCCCCTTTGGGAACAATAAACTTTTTGCGAGACTACCATCATATCCTTGGCTGGAAATTCACAGCCATTAGTGTTGAAGATTGCATGGACTCTTCAGGTAGACTTCTGCTATTATTAAACTGATTCTAGAATTTTAAATTCCTTTCCAAAGGAAAGGATCCAGAAATGTGAGAATCAACTTCTGCTATATATTAGATGTTTGTCATATTTGCTGGCATATTTTGTATTACATGCATTTTAATTTACTAAGAACATAGTTTGCATTTCAAAGTACATTGTATTTTCCCCAGCTTCATTTCTAGAATGGAGGATAGCATCAAATATTTTTGTTTCTCTTTTTTTTTCTCCAAAATAACATCTCTGAGGCAGAGTTTTCCACCACGGTTTTTCAGTTCTAAGGAGTTTGATTGCACTACCTTCTACCACTAAAATATCTTCTTTTAGAAAACTGTACAAGGAATTTACAAGTATGTTGAAAAAGCATGAAGTTTGTCTGTTTTTGACAGTTGCTTTTGATTGTATAGAGAAAAATGAGTAATGGTGGAAACAGAGTTCCCTGCAGCTTTCCTCCTTTACTCTGCTATAGTCAAGTCCAGTATGACATTAGATGCTGTTCCCATTTGTGTATCACTGTGAGCCCAGATTGGCCCTTGGAGGCAAAAATTAGGAGGAGTGAGAGAGCAACAGCACATGTTTTCTCGTCTCACATAGTACCTACTGAATCAGACCATAGTCTAAAAAATACCTGAATCTGTTTATTGATCCATTCTATTAGAAAGTGGACTGTTAATTTGTAAACACTCCCAATACCCTAAGATATACTCTACATTAAATTACTAAGAAACAAGTAAGCAGGATTCATGCAAGGACTTTATGCTGAATAACTGTTTACCTTAACAGTTCTAGGCTGCTCTTAGAAATATGACACAATTCTGTACAAAGCTAGTAATTTAAATGTGATTACATTCAGCCACCAGTGAAAACAATGGTACAAGTCACATGCTTCCAGTAATTGTGGACTGTCTTCTGTTCTTGTATTCTCAGAAGAGACTTTGTACCTTGCAGGGCTAATATAGAGGGGAGAAAAAAAGCTAAAAATTTATTCAAGTAAGAAGTCTAAACTGACCTGTGAATACACCTTGTCTTCCAGCTTGAGGTCAGTTTGAAGTAGTGTATGGTCAGACATGGTTATGTCTTCACTGTACACTCAGTCTGACTGTTCCCCCCAGATAATTAATGTATCTACATTAATGGACGAAGTGTCATGTCAATGGATTGATTGATAAATGCTTTCACTTTACATCTCAAGTAATAAAATCTGCAACTGCAGTAGAATTTTCATCTGACTTCTTGCATCATAAATGTGAATGTTAAGAATTTTTCTTTTCTCTTTCTCATAGTTCCTTTAGCAGCTTATAAATGGCTGGTTTGCTACCTGCTCCGAGAAAGTAGCCTAAAAATGAGCAAGGAGAAGCAGGCTGGGCTAAGTGATTTTGAGGCAAAAAACAACTGCCAGGTAATACTTACAATTTTCTTATTTATTTATTTTCATCCAAGTCTGTCCGTTTCTTTTATCTTTGTGTGTCATAAAGTACAATTTCCTGAACCATAAAGCAGCAACTCTCATAACTAATAAAACTTAATACTTGACTGTATGCATTACACAGAACATGATAGCATGAGGTAGGTTACCATCAGGAGAAGTCTTTCAGGATATATTTCTCTTCAGAAAAGTTGCAGGCCTGTGCTCTGTGATGCCTGCAATTTTGATAGCCCAACTTCTGAAGACTAAATCTGTGAGTATTAAATACACTGCAACATCTGATTATTACTTCTCCATCTGTGCTTGTGGCCAAATACATACTGTAGGAAAGAATCTTGCACTGGCAGGTAGGTAAACTAGATGACCTAATAGGTCTTTTTTGTCTCTAATTCCTATAGTGCAAAGTACTTATGAAAGATACCAGACTGACAGCATTGGAACCTAAAAAGGAAACATTGACAATTTACATACAGCAGATCCTATCTCACCAGAGAGTTTTAACAGTTAGGAATGGCTTAACTCCAAATTTCAGTATATATCCCCAAACTCATCAGATTTTTCTGCTACCTCCGTGAGAAAAACTGGCTTACATCCAAAGAATGAGCACTTGTCGTTTGTCACTAAGATCAGTTCCCTGAAGATGGTCAGTGTCATTTACCTTATCTGCAAAGTTCATTAAAAAACAGCAGGAAGGAATATTCAGCATTCAACTCTGCACCTAGAAAGATGAAGTCTGTCTTCAACAGGGGATGATCTGTGTGAAACCACTGGTAGAGTGGAGAAAATCTTTCCTGCTTTTACCCTAGAAGCAGCTTATTAGAGAAACTCTTCATGGTCAAATCCAGAATGGGAATTGCCAGAAATTCCAGTCTGATTGCCTGTCACTTGGCCAGGTTTTGGTGAAGCTGGTACTAGGGCCAGTGCATTAGAGGCAATGATGAGCTCAGAAATATGAAGATTTTCTTATCTATTATATTTAAAATTCAAAGAGGGTTCAGGCACACACTGCTTTTGAGATAGGCATTGATATACTTTAGGTCATTAGTTTTTCTTTTCTCCCTACAGTTCATCCTCAGGACAGCAGGACTTTTTATTTTAAATGTCATGCCTTAAAAACATCTGAAAATTATTTACAAGCTGTGCTTTGAAGACATGTACATATTTGATTTAAAACATTCTGGGCATGAAGAAACACTTTTCTGTCAGCCCAGTGGTTGATTAATACAAAATATTTGTTCATGCTGTGGGGGATCTGGAAGAGATTCCTAGCCTATCCCTAGGTTATTTTGGTTTGGGGGCAGCTTGATAGAAACAATACAGAAGTGCAAGCAATGGTAAAGAGGAAAATAGAATTATAGGAGATAATAACAGGAAAATAATTATTAATGTTTCAGTTGTGATGTTAAGACTTATTTCATTCTGACTGCAGAATTAGCATATCTCAAAAAGCCATCTAGTAAGGGGACAGTCCTCTGTAATGCTGCAGAGAATAGATGATGTGTATTTTGCTGTTCATGTTTGTATCTGAGCTTGGACATAACTGTGCCACTGGGCAGCTATTGAGAGAGACAGGGATTTTTGGAATATGCCTTTTTTCACATGCTTCAGTGGATCTAAATGCCAGGATAATGCAAGTATTTAAAAGAAAATAATTAAAACTAATCAACTTATTCTGCGTTAAAAAAATTAAACACCCAGACCTTAACAAAACAAACTAAAAACAAACACCAGTTACATCATTGCAACAAGTCAGCCAGGACAGCAATGGCATCATATTCCCCTGCTGTTCACCAGCTAGAAGGTTGTCAGTCAGCAGTCTATTTCATGGCAGCACGTATAGCAAAGTTGAAGTATATAAATGTAGACAAGTGTTCCTATGTAAGTATATACAATCATTTAAGGTTTTATACTGCATTAACAGTAACTGGTGACTTGTCTTTCTCATCAGATAATCGGCAAGGACTAGTTGCATAATTCCTTCAAAATATACTGAAAGCTATTGCAATCCATCAACAGAATCCATTCATGCTGACCTGAACAGATTTTTGTTTATTATTTGATGGGACTGTAATAATAGGAAGATCTTATTCTCTTTATAAAACTTTGGAACATATTAAATAAATGTAAACCAACCTTTTTCTTCTTAGAGTCATGTAGGTTTCTTAACAATCCTAAACTCAGCAAACCTGATTTTACATCATCTTCTCTCTGATGTAGCTTCTTGATCCCATCAAGCCCGAGTGCAGCTGCCAAATTACACTGGTAATAGGAATTCAGTCTTACTTCTAAGAGGCATTTCATGAGACATTTCCTAACTAACCTTTGGAAAGTGTTTTCTCCTAATGTTTCTTAGAATTTCTCAAGCTAGATCATCACACCTAAATCAACAGAACTGCTCTAACTTCACCAGACCAATGCCATCGTGCCCAGGCTGAGGACTGGTTATTTGGGTTTAGTGACTCATTGTCCTTTTTCCTTTTCTCCAAGGTGTACTACTGTCGGTCCCTGGCTATTGCGTTTATTGAACAAACAGTCTTGCAGCGCTACCACGACTACACTCACGATCCCAGCATCCCAGCAGCTCTGCAGCCAGTGCTGAGGAAACTCAGCGCTCTCTATGGGCTCTGGTCCTTGAGTAAACACCTGGCAGTGCTCTACCAAGGTGAGATCAGCTCCCTGAATATGGTGTGCATGTCACTCTAGTAAAGTCCTGACTTGGCTGGGGCAGGGAATCGTAGCAACAATTGCTGTTACAGCATTTTAATAAAAACAATCCTTCTCAACCAAATTTTCAGGAGTAGGAATCTGCAGTGAAGAATTAACCCAAAAGGCTCTCTCTTACCTCAGAGATTATGGAGAGATCACAGGTTTTGCTGTGAGCCACTGCTTGTGTGAGAGGATGAGCGATAAGAAGACACTGTAGTGTAGCACATTATGCAAAAGGCAGTAATACTGCATAACTTAGATGAAGAGTTTTGCAGTCAGTTCATTAATGAGACTGTCAGTTCAATTACATAGGTGCAGTCTTGACTGCTGAACTCATGGACTTTGCAAAAAGTTTGTATCATTGTAATCGTAACTGGTATAAGCTTGTGTGTGAATATTTTTAAGGTGGCTATGCTTCAGGTGAACAACCTGGGAGATTTATTCAGGATGCTATTCTGGAGCTCTGCTACAGGGTAAGCCTCTTTATTGTGATTAAATAATAATAAAGTATATAAAGACTAAAAAAGACATACATGGTTTATAATTATTAGATTATTCAGTACTTCAAAGGGTAAATTAGCATGATATTATGTTAATGGTTTCTGAATAATTTTCTGTAAAGCTTAGCAACTTATTGACCCTGAATCTAGTGTTAACTTATTTACCAATAAATTAAAAGCAATATGTCCTACCAAATAAAACCATAGAATTTTTGAACTTGCAATCTTCATTGGAAAGCCAGTGAAATATTTCAATCCCATTCTTTTTATTTCACTACTGAATTAGTTTGTGATTTTTTTTTTCCTTAGCACAAAAGCTTTCTAAACTGCAACATATTCTTTACAGGTCAGCAAAATTTCAAAGAAGGATCTGGTCATTATGTTTTTAAAGTCTGAAAATATCTGTGTTTATATGTGTAAATGGCACCATATTGGTTAAAATGTGTTTTAAACCCCCTAGGTAAAGGAGGAAAACATTTTAAATACAGTCTCTTGGCAGTCATCCTGGGAGTGAAAAAAATCAAAATAAAACTAAGCTACTTATTGTAGCTGTTCTTTATGAAGCTGGTACTTTATGAAAATAATTTTTATGCTGCTCTATAATTCAGCCATAGACAGCTACAGAAGTTATCAAATGTATGTCTTTCCGTTTTAAACAGTTGAAAGATGATGCAGTTGCCCTGGTTGATGTCATTGCTCCTTCTGACTTCATTCTCAATTCTCCCATTGGTAAAGCAAATGGAGAGGTAAGAAAACCGTTTGTAAAATTTATAAGTTTAATAATGAAGAAGACTATTGCCTTAACAAATTCAAAAGACTTCCCAAGTACAAAAGAAAAGAAAGACAATTTTTTCAGTGGAAAATACTACCAGAGTTAAATTGATGTCAGCAGAAAATGAGCTTTTGCATTTACTGGAGATGAGCATCAATGAGAAACTTGTGCAGTATTGCTGTAGTTTGCTATTGTGGGCATCTGTGCACTGAACCAGAAAAGGGCTGAGAGAAATTTTTTGGTGTAGTTACACAAAGCAAGAGTTAAAAGCTTAAGAATGACCATGCTGGATTCAGTTCACAGAATAGTCTGTGTCTGACAGGGACAGATGGATGTTTCAACTGTGAAACAGTTGAAATAGTGAGGTGTTCTTTCCCTGATGTCTCAGCTGTTGGCAGTTTAAGAGATGTCTCGTGCCATAGGTTCTGTTTGTAGCATTCTGTTTAGTAGCCACCAGATGTGTCTATTCTCCATTTTTTTCCATCCATTTTCAAATTCAGCTGTCATTTGGCTTATATCACACCATCATTTCTACAATTTAATTATGAGTATTGTGAGAAAGTCCCAGTCCATATTTGTTTACTGTCTCTGGGAGCCTTTTTATTCCTCTGACGGGCCTTGTTTTCCTTCTCTGTGTATTTTCTGCTCTGCCATATCCTTTCTGAAGTAGCATGACCAGACCTACAAGCAGGACTCGGGATGTGGGTGCACCATGGAGCTGGCTACAACAGCTCCTAGTCCCTCCCTGCCTTTTTTGGACATATTTCAAGATCTACATTTTATACCAAAGTCTCAGCAAACCAAAACTTTTGCTTCCTGGGCCACACCTACTCACCAGGGCCAAGGTGTGGGATAACTGTTCTGAGGAGAGCAGTGTCACAGTACAGTAGTTTGGTAGGTGAGGATGGATGCTGTAGACAATCCCTGGAGCCTGGGGAGCCTGCCAGCATGTTTGACAGGAATGCTGCATCCATGGTTTTCAGTATTCCCTGTGACCTCTTGTTTAAAGTAGCCACTTGTTCCCATGGTGATCCAGCAACACTGAGGGCAGAACAGATGTTTCTAAGCTGACCTAACACAATGATTACTTTATTAACACAGTCTTTGCAAATGAGGCATGAGAGGCTGGCTCTACCTATGCAGCCATCTCCTAGAGTGTTTTAATCATCATGGAAACTTTGTTTCCACTTCTGTAGGTGTTTTGAGGATTAAATCAATGCTAGAGGTCACGGGAGGGAAGCTCCGAAGGTAACTCTTCAGAGAGGGAACATAATTTGTTGGAATGTTAAGAGCATCTGAATGGCCAAAAGCCCATTGTAACACATTTTTCTTGTCTCTAGCAGAAGGTGTAAGCAGATGGTATAGGCAGAAATATAAAATATGGTACAAGTACACAGGGATCCGTTCCTAGAATAGTATTCCCTTTCTAGCAGTCACCTGGAGATTTCTCTTCAGCAGCTGATAAAGCTGTCGTCATGGATTTGGCTGGCTCCTAATTGGGTAGTTCATAGCTCTTGCACATGCAGAAGCCACAGAGACTATTAATATTAGATTAGGAGTATATTACGAGTATTTTAATTTAAGGAGTATAATATGTGAGAAATGCACATAGGAATCTAAACACTTTCTCATATACTTATTTTTTTTTATAAATTCATTGTATCATTGAGAAAATAATTTCAATCAATGCTATTCAAGCCACATTCTATAGAATTCAGGAAGGTGTTCTGAAGTGCCTGTAAGTCTGTGGTTTTCAACTTGTGTAAATATTTTCAGCTGAAATTTTAAAAAGGCTACCAATCCCTCACTCAAAGAAAATACTTAATAAAGATCCTTGTGTCCTGGCTGTCTATGTTTAATCCTCTATTCAATGCTATCTTTGCACCTTCTAAGAACCAATGCAAACATTTCAGTAAAAATTACACTATAGTAAAGAAGAGATTATCCAAGTATAACAAAAAGGTGAATTTAATTCAGGAGAAGTTGTGTTGTGCTGCAGTGGAGTGCCTTGCACTGTAAGCCACAGATCATAGTTGGAGCTGAGGAAAAGTTTCAGATTTTTTTATAGGCATCTTTAAGCCCTAAAGAATTCTGATTCTCTTTAAAAGAAACTTTAATTGTGTGGACATAATTTCTCCATAAAAGTTTTGACAGTCTCAGCCTAAGTCTGTGAAGGTATTGCCACATTTATTTCAGGATTAATTAAAACTTGTTAAACGATAGTTAATCAGAATGGAATAAATAGTTAACATGAGTCCATGTAATAGAGGTAAAATATATTTAATATTAAATATATTTCAATATTTATTTAAGTCATCACAGGTATTTAGGGCCACAACATCTTCTGTGATGATGAAGAAAAAAGGCATTTCACTTTACCTCAATGACTGCTTTTATACTACATTTTTTGTTGTACTGTGCTCTCTTACTGCTGAAAATGTTCTTTTCTGGTCTTTCTATAAAGTTATTTAAAGATTTAAGCTTTTTTAAATTATGAATTGACAAATATTGCTAAAATTGTGCTTTTGCAGAATTTGCTTTAATTCTTCCACAAAAAAATTGCAAATTGCTAAAATGACAAATTAACAATCTGCTCATGATAGAAGAATTTCTTATGCTCAACTCAAACAGTTCACATCTGAGAGAGAAGTTCTGTTACTTTCCAGAAATGTTTTCAAACAAAGATAACAACAGCCATGCATGAGTGCTTTCAGCCACAGTCCTCAGGTTTGGACAGAACAAAGATTAGCTTAATATAATCTTGTTTCCAAATTTCTACCTTTGATAATACAACTCATGTCAAGTTGAAAACAAGAAATAATAAAGTTTACTGGTTTCCTGCTCGTATGCCAAGGGTGGCCTAAATGATTTACATAGAAATCTGATGTTTTCAGTACTTTGAAATTTTGTGCTTTATTGTCCTGTTTGTTCTTGCCTGTACATAATTATTCATATTTGTTATCTAAAAATTCAATCAAAATCTCATTTCAACTAACAAGTTAAATAATTTATCTTGCAGAAGTTTTCTTTGTTTCTTCCGTATGCATTAATCCTTTTTTATTATTATTTTGCAGATATATAAAAATATGTGGGGAGAGATGCTTCAAGGCCACAAAACTCTGAGCAGACCTTCATGGTGGGCAGAACTTTGTATTAATAAACCTGTTATAGGCAGGCTGAGATCAAGATTGTAAACCAAACAACTTGTAAGAGTCTGGATGGGCCTGAGATGAGCCCTCATTTCAAACATCAGGAGGAAATGAGACCATATGTCAAACACTGAAAATGGAAGAGATTTTCATTGAGCTGTGCCAAGTTTTAAAATAACTTTGAAATCAAGTCCAACGTGATCTCAGGGACTGTTATCATAATAATGACAAAAGCAAGAGCAACACATCTGCACACTATACATATTTACTCAATTAAATTTTAAAAATGAAGATTCATTATAATCGCTGCTTTGCAAAGTTTATATTAAAAAAAAAATTCCAATCAGTCTCTTGTCATTTCTTTCATATTGCAGTAGGTCAATAATTAAAAAACATTTGCCACCATGGATTATGAATAAGATGTTAAAAGCAAAAAAAAAAAATTAGGACAGGCTGGACAAAACCTGTACTAACTGTGATTATAGTGAGAGAACACTGGGGGAGCATCTTTCCCTCTGCTCCCCTGTTCTCAGATTGCAGAGAACCAGCCTGTATTTCCTTTCAAAAAAAAAGAAAGAAGAGGTAAGGAAAAGTAATCATTTCAATGTTAGCAAAGCCAGGGATCCATCCCTGGAGGCACGGGATGCCTTAGGGAGCTTGCTGACTGCCCCAGTTCTGAGGAACCAAACAGTGAGTAACGTAGCAATATGAAAAGATGGCTCTGATTAGTGGCACAGCCCGTGTTGTCTTAGCTCAGAAGTGGGAAGTTAGAAAGAATCACACTGTTACCTTTTACCTGAAAGGAATATTCTTTTAGTAAAGGTAACTTCTTAGCCATACCGAGAGCAATCTTAAATATTAATTTTACCACCGCAAGTTCAAGGTCAATTAAAAATGATCACCCTCAACACACTTCAGTTAAAAAAAAAATCAAACAAAAGGCCTGAAATTCTGTGGCTTTTTTTAATAATCCCATTGGAAAACTGGATAAAATTTATCTTTTCTTTTCTTTGCCAGATAGTCAGTGTTGCCTGTGGTTTTTCTGCCTCTATTCTTTTTTTTTTTCTAATGATGTACCATAATTCAGGATGTCCTAATAGGAGCTCTTTTCCTTGCAATTGAACTGTAGGAAAGTTTTTAACCTTCCTTGCTAAAAAAAATCCCAACGCAGTACAAAGTATTTATTTTCTTTGAACTGTTTTTACTTTTAATAAGGTCCAATAGGTGGCATCATCCTATGGAAAAAAAAAATAGATCAATACAACTAAACACCTGTCATTAGGTGTTACGGAGTCATGGGGTGTCATGATTATCTTGAGGAATTTTCCATATCAATATAGAATCCAACAAGTGTCTCCCACTTGGATTTTTGCAGATCTGAAGGAACGAGGCAAAGTTTGTTATGCCCAAGATCCAATGTGAGCACCATGAACTCTGTCAGTGGAAAAGGCAATGGGGAAGAGATGCCATGCTGCATTAAATGTAGTTGCATCGCTCTGTCTGTCCACATTCTGTACTATCCATGCTGATCAGCAGTATTCTTTCACTGTCACATGTGTGTGATTTCACTATCACCTCTGAGCTCTTCATAAGTGACACAGTTTATTCTTGCCTCCTTCCCCACAGCTGGGAAACAGCTGGGTTTAAATCTTGTGTATAAACTGTAAGGGTGTCTATGAAGCCTTGGTAGCCCAGAAGAAAACAAAAAGGTGTTTGGCATATAGCTTAAGCCACCTTCAACCCAATAAAAATCCACAGCAAAACTGTGTCACAGTAGCCCAGACCTGAAGACCTGGTGAACCACAAGGATACTCACCAAACACGTGACAGGATAAACAGACACCCAAAGCCGTTCCTGCTAATCTTATGTATTATGACTATTCTGGTAATAGGTAAACTCCCTGATAAAGGCTGAGCCCATCTCTGCTGATAAGGACTGTACAAACTGGTAGGAGAAAGTGATGTTTGTTCTGAAAACTCTGAACTTTGACTAGAGCAAGCACAGCAGAGCTGCACCAGGAAGGACATGATTATGGGCAGGCAAAGTGGGATACTGAGTTAAATGGCATGGTTATGGACCCTAAATATTAAATGTCACACAGCCTGCAGTAAGCTTAGAGATTTGTGGGACCCTTGGATACCTGGTTAATGGCAGGAGTTACAGACCTGAGCACCAAAGCTGAAATAAGTAGAAGCACTGTGAGATCTTGGCAATTTACTCTAAAAAGTCCTGCATCCCCAGCCACTGGGTGCTGGTGGCTGCTCAGCAGGGCTGTTTGCAAGCTCAGTGCAGGTGTCCAGCAGCTGTCAGGCTTTACATGCTGTAGCAAAGGCTGACACTCTTTACTCTCACATCCAGTACAAAACCGAGGTGCAGCAAAGGCAGACTCATTCTGTGAGCCAGAACCACTCTGCACTGAACATTATCAAAAGTTGTATTTTCTGTATGAATACCTGGATAACCATGATCAGGTTTTTTAATCGCATATGACTTTGACTTTCTGACCTGCATTTTTAGCCAGATGTGTGTAATCAAATGAGTGAAATTTCCTTTTCCTCTGAAGTCAACAGCCAAAGGTTCCAGAAGTCTTCTACATCCAGCTTCTCAGCAGGAAAATTTGTAACTGAACTTGCAGAGCTGGAGCATGGAAAGAGAGAGATGTCATGAAATTTGGCATCTGATTATTTACTAAATCATAGGGCAATAATTCAACAATTACCACAAGATGTCATTATTATATGCAGTTTCTTCCTCTTTGTAGAACATTAAATAGAAGAGGCCTCTGGCAGAACAGGCAAGTCGTTTTCTTCCCACTTCAAATGCCAAATAAAGTTGGATGTGTCATTTTATCTTGTTTGAGGTTCTGGGTCAAAGTCAGTCAAGTAGCTTCAGTCCAAAACAATTTGGCCTGAGGAATCTCTGCTTTTAAGCTGCCACATGAAGGCACCAGAAAGCTGAATCCAAGTAGGGCTGAAAGAGCCCTAAATCTGCTTCGCCAGTGCCCTGTGCCCTGCTGCTCTCCTGGAGAGGGGCAGTTTTCTGCTTTGTGACTGTCAAACCACCTGCCTGCCCAGGGTATTTCAAACCAGATGTTTCTTCTGATGATGTAACTCAAAGCAAAAAGGTTCTGAAAGAAAGAATGAACGTGTTTATGTGCATTAGAACACTGAATGCACATGCCTCCCTTGCTGATGTGGCAAGATAAATACACGAATATTTCACATCACCTTTTTAGGGGTGATAGTTCCAGGAGGAATGCTTTTTGGGTCAGGTGGAAGCCCTGCAGTTACAGCTGCAGTTCTGTGGGTGTGGATTCAGAGGTGCTTGTTTTCTGCAGGAATGAGTAGACTCATATGCTGCTATTTCTGTCTGAAAGCCTCATTCCCACTGTAATAAATGATTTATCATGCATTCTGCAGGGATGAAATTCCTCTTCTGTTTGCCTATGTTCATATGTTTTCTTTACTGACTTGATGTGTTGAGTGCTGATTTCATAGCAGCCCTTGCTACCAGCATGAGCAGTCTCTCTCTCAGCTCCAGCCATGTGGACATCACAGAGCCTGCATGTCCTCTGGTAGCACCGTACCTTCACAAGCCTCAAGTGTTTTGTAATTCCCAATTCTCATTAGCCTGAGTGAGAGCCTTTTAGCTCGGTTCAGTGGCCTGAGGAGTGCTGTAGGCGAGGGGGAGCAGGCTGCAGGAGGCATCCATGTGATGGTTTAATCTGAGCCCCACGCTGCAGCCAGGGGAGGAAGCTGTGTCACAGCGGGCAGCCCCCAGCGCTGGCCGTGGCAACAGAGGCAGAAAGCTCTGTCCTTCTCCCGGCAGGTCAAGTCACAAGTTTATGAAATAGAAGCAGAGCATTTCACATCAGTTCCGTTCAAGGCAAAGAGAGGTAAATGCTAAGAATTGCAGTTCTGCTCACTACCTTGCCTTGTTTTTTTTTTCTCAAGTTTTTGCAGCCTGGTTGCATTTGTTCAGCATTCCCACAGCATGAATCTCTCTTGAATAAATTCAAGTTCCATCAAGAATTTCTTCTTGTGTTTGTTAAGAATAGACTAGTAAGTGCATGGCTAGAAGAATTCCCAGTGTATTTCCAGAAGACAATTTACACATTTTTACCATTTGTTTAGTATCAGCTTTAGTACCCAGCGTCTGCTCAGATTTGCATCAGTCTCCAAAGACCCGCCAACTCTGAGCATTAGCTGCCTTCACCTGGCCATTTTCTTCCATCGTTCTGCCCTTCCCAACTTATTTCACTTGTCATCTTGTCTCCACACAGAGCTTTGCTAAATACTTATTTTTGCCAACTTAAAAAGGTATTCATTGTTATTCCTCTTTTAAGCAAAGGATATTTTTAAATTACATGTTCTTGGATAGAAAAAAATGCCAGAATTTATGTCAGTTTTTTTCAGAAGGGCAGTTGCCTGCAGCATATTTACCATGGAGAGATAACCAGGAGTTAGAAAACAACCTGTGGAAGGACCAATTGGATCTGCAGTTTTTCCCCTAACTGTGACTGAGACCTGACCCATGTGTGATCCTTGGGTCAGAACAAGTTCCAGGGGAAAGCCACCATATTGCCACTGTGCTGTACAGCATACACTGCACTTACCACTTCCTTACCACTCCACAGGGGTTTTTGGGGCAGCCTGTCCACAGCAATGGGCAGCCATTGCCTGAGAATGAAAACTCTTTTAAGAGTGTGATTTATTTTTTTTTTTATGTAAGAATGAAAACAAGAATCTATAGACAGACATAATTTCCTATGGCAAAAATTTGAGCTTGGATGACAAAATTGTTTATAAAGACATATTCAGCAAGTGGTTCTGCACTGTATTTACATGTTCTTATCACTGGGATATGATGAAATACTTTCTAATCCCTCAGTAAACCAGGAAGCTATTAAGCAGCACATACTAAGGTTAACACTAAAATCAGCAGATCCATGTAACAAAAGATGGTGAAGACCTTACTAGGAAGACTTGACTGGCCTCATTTTTCTTGTATTTAAGAGTACAAAGAAATTCCACCAGTTTAGAGTTTACTGTTCTACCAATATTTTAAAATAATGGGAAACCTGAATGGGGATTCAGTTAATAAAATAATTAGCAGGTAGTTACACAAAAAGTATCACTCAGAAATCTTACAGAAAATTAAGTTTGACAGAAAAACGTGATTTCATCCCAGGTATTCTCAAACTCTGATTTTTGCATATATGTGACATGCAACATAGATATTTACCTCTAACACACCACAATCACATGATACTGAGATGAGAAAAATCAGCATTCTGTCTCTCAGCATACACAGTGGAATTGGGTTAGGAGCTTCGTGACTGACAGGATCTCAGGAAGCCATCAGTGGAGAAATCATTCTCTGTGCCTTAGGGATGTTGTTAAGGATAATCCTAGACCTGCTGCTTATTATTTTCCTCAGTGAGCTGGAAATAATTATTAAATCTCTTCTATTAAAATGTGCAGAATTGGTGGACTGGTAAATTAAGTGAGAACAGATATAATCTGAAATGTTTAATAAGTTTAAACCAGATTGTTTTTGCTGACCCAACTATGCAACATCTCCTTCAAAAGTGTGAAGGTAAAGAGACATTTTATCATCCTAGGTCAGACAGAGCTGAGGGAAGGTGAGTGCTTTTCTCTCCACACTGACTGATTGCTCTCATTAAAGACTGTCCTCAACTGATATATTTGGGAGGGAATTGAATTTTTTCTAAATGCCACAGGAGTGTCACAAGAAGAGTAAGAAAAAGTGAGATCATTATAACCTTAATATGATCACAGAATTGATTCTTGTCCACTCCCGTTAAAAAGGCCACATCCAAATGCCAGCCTTCCTGGAAAATGGAAACGGTATTGTGGATGAATATTTATCTATGCTCACAGAAACCATATGCCAAAGTCCTGCTTTTCTTACAGGGCACAAAGCAACAGAAAGGAGCAAAAATACTGAATTCAAAGCCAGAGAAAAGTGTGGTACAACAGGAAACTGAACAAACTCAATATTTAGCATGTCAAAGAGGGACGTAAAATATGAAGTAATTGCAGTAATATAGGCTTCTCCAAAGTGGAGCAAAATGTTGTATGTCAAAACAAATATAATTTGTGTCTGATCACTGGGGAGAGATTTAAGGGAATGGTTTTCTTTGAAAGAAGCTTTGTGCATGTACACATTTGGGATGACCAAACCATGGTCTATGGTTTTGTTAGATGCTGCACCAAGATCCTTTAAATCAGAACAGCTGGTGCCATATGAACTGCCCTCCAAAAACATACTTGTCTGAGTGTCATTAAATAATGGTTTTTTTCTAAGCCCACACAAACACTTGGCTTTTTCCATCCAGTTTATCAATGATGAGTGTTTGCAAAGTCCAGAACTGAGCACTGGCGCTGTTTCACTAGTGAGAGGGAAAAGCCAGGAAAAACATATCTCCTGGGGAGTATTCCCAGCTGTAAATTTATTTTTGACACATATAGGATGGAATTGGGTTTCTGTGCTTGTTTTGATCTCCTTACAAATTCTTATTAAAGGGATGTCTTCCAGCTCTGCAGAACTGCATATCCTGTTCCAGCCCTAAATCTGTGGGCGAGTCCCGCAGCCAGAGTGGGGCAGTGGGACAAACACACAAGTGCCTCAGACACTCAGCAAGAGGCAGCCCAGTTTTTTTGCTCAATATATAAATATTTGCATGGCTGAGCTCTGCTCTGTGGCAGATGAAAACCATGTATTTTTTTCACAGCCGTCAGTTGCACTCAGTGTTGTTCAGCCCACGGGCACAGATCCAGCCAGAGCCGCTCTGCTCTCACTCTGGGCTCTGCTCCAGGTGGCCCTGTGACAGTCACCAGGTGATCCTTTGCTTCAGGGCTGTCCTGCTCTACTCTACTGGAGCAGAAGGAACACATTCTTAGCCTGCACAGCCCGTTGTGGTTACTGTGAGTGCCTGCCTTCAGGGAAGTTCCCTCTGTGTCTTTGGCTCACTTTTTGCTTTGGGTTTCATTTAGGTTCTTTTGATTGGGAGGGAGAATTAAATAAAATGTTACCTTTCTAATGACCATGTTGTCTGTTTTGACAATAAGGAAGGCAACAGGCATGAAATTTCTTAGCTGTGTTTTGGTTTCTCCCCCTCAGTGTCCAAATTTCTGGTGTCTTCTCATTATACTT
This sequence comes from Petroica traversi, assembly GCA_025920805.1. Lineage (NCBI taxonomy): Eukaryota > Metazoa > Chordata > Aves > Passeriformes > Petroicidae > Petroica > Petroica traversi. Next base: position 23,929,454 of record JAHLSL010000015.1, on the reverse strand, counting down.
CAGCTGTGATGACAGTTCAACAGGAAAAGTTGGAGCGTTTGCAGTTTTATTTCTGTTGCCAGGCTCCCTGTTCATTGTGGGAGGATTCCATATGCAACCAGATATGATTTTCCCTTGTGTTAAGAAATAGTCCTGGCAGTAAACTGTTTGAGTCATCTTTCTGTTTGCTTGACTTCTCCCATAATAATATTTTTCAAAACTTGATTCACCCACTAATCTCACAAGACAGGATTTTAGATGTTTAAAGAAAAAAATCTCTTCTTGTTTTTTCTTTTTTTCATTTTGACCCAAAAAAACCTCAGAGTCGAAAGGCTCATGCTGTATTTTGCTTTAATTGGGTAGGGAGCAAATAACTTTGACAGAAAGGCACATTCCTTAGAAGTTCAATCTGCAATATGATTGATTACAGCTTGTTTTAGCAGAGAGGAATATGGTGGCATCATCATTAGTAGTGAGGTGTGTCTCACCACTTCTCAGAACAATCATTTCACCTCTGAACTTGCAGAGATTCTCTCGTGTGTATTCAAATTCCCATTCAGGGGTGCAACCAAGATAAACAATTAGGATGTCCAGTAAAGACTCACTCATAGATTTTCCCACACCATAGGAACTGAAACAACTCAAGAGTCATCTGGTCAAATGCTGTTCTTGAAGACAAGATTAGCGGTAGCTCTGTTAGTCCTGAAATCTCACATTTTATTCAATACAGATCCAATGTTAAATTGTAATTGACTTCCTGGAACAGACAGGCATAGATTTCATTTTAGAAATCTTGTACTTTTTCATCAGATGTTTTTGTAGATTTGTGGTGGAAAGAGGGAGAGGGCTTGTAATGCATGAGAGAGGAAATCACAGCCCAGGGTCCCCCCATCCTAAGTGCTGTAAACAAATAGATCTCTGAAACACTGGAATTCAAAGAGAAGCAAGAAATCAGGCACTTTGAATAAATCAGTATGCCACTACTAGCTAGCACTATGTGCAGCAATCTCAATGTTCCATTTGCCATTTTTAGCCAAAATTTTCTGAGGCCTTCCTAATTTGGAAAAGAAGCTTGCACGAAAATGGTGGCCAGTACTCAGCATCCAGAATGGCTTCATGGAGGCTGGAGTAAACATCCTATCAGTGAATAAAAGATTTCAAATTTAGGATTACACTATGATGAGTCCTGAGAGTGAAGATTAAGAGTTTACACTTAATGTAGGAATGAAGTCAGTGGAGAGACAAAGAAAGCAGGGGACAATGCCAAGTCCCGTGCTAAGTGCAAATAATGTCTTGTATTTGGCGTGGACATGATAAGACAGAGATGCATTCTCCAAGGACAGAGAAAAGGAAATAATGGGTACACAATTCTATGAGTATGTTTTACTGTTTGAGAGGGAAGTCAATAGTTTTTACAGAGAACTCAAAGGAGTTTTAAAGTTTAGAGATAGTTTGGATATAAGAACAAGGCTGGCTGATGGTGAGCTTTCATCCACACTGGAAATCTCTCCTTAAACCACTGCTTTAAGTAATTACATCTGTTAAAATTTGTGTTCAGTTATTTTTTTGCTTCCATATGTATCTAGGCAACACCTGGAATAATATTATTTTCTAAAAACTTCTAAAATCTGGTGGTTCACTCAACATGTTGCAACATTTCCATATACAGATTTCATACACACACAGACACAACTTATTTACAAAACTCAACCCATGCACATGTGTTCAGAAGCAAAAATAAGCAATTTTTAAGCAAGCTTATTCAAATCATTCACTTTCTGGTTGCTACTTCTCTCTGTCAAAATTCAGTCAGAAATTAATGTCTAAAGGTAGGTTAACATGTATTTTTTTTAACAGTCACAGTAATTATCACAGTAATCATCTCCTTATGAAAGCATAATGAATGGCAAAGAGATAACAAGGAGCTATTTGTGATATGGTATATTATTTAGAATCATAATAAAAGTTAATAAGACCATTCTATCAAGACTTACACTGTAAAATGTGGGAGAGGGAATTCTCTTATTACATTCAAGAATTACAGCAGAACTGTGAGCATACTTTGTATTTTAAGTTCATATAAAAATAATTTGGTAAATCTAATTTTTGTAATGAAGTTGCAGTTATATTTTTGAGTCACATAGGGGAATTGCTGTTATTTTAACAAATGCATCTTACAGAAGATATTACCACTTTAATTACCTCAAGATGTTCAGAGACATTTCCTCTTAATTAAAAATCAGAGGACCTAATGGCAGTGGTATGCCTAAGAGCCCAGGGAAATCATTTGTTGATCTGTGGTTGCTATGAGGCTATTCAGAGCTATAGATTGTATGTGGATTAACATATAGCTATGTAAACTATAAATGGTTTGAAAAGCTTGAAGGTTTCATGGAAACTCCATTTCAACACATTCACCCTCTCTGATTACTGAGGCAATGTGTTTTAAATGATTTCACTGTACTGTTTCCACACTTCAAGGGCAAACTTTGTCTAAACCCACTCCTTGAATTTGTGACCTATGCAAACTCTGCCATGTCTCAGGCAGGTTAGGGTGTGACTATGGCACAGCAAGTAAGTCAGGGATCAAACCACACCAAAAAAAACCCCAAAACCAATAGTGAATAGTCTATAGTAGCAGTGGTCTCTGAACCAGAGAGTTTCAGCTCATGGAGCTGAAAGAAGCAGCAGCAGGCAGTGCCCTGTGCATAGGAAGCTGCTCCGTGGCACCAGGGGTGTGCACTGGCTGTGCCACAGGAGCCTGAGGGCAGCAGAGCTGTGCAAAACAGCTCAGTCAAAGTGTCCCCTAGCTGGGCCATAGCATAGCACAGGCCATGCTGGTGAGTCACCTGGACTTTCAGTCTGGCAAATGTCTTGTTGTTTTATCTTGAAATATCATGAGGTATCTGAATAAAGCTGACTAATTCTGCCAGAGATCACAGGTATTGGTCAAACCTGAGCAGCATTTTGTAAGTGATAAGGGGAGCAGTGAGAAGATGAGCTGTGGTCGAGCCTGGCATTGAGCCTGAGCATGAGGCACAGCCTGAAAGCAGCTCCCCAGTCCTGGAGTTTGACGGCACCTGCCCATCCCCAGCAGTGCAGACAAGGAGAGCATCTGCACAGGCTGTGGCTGGAACATCTGCGTGTCACTGCTCAAACACAGCTCACCATGCGCTGCCCAATTGCCAGCACAGGCTGTGATTCAAGAGCAAGGCTTCCACTGAAAGCAAAGTGTACATGAAAAACCATTTTATTTACAACACAGCGTGACCAGAAGCATATTTATAATTGCATTAAATTGTTTACATGGCAGAGTAATGACTGACGCAGCTGTTTCCTCCTTCCACTTGTCATTTTTTTTTTCTCTCTTTGCTATTTCAACATTTTGGTTATTTTGATGGAGTACATTTTACCAGATTGCTTTACTGCATTCCTTGTCTTGCCTTAAGATTTAAAGATGCTGTGAAATTACTTAAGTCCCAAATGTGGATGAATTGGCATGTGTACCATTACATCTTCCTCAACAGGGATTTATAGAAGGAATATGTCCTTTTCAGGAAGCTCTGCAGAACACAGGAAGAAAGCTCTGTAGAGCTCTTTTAGAGCTGCCACTTTGCAAAACTAAGTAATGTCCTCCAACAAATTACACCAGAGGCTCCACATGATGAAGCAAGGCCCTGATTTGCCCATCACCTCTCTTAAAAATATTCCTATCTCCAGGAAACAACATCTCAGAAAGCATCATCCATCTGTTGCCAGCTGGCATTTTTGACTCAGTAGAAGAGCCAGAAGACAGACACAAAGGCTGAAAATCAAGATTTTTTTATTTGTGCTCAATTTAGGTCCAATTTGAGCAGTTATTCCGGGCTTGGTTTTTTTTAATTTCCCACAAACAATTCCTCAGAAAATCAGCTGCATGCTGTTCCAGAAACTGTTCCAGAATCCTCTTAATCCTTTGAAACTCCCTTACTGTTGTGTCACAGGATCTCAAAGATTTTACATCCAGGTGAAATGTGGACATGAGAGAATGTTTACAAGCCTCTTCCTTCTCTCTTCCCTTCGTCACTTGTATATTCCCACCTTTCTGTAAGCTCATCTTCCTGTCCTGCAGCAATGCAGAGGGCAGAGTCCCAGCCATCAGTGTCAGTGGGACCTCTGGTGGACTACAAGCTCATGCAGCCTGGCTCTAGACTTTCTTTCAGCAAGATTTCTTCTGCTGGAATCCACCCTGTAACACCCCCTTCAACCCTTGAAATTCCCGACACCAGGCATCTGTAGGCAAAGTCACACAATGAGGAGGCCTGTGGGAGCACTAAGTTCTTGTCACCTGTGAGCCTGCCTGGTCACAGGGGACCAAGAAATACTGGTTCATGTGATGATGAAAGGAGGTCACAGAAGGCTTGCAATGCTGCATGAGGTTTTCTGAGATGCACTGGTCAGGACACATCTCTCTGAGTGACTGTGTCAGGTACTAAGCCTGTATTCTGTTTCAGGGGTCCTCATGCCATTTTCATACTATACATGAAAAAGAAAAGTAAGAAACTCATTCACCATAGGGTTAACCAAACTACACAGATGCCACAAAACCATTGGGAGGCAGGTAGCCACACTCTTTAGCTGCTAGCCCAGAGGCTTGAGTATGTGACAGCAAGCACAAGACACTTGACATATTGTCTTGCTTTGTTTTCCATCAAAAACAAATCCTCTATGGAAGCTGATGCTCTCAGCCTCTCCTCTGTGCTTCCATGCCAAGCTCAGGGTGCCCACAGCTCCCCTCTCATCTCACAGCTCTCTACCTATTTCCCCTATGTTCCTTTGCTCCAATGTGTCTGCTGTTCTCCTCCCCATGAACATTGATGTCCAACATTCACTCTGTCCTTGTGCCACTCTGAGTGCTGCTGTAGTTTTTGACATAAATTTTGAGTCAAATTAACATACTTTGATACAAGTGCATTTACAGTGAGAGACTCCTTTTTTCTTTTCTTTCCTGACTCTGGGGTTTAGCCAGTGGGACAATTTACAGTGCCACAGGTGAGCCATTGACCCCTTGAGTCAGAGAGTATGAGGTGGCCTGTGCCCTTCTCCCCTGCCTGGCAGGTGAGCTTTAATCTGTCTGCAGCTTAGCTCTTCCCTGGCCACTGTGTTGCATATGGTTTCCCCAAAGTGCCAAAGACACCAGTAGCATCTCCCTGTACACATAAATAAATAATAATGTAGCTTGCCATTTTTCTTTCTAGTTCCACCCACTATGAGCAACTAGGCAAGGAAGGACCTCCCAAATGTCCCTCTGCAAGCACTGAGCAACCCTTATCCTGTTACAGATCTTCCTCATATTAGAAGTTCTAGAGGCACATTGATCTAAATTATGTACTCACATCTGAAAAATCTGAGCACTCACAAGTTAGATGTCTGTATTGAATGGCAGTGGAAGCATTATCATCACAAGAGGGATTTTTTAGCATCTTAAAGGAGCTGATGACTTGGGCTAAGAGTACATAAATTGATAGTTTGTATGGCGAGATGCCTTTTGATCCAAGATAAAGGTCAAGCACATCTGGAAGATATAATGGATGCGTCCTATAGAGACTACACCAACTATCTTGCTGCCAAAATCTACTATAAACAAGCACAAAGGGCCAATCTGCTGATTTTCCCAGCTGTCATTGGTTTATTTAAGGGGCTAAGTCAGTTTTCAATTATTGTTCTGTTAAGAAAAAATGAAATCTATTGTGTAAGCTCTGTGTCAAATTACTATTGCTGCATGCTATGATTCCTTGAGTTTTGAAAAGCTCAGTTTCTGTTCTACTTATCTGCTTGGACTGTACATAATTATTAAATGGTCCCTAAAATATTTCAGCCATTTGCACAACAAATTGAACTTATTTTAATGAAATAGTTATAGCAGGAAATCTGCTTAAAGTGGGACAACCCTTTGCTGTTCCAATCTAAACTGTCCAATGCCCCTTTTAAACATACCAATGTTCATTTTTACTTCATTTTTGAAGTGCTAAATGAACTCACTGTAATCACATTACTCAAAACTGCGTGGCACCACCATGGATGGAAAAGGCAAGAACACAAGCAGAAGCAGGTGTATAAACTGTGAACAAGGGAGGTGCAGGACTCTGTGAAAGGAGGCACCCTGCAGACAGGTGCATCTAAAGCCCTGCTCCTCTCTGCAGCTACCAAGTCCAATTCAGGATGGTGATGAACAGCCAGGAGAGTGCAGAAAATTAGCCAAGAGGTGTTAAATGCAGAGAAGTATTAAAATGGCTGGACTTGTAGCAGCTGGCTTGAACGGATGGGTAGGAGTAAAGCATCAGAGGTTGTTTTTGTCTTTTTCCTTGGAATCAGAGTAAGTGAGAAACTACCATTGCTGTTGCTTCTTTTGCACAAGCAATTTCATTCCTTAGAGAGTTAAGGTAAAGAAATAGAGAAAAAGAAGTAGACAAATGAAGAGTCAAATAAACTTACTTGCAATTTATTATGCAATTAAATGAAGACATAATATTTGGTGGTAAATCTGCACCACAGAGATTTTGTTAGGGATGTTTGCTAAGGACATACAGCACTTGGTTGTGCAGTAATTGTCTTCAAACTTACTTGCTCATGATCTCAACTAAATTATAGACTGCTGTCTCCCTAATTTAGGCCTTAATGGGCTTTTCTTTATTCCCAAATTTAATTATTGATCAGTCTTGTAGCTATAAAGAAGGCATGAACACAGTGAGATGGATAGATAGATAGATAGATAGATAGATAGATAGATAGATAGATAGATAGAT
>JAHLSL010000015.1:23856818-23913643 GCA_025920805.1 Petroica traversi | reverse complement strand
ATTGGATTGGATTGGATTGGATTGGATTGGATTGGATTGGATTGGATCGGATTGGATTGGAATTGATTTAATTAGATAAAAGGAAGAAATTCATCACTGAGGGGGTGGTTTGACACTGGGACAGGTTGCCCAGAGAGATTGTGGACTCCCTGTCCCTGGATATGTTCAAGATCAGGCTTGATGGGGCTCTGAATAACCAATCTGCCCATGCCAGGGGGATTGGGACTAGATGATCTTTAGGGTGCCTTCCAACTTAAACGCCTCTAAGATTCTATGATTACCCTGAAGCTGGATTTCTGATTATATATAACTGAAATATAGTAGAAGGACCTTGACTGAAGTTTGATGGTGTTGTCATCTTTCCTCTAAAGTATTACAACATCAAGAAGATATTAAAGCATGTAAAAGTTTGTGTTACCCAAAATCAGCCCAAACAATACATTTCTATGTTCTCCTGTCAAAAAAACAACATCAAACACTTGGCATGCTTGACACAACTGGTTTTTGAAAGACACCGTAAAAAAAATTCAAATGTTTCCAATGCCTCAGTTGGAAGCACGACATTTCTTTAAACACGTTCACTTAAGGACCATACCCCAAACACAGAGGAGCAAAATGATTTATAATTTGTTCACAAAAGAGGGTCAAATCTCTAAACATTAAGGCTGGTGCCATTTTGGTGTATTCTGAAGAGTTGAAGGGTTTGCCTGTACAAGAGGCTTCAACTGCAGCTGGTAATGGTATAAACACAGTTGTGCTTATATACATATGCTTATACTTGTGTAGCTGATTTTGGCCAGGCAAGGAGTTATACTGGTAAAAAGTTTTTATTAATATACACTCATAACTGTATCCAAAGCAGTATTATGCCAGCATATATACACTGGAAAAATAATAATACTCTTAAACATTCCCAGCTACATGGTTATAAGCACTGCCTATCTTCTCAAATGGCTTTTTATCCTTCTTCTGAGCACTTACTATAAGGATGAAACATACAAAAGTGGATTGCAGTCTATCTCTCCTGCAGACAACAACATAGTGCATGGCCCATTTGACATCTTGAAATAACATTAAGTGAACCAAGAAACCTGAAGGTTGGATTTGGCATGTGACATATTTGTAAATCAGCTTTCCATTGCATCAAACCCTCCATTATTTTTAATAATGAAATTGGTGATGCAGCCATTAGCTAAGTAAAACATTCACTTAACATCACTGAATCTTTCAAATGATTATTCAAGAAAGGAGCTGGTCTGTTATGCTCTTAATGCTGTGCTTAGAAGCCGAGGAAAATCTCAACGGAGGGCAAGTCAGTCAGAGACTTCCCAGAGGACTCTGAAGGTTTTAGCAGCTATTCTGCAGAGTAGGTGCCATCAGGTGTATGCATTTAGGAGAATTCCCAGGGGCAGAGCAGACAGAAAGGTCCATCCCACTCTTACTTGCTTGTTCCAACCCCAGAAGTAATTCTACAAATAAGGATGATTACATGACTATTTTTAATTGTTTGCAAGGATTATTTAAAATTGTATAAAAATGAAGTGTGCGTATATAGTCTAAACCTTTACTTACCATTTTGGAGAGTTGTTTTCTAAGGGTTTTTGGCAAATTAGGAAATTCCTGCTGCAGCTGTGAGTGCTTTTTATTTAAACATCTGAAATTCCACAGCTATCAGCACATTAGCTTGAGCTTCAGTGAGTCGTAAATCTTTCTCAGCATCTTATTTCATGAGGTCTAGTTCAAGCATTAGATGGAAATTGCATTTTGCAGAGACCATATTTGAGCGCATTACTTAAAGAGAAGCAAATGGAATTTTATTTTAGCAGTAGTCCAGGTAGATACTAGAGAGTGTTCAAAAAATCAGGGATCTGGTTTGAGCTAGACAGCAGGTTTTTAATAGAAATAAAAGACAGAGCTCTTTTTTACCATTAGTACTGAAATGAAACATCAGGGATACCTGAAGATCTGAGACAAGAACACAGTGTTTCAAAATGCAGACTTGAAGGCAGGCACAGTCTTGACACAGCAGCTCCCTTGCAAAATCTGGTGACAAGGGATCCACCCACCCCAAGGATGCTACTTCGATTCCCACTTCTTCAGCCTCCCTTTCAACACACCCTGCAGACAATGGCAGGGCTGCTTGCAGGGTTTTGGGGCTCTCAAGCGCAATCTGAGCCTGCACAAGAGCTTTTTAAACATCCATCCTGGACTGACCTATGATACAGGTAATAGTATATACCCAGTTAAGGAAAAAGAAAACTCTTTTGATGATGTTCCAGATGGTTTTTATGTGTTTGCCACCCAGACATCCATTTTCCTGATCCTTAAAAGCCATTGCCTATTTGCGCCTGCTGAGAGACTCAGTATTTTTCTGCATCACAAGATCTTGTGTGGGTACTTAAACTCAGCCCAGCAGAGCACCTCTACTGGTGGTTAGGGGCTCCTACTCAGACCAATGATCTGAAACTTCCCAAATTTTAGAGAACCTAGGACAGATCTTCTGCTTTCCATTCCATCACTGTCCTATGGATTGCTTGTCACATCCCTGAAAATGAAATGGTTTGTTGCCCTTCCTTAGGACCCAGGATGACTTTTGCCTTGAATGAGGCCCCATCTCAGCCTAGCAGCTACCTCCCAAAGTGAAGATGCAGATCTCCCTCACCACCAAACATCCACACGACTGTGCCACTCATGCAGTGAGAGGAGCCAGGTTTGCATTGCCCAAGAACTGAGCACCAGTGATAACAGAGAGGCTTCTCAGCACTTTCCTCCAAAATCCAATGATTGTTCAACAGCTTCTGCCCAGTGAAACTATCCATTGAGAAACCTCAAGAGAACAAGAGGCAGCCTGTGCCCCAACAACCCCATGGTTTGGATCTCCTCCTGATAGACCTTTGGGCCCTCAGACATGCACTCATTCTTCTGTGGAAGGTGCTCACTGAGAGGAGCTACAGACAGGAGAGGCTTCACTGACCCATATGAAAAAATGGTCTCAGCAAAAATATCTGGGCCAAACTAGACACTGGAAACATTTTCACACACAGGGTACCTTCATCATAGCATTGTCAAAGACTAGAGATTTTACCTCCTCCTCCCATCTTTTCTCCAGGCAGAACTGGAACATGTTCTGAGACTGTGCCCCAGGGGACAGGGACACCATGAGGAAGACGTACAGAATGTGTGGAGCTTAGGAACCCTGAGAGGACTTAGATACTGATCTGCTAACAGGATTTTGAAAGAAATCCATATTTCCAACACCAGAAATGTAGACATCTAGACATGTTCACTGATGGGAATTCCATTTCTTTGAAAGGTATAAAAACATCCAAGGATCTATGTTTTGAATTTAAGTACCTTAAGCTCCTTTGCAGACCTTTCCCTTTCCTTTTTATCTCTGACACTGATGTCATTCATGGCTTGTGCATTTTTAAAGAGCAAGCGACATAATAGTCTACTACAGTCAGTCAATAAAAATCCAAATAGAACTGCAAAAAGCAAAAGACTTTTTTTTTAAAACCCTAAACAGAAATTGTGTGTTGTTTAATGGACTACCTGCAGTGTAGGGAATTGCTTTGGGCCAGGTAGAAATGGGGTCCGGAAGTCCTGAATATAGTCAGAGCAAATAGTTTCCAGACAGTGACAAGGTTTTCAGGATTAATAACACAGGTGATGGAGTGCAAATAGGCAGCCTGCAGAGATACCAGTCCTCCACTCCTGCTTCCTGAAAACCAGCTCTGGAGGTTTTATTGTCTGTGTGACCATTCTTTTCCAGTGCATTCCCCGGCAGATGCTGCTGTCAGCACATTATGTTTTTCAGAATCACCAATAAAAACTCGGATGTGTGACACAGGCTGTGTAACTGCAAAATGGTAGCCCCTCAATTAACTTATGCACCCAGTCAGCACCAGCCACGTAAGCTCTAGCACTGGCAACACAGAAAAGTCCAGCACACTGGTTACATCAGAAGACTATGACTATTCTCCTACCTCTCTTATATATTACAGGGCTCTTTTAGCATGTTTACTGAGTAAGATTCTTCATGGAAAGGCCAGCAAAGGTTTTGGCAGTTCTAGTGTTGTTTTGTCATCTGTTAATGCAGTGGGCAGAGCACTCATGCAGCCTGTGAAGCACCTATTTCCAGCTGTTTTCTTAGCCTAAGGAATATCAAATTCACATGTCCTAGGAATGGGGTCTAAACACTGAACTGTTGGAGGATGATTTCATGCACCCTTCTGGACAGCCAGCTTTCCCTGGAGTTATAAAAGATCCACTAGGCCAGGAGATAATCCTTCTTTTTTCAGTTTAAAGTCTTCCTTTATGAAATCAGACTCATGTTCCAGTCCTTGCTGTAAGACCTGTTTAAATACCTTGTCCAATTACCATGGATACTGTAGAAATAGGATGAAAAACTCCTAAATCCAGTAAAATTAGAAGAATGTGTTTGCATCTTTTAGGGAAACAACCCAACCACTAAATTAGTGTTTATTTTACTGCTTCTTCTGTCTCATTCATTTTTCCTTGGCTGTGATCAAAATTTAATAGCATCCATAGAAAATCTTTTATTCTGACTTTAGTGGGCCACATCCGTATTTCACTTCACTTCTGATTTGCCCATTACATGGGTAGCATAGGAATACACTCCACAGTGTGCACTCATTGTTTTGCAAAACAAATCAAAAATAACCAAACCAAAAACTTCAAAAGCACAACTCTGATGTTATTTGGCTTCCATCTTTTTTCTGGCAAAATCAAATTCTGAGTCTGAAGAAATTTATTATCAAGCAATAATTTTAATGTTCAGATTAAAGTTACACTGAGTTCATCCTCCTTACTCATGCCCCTTGGGCTATCACTCCTCTTGCTGTTTTCATCTTTAATAAATACTTTTAGCAGGTTTTCTTCTCTCTCTTAGTCATTATTTGGCTAAAACCTCTTTTTTGAACTTTCAGTGCTTTGTTAAACTAACTTACTGATTTCTCATTCAACAGTACTGACTCTTCAAATTCAACATAGACTTCTTTATTGCAATTAAATTATTATTAAATTAATTATTAAATTGCCTGCCTGAACTTTACATATAAAGTGAAAAACACTTGATTCTGGAAGTCTTTAATGTTAAAAGATGGGGTTTATTTCTTGTTTTGTGTTAAAACTTCTTCATTGACACCAAGATTTCAAAACATCTTTCTCCAGCTATATATCTCATTCCAAAGAAAATCCAGTAGAGAATATAATTTAACATTTTTCCATATTTAATAGCATTTATTCATCCTGAAAGTACTTCAGTGATGTGGCTACTATGTCCATCTGGACTTTTCCTAAATCTGTAGAAAGGTGTTTCTCGACAGTACATCCTTCTTATTAGCTTCATCACATTTTGATGTATGTTTTTATCTCCTTTTTTTCCTTCAAGAAAATTTAGAAAGCTAAAATATTCTCAGCAAGCAGGACTCAAACAGATTAAGCTAGGCAAGATGTCCTCTCCCTCTTCTGTAGATTTTGGCAACTGGTCTGACTTCAGTGTTCTTTAGTTTCCATTAACATAATAAATAATGGCTTTTAGTAAATCTGGGCCTAGCACCAATTCTTGTAATACTTCTTATGTTCATCTTCCCTTCCAAACTGGAATGTTTCCATTATCATTAACCTTGATTTATTGTCCCCTGTCTGCTTGCCAGCCTACTTGAAAGTGTAGTTTCCCTACTCCTTTTTAATTCATTTCTGAAATGAGACTCCATGCCATGCTATTATAAAGTCCAGATTCAGCAAATACTCTGAATTCCTACTGTGTATTAATCCTGCCATTTAACAAGAGATGTCACTTCAAGGAGAACACAAAGCTCAAGGAGTGTTAAGAATGAGCATTCCCAGCACAGCAAGAATATGGAAAATAGATCTGACAGGTTGAAGAGATGACTCTGGATTTCAGGAATAGTCATATTCCTTTTCAATACAGCAGTACAGACCTTCTGTTTTATCATTATGCCAAGGAGTCGGCATGAAATTGTCTTTATGCATTTTCCTCAAGGATTCATAAGTATGGGCTCCATTCATCTGCATTATTAGAAAAATAGTTCATTTCTATTGTTATTTGTCTTCTAAATACCTTCAGGAAAGTAGGCATTTTGAGGAGGAATTAGTTTAGTATGATCATCCTTGACGTATTCAATACAGTTCCATTGTGTTCTAAGGACTAAAACCTAAACCAATTCAAAAGTTTGGTTTTTAAAAAATAGTGTTTGTTCTCAGAGGTCTCACTCTATAACCATCAGTCCAAGAGGTAGTTAAACTTCTCTATTGCTGAAAATCCATTTCTCCTTGTTTTCTTTCCACCTTTGTCTTTACTAATAAGAGGAGAGGAGGGAACTGAAAATCTGATTCATACAGGCAGGAATTCTGAATCTAGATAAGGAAAAGCCTCCTCTGCACTGGGGCAAACAACTCATTACCCCACAAGAGAGCATCTGAAGAGCAATGCAGGGGCAGAAATTATTTCCATCAAATGCATTTTGAAATATCTCATAATTTCTTAAATATGATAAGGAATATAAGTAAGAGTAGCAATAAATTATCTAGCAAACCTTTTATTTAACGGTATTAATTTTTTCTTCCCTCTGTTCCCGTGAGCATTGTTGCACAGGATAAGCACACTGACAAACTTTTATGTGGTGTAAAATACAATTTCTTCAGAAAGAAAAATAATTACCAGCAAAGATTGGAGCTGGAGAGTTCATTTATTTTATAACTCTGATTCTGCAGAATAAACCCCCAACAATGGCAAGAAGCAAAGAGCAACAGTGTCAGTTGCTAACCCCGAGTTTCCATCTCCCTCTAGGGCATCTAAAGATAAAAATCTCATCAGACACACTTTGATCCAATAAACTGATGCTTCTGCTCTGACCTTGAGCTGGTGCTTACAGCTGCCTCTGTGCAGTAAGATAACAAAAACCAATATAGGAGTCTGAGGCAGACAAAATAAATTCTTACAAAGCAACCAAAATTGTTACACAACATAAGGTGGAAAGGGAAAATGTACATGAGGGATAACATTAGGAATTCCTGAGAGGGTTGGGGATTAGCTAAAATTGGTAGAACAGCTTTATATGGTTTCTTTGGGCCTGGAGCACAGAGAGGTGGAAAGGTATCTTGGCTGATCATGAAGTGTAAAGAGGAAGGCATGGTAGCTGTGAGAGTTGGGTTACAATTATGGGCATTTCAAGATATTTAGTTAACTTTGCTCCATGGTATTTGTTCCCCCCCAACCAAGAATTCTAGAAGTAAAAAAAGAAGGAGACAGAAAGAAATAACTTTCTTTGCCAATAAAATCCATTTGGATCCCTGGCATTTCATTCCATTCTCCCTTTGCTTGCCTACCACAAATTCAACACAAACTTTGGAAGACATTAGTGCACCTATTTGCCTGAAACAACTGTGCTCTTTCTTCTTTGTTCTGATCCCTTTAACAGCTGCTTTCCAGCAATTGAGAAAGAATTTAGGTCTGCTAGATGTTAATTATTACTCCCCCTGCCATGTGTACACGCTGATCCTGTTCTCCTCCATCATAAAAACATGACAAACCAGGCTACACGGGGAGCATTACAGTAAAAATCTTTCTACACACAGAGGTCCTTATTTTGTTATTGCTCAAAACTCTCTCAGGGAGACCTGACTTCAGTGGGAGCAAGGATTTCAGGTCATGAACTGCAGAGTACAGGAACTCCCACGGAAATTTTATGCAGCAGATGAAGGTAGTGAAGCCCCGCCAAGGCGCTCTTGTGGGAATACTGACACCACAACTGAGAAGTGATGACTTCTGCCTCCGCTTACGATATACTGCGAGATCAGAACCCACATTTATACATCAGCTTCAGGCTGTAAAGCCTTTCATGATGCTTCAAGTTTGATAAAAACATGTTTGTTACTGTTTTAGTATTACTTTTAGAGGGATCTTATTTATAGACCTAATGGAAGATTTAAGATATCCTAGAGGTGGAGTTGGTAGCACTGCCTGCTATTAAACATTACTAACACTTCCACTTACAAGGCTCTGTATTTCACAGCTTATTGCTTTGCCAGGCCTGAATGGTTTGGGCTGCAATTTTACATGTTGATCAGAAAATACAGCCTTAGGCTGAATTTTATTGGCAAGTACCAGCCAAAATTGCTCAACTGTCCAGCTTTCTTCAAGAACAAAACTGAGAAAATTAATTTTTTTATGACGTTAAAAGTATACAGACATTTTCTTGGAGAAGCTGGAAGCCTATGCTACAAGACATATTGGAAACACAATGAAAATTATGCTTTCTTACTTGAAGCATGCTTTCACTGCTTTCCACCAAATCTAGACAAAGTTTTAAGGAATAAACTCCTATGATATCATAGATTAAATGGGCTCAGCAGAAACAGCTTCTGATTTAAAAGCTAAACAACGCCAGTTCTGTCCTCACTGAACAGTCTTAATCTTCTCACATCTCCTGTAGTACTGGTTTCTCAGAGTAGGAAATAGGGCATCTTCCAGATTCCCTCTCTTTGGGCACAGATTTCTTGGTAAAGAAACTAGGCAATAAAAATTAAGCTGCATAAACCTATATGGGAGGAAGCACAGAGGAGAAATGGTCTGCTAAAAATTAGAGAGGGGGCACAGACAGACCAGTGAAGGGAATGACACTGAAAATGAGTGAAGGAAGATTTAAAACGTTGCTGGAGGATGGAAAATAGGCCTGGATTAATTATTTGGAATAAGAGGCCCAGAAGAATCAATGCAGTCATAGGAACATGTTGGAGAAGGTGAGACATGAAGTGACAAGTTGAGAGTCATAACTTACTTTTTTTAGCCTGTAATTGATACCCATCTTCCTAAGCCTCATCCTTTGCTGTTGCCAGGTAGTAGCTGTGAAACCCATTGGTGATCTATAATGTGTTTTTCTACTTCACAGCTGGTCTCTATAAATTATGACAATTTATTTCTCCTATAAATTATTTAACTGCTTGACAGCACTCTGCTGTGCTCAGCAATGATATATGATGAAATACCTCTATTTTTTTACAAGGAACAAGAAATCAGGCCTGGTCAGAAATGGGTGCTGTGGTTTAAGATGACGCTGCTGCCTAAGCCAGAAATTAGATTTCCTCTGGTGGTTTAACTGTACCAATGGATCCATCATCTATAGATGAAGCGCCTAAAAATGCCTCTTCCATATTCAGTGTGAATTCTGGTGAGGCTTTGGTGAAAAATGCTCAGATCTGACTGATGTTGCACTGAATTTGACAAAGAGTATCCACATAATCCTGTCACCTAACTCATAATCACAGTAATCTCCAGCTAGGACATAGCCTAAAACAAAATGAAAAAAATTTGAATCCTTCAAAGCCTAAAATTCATTATTTGGTAAAAAAATGATAAATAGGCAGGCCTTTGTTAATTTATTTGGTACAATGATGATACAGTGGGTTTGTGGAAAATGCTACTTGATATCAATGGAAGGCACATGCTTGTTCTCAAATAATAGTTTCTTAATATTTCAGTGCCTGATTTTAGTCTCTAGATTTGCCTGTGATGTTTTAAAAGATTCTGAATGTGCAAACACATACAAAATATGAAATGTTCCTTGTGTATTTTTTTCACCACACCAGATTTCCTTAGTTTAGTTCCTGATCTAAGAAGTTTTAATATAGATATCAGAATTTATATGGCCCATAGTTTAGTTCAGTGTTTAGTTCTTTATTTTTGAAGCCAGAGTAGAAAATTAAAAACCATTTTTTCTGAGTTTTGTATACTAAACCAAAAAAACACAGAGATTTGTTTGTGGTTGGAAAAACCTAAGGTTCTATTTCACCTATGGTTGAGGTTAGGAAGAGTCAGTCACTGCTTTTTCCACAGTTTGGCTTGGCCTCTGACTTTGTACAGTCACTCTGTGTCACTCCAGTGCCAGCAAAGCTTTCCTTTTCATTCAGCACCAAACACAAAAAACTCAGCTCCATGGAATTAAATTCTTCCTCTTGCTTACAGTGGAAAGGTTGAAGCTTACTTGAGCTAAAGCAGGATATATTTTGTCTTTGCTCTCCAAGGCTTCCTACAGCAAGGCTGACAGAAAGGTGATTTGTTAGAATTCTAATCAAGCACTGTTAGTTTAGGATTTTCTTAGAAAATCTTTTCATCTTTCTGAAATGGAGGAAATTTGAGGAGATACTTTTCAGAGGTGGAAATGGTTCACAAACTTAGGAGTCCTCATGCTGCATCTTATAGCAGTGCAATGTATCTTACTGGCCAGACTGAGAAGATCTGGATTCAGCCCTTGGTTTGAGTAGTGCAGATTTAGGCAAGTCACTGACAGCTACAGCCAGAGAGGAACTTAGACCATGAACAGAGGACTTTGGTTGAACAAAGGTACCAATGCCCAAATGTCTCAGGTGAGATGCTTCCTGCCCTGGGCCTATCTGGGATACAGGCAGAAGACATTCCTCCAGCTTTTCCCAAAGAGGTCACTTTAGAGAGATTCCTAATTGAAGAAGATAAAATACTATTTGCGTATGTTATATAAGTTTTCCTCCCGTATTCTCTTCAAAGAATTTTCAGTGCAGATTTTATCTGTGCTAGAGTGGACCAAAACAAAAGAGTACCTCCTCCACACCAGCCACAAGCTGTGTACTCCTTCTGGCTCTGTTCCATGTTCAACCTTGGATTCCTGTTGGCTTGGTGGAGAGGGAGAACTCCAGTTCTCCCAGCCCAGCCCAGCCCAGCCCAGGAGGGCAGAGCACTGGTGTCTGACATGAACAGCACAGCTGAATGCCCTTCATTCGGTGCCCATCTGGACCAGCTCCTTGTCTGGTAAGGGCTTAAAGCATAAGACTCATAAAACAAGGGAACCACTTTTGTCTTGAGGAGTGCTATTTTTAAAGAAAAGCATGAAGCGTTATTCTTTCAAAAGCCAGATGTAAATCTCTAGCCACAGAAGACCCTCTAAACTCTAAAATGTATGGATACATCATTCTGTAGGCTTGAATCCAGAGTCTATGCTCTGGAGAGGGATGGTATTCATAACACATAAAAACCACATTCTTAGTTTTTCCTATTGGTTAGCATTAAGCTTCTCCTTGCTTAATACATGTGTTATGTGTTTTCCAAGATGTCCAATATCTCCCCTGCCCTTCAAAGGGAGCCCATGTACTTTCATACACACTTATTTTTTGCATTCAGAGGGTCAATGAATTAAAACTGCTGGTGCATCAAGTTCTCTTAGGAAAACAACTGATGGGGCTAGATCCATATAATCAAATTTCTTGTCTGTCTATATATCAAAATTTGGTATCTCAATTTACTTGGCCTATTTGAAACATTCAGACCCCAAAAAGTTATCCTCAAAATAGAAAGACAGTTTATAGTGTGATAAGCAGAATGTTTACAAAACACATTACAGAATCAAAACACTGATTTTTTTGGATACGAAATGGAGATGTTAAGGCTCTGTGTAACAGAGTCATGGAAAACCACTGGCTGGACTGTGCACTTTGAGATTCCAAATTAATTCTTTTTCATCCAGCGACTGAAGCCACCCAGCACATTCTGATGAAATCTGTGCAACTGATTTGCCAGTATAAGTGGAAGAAGTAGCTCAATCTATAGTCTCTTCTCCTTAGTGTGAATGAAATTACAGAGACAAATACTATCCCACACATTGACATTTTCCTGTTATTGTTCTAAGTGCTGCACATGCCTTACCACAAGAAACAAAATTTCTTTTGGGATTCCCTCAACTACATCAGTTATCACTGAATGATAGAAAGATATCACCTCAATCTCAAATTCCCTAAATCATAGGGGAATATTTTACTGGTAGAATAATACAAGGACTACACTTTACTGATTATTAACCCTTTTCCTACCCTTTTTAAGATGTTACTGGCTACTCAAAAGAACTTTCCTAAAAAGATCTTGGCTCTTTCTGTGGCAACTGAAGTCCTTTATTTACCTTTTGGCTATGAGGAAATGCTAAGACATTTGGGATTGTTCAGCCTGGAGAACAGAAGGCTTCAGGTGACCTAATTGCAGCTTTCTTTTAACCTGAGGGGAGGCTACAAGGAAGACTGAGAGATACTATTTGCAGGATATTGTAATGACAGGACCAGGGAGAAGGGCTTTAAGCTGCAGGAGAGTAGGTTAAGTTTAGATGTTTGGAAGAAACCTTACTGTGAGGGTGGTGAGACCCTGGAACAGGTTGCCCAGAGAAGTTGTGGATGCAGCACCCCTGGAAGTGTTTAAGGAGCATTTAGATGGAGATTTGAGCAAACTGGTCTTGTCATATACAATTACTGTCTGTGGCAGGGGAGTTGGAAACAGATGATCTTTATGGTTCCTTCCAACTCAAGTCATTCTACAATTCATTCTGTGATCTGCCTTTTTGTTCTTAAAACCAATAGATTACCCACTGCCACCAAATCCATTTGTATCACAATCTTTAATCTCATACTATCAAGAAATTTATATGTTCTGAAGTATGAAATCCTAATCATATGGATCAAGAAATAAAAAGAGGCTTAGACATTTAAGAAGGCTACATATTTTTGGTTGTCATCAGCTTCAGCCTACTACATTGTTG
Organism: Petroica traversi; assembly: GCA_025920805.1. NCBI lineage: Eukaryota > Metazoa > Chordata > Aves > Passeriformes > Petroicidae > Petroica > Petroica traversi. Next base: position 23,901,047 of record JAHLSL010000015.1, on the reverse strand, counting down.
GTTGTTCTGGGTTGTGTTCAAATCTCTCTGTGCTTCAAAACTCTACTTCAAAACTTCAGTAATAACACTACTTAGACATATTTCAAGAATATGTCATGCTAATAGATGTCATTAATAGGCACCCAGGTAAAAATTAGAATGCATCATCACACATTTGAGTTATACAACTGAAAAATAACTGCCCTTTTACACAATAGAGAATTATAGGAAGGGGTAAAAAGGTGTCTAACACCTTTAAAATGGTGAAACAACAATTATTTCACCTTCAGTTCTTTGAAAAGCAAATAACACCACTTCAGTACTGTTTATGAAAAACTCTGAACACAAAAAAATCTGTCAGATTCTCTTGCATCATTTTCATCGCTCAGTGCTTGTATTGTTTATACACCCATTGGTTTCTCTTTCCCTGACTCAGACATGCATCATCGCTTTTTCTGGGAAAATATTATTGACATTTTTTCCTTGGGTGTCTGTCACTTGTGGGGGGGCAGGGCAAGACTATCTAATGCATGGAATGTAGGTCATAAAAAGCTGAGGGCACTCAAGATGTTTTTAAACCAGAAAACAGACTTTACTGGAATGGGAAATAAGAAATTAGATGGCTTCATGTGATTTAATTTTAGACGCTTCACTGAAACATCACAGCTGCTCTGCTGGTAACATCTTTTCTGGAGAAAATGAGCTGAATGTTCTAACAATGGCTTAGTGATGGTTAGCAAACAGGAAAAAAAGTCAGCAATTAAATAGAGTTTCTTTTTTCCCTCTGCAGAAATATTGGGGAAATCAACTTTCCTGCAATTCAGCTTGCTCATGCACAGAAACTGCAAGGTCCATGCTGAAGCTTAGACACTACCTCACCACCTCCAGCCCCATCCAAGGCAATTCGTAAAGAGCACTTCACATTTCTGACAAAGGAATTTGGGACAGTTGGAAAGTGCTTCACAAGTTTTTCCATTCCAATTCTTCATTCTGGGCGATCCTTACCAGACCCTGCTCTGGGTTTTGGCTCTTCCCTACCCAAAGCTGGCCAGAATAATTTCAGTTATATAACATTTGCCAGATACCCTTCTATTCTTCAGCCTGTTTCTTTTCATCACGTTAACCCAGATTTTCAATTTGTCTAATAGCATTTTCACCCCTTCATACTTTATCAAATTCTCTCCTTGGTTGTCATTCTCTATGTGGAATCTCTACAAAAATTTAAAATTATTTTACATCCCCAACTCTTACTTCAGAACCCTGAAGTTAATACATGATACTGCTCTCTCCGTGGTCACACTTGAATGGGTACCCAACAACAGTTACAAAGGGAGATATTCATATATCTGCCATTAGAATCTTTTTAGGAAGCCCTGATTTCCAATAGAGTCAGTGGTGAATGCAGTTTTTTCTAACTTTGGTAGAGGAACTAGGCATAGGGAATATCCTAAAACCATCCTAAATATTTGACAGAGGCTTTAGAAGCATTCATGCAGGAAATGTAATTTTCTTCTAGGAAAGAAGAAACCTCTCTTTTATGATTCTGTGTTTCATCTAAATTTTTTGAGAAACTAGAAGTGCTGACTTGCGGGGCATAGAAACAGTGCTGCTGATTTGTGTTATTGGTCCTTTTGATGTTCTGCTCCCCTCCCTCTGCCCTTACCCAGGGCTGTGTGATGAGCAGGTGTTGGTCACAGCCTGGGCACGATCCTGAACCCACACCTCACTCATGCCCTGAAGCTGCCCTTGCGTGTTTAATCCCTAATTAGCCAAGTGGTTACTGGGTATTTTGAAGGCTACTGACCCTAGTGATTTCCACATCAATGTTTATTCAAATGGGAGGTGCAGGATGTTTAATGTCTGTCTGCAACATTCAGAATCCATGCAAGCCTCTATCATTATTTAATAGCTCATTTGAGAATAGCAGCATGATTTCCCTTTCAACAGTTGTGGCCCCAGAAGATGCAAGATTACACGACTTCAGTCACCTATTGACAGCTTACAACTAAGCAAGTCTAAAGGTCTTTGTGGGATTGGACATTTCTGATTGCAGAAGCCCAATCTTAAATGAAACACCATAAAATTCTGCCATGGAATAAAAGACATTCTTTCAGAGTTACAGAAAAATCCACATTGCAGGTAATTTCTCATTAAAAGTGCCTACTAGGAATCCTCAAGTTTGTCTGCAAATGTAATAAGGTCCAGGAAAGGAAGCAGTGTTGGAGATTAATGATGCAGAAGGATCTGTGGAGTGGCAATGGGAAAAAAGATACCATTTAAAAATACATGATATTACACCATCTGATTCTGCACAGTAATAGGAAAGAATTAAGAAGAATAACTTTCAAAGTGCCAATTCAGATGTACCGATGTTGTAGTAGATCTAATTAGCCCTCTTAAAGGCTTAAAGGGAACAGTTGCAAATGGTAGATCAGACCAGAATGTTATCAAAAAGTAGAAAACAAATTTGCATATAAAAATCTCGCCTGAAAATATCATATTCATGGTCCAGACATTCTGGATTTTCCTGTAATATCCAAAGTGTAAGACTGACAGAAAAAATTTGGAAGGATGCACTGGTTGAACATAATAGAACCCCAGATATAAGTGAGGCCGTCAGGATAAGTTTTCCTGAGCAATTAATTCACAGAGAAGAAAAAATCAGAGGTAAAGCAATTAGGAATGGTTGCACCAAATTGGAGGGACAAGTTAAATCAGACATTTCAATTACTGACATGGCTGTATTTCATGTGTGCTTTATCACTTGGTTTAATATCAATAAGTAAATTAAATTATTGAGGACAGAAAATAAACCTTGATTAAAGTAGCCCAACAACTTTAAATCAAATCAGCTAAGGCTTAATACTGAAAAGTATCAGACTGTTAACTTCTATCCCAGTTGTTCAGTTAGAGCCTGAACTGCAATGTTTGAAATTTAACAGACTCCCAGAGGAACAAAGAATTTCAAAATATAGTGCTGTTGCATGTCTTTTTCCACTTGATCTACCTGATATAAAACTAGTAGAATAAAGACAGATTGCAAATGAGTTTGAATTTTAAAAATCTGGATATGTTATTAAATGCAGACAATAAGCAGCAGTAAGCACATGGGGAAAATTCTACACTTCGAGCCATGATTTTTCTTTTCAATAACATTTTTGCAGCTCTGCTCTTTATATAAACTGAGACTCCTCAAGTTCCATCTGCCCCTTCTGCAATTCTCTGATGATAAAATCTGTAAACCAGCTAAGTACCAAAGCCCTAAATATACATACCAGTCCTTCAAACCCCTTGAAAGCTAAGCCTCTTCCAGCTTTTCCCTTGACAAGAGCTAGTGGGACAGACACACCAGCTGGTCAGACCTGAAAAAGGGCTTTTTGAAGCACAGCAAATATTCAAAATGAGCACATAGAGACTGCCTGAAAACTAGGGACAAATCAGAGCTGTGACAACTATGGTGGTATCTATATTATATAGGCAGTATTAGCAACTGGTAGCATCTTGGTTTAAACAATCAATCAGCCATCTCTTTCATTTGGCTCACTACCAGGTGACCTACTTAAAGGAAATAAGTTCCTGCAAGACTGACGAATTCTCAAATCAAGAAGATCTTTACAAGTAAAATCAATTCATGGCAGATTTTGCCACAGAATTACCAGGTTGGAAGAGACCTTCAAGTGTAACTTGCATATCTGCAAATGGCATATGTCATTCCTTGATGGTTTCAGTCAATGGCATATTCTCTTCTGATAAAAATAAGAACAGATTTTTAAAGCTTTATCTCTAGAAACTTTCTGCTTTCCAATGGTTCAATTTGTGATGGAATGAGAAATCTGCTTTACACTGAAGGGAGGCAGGTGGGGTGGCAGGATACATCTGAGACTCTAGAAAAGACAGGAGAAGAAAGCTCTTGCTTGGTCAGTATTGCAGTTGCCCTCCATTTTCACATTTTTGCTCCATAATAAGGCTGAAAGCCACTGAGCAGATTTCTCCCTGGCTGCCTGCTCTATCTGTGCTATGGAATGAATACAATCACTAGAGCAGAAAGATTGGACACAGCTCTCATGCTGATACTAATGAAGTCCCTGGTATAATTTCCATACCCCCTCTAAGCTGATGCTATAAATAACAATCAATGCAACCTTACATGGTTAAGTCTTGATAAAGTTTCTGATGGTGCCAAAATATCCTATTTCTCTGTTTGCCAGCTGCTTTCAATAAAGTGACTTCCATCTTATGGAGCTGTGTTTGCATTACCCTCCTCCCCCTGAGCTGCTCACAGTGATGCTTACAGTTGGGTCAAACTTTTTCCCCTGTCTTGCCCTTTTGCCTCTCTGTAAAAAGTAGGCTCATTATTCTCTGGAGCCACCCACAAAGAAGAAAGGATATGTATATACCACCTCTTTCTGAAAGCATTTCACATTGATTTAAGACTTTCTTCCATTCAGGGCTCACTTGCACAGCTCTTCGTGAAAGCTCTCTAAAAATGGCCAGTAACTAACAACAAATAAAAAGAAAGTCGAGTGGAAGGTAAAGAGCTCTAAAGCTGACAATTACACAGGGACTTTTCATACTACTCTCATCACAGCTGCATTGACATTAAATAGATGCAGAGATGCAGCTGTAGATTGAAGTTTAGATGTTGCTCAGGACTGATGGCACTTGACAAGCATTTCAACATTGCAATATTGGACCCCGGTATCTGTTAAGACTTATTTCAGATAGCTTCTCAGACCCCAGTTCTCCTAATCCAATCTGGTTTTTTTGGGTTTTTGCCTTGGGGCAGGGTTCATACAGAACTCACAGGACACTGAGTAAGAAAACCCAGTTCTCCCAATTCTTATTTCCAGGGCAATTAGATAATGTATTTGCTGTAATTCATGAGAGGGATCTGTTCAGAGCTTAAAGGTCAACTAGTCTGAATGGAACTAAATTCTTCTCCTGTGTGGAAAGGAAGAAACAGAAGATACGGAAAAAAATAATCAACCAGCCAACCAAAAAACCCTGAACCTTTCCATAGTGTCCAAGTTCCAGTAAGTACAAAAGTGAAGCAACTACTGTCCCTTCTTCCTCTTAATGAGAGAGCACAGAGCCCATCTGCTGGATGGGCTGGTCTGACTGACTGCTCAGAGCCCACACTGGGATCAGGCCTTCAGCAGACCAAGGAAGCTGAGGTGGAAATGAGGGTTTGCATGCACTGTAGGACGGACCCACTGTAGGATTGCCCAGTCCGTGACTACCCACGTCCACTTCTTCTGTGGCTCCACTGTTGCACTCTGGCCTGTTAGGAAATTTCACAGATGAAGTCTTTTACTATTGATGAGGGAGAAACAGTAAAAAAAAAAAGTGTATCCCACACTGCTTGTACATTAAGCCATCTGCCAAGGCAGGCAAAAAATCTCAAAGGGCTAAATCTATCAAACCACAAACCCAGGCTAAGTCAGAGTGAGTTTGTGAGTCAATGCACTTATTTAGAGCCCAGTAGTGGCTGGGCTGCAGGCTGTGCACACACAGAGAGGAGTCAGTTGTTGCTCTGAAGGAGTTCCAGCCCGCAGTAGGAAAGGAGACCCAATTCACTGTGGTACACGAAGAAGTAAATGTTTCGTTTTCTAAAGAAAATTTGATTGCATTTATGCCCCAGAAAGGAAAATCCTAATAATAGTCTTATCAGAAATGTGTCTACTTTATTTGGAACTGGAAAGAAGGGTTGTAAAGGTTATTTTCTGAGATCTGATGACTCTTTACTAAAGGATAGAATTTTATTACATGCTATTGAGGATTACAGCTATTCTATTGGAGTCTTCTTAAACTTCCATTATTGGTCATACTACCTTCTGTATCACCATAAATGGATTTAGAAAAGTAACTGGAAAAAGATCTGATCTAATTGCAGAAGTAATACAGGCTCAAGATTCAAGGCTATGATGTTATGGGTTACTTTTTCACTTTTCAGCCAAAGATTTTAAAAAGAATTCTTACAAAAAGCCACCCCTATTTGGGAGATTCTCCCAGAGGAACAAAATATCTGCTGTAACAAAACAGTTGACACTATTTGTAGAGTTAAAAAGAGATATCTGTTTCATATTCAATTCCTGTTTGAACAATAAGATAGTGTTGCAAGAGATGTCATAAGGATAATTTCATTGTGTATCAAAAAAATGTGTCTCCAGGCTATAAGAAGCAAGGGGCAACACTGAAGTTGAACGTTTCTATCAGCACATCCAGCTCCAAAATAAATGTTGTGAAACTGGCTTTGGTGTAATTAAGTTTGATCTTACTGCTGCATCAGTATTGAAAACATGATTTTGTTAGTTCTGTATTTATACATCAGAGGTAGACTAACAACCCTCACAATATTAGAGACTGCAGCAAGATTTTTCTATTGAATCTTATTCTAATTATACACTGGCTCTGGTATTTTGAATTGAAGGTTATTATTCCAGTTCTTGAGATCCCCCTCCATTAACATAAGAAAAAAGCAATCTGACATCTAGGCAGTTTCTGTGGGACTGTGTGCCACATAAATTTTCTCTTTCAAGTAATCACAGTGACCTGTGGCTTTATATTTCTCACTTCAGCAGCAGCCTTGGCCCCCTATTTAGTCTGAAAGCGTTCACCATTTAGTAAATGCTTGTGAACCAGTACTCATCGCTGGAGAGGTCACATATCAAGCTCTGTGCTCAGATTTGGGCCCCTCACAAAAAGAAAGACACTGAGGGGCTGCAGAGTGGCCTGAGAAGGGCAATGGAGCTGCGGAAGGGTCTGGAGCACAAGCCTGATGGGAAGCAGCTGAGGGAGCTGGGGCTTTCAGCCTGGAGAAAAGGAGGCTCAGGAAGGATCTTATTGCTCATAACACCACCTGAAAGGAGGTTGTAGCCAGTCCTTTCTCCCGGATAACCACTTGCAAGACAAGAGGAAACAGCCTTAAGTCATGCCAGGGGACGCTTAGATTGGATCTTAGGAAAAATTTCATCGTCGGAAGGGTTATCAAGCACTGGAACTGGCTGCCCAGGGATTCCCCATCCCTGGAGGTACTTAAAAAATGTGTGGATGTTTCACTCATGGCCTTGGCAGTGCTGGGTTAGTGGTTGGATTCAATGATCTTAGAGCACTTTTCCAAACTTAGTGATTCTTTGAATCTATGATTAAAATTCAGGACACACCTAAGCTGTTCTGAAATTCATCCTGCTCAGGGTAAAACTCTGATTTGAGGAAAACTTTTTCTTAGACGTTAAATTTAATGTTTTATTTAGCTAAAACATACAGACCATTACATAATCCTATTATTTTTACCAACTGTATGCATTCCTTGAGAAGAGCATTAGAGAATAACACCTATGTGACTGCACAGTCACATTTTTATTCATTACCACAATAAGGTCAAGTCAGGTAAGAACAGAATGGAAAAACATAAAATAGAATAGAGTAGCATTGAATAGGATAGGCCAAGGCAGGCCAAGCAAGGCCAGAACTTGAATGTCCTCCAGTTGGTTTGATATACCTGTAATTTGATGCTTGCAATGTTTCAAAGGGACCTGAACCCTTCTAGCTTTGTTTCTTCAGAAGTCACCTTAGTGATTTATACACATCCTAAAACTGGCAGTATATTTTCCAGCTGGCCACTTGGCTCAAATCCAGGTCACTCCTTAACATAAAATTATAGCTATTTCATGACAGATGCAAATGGACTTTGTTGCTCTTAGACCAGATCTCAACAGCTTGTAACTCACCACAAAGACCAATACCTTGTTTGTACTTGCAATAAATATGGAAGGGATTGACTGGTGTCTGGATTTATTCTTTGCCTTTTTCATATTGCTTCCCAGTGTCACGACTGAAAATAAAGTCCACCAGTGTTTATCAGATAATGGGGATGGGGGGGATTTCACAAAAGAAAAAAAGTTTATTTTTAAATAATACTTGTTTCCATCCTATAAAGAAGTTTTCTTAATTTACCTACATTTCATGATAATCTAATGAATAAATCTTGCCTCATTACGTCTCCCTCCTGTAATTTACAATATTTAATACATGTAATAAAAATATAGCTATTCTTGTTAAATAGTTAGATTTTCTTCGACTTTTCTGTTCACAAATCCTCCCTCTCCTTGCCTGATGTTTCCCCAAGCTGTGTGCTGCCTTTATTTGAAGGAGTCAATTTGTCAAAAAGTAAAGGATGAGAGTGGAAAGACAGGGATAAAAAAGCAGAGGTTATTTAGTTTGACAACCTGACCTTCGTATAGAGGCACAAAACACACAGCTCTATTATGATCCCTAAAGGGTCTTCTGAAGGCTTTAGTAGCAAAAAGGATGGATGCTTTCTTGCATCTTGGGGTACTAAAGAAAATGGAAACACTCTTGTCTTCTGTTTTCCCCCTCAAGACTGGCTTTCTCAGAAGCCTTGTCAGTATCAAAATAGCTGCCTGATGAGTTTATACTGTACAAAGTGCACAAATTACTTATGTTAAAATAACCTGCTTCTGTATTATTCCATGCCTAAAAATATGGCATATCAGGCAGTCTGTGCATACTCTGCTTTCTAACAGATTTACAAGGAGGCTGACAGGTAACGTAGTTAGCCACTTCTAGCACACCTTAAAACCCTCAGCTTTTCATATTCAAACACCCCAATAGCTCTCAGATACTTCAGACTTTCCAGAACCAAACATATTGTTAATGAACAAAGATGTTTACGGAGATTTTTCCTGTTCCTGGTTGTTGTAATGCTGATTTACTTTGTAGGAGGCTGATAATGAAGCCTGCTTTCAAAAAACCTGACCCTTTCAGACAAAGTTTTCTGTGTTTGTGCAGGTAAGATCTGTCAACACGCGCACAATTTTTGCTTTTGAGGTTCTTTTCCTCCAATCCCTATAAAAATTGGAGAACATCCTTGTGCTTTAACTACTCTTAGTTTTGACTCAAGCATCAGACACTCCCTCTCAGAAGGTAAAAGCAAATGGAAGATCTTCTAGGAAGGCAGGATTTATCTTGTTTGATACATTAGCTTTGAGTTTTTCCTATGGTCCTGACCTATGAAGGATAAAGAAGAAATTATCTAAGGGATAATTTAATTTCATATTTATTATTCTATCTTTAAATTTTAGGAACCTTAGTATCCTAAGAGAGTGTTCTAGTTGAGACTTGACACACAAAAAAAACATATATAAAAATTTTAAAAAGCAAAACCAAATCACAACCACTGACTCTTTTTGATAAAGGGGAAACAGAGTATGATTTTAACCCAGAAAAACAAAATGTGTTGGAGAATAGAAGGTGACTTACCAGGATTAAAAAAATAATTACTATAAACTCTCAGCTGAAAAATCAGTCCAAATTAAACTTTCTGATGCTTAGAGACAACACCCTGACTAAGTGGGCATGTTGTCTTTACCCTGCAGAGACACTGAATTCAGACATCTATAAAAGCACATATTCACAGCCTTGAGCTAAGGTTTGAGCTCAGTGAAGAGACTGAACATCAGAGAGGAGCCAGTGTCCATCTGTCTTCTTGCAGACCACACAGGCTCATTGAGTCGTGTGGTTTTAAATCACATAGAGAGTATTTGCAATTTGATAGTATAATCTCATTTTCCTGAGCTGTTGGAATGCTACATGTTAGTATTGCTACCAGTAGATGTATCTAATAGATGCAGGAATTGAGGCAGAGGAGGAGTTAAACAACCAATCCACTATTGATCACAGGCTAGAATAGATTCAAACTGCCATCCCCCTACTTTTCAAGTAAGTTACAGAAAATATGTTATCTGTATAAAGTCAAGGCTTATTTACCACAGCCACCTCCTACCTTACCCTCTTCCTAACACATGGTTCCCATTCCTGTGAGATTCTCATCCCTGGTCAGATTTTTTTAATGTCTGCTAGCCACAAAATTAATCCTGATGAATACTGGTGATTTCCCTGGTGAACACTTCAACAGTTTTTATATTCTCTTTTATATTAACTTCTACTATTTTAATCTTTGTATTGACTGCATATGCGCACACAACATGAATGCACCGTGTATGCTTTATGGTGTGTAAATTACCTGGGCTCATCAGAAGTGTGTGCTGTGTCTGCATCTCTCATGAGGTCAGGGCTGCTATGGACCCACTGCCAATGGCAGATGAAACACGTGTTGGACTGGCAAATTGTGATTCCTCACTTACAGAGATTTGGAGGGATTTTTTAATACTGAAAACATGAGAATTTCAGCATGGACCAGATTTCAATATTCACCAATACATTAATCATGTGCTCAACTTCAAGCACATATTTTCTTTCCCAAATTTTAGGATCAGGCCCCAGGTTTCTATGGTGTACTTGTGCTGGACCCACAGACAGATTATTTGTTAAGTAGACACAGCTCCCGTGCCTTGAACAGAGGAGCAGATGAGTATTAATTTCAGGTATAATTAATCTACCTGTTTTCTCTTTCAGGGTTTTAGTTACCTTACATTGTCAATCATTCTGTTTCGAATGAGCCAACGTGGTGCTTACCAAGGCTCTTGAGACTTAGCATGGAAAATGAGCAGAGTTATTTTGATTCATTGTTGTAACAGACTATAAACTTCTCCTCTGTTTTTAGAAACATTTATCATAGCAGCTGAAAAATGATTTTTCAAAATACTATTGCTACAGCCATGGGATTAGGTCTTGGGTTTAACCCAGAATATCCTCTATGCCCCTTACAAACCCTTCTCAAATTCCCCTAATCTCTGCACACACAAAAAAGAAAGTTAAATGACCTACAGTGACTGGGTTTTTCTTTTCTGCTTTTAGGGGAAAATTTTAATGTAACCCAAACCTATCCTGTGCAGTACGTTGCAATCAATATGACCTTCTATTTGTTAAAGTTGGTACAGTTAGAGGAGGGGAATTATTAGTGAGAATGATCTGAGTATTTTTCTGGTTCTAACATCAGAAAGACTTCTGCTACACATCACTAAGCAGTTGGCCTTAATGTCATGCAAAGCTTTCCTATTTTGTATAAAGTCAAATGCTGTACATGAAGTAGTTTCCCAAAATGGTGCAATTTTATCTTAAGATATTTAATATGGAGCAAACCCACATTTTTTAAATTATTAATACATAGCTGCCAAAAATTTCCTTCTTCTTACCTTATTCTGGGTACTCTGTGTGCCCTGTGATGTATATTATTTTATTTTCTTTCTGGCTGAGCTGTGGATGTGTTTGTAGGGAGATAAATGAAGCTCAAAATATGCCTCTGTAATTAGAAGCACTGAGATGAACCTGAGGGAAGTCTTTGCTCCAAGAAAGATATTTACATTCTGATGTTTTCTCCCCTAAATCAGGACACAAACCAGGGCTGTGGTGTTAGATACTGCCACACAAATATAAATTTTGTCTTATGGTCAGTCTCTAGGAAATAAAGTACCACACACAGCGAATTAGGTAATCTATAAGGTATTCATGAAATACCACCTACATCTTCTGGAGAATCTAGACCTCAAATGCCATGGGAATGGGACTGTGCAGAGACACAGACGGTTAAATAAACCCCTGCATCATCCAACCACTCTGAGCCACAGGAAGAGCAAGCTGAGATTCAGGCCACGATTGCTTTTCTCTTCTTCATTTTCCTCCATGCCAATAATGAAAGCAGGATGGTAGGGAGCTCATTTTTCACTCTTCGACATCCCCTTTTCTTTTTTTTTCTCTAAAAATAAAAATTACCACAGAGGCTTGATTTCACAGAGGGTACATCTGTGACAGTAAGCCCACGCTGCACATGCAAAATGAAAATGTGCCAAGAGTTTTTTCAAAATCTGAGAGTTTTTTTTAACTGCATAACTTTTTACTCACTGACTTCCTGAAGCTTAATCATATCTTTCCATTTTTCCCCCTCAAAGCTCATAGACCTAAACAAGATGACAACTGTAGCAATTTTTTTTTTTTTTTTTTTGCATATTAGAAGGAAATGTAAACAGGAATTACTTTTCGGGAGAAAAAGAAAACTATATTTTATGCTGATTTATTACCTGCAGAATTATGTTCTCAAGCAGATAGAGATGGGTATCAGCAAGCTGGGGGGGAGAGGGGAGGGTGCGGAATACAACTTCTGCCCAGCTGTTGTAATTAATAGCAATTGCTGCAAACTCTCACAGTAACCTAAAGAGGTGAATGAACACCTGGCCTGCAGCAGTCAGCAGAATTACAGAAACCCAGCTAAATTCCATGGGAGATCTTTGTTAGCTGACAAGGTTACTTTCAGGTACCTTCTACAGAGACTTTATGTCTTATTTTTGCATTCCATAATCCTACTCCAAGCCACTGGGGTTGTCAGCATTAGCAATTCACTCTGTCAGGTGAAATTTCCTCAGTAATGTTGTGTTATGAAAACACTGCCCACTTAACAAGTTATCTTAGACAAGGTTAACCTCTCTGTTAAGAAAATACTAATTTTATTTAATTATTTACCATGTTTCAGAGTAAAATAATTTCAAAAGTTTTCCAGATAGTGTTCCAATTAAAGGAAAATTCATAATTCCAGCAAGTGCAAAATGTGCAAAGATTAGTACTTTTATTTTCAACATAAATATTAAATTGTTTAAATGGCATAAATAAGCTGTAGAAAAGCTTGCTTTATTCTAAAAGATAGTGGTGATATACAGAAGTTTTCCAGGCTGCCTTCAAAGGGCTGCTCTTTTTGAATTTGCCATAATTTACTCATGTCTCCTTTTCTGCAGCTGATACTACAGACATGAAGCAAAAACCAAACAAACAGAACACACACACACAAAAAAAAACAAACCCCAACCAAAGCCAAAACAACCAAAACCCTCAAAATAACGTTGCAGCTCCCTCATACCATGTCCAGTTTCTGGTTTTGGTTGTTTGGCCTTGTACTGATAAGACCAAAGACATTGATCAGCAAGAGGTCATAATTTTCCTTAAAAGACTCAGAAACACTCAGAAAATTTACTTCAAAAATAAAACCAACAGAACCAGAGATCACATGTACAGACATTTTGGGGAAAAAACACGCAAAGCAATGATATATATTCATCATTGCACCTCTCATCACTTTCTCAGATTTTGCCCACTGATTTTCCTTTTCATATAACATCTGACATCCCAAACCACTGAGAAACTGCAAAGGGTTTCTCGAAACATCAGAACGCCCTTAACCTGCTGCAAAAATTTCTCTGCTTTTCCCTAAAAGGGGATTCTCATGGTAAGATTTATGGGCCAGAATGGCAATATTTAACCCCAGAGGAGTAATGTATTTCAGATGCTGAAGTCCTGCAGAGGCCCAGCTGGCAGCTTTGTGCCCCTAACGTGAGCAATAGCTCGTTTTCCAGCGGGATGTACAGCTGGCAGTGGGTGACATGCATGACTTGCAGAGACAAACAGAACACTGGTGTCAAACCACGAGGACTACCAACATGATGCACTTCCAAGCTCAGATATTTTTATGTACTTAAAAAAGGGGTTGGGGAGCATTTTGCTGGTTCAGGTATTTTCCTACGTTCCTTGCATCTGGATTTCTGGACAGGAAAGGAACAGCTTTGGAAGTAAAACAGCGAAAAAGGCAAATGCAATTAATGCATTTCAAACACTGGTCAGATAACTTTAGGTAGGTGGTTATTGTTTGCATGTCTTGGGGTAGTGAGCTTAACATCCAAACAAGTCCGGAACTCGTTGCCTTCATTTTGTTGTCTTCATTTGAAAAATCTACCCCATGCTCTTGCACATACGGCTACACAATACCATTAATTATCCTGTATTACTACACCCAGAAAGTACATTTCTCCTCTTGACACAGAACTTTATGGCTTACTTCTGCTGAACAAAGGGACAAAGATGAGGTGTTCTTTTTTCTTAAATTCATTCAAAATTACATTTGAACTTTAGCTTGTAATCAAATGTGAAACCTTCATTATTCTGAATCCATCATACAATTATAAGGTTATTTCAATTCATTGGAACTCATCTCACCTAACTTGGGATTTGCAGAGTGCAGTCGTGTACAGTTCAGGTTATCTGAGGCCTCTTCAGAGGTAGGAGGCTTTACAGTAAATAGTCTTAGGATACAACCTTTTGGACTTGTTTTGAACCTCTACTGTCTGAGAAAAGGAAAGCTACTTTCTTTCCCTTGGCACTGAGGGGCATCTAGACAGGTAGCTCAGATAAAATGACCAGCAGTCTGTGTGACACCAGCCCTGAGGGGGACGTTTCCCTCAGAAGGGGGACAAAGCAGTTGGCACTCTTGAAGTGCTGCACAACTTCTTGACCAACAAAGGTGTCAGAGAATGATTATCAGAAGCACTAGCACTATACTTTCAAACTTAGTGATCTCTCTTTGACATATAGGATCTTACTGAGAAGACACTTGAAGGCTTTTTGTTTTCTTGTTGTGTGCCGGTTCAGTTTTTAGGGTTTGGTTGTGTTTTTGTTTTTTCCCAAGCTGCTTCTGGGACTGCCAGCAGCAAATCACCCTGCCCTGCTATTTATAGTAATTTAGGTAAAAACCATTTCAAGAGTGGAGCACAACTTCAGATGGAGGCAATTGAGAGTCATTGAACTCAGCAGCTGTGCAGCTGCGTCACCAAAACCCTCATGCTGCCCAATTATTTTCCTTGGCGACTGCTTCCTTTAAGAACTTGTTTTTTTCCTGACTATGCCTCAGTTGGCTGTTTGTGAAGGTCTGGCTGGTGTTTGTTGAAGAAAGAAAGAGCAAGAATTTGCTTCTGTTATTCTCCAGAGATCTTTATAGGGAAAATGCTGTTTAATATTGACATAGTCTCAGTCTCTATGGGGAGAGAGAAAGGGAGGAGAAGAGGAAGGGGGGATGGGGGAGGAACTGTTTGACCTTTCTCCCCAGAGGATAAAAATCAAAAGAGAAAAAACCCAAATATATATTTTCTTTTTTGTTGTTGTTTTATTTGTTTGCAATTGTTGCAGACTGAAGTTCCTCTCCTGTATCCATGTTCTGCTCTCCCTGAGCATTTAGTTCCCAGCTAGAAGATATAATCTGCATTTTTGACAATATAACATTTTCTCTAATGTTTGACAGAAGATAGAGGATTAGACCAACCAACAAGGTCTTCTAAGCAACTCTGCCTTAACTGACCATGGGTTCTTCTTTGTGCCTCATTTTACAGCCCATGGCATCACCTGCAATGTTTTCCTACAGCAAAGGTTCCCCAAGCTGTTCTGGTGGCACTAGCACTGGGAAGGCCTGGATAAAAAACCAAGTTTACTATTTATAGAACAGCAGAATTGAAAAAATAATCTGCTACTGTTGGAATAAGGATGAGAATAAACACAGACCTGGAGGCTTTCCCTGGGCACCTCCAGTTAAATGAAGATTAGAGATAGCCAAGTAAATAAAGGGAATAAAATAAACATGGTAAACACCCTTTTCCTTCCCTTTTCAAGTCTTCTTCCTATTTCAAAGCAATCCTCAGGCTTCCTGGATGTGGGCACAGAAAGCACACCCATGCTGTCCATACACACCCTCCCCAGAGTAAGCCCCCACCCTTGTTTGTCTGCAAACACCAGGTCCTGCCTGGTGGTGCATAAACAGAGGCAGCATCACCTTCTATATCCTTATCTTGTGGTCAAATAAACTTCTCATCAACCCAGTGCTTTAGTATTTTGCTGTGGACTTAAAATGCTCAGCACAGCACTCTGGACTTAGAACTTGGGAAGAAAGAAATAAAAATTCCTCCTTCATCCTGATCTTTGCTAAAACAACAAAGCCTCAAGCAAGAAACAAGCAGTCAAAACCAACTTAAAAGAGTGTGAGGCTGCTGTTTGGGATACATGAAGGTATGGAGTAGGTGGTGCAAAGCCATGGGAGAAGGGCAAACAGAGCAGCTGCTGCAGAGGGCAAAATGCAGAGGTGTGAAAAGCGTCTGTGGCAGAGGTGTAGGGAAGAGCTTTACACAGAATAATCAATGCAGAGGCAGTCCCAGGACACGAACAGAAAGGAGGGACTGTTGGCTGGTGTGTGGTTGTGCAGAATGTACACAAAAGCACACAGAGAGCAGGCTGTGCAGAAGAGCTGCCTTGCAATGATTTTCAGTTTGAACACAGGGTCCCCAGTAATTCATATTTCTGCTGCCTTTTCAAGCCTTTTCAGATCTCCAAAGGTCAAAATTCATGGAGCTGCAGCAGATACAACTCCTGGATCATGAGAGTGCTCTGGACAACACAGCAGCCACAGCCTGTAAATCACAGGCTTTCTGATACACATAAGTATGAAAGCTTGGCAAAATCTGAGTCTCATGGACATCTTGTGTCATGTCCAGTTCTTTGACAGGTGCTGGATTCCCTGTAAGGAAAGGGATGCCCTTATTTTTCCTTGTTTGCAAATACAAAGTGTCTCTCTCTCTCCTCCCAGTGATGTTTTTAGCTGCTATCAGAGGTACAAATGTGTTAGAGCACTCATATAGTGGGGGAGCAGAGAGCTACAAATAACCAGTCATCAGAGCAGTTCTGTGGGGGTCAGGGAAGATGACAAAGTGTGTAGCTCACTATGTACAGCCTTAAGGCTCTCTCTCCATTACTGGTTCCTCCTGGGGAAAGTCACTGGTGTTTTGGGATACTACCAACCCTAAACTGCTCTGAGGGTCCAGAGTTATAAGATGCCATCCCTGCAAAAAAGGGCCTTCAAGTATTTGGCAGCTGTAGAGCAGTCTGGCCTAGTGTCGTGCCCCTCTAGTTATAGAAAAGAAAGTAACAGACATACCTTCTTTTATTTTTTTCCTAGGGATATGGTTATTCATTATTTTGTGTTGTTTTTGTGTTTCCTGCTCCGCCCACACCTTGTCTTCCTAACAGCCACAATCTCTATTTGTGAATGTATTTCATTGGGCATGGCGTGTTCTCATTCCTGTTTTGTACCAAAAATTGAGTCTGGAAAGCTGTCATTCTTCAGCTTCTTCAGCTTCACAGCAGGCACAGGTGAAGAGGCCAGGTGAGAGGGTCCTCCCCCACAGGGCTTAGCTTGGGTAGGACTGAGCAGCAACCATTGATGACCTTGCTGGGCTGTAGCACAGAAGTGTCCTAAAATACTCATGTCTTTCTTGTAGTAACTGGTCGTCTCTCTCTTTCCTTATTTTGCTGATTAGGCCTTGCAGAAAGAATAAGGTCAATGACCACTTTGACTAGGAAAGGCTGTAACTGACTGTCCAGTTCTTTTGATAAATAGAGATCAAACCTTTTTTTTTTTCCATAAGAGACACAGCCAGTAACTGCTTTGAACAGACAGACTGCCAGAATATTGTGGTTTTTTTTAACAGACATCAACTGCTATTTTATTATCTTTTATCCAAGAAACAGACGTATCAAGTTTGGGTCATAAACTTAAGGCTAAGTGCTGGCATTAGGAGACGCTGACTATGTCTTTGAGTGATTACCCTCTGCAGTTCTGGTCGATGTCAGGGGGACAAGTGGAAATTAATAAAGTCTACTCGTATCTCAGCAGACAAGGGTCACACTACAGCTGAAATGACACGTGCTCCTGCAGCCAAAGGGAATGACAATGCTTTCTTTCTAAAGCACCTCAGCTGACCTTTGTTACCTCGGAGGGAAATCTGCTGTAGTGCAGCAGCACTTGCAGACCATTGGATGAGATGTGTGAGTTCATCAAGGTTTGCAGAGAGTTTATAAAAACTAGGAACTGCTGGTAGAATGCAACATTTTTTGATGAATAAGGAAACAACCTTTCTCCCCCCACACAGTGACTTGATTAAAAGGCCAAGTGGCAAGCACTAACAAGTGTTTTCAATTTTTAATACTACTGTGTCACTTCCAGTCTCTAGCCAATATTGCTGCACAGGGAGTTTTTATGCGGTTTATTTCAAAATCAGCAATTTGTTAACTGGAAGACAAAGAGCTTCTCTTACAGTAAAAGGAGCTAATCACTCTCTACGTCTTCTTAGCAAATAATTAGCAACAAACTCAAAAATACTTTGTCTTTTGTATTAATCAACAGCTACATACAGACACCCTTCACAAACTGTAAAATGTTGGTACATATGGATGGATAGGCTTGACTTTAGCCATGACAGCATCCTTCTTCGTGCCACAGCTACCATAAGTTCAGAACACAAGTATGCTTTTTGCAAGCCTGGATGCCAAAGCTGTATCTTAACATAAAGGAATTGGAATATTCAACAGGTGCAGCTAAGAGTATTTTGCTGGTGGTGAGAAAACTGCTCTTTTTAGTGACAGCAGGGTGGTGAAGCCATGATCACAGGCACACCACATTTCTGTGATGGGAAGTCACATACTCATTTTTAAGAGGAAGGTCCCCCCCTCCACCCCTGAACTGTATGGGTGCAGTCCCAGTCAGGCAGAAGGGAACAGATTGTGCTGTTCTGCACATCTGGCATTGTACAAACCTGAAGGTGCAAGGCTTGTCACACACAGGTGAGTTGGTGTAAGCAGAAAGTCTAGCCATGAGGGCAACTGCTCCAAAGATCAATTCCTTTCTGCATCAGGGTAACAAAGACAGGCCTAGAAAGCACAGCTTGGTGTGGAAAATGCTTCAGATAGAAACGTTCCTCTGCCTCTTTGGGAACTGAAGCAATATTCACTAAGGGAGAAGACACTTGTTTGGCTCGGGATACCTAGGAAAGCTAGATTTAGCTCTTAGCAATTTTTCTCCTGGGTTTATTACACAGAAGTTTCACACATTCAAGCACTAAAAGAGGGGTACTGGTGCTTCCTTTCTGCTTCTTGTCACGTACAGGGAGAACTGAGGACAACAGGATCCCAACTTGATACTCCCTAAGTGACATCAAAGTACAATTTATAAATATGGAAAAAACCAGTGTAAATAGATTACTTGTGTGAAAAGTATTTCTAAACATAGAATCTAAATAAGGGCAGAATAATTATATCATAGGGACACAAAGGGTTTTCATAACATCAGGGCCTAGTTTTTTGTAAGAACATTTTCTCTTGGGAAGGCCTATCCCAGTCAGAAAGAAGAAGCAGGGAAGACATATTTGTTTAAAAAGAGGTTTACATCAACACATTATTTGTGTAAACTTTAATCTCCTTACAGTAGAAACATACACAGTCAAAGCCAAAAATAGTGTAACAATTTTACAGCAAAGCTCACCAGTAAAAATGCAAAACAAGTTCGTATCAAATTCTTAAAAAACTGTGCACTTTCTCAAACTTAACTTTGCTCAGCACATCGTTTTTATTTATATAAGGCATTAATTCTATAAGAATCATTTACTATATTCCAAAAATCGCATGACCTAGGTGTAACACTCTATAGCCTGATACCATTTTTGTTCCTTTCAATATTTACAGATTTCATCTACCTGCATCAACACTGAGCACAGAAGCACTAAGAAAAAACACCAGCTTTGCCAATAATAGGTTCACATTGAAAAAAGTTACATTAAAAAAAAAAAGCTGAATTTTGCATTGTAATAGCTTGGGTCTGCTGCAGACATGACTGTAGTTTAAGAACAATTTGCCCCTTCATATACTTCCCTACTTCCAGTAGTATTTGCATCTATCAAAATGCAGAATTGAATCTGGTCTGAATCTGCAGGTACAGAAAGTGGGACCCATTGCTACCAGCCACCCAAAATTTGTTTTTTCCCCTCCAGAATACAGTTAAGTTTCTTTGAAATGGCATCTTCTATAAATGGCATCTTTGAAGTCATTCTAGCTACAATGTACAGAAATGGCTCAGGCAATTAAGTTAGTCCACCTTGTCATTAGTCAACAGGAAGTATAATTACTGTAGCTGTAAAGGAGGTATCTAGTGTTCCAGAGTAAGTGAGTTTAATTATGGTGAGAGCTTCCTCAATTCTATTTACATGACAACTTCAGGCTCAATGTTAAATAGCAAATCATCATTTCCTCTTCGAACTTCAAGTAGTAGAGGCGATTCATTCATCACAGCCTCCTGCAGGTCACTGGAAGTCATCAAAGGACGCCCATTGACTTTCACAATAATATCTCCATCTTGGATCCCTCCTCTGCAAAGAGAAGACAATGCCTGTAAGGATCCATTCTATGCAGAAGAAAAGTACAAAGGCTATTTACCACCTCTTTTGAAGATGTGATAATTTTTTCTTTGTTTTAGTCTCCACTGAAGGGTAATTCCACCCTTCTGACTGCAGGCAGCACTTCCTAAAAGCAAAAAAAAGGCTTGGATTCTCCATTGAGGATTTTCTTTATAAACAGCAAAAACAGTAAGTCTAGCTTGCTCTTTTGTCTTCTGCAAAATCACAGCAAGTGAGAAGCAGAAAAGACTGTTATCCATTACCGACTCACTTCACTCCATCCATTTGTAAGATCATGTTTTCTTGCCTCCAATATACACTCCAGGCACTGGAAACCAAACCCTTCTCAAAATTTCAAGAAAAGTAAAACACACCAGCTAAAGTATTGGGAAATTATTTCTCTCTTACTGTTCAAATATAATCCTGAATAGCTGCTTTTATTACTTTTGCTATTTCCCTAAATAATTTTTAGAAATATTTCTTTTGCAACTGTTCTGTAAAAGCGCTTCTTCCTGTAAGATTAAGCACTGTTTCAGGTAACAGCTCTGACAGTGCCTTACATGAATGTATTCTGTTTCCTGCTAAAATTTAGTCCAAGTTTCTGTTTATTAATTTTCAACATACTTCACAAAATCCCTCAAGTACGTTCACTGTATTTGGGGTGTTCTTTATACTTGCACACTGTTAGTACTTCTTAATGCTATTAAGGTTGCAGTGAGGTGGGTGTTATTTTACCAAATAAAAAGTGACAGGACTAGAAGAAATGGCCATAAGGTGTCTGAGGGGAGGTTTAGATTGGGTAATAGAAAACAGAAAGGGTTTTCAAACACTGCAAGAAGTTGCCCAGCAAAGTGTTGGTGTCACCATCCCTGGAGGTATTTAAAAGATGGGTAGAAGTGGCACACAGGGACAGGATTTACTGGTGGCCTTGGCAGTTCTCGGTTCATGGCTGGACTTTATGATCTTAAGAGTCATTTCCAATCTAAATGATTCCATGATTTAAACAGTTCTGAAATGTGTCATTTTTGTAGGTGTGAGCAGAATTTTGGCACATATTTTAAAGCTAAAGGCACCAGTTTTTAGTTGTTTAAATAGAGATCAAGCCTGAGAAGAAAAATTCTTGAATATAAAAAGAAGTATTACCTAATAGTATCTCTTTGGAGTTTTATTTATGGTGAAGAAATTAATGTGCTCTACCTACCTGTGAGAAGGTGAGTTTGGAACAACTTCGTGTACATAAATTCCACTTCTGACATCAGGAAAATCAGCATTACTGTGCTTCAGTTCCTCCACCAAGCTAAAAGAATAATAAAGTTATAGAGAATGTGATTGCACTACAAAAACAGAAGCATTCAAACATTTATTTAAATTTTTGTGGCAAAAAATAAAAGAATTAACAATTAATTGTTTGCTTGTTGTTCTGTGATGAAAACGTAGGGGATTTGAACTTGAATTAATTCCTAGATTTTAAGAGAAGCAAAACTACTTGCCTGTGCAAAGTGTGCTAAACTTAATGATGTTGGGCATCTCCTCCAAGAATCTGACTTTATCTCTTTGTAGCAGTAGCCCTGTACACGAGCACAAGGACAGGAGCACTCTCTGTCCCAGATGCTGTACAGGGGCAAAAGATGTTTCTACCCAAATAATTAATCCTGGTGATGGGGCAGAAATTTGCTAACTGTTTTGCAAGTCATTCTTAATTTGTCTTTATCTAGAAGAGTTTTTGATTACTTCAGCCAGCAGATAGATCAGAACTGTAAACTTCAGTTTCCTCAAGTTTGCTTGAGGAATTGTTTGTGCATTACTTCATACAGAAAGACAGGAACCTGTTGTAAAACAGAGGCTCTCAAACATCCCCTCATTTCAGAGATGATGACATCATTTCAGGTCGGTGTATAGTGTGGATGAAAACCCATTCCTAGACAGAAAAGATTATAAACCAAGAATGGATTACATGGCTGTCCGCCATGAAAAACTGGGGTCCTACAGAAGGAAAACAAGCCAAAATGGCTGCACACAGCTTTCCTTCATTTGATTTTGTACTGAGGAAGCTAACAATTGAATAATTAAAGCAAACACAAAAAGGGTAGTGATCTTTTTCTGAAAACAGGCCTGCAGGTATCGTACATGGCTTCATTAGATGCCACAAAAGCAGTAAAATCTCAATCATATTCACAATTATGCAGAGAAACATTCCAAGTGTCTCTCCATCAGTGATGTTAATGCCATTACACTGATTCATTCCAGCTGAGGATCTGACCCTTCAGGGAGGACTGCAGGAGTGTAACCCAAGAAAAAAAGATGGCTTTACTACAACCCCAGCTGGAAATTGTCTTGTTTAGTTTTGCAGTCTACTGCCACATTGGAAACATGCCTACTGCTGGGAAAGAACATCAGCCTAAGAGCCCTCATTTATAATCCAAGAATAGGTCTGGGTAATTGTGAGACAAAGCAATGTAAGAGGGAAAAGGCAGCAAAGAGCCAGAGGAGGGTGCCCATTTCTGGCCTTGTTAACATGGAGGCACAAAGCTTTATTTTGGCACTTTAGCAGTTGATGGTTAGGCACCATATGACCTGATAAAAGCACCACAAAATGCTCCATCAGCTGATTTTTTTCATTGGCACTTGGAGTCACCTGAAACCAGCATTTTGTTTAAATGTCACCTAAAACCTGGTGTAATTCCAGATGTCCTTGTCAAGAACCAAAATCTGTGTTCAGGCTCTTTCTAATTTCTCTCAGCTGTCGGCAGGACATTCACCACTATCAGTACTGAGAGAATCTCCAGGTCTCAGAACATGGATTTCACAAATGTCATTAAAATGCCTACAGATTTCCTAAAGGCCAATGGCCACTTCTGGATTCTCTGGAGATTTGTAACGAAAGCTGAATGAAGTCCTGAAACACTACTGATCGCATCTTTTGT
Organism: Petroica traversi; assembly: GCA_025920805.1. Classification (NCBI taxonomy): domain Eukaryota; kingdom Metazoa; phylum Chordata; class Aves; order Passeriformes; family Petroicidae; genus Petroica; species Petroica traversi. The sequence goes on along the minus strand of JAHLSL010000015.1, from coordinate 23,878,138 downwards.
GCATCAACATACAATTACCTTTCCAAGGTACTTACGCGGGCGTTATTGTCAGCATTCTGATGCCAATGAAACGTTTCTTCCCATCTGGAAGGAACACAGAGGATATTTAAGAAATTTAGGCAAACACAGACAAGAATAACTGCTCTCATGACCCAAACACCTGAAAATTAAAATAGAATGTAACAGATTTTAACAAAAATAAACAAAATCACACACACATATGCTAAGGTGGTTTTTTTCTACTTTGATTTGCCTTGGTGTACAGAAGGACAATCCTTCTCCCTGCAACTAAGGGTAAGAGAGACAGCTTATTTACAGTTCATAAGAGTTTTTCATTCAGGAAAGTGCTGTAATCTAGTAGTATATCAATTCAGTAAATGAAAAATTTCATAACGAACTACTATTTAATCTGAAACTGGTCAAGACAACTTAACCATATGATGTTCTCATTAAAAAGTAGAAATGGGATCTAAACAGATTTTAATTCCCATCTTTCAGAGAAAGGGCAATCGAAAGACTCACGCTGATTGTAATGCAAATGGCTTGTTATTTCTATTCCAAAGACTAGAAAGCAAGTTTAAAAAAATCCCCAAACATGTAGACCTTTGCCAAAACTATCACTAAAATACTCAGAGGGCTGGAGCATCTCTGCTATACAGACAGGCTGAGGGAGTTGGGGTTGCTCAGCCTAGAGAAGAAGGCTCCAGGGACACCTTAATGAGGTCTTTCAGTATTCAAAGGGGTCACACAACTAAAAGAGGGTAAATTGACAGTAGGTATCAGGAAGAATTGTTTATGGTGAGGGTGGTAACACATTGAATATGTTGCCCAGAGAAGAGTTAGATGTCCCAACTCTCAACACTCAAGGTCAGGCTGGATGGGGCTGAGAGCAACCTGATGATCAGTGCAGGGGCTTGGACTAAATGACCTTTGAAGGTCCCTTCCGATAGAAACTATTCTATAATTCTAGGATTTGTCAGGACTCTATGGAAATTTAAATGGTGAGAAGTCAGTCCTTCGGGAAGAACATCACATTTCTGCAGTTGGCTTTTAGTAAGTCATGATATTGCACAGCTGGCTTATGAAAAAAAATGCAGTTTGATGACTTCCTGAAGTGAGTGCTGCAGTACTCTGTTACATCCGGCATGAAACAATATTTCCCCTTACTTGTTCCAGCACAACTACTTCATAAGATCTTTGAGTTTCTCCAGGTTCTCATGTGAGGAAAAAGGAGAGGTTCAGTCTTCTCTAGCTCTTATTCTTTCCAAGAAAAATACTCCCAAGAAAAGGATTTAGTTCTGAATATTATGTATGTCAAATATCCCCACTAGGGTCACAGACGTGTTGACTTGTATGTACTACACTCTGAACAATCCTGTCATCCTTACTTTGGCCTGAAATGATTCTCTCCTCTATTTTAAAGTAAAACTAGCAAGATCAAAATCAGCTATATAAGAGTGTCAAGAAGTTCACTTGCTCAGTCATGAAGCCTGAGGAGCTTTGGCATGACGATGAACTAGCTCCAGTCTCCATGTCAGAAATGTCATTTTTCATTTTTTAAAATCTTTAGATATGGTAATTCTCCCACCTGAAAATAATTGCCTTGTCCATGCAATGTGGACAGTTAAATAATGAAATTCCCCTCATAAGACACATCAGTGACAGCATCTCTGATGACAGTTTTCTCTTTGCATTAAACAATTTGATGCTGATAATCACCTGTGTGAGGCAGAAATTTGCAGAAGCACAAAGGATACTCTGGAGCCTGAGTCAGGAATGAATGAAAAATGAAAATGAAAGAGTGGACTAAAGAAACTGACTTGGAAGAAACAGAACAGCAAGAATGAAAAGCAACAGAGAAATGACACTGGTGAAAATGGATTATTTCCCCAGTGGCTAATGATATATGTAAACATAAAGCTTTAGGGAAAAAAATATTGTAATTACAGACTTATTCCTAACTAAAATTCTAATTCCACCTTCAACTTTGGGCAGGTTGGGGTTATTATTTCACTCCTGTTCATGCACTGAAATTCAAAAAGGGCTTCTGCCCTTTCTCTGCACTAAGTTTGCCACACTGAAAATAGCAATTCATACTCTAAGAGTAGCAGGCTATTGTATAATGTAAAATTAAAAACTATGAGCTATGGGTTACTTTGGCAGCAGAGTATACACTCCTCTTTTCCCCTCTCCAGAACACAAGTTCAAAAATTTACTCATTTTTTTTTCCACAGAAGTCCATTTCACTCAATTTAACCCAAGTCAAACACCTTCAACAAAAACCATTGTTTTCATCTACAGTGATAAGAGGGAATATAGCTGTCCATCCTGTTTGAAGTACCAGCAGAAACTGAACAGGCACAGAACCAGCTGAAGTGTTCTATCATTCCCAAAGCACAGGGACAGTGATGTTTGGGCTATGTCACATCAGCAGAACAGTACATGGCACCTGAAACTACTAATGTCATATTACATATGCTCTGTTAATAAAACGTCTCAAAACATTTGTGCAATTATGAGGCAAAAGAAAAAATAATTTGAAGAACTGGAATAAAGTGATGTCATAAATCTAAGGAGCACATCACAAGCAGTAGTTAAAAGAAGGTTCATATGTTAGAAAAATCAAGTTTAGGACTATGGCTTACAGCTGGAGCACAGCACAGAACAGAGGGAGTTGAATCTCATTTCATTTTTGTAAACACCGGACCAGATTAAACACCAATTCCAGAGGTACAGAGTCCAGCAAAGCAGCCTGAATCACGAGTTTAAGCTTAAATCTGTTTAGTGTTAAGGGAAAGTCAAAAGCAGCTAATTCCAAGTATCTAGAAGCTGTTCACTATTTACAGAAATTTCTGTTCCACAGCAAGGAAAGAACTTGCCTTACTGTTAAACTTGTTTTATTAATGTTTGCAACAACACAGATACAAACCAGACAGATAAGCACCAGTTGAAGGCAGAAATGTTTTTCACTTATAAACTGTAGCAAAAACAACTGATAAATCCAAATGAGCAATCATGTACTCAAACTCTTACGGGCTTGAAAAACTCTGGTACAAAATTATACCCAATGCAGCTGTTTTCAAGAGGGGCTGGGATATCACCTGGACTTTCAAGTGAGGAAATGGATCCTGCGCTTCTTATTGACATGTGAGGCAAAACTCCTAGTTCTCTGCTAATTACTTTTGCACCTAGCTCATCTTACAGATTACATGAGCAGCCCTGAAAGCATTTAAGAAAGATATTCCACTGCGAAACAGAAAACATGAGAACAGCTCAAGCCTGTAACATTGGACTGTGTGAAGTGTCTTTTTCATAAGAACTAGAAGCTGAACTTAATCAGTGGTCTGAATCTATACTCAGCAAGCCTCCTAAGCAACCCTCATGATTATTGGTAATTATTATGAGCAATAATCGTTCAAATTAAAAGGTAAGACTATTGTTTCAACACAACTAATACAAGGTCCTGGGGATGTAAAATGAGGATTCATGTAAATGAGTTGTTGGGTTTGGCCAACTTCCCCATTTCCACTTGCCCATCTGAAACAAGGTTTATTCACCTTTCTGCTTATACTGCATTAGACGCCAAGCTGACCTTTTAGGATGGATTTGCTCTTTAATATTTTGTCAAATTGCTGACTTACTGACTTCCATTTTAATGGGTCTGTGTTTAAAAGACTTTCTTGTTTTACTGTTCTGCTCAAGTCTAAATTAGGAATAGATAGAGCCAAAACTGTAATGGAAAAATTCCCAAAAAATAAAAACAAAAAAATAAAATCAATCAATGCTTAAGTATGTAATTAACTTCCAGACATAGAACAGAATATACAGATGGTTAAAACTGAGATACAGATGGAGACACTTAACTTCATGCAGCAGTTTAAGACTTTGTAACTATAAAAGAAAGTTAGCCTTATTACTGATAATTCCAAAATTAGCAAAGGCTTTCAGAGCATTCAACAGAAAAAAAAACCTCTATGAAGGCTGTGGCACATCTTTGGTGAAAAATGCATTAGGTGCTACTTTATATTAGCAATGCATTTGGAAATATAGAATGTGTAGATAATTTGTGCAAATTCTTCATTGAAATGCCATCCTCTCCTTTTTCCCCTCACTCCATTCTTGTTCTTCAATAGATCAGATATTTGCAGTCACATATAACAGATGATATTTTTAAAAATATATGCCTTCTATATAAAAGTGTTATCTGATCACCCGAGATTCAAAAGACTAAAGTCCAGCTTATTAAACAATTGAGTATCTACTATGCGAGAATAAATGTGGAAAGAGTGGTATCCTAAGAGAGTGTTATCATCTTCAGGCAACATGATATTAAGAGCAAAATGGTAATACCCATAAACTTCTTTCTATGACCTAATTGTACCATAAGGGAGGATCCCACTGAAACAACTGAAACGTAACTGGAAGAAAACATTATAAAAACATCCCTAAAATTCTACTTACATAAACTCATAATGCCAAGAAATAATGACTATACAATAAACCTAAAAACTACTACTAAAGGCCTAAAAAATGCAAACTATGTCTCAAATACACGGTGAAAATATCACCCAGAAACTTTCTCTATACATCAAGGGCTTTAAATTACTGTTCTGCTATAGCAAAATTACAAGTGGTACTTCAGAGAAGCAAAAGCAAAAAAACTGGAAAAATAAAATAAATAATAAAATTATCTGTATCCAGGGTATTTGAAGTAGTGACAGTCACACTGTCACTAAGAGAACTTGAATCTTTCACAATTTTTTCTTGGAGTTCCATGGGCAAAGCTGTCTCTGGGCCCTTAGCTGGCCTCATCATTCTGAGAAAGTAAAGGTTCCTGAAGGAACAAGGTGGCTGATTTCAGTGGGGACATCTCTAGCCTTCACTGACCTTCCAACCCCTGTTACCAGGAGATGGTGGGCTCTGCACAAGGCTTGAGTTAGTGCCTCTATGCCAGCCCTGCAGGTGAGCCTTGCTCTTCCCTGGATCGGCAGGAGCAGTTTGGTTCTGAAGAGTAACATCACTAATGAGACACCTGTTTGCTTCAGAAACCAACAAACAGTAACCAGGGTAAATAAATAAGTTTTTTTGAAAAGCTGACTGAAAATTATGTCAACTACTTTAAAATGCACTTCTCAGCATATATTTAGCAACTTTTTTCATCTACTCCTCCCCCTCTCCCAAAATCAACAGTGTGAACCAATATAATTTGTGGAATTCAGCAAAACACAGCTGAGGGGACCCATCAGGATTGTGATGCTCTCATATACACAAGCAGATGCATCACTTTAACACCGCTGACTAAGGGAAGTATCTGAAATAACAGTATCTGAGAGGTCAATGGTGTAGGGAAAAAATCCTGGCATCAGGAACTGGATGAACTCAGGAGAAGACAAGATTAATAACAAAAAGATTCAAGAGGAGAAGCAGCAGCAGCCAACACGCATGGTAAAAGATGAGTAGTAGGGTGTGGACAGATACACTGGCAAGCAAAGGAGCAAGGAAGGTTTGGCTTGGATGCAGCATTACTAGATCAGCTTTGGCTGTGCAGCCTGGAGTATGACATCTAGAACAGGGTGACAGATATGGTGCAGGCACATAAAAAAAGTCTCAAGTACTGCAGTTGTCATTGCCAATATACTTAGATTTATATGCTCTCTGGTGCAGAGGCCTTTCTTTCTTTCTGCCTCTCTCCCATGTTCCCATGTATTTCTTCACAAATCAGTAACAGCCCTTCTTCCACCAGGCCCTGAGAGTCTGTCCCAGTATCTGATTATACAACAGGTGCTCAAAAAAGTTTTTACCTTATTTTTTATGGTATACCTTAATCTTTTTGCTTGGACACTAAATGAAAATATGAGAATAAAATTCCTTAAACAAGCGGTCATCTGTTCTCAAGAGCATTTGAGACAGTGATGATTCATCTGTGTCCTCACTATTCTCAGAGGCCCTATTTCCCATATTTATAGAGATACTGTCTGCTCTTTGGGGGTGTGAGTAATAAAAAGTCTCTCCCACTTCTGTGAGATTGTTTTCTCTTTCCAACTCTGTGATGCTCTACAATGGAAAAGGATGCTGCTCCTTTCAGTAACAGGATCCCAGACCCATGTCTTTTGGCACTTCATCTGGATCAGAATAGTAACTGGAGCACGTCACTGTTTCTTCCAGACCTTACCTTTACTTTGTTTGTCATGTGACTCTGTGAGAAACTGAGTGATACGGTCTGAAGGAATAGCAAAAGAAATTCCAGCTGTGACCTTCAACGTGTTAATCCCAATCACTTCACCATCCTGTTGAGAGAATATACCCAATTAAATTTGTTCCTAAGTAGAGGATTCAGCTCCCTGCCTAGCATTTCATGTTAAAAACTGGTGTAAGAAATTTTAGAGTGTTGTAATCACTCAAGAAATAAACACTACTTATAAGGGAGGATCTGGGCTTTGATTCATCATCCATTTCACATTTAACTGTGATGGCCAGAGAGATTACAGTACAGTGTGTTCATCCAAAGTCCATCCCACCACTCAGAAAGAGATTCCCTCTGCCAAGCTGGCAGTGGAGTCACTACTACCACTACAGCCACAAGTCAATGACCTGCAAAACCAGTTCTGACTTAAAGCAATCTACTTTGAAATAGTTAACCAGACTCCATCTTTGTTGTGCATCCCAGGTTTCACAGTGAGAATGAGCATGACTGCTTCCTTCCAGATTCCATATTTTACTATGTAAAATTTTCTCTGCTCAATGGGGAAATATTTTCCTACGATGTGTGAACTGAGACCTAATTTGCATAATCTGCATTAGCTTCAGGCTATCTGCCTACTATAAGCTTAATGAATGGAAGCTGAAATGACCTATGAATCTTTCCAAAAGAATATTCTCCCACCAACTTCAAACTAGCTTTTGAAACAAAACAAACCAACCAACCAACCCAAGTCACATGGACTCACCAGATTAACCAGAGGTCCTCCAGAGTTGCCATACTGTAAAAATGACATAAGGGAAGAACAAATTAATACTTTGCTGTTGGAAATGCAGTTCTCATTTCACACAGTACTCAGCTTGTAAGTAAATGAAAGAGAGGAAGTTAATTTCGTAGGCAACACTGACAAACACAATATTGATCACAGAAGATTACAAGTAGGTCTTATCCTACTCCTTCACCACTCTCATGATTATATTTCTTTTCTTTTCAGAAACAGGCCTTAATTTAGGAGCCACTCCAAATAGATAGATCCTAAGTTTAAGACATTGAATAGTTTAAACTAGTATTTTGACTCTTCTAAAGCCTGTTAGAACAAGGTTTTGAAATAATTAATTGCTATTTAAAGTTATACTTCAGTGAGGTGCTTCTACAGTTTTTCTTTTATTCATCCCTTTTGTTTGTAACACTGTCAGCCTCTCAATCTCCATTGGAGTAGAATACAGTGTTTTATGTATTAATCACAGCACATTGCTATGAGGTAGCCACTACATAAGGATTGATTTAGTAACCACAGACCCATATCCCTCTCTAGGGAGTGCACAGAGCAGCTTTGAGCAGCCCAAAATTACCTAATACCTAATGGCCTTTAAAAGAAACATGCAACAGGACCACAGGAAATGAGAGCTGGGGAAGTTGCTTGTCCATCTTCATGTTGGCTCAACAAGTTTGTTTTTGAGTGAGGCCAGAGTTTTTGAGTAGGTTTGCAAAACAGCCAAGAGCAGCAACTTCCCACTCAAAAGAAACAAAAGCTAAGTGATGTATGACAGAAAAGTGCGACACTAACTGTTTTCACTTAGATAGCACTGGGCAAACCCTATAGATTCTTAGGAGAATAAAACAGACATTAAAGTTCATAAAATAGGTTCAAAGTTCAAATTTAAACAAATAGATCAGTTCCCTTATATTGTGTCTCTCCAGTGACACCAGAGGCTGTACACTTGATTTCTATGTCTGACTAGCACAAAGAAACCAAGATAATGATTCCTCAGCACATCATCTTTTATTCACTTGTCTTCCACTTGAAGGATATGAAAGACCTTCAGCACATGCAACCCAGCTCCATTTAGAACCATATGTCCCTGTTTTCTCCTGCCCTACGTTACTGCTGTCCCAGCATTTCTCAAAAGGCAGCTGCATGCACATTCCTGCAGGAAAGTCTTGGCTGAGCCACAGGAATGCTCTGAACAGACCAACTCTCAAGCTCCTCCCATTCTCAGGAGAAAACGAGTGCATTAGCTAAGCACAAAGCGTCCTTATGCCAGGGACCATCTTCATATTTTGTGGTCTCAGATGGCAAAGCAATTCAAACCTAGTGTCATTTTCCTCACCACATCTGCTATCACTCTTCCTTTGGTCCAGCATTATCTGACACACTCTGCTATCCTTATCTAAACCTGCTCATTAGCTTTGGAGGGCAGCAAATATCTAAGTACATTCACAAGGAAAGAGTCTGAGCTTGAAAAATGTTTATAGGCAAGAAGTCAAGAATCCCATGCTCTAATTCTGTCTCTGCCACCAATCCATTCTGTGCTCCCAGCTAACCCATCTTGACTAAGTTTTCTTATTCTCCTTGCACAGCGGAAGAGAATAATTCCAATTAAATGTCTGGAGAGGTTCAGCTCCTGGGTCATACAGAAGCTTTTTGAAGAAGCTCATATTTATTTAATATCTTAGCACAAAAAATAATTACCCTCTTTTCTCCTCCCCACACAATTTCTCTCAACAAGTCTTTGACAATAACCTTTCGTGAAGCACTTTGGGCGTGTAGAACACTCAGTGTTATTACTTGTTATGTCAAATTCGACATTGAAGTCCAACAAATAAATCCTAAAAATATTTTCCTTTCAATGTGTGACAGATTTAAGCTATAAAATTTCAGGCCATCTTCTACCTCAGATATGTGTGAAGTGCTCTTTTTACAAACAGAAAAAGCTAAACATACACCCCGAGGACTTCACTTAAGCTCTTTGGATACCTCCAAGCTGCTCCGAAGGAACATTATTTTAATTTACTTCTAAATAGCATGCAGTGCTAGGACCCTTAGTTCCAAATGTACCTCAAGCTTTATGTTATTTTACACCTTGATGCTTGTCTCAAATATATGATGTGCAAAGGGAAAACAAGAAGAGCAACAAAAAACCCAAGTCCTCTCCATAAGTAATTACCTGTGTGTCCAGCCATTAAACTGAGATACATAACAACAATTTGCCTATTCCAACTGGTTCTAATGGATGGAGATGAAAGAAACTTTGGCTCTATTCTCAGCTTCCTTGACCAGAGCAACTCAGCAAACAGAGAGAAACGTTTTGATTCACTGCTGGTTGACACAATCATGTGTTTTTGCATGAGATTAACAGAATTAAAAGGGTCTGGCCTATGCAGCATCCTCACAGACAACCTCAAAGGGAGAACTTTTATTTATCATACCTTTCACAACACTGCCTGAATGCAACTTACAGACACTGCATAGACTTCTATAAAAGAAGAGTTTCACTGACTTTAAACAAACCTGCTTGAATGTAATGGATTCATCTCTCAGAGCAGTCACTTCCATGCTGCACAGGTGGGGGCAGACTGTGGAGGACAACTCCTCACAGGTCTCATACTTACATTAATAATGGCATCTGTCTGAATGTAATCCATGTCCGAGTCACGCAGACCCAGCTCTTTGCCGTCCCGCTGAGCAGTGCTGACAATTCCTGTTGTCACAGTGTTCTGTAAGGCAAATGGACTTCCAATTGCCACCACAAATTCTCCTGGCCTCAGATCAGCAGAGTGCCCCAGTAATAGTACTGGTAGTTTTTTCTTAAGTAAACACAGAGAGAAAGAAATAAGCATTAGTTCATATTTGAAAACAACGCGATTACAAAGATAAAAAACTAGCAAAAAGTTAGGAACATACACTTTCCATTACATTAATTGCTAGCATACACCCAAAACTTATGCTAGGAGGGTTGCTGTTTTAAACTGTCTTCAGAAACAGTTGTTTTTGTAGTTCCTAGCAACTGAGAAAAAAAAGGTATCAAGATTTCCCTGTTTTGCAGCAAGTTGTTCTCTCCTCCTGGAAACAGCATACAAACCAACTGTTTTCCAGTTGTTAACTGCCACTCTCTCTGCATTACACCCCACCTTGCAGTCCATGCATACTGACACAAAGCTTAGAAAGATTAGTCTGGGTCTTTAGGTAAAGATGGCAGAATTTGGCCACATATTAAATGAGTAGCATTTTTATTTTCTTCATTTTTAACAGTTTCTAGCACAAAAGACAAAGTAATTTAATTTCAATATATGAAAAATTTCCAGGCTTGTATTGCAATACATTGTTTTCCACAGATATTTCTAAGGAATCCTTAGACATATATTTCTAGCCAATCACTTTGTACTAAGTGAAACTGAAATAGAGTTCCCAAGTGAAGTCATTCTTCTGTTTATGTCACTCACCATAGGGTGAATTTTTATTGTTGCAATGTCAGATTTCTTGTCAATGTCTTTGATGGTTGCTTCATAAGTATCTCCATTCTGGAGCTGTACCTTCAGTTGTTGTCTCCCTGATATTGCATTTGTGCTTGACACCACGTGGGCATTGGTCACAATTAAACCAGAATCAGACATAATAAACCCAGATCCACTGGAAAGGGGGACATTTCGACCAAAGAGAGGGTGCCTGTACAAGAAACAAGCAATTCTGTGTCACAAGGGAAAAATAGCTTAAGAGAAGATTATTTTAGACATCCTTTACCACTTTTCACCCTGAGAAATTACAAAGCGCATTTAATGACAAATTTTACAATCCTTAGAAAAATTAAATTTTAAGAAAAATTACAAAGAAAGGATCCCTTCCTGAAAATTGTGACTGGTTTTAGTCAGTCAGGGAGATAGGAACAGAGGTTTACAGACAATCAACAGGGTCCTTTTCCTTTTTTTTCCCAATTCTGTCTTTATACGCTTCCTTGCATGGAGGCTAGGTGACAGAAAAGGAAGGGGAAGGCACACATCTGATCACACTGATTATTGATTCTATAAGAAGAATTCTATAGGAAGAGAACAATGACAGGAAATAATAGGGCTGAAAAATAAAGTGATCTTCTACGGGAAAAAGAGAAAGAAGGAACCTTGCAGCTGGACAGAGGCATAATGGAAGAGGTGAGGCCTAAGGGGATCATGAAGCCCAAGTGCAGTCAGCGTGGAAAAAGCATGTCTGGAAACCGAAACGACTAGGAATGTGAAAGAAAAAAAAAAAGAAAAACACTAACAATGAGTAAAACTTGGTGGGAAACAACATTTGCTGCAATACAGTCAGGTAAAAGATTTTACAAACTGTTCAAAGTATTATGAATTTTCTCTGTGAACAACTACTGTAATGAACTTAGCTTGTTCGGGGAACAGAAAGTGCTCAGTCTGTAGTAGAAGACAAGAAAAGGCCCACAAACTCTTTCTTCCAAGACATGGTCCTGGTTAGGCTATTATTTCAAAGTTCTGGGCTATTCAGCAGGAAACAATTGGAGTCAATCCCAGGAAAGAGCAGTATCAAAATTAGCACCCAGCAAGCTGCTGGGCAAGGTCTCATAGGAAAAGAATAATCAATCTTAACTTCATGTGCAAAGATTTTATACATCTTCAGCTGTAACATCCTCTAAAGGGCCAATCACCATGTGCATAAAGCTAAGTCTCCTGATATACCTGGTTATCTTGATTTTGCATATTAAAAAAGCCTACAAAAATTCTCCAAGAAATTCTTATACCTGTGGAAAATGAGAGGACACCTGGAAGAAAAGGTATTCACATAATGTAGTACACGCAATATTTGCAGTAATTTTTTCTGACAGCAGGTTGTTCTGAGCACTCATATTTAAACCTCCCAGGTTATTTTGAGAACTCAGTGTTGATGCTGCCACTTCGGTTCTCTTCAGCACCACTTCACTTCAGCTTCAGCACCCTGAATATTAGTAATACTCTGGACAGCAAATTTAGTACATTTCTTTCCTATCAGAAGTCATTTCTGTTTAGATAGGTTACATCTCCTCAACATTCTACCTCTTAATGCTCTTCCTGCCAAAATAAAATCACCTGCCATTCAAAGTAGAAAAAGCAGCAAGCCCTTTTTTTTTCCAGCTTACCATATATATATATTCGTATTTAAACTGAGATAATAACTACAATCCAACAAGCAATTCATTCTAGTCAAGGCTGAAGAGACTTACAAAGAGGAGACAGACTTATTTAAAGGTAGACCGTATATGTATTTTGTGCTGTAAGTCCATTAGAACAGATCTACTGGACAGGAACAAAACACACAAATGTGTGGTTCTCTGGAGAAATGAGTCTCCTATAATGTTCTAGAATATTTTGTGAACATCACAAATTCAAAAGGAAAGTTACTACACTGGAAAAATCTTTGTAGTCCTTTGTTAAGCAATGTAACTAAAACAAAGAATTGAAAGTGTTACCTGAGGAAAAGTTCAATGTGTACAACTGCAGGTGCAATCTTTTCCACCACATCAGCGATGAAGTTGAATTTGTATCTTGGGCTGCTGGACTGTAGGTGACCTATACTAGCAGAAAGAATTGGATATGTTAATAAGACAATTTAGTAAGTTAATAAGACATGTTTTTATCAAGTGTCCAAGATGAACCTGCCTTGAATTGGTCTGTTTCTCTTACTAGAACAGTTTCCAAACAGTACTGGAAAAGGAATCAAAGCCATTGAGATTGTTCAAAACTTGTCTTGCATGGTGCTTCATCCTGAGAAAATTAAACATCAGCCTCACCTAGCTCTAAGTTCTTTTCTTTGGAAGTCCACATGCCCCGTCTTGAGCATTTTTCTGAGGACAACTACTTATATTATCTAAGACACATAGGGTCATAAGACAGGTCAGGCTGGAAAGGATCTTAGGAGGTCTCTAGCTCTACCCTCCTTCTCAAAGCTGCATCAGCTACATAGGAAACCGAGTTGGGACTTGCAAAACTCCAAGGATGAACACTCCAGAAACTACCTGGGAACTTGTCCCACTGCTTCACTGTCCCACATGACGTAAAAGTTTTTCTTACATCAGGTCTGAACTTGTTGAGCTCACTTTCCAACTCATGCCCATTGTCCCCCATCCTGCCATTATACACCTCTGATGGAGCCTGGAATACAGGGAGGCTGCTCCCAGCTCCTCCTGAACTTTCTCCTCTCGAGGCTGAACAAGCCAAGTACCCTATTTCTCCTCACAGGAGATATGTCCAGGTCCCCCGAACGATCCTCATGGCCTTCTCCTGAACTCACTCCAGTTTGTCAATGCCATTCTGATAGATCCAAAACTGGATGCAGTGTGCTGAGTAACACAGCTGCAGAATTTGGGAGCCACAGTTAGAACTTAAGTTCTAATTTTTCTTAAGTAGATACATTAGAAACTTGCTTTAAATTACAACCTTCACACCTAAAACTTTTTGCAAATTCACATTTAAGCTGTCACATGCAGTTGGGCGAAACACTAAACTACTAAAATGTCTGACAAAAGCCAGCATGAAATGGCACTAAACCTAGCATTCATTAAGAGTGAATATAATAGTGTGAAATGTAGATCTTGAAGCGGGGGGAAAGCCCACAGCATCCTGGCGACTAACACCACAACATCCTGGATTCTAGCATCACAACATCCCAAAGTAATAGCACTGCTTTGCTAAATGTCACATGCTCTGCAGTCCCTAATACATGGAGCCATATCACCACACAATAAGCATAGGATAGGGGACATATCACCACACTCAATCTTTTGTGTTCACAGCCTGAGGCTTTAAAATTAAGTATGGGATCTGCCAAAGGGAGCAAATGAGTTGAAGAAACCAGACCAAGAAGATTAGCAATTTCTTCACAGAAGTCTGCAAGTTCTTCATCCTTTTACTGGACACGGGATTTACTTCCGAATGAAAAGAAACCCTGCTTACATTTAGCAAGCTAGATTTATGTGATACTGAATAAACAAAGGGAACAGCTTGGCAGGACTAGATTCAGTCTGTTATTTCCATGTTGATTCTCACTGAAAAACCCCTCCAGCCAATTGAATATGCTTGTTTTAGTGCTTAGTTTAAAAGAGACACCGCAAACAGGAATCACAGAGGACAGTCAAATGTAAGCACAATATACTGTTATTTATTTTGCTTACTAGGCCACTGAAGATTTATCTTACCTTCAGTTCCCAACCAGCTTGCCTGATTATGCAGTATATCCTTTGAAGTCTACTGACATGACTTTGAACACTTGCCTACGCAGCAAGTGTTCATGACACGATATAACACTGCCATCACATTTATCCTAATAGACATGATCATACATCAGTGAAAGGCAGTTGATAAACTAGCACAGAACTGGGGGAAAACACTCATGAATGCAGCCTTTCAGATGGTGTAAATCAGCATATCTCTGTGTGAGTCAGGGCAGCTAAATCCACTTGCATCTTCTAAGCGCTGAACTGTTCTGCCCAGGCCAAATGGATACAGCACTGCACATGGCCAAAAGCACAGCAAGATGCCTGCCAAAAACCTCAGGTCTGGACCACTCCTGACTGGCCACCAGGCAAACATCATGGGTGGCAGTGGCTTTCCAGCAGGATTCAGGGGAGGCAAAGTATCTGAAAGAGGTAGGGGATGAAACATAAGAAAAAAAAAAGAAGAAAATAAAATGCAGCAATACAGAGGGACTAAAACTGAAACAATGTTTGTCTTTTTTTCATACCACAGTGAATACATCTCTCAGTCTGAGCAGAAGTTCAGAACCTCCCTTCTGGGGTCAAAAGACAAGAATGCTCAAACCTGAAAGAAAATCCAAATCTGCACCAATACTAAAGGGAAATCTGAAACAACGGAGAATCAAGAATAACAGACACCCAGGCTTTGCATGAAAGGTATGCCTGAAGATCTACTGGACTGATCAGAGATGAGCTGTTCTTCCCCTTGTCTGGTGGGGACCAAACACTGGTGAAAACTGACTTACAAAGCTGAGATGCCTTCATAGAATCTGATCTTTCTCAAATCATTTTCTGCAAGCTGGCAGTGATGAGAACCTTCAAACACATTATATGATGTGCTAGGAACTCCAAACTATGGATGTGGAAGATTTAACGGCATGCTCACATTTACTCTCACACATACGGCACTATTTAGCGGAACTGAAGTGTTGGCTATTATTAACAGCATTTTAGTGCATTACTATTAAACTGATTCTTTTCATCAGAGGTACTCAATATACTTCAAAAAGACTAGAAGTCTGATAAACTATAGAAGGAAACAACATCCAACACTGAGTATATTGTATAACGTCACCCTGAATACAAGTGTTATAACTGGAGTTGTAGAATCTACCCTTTAATTTGCATTAGTTGGCAGACACTAGCTGCTGCTACTGTCCTTGCTAAAAGAGAAAATTAAATATGTATCTCCCTCCCTCACAGTCCGGCTGCCTTGTGGAGCCCCATAGAGTCCTGAGCACATAACAGCTCTGAGTTCACAGCACCTTTGTGGATTTTGATCCAAGGACCCTCTGAGATTTGCCACATAGTTTTTCAAAGGTCTCTCAATAACGTGCATTATTTTCCATGTTGTGACTTCATGTTCAAAATCATCTCACACAAACAAATTCTAATTCATCTTGACAAAAAGACATAATTTAATCCAATTAGCCATCTGTTGCATAACCAAGATTTCAAAGGTGTGGCAACCAGGTCGAATTTGAAACAGAACCAAATTTATGTTGTATGAGTCTTTAGCTGTCTCTGCATTTCTTTGTCAAAAAACTAGATTTCCCAATCTGCTCCATAGCCACAAATCAACCAGATTTTCAGCAGCCTTGAATTTTGAGCCTATCATTTCAACGAAGTGATTAGATCTTTCCATCTCCAGCTCCTCTCATTGAGCACTCAAAATCCAGATTTCAATGTAAGTGCAAAAAACTGGAGCTAAATATTTTTAGCCTATTTTCTAAGTTGTGGGCTCCAACTACACTGAATTTGAATGGCTAAAGCCAGGTGCCTTTCAGGTAGGAGCCGCCTTATTATCAGTTTAAGACTTTTCCTGGATAGTGATGTTATCTACAGGCTCTGGGTTCATTTAATAATGGTTTATTTACTTTCTTGCAGAGACAATAGACTCACTCCAATCTCATTAACACTGCTGAAAACCAGGAACAACGCCAACAAATCTGTAGAGTTAACCTAGTATGAAGAGAACTGGAAAAAAATTCAGCAGAAATAATCATTATAATCCCACTGAAGACAGTAAAACCAGACCAATTTACATTTGCAAAAGACTGAACATTTCTGAATATCTGCCAACTTAGTCCCTGTAGAATTAAATCAAATCACACTCACTGCTTTCTTAAAGACAATACATTGTATTAAAATCCACAATTTTAAATTCATTAAGAATATGCGAGCCTGGGAAACTCATTCTTTTAAGGCTGTTTCCCCATCCCCCTTTTAAAACCAACTTCAGAAAAGATCTGTGCATTCAGCAAAATTATTATGTCTAAGGGAGGACTGCAACCTGGCAGATCTGATCACCAGGGATAAACACTGTCCCTACTGTGCTTTCATGGAAAGAAATGAAAGACAAATAAAAGATTATAATGTCTCTGCTTAAAAAACAGAAACATCTGCTGGAAACACAGGTTCATGGGCAGCTTTTCTGATGAATTCAGCATTAAGATCAAGTTGCATAGCTGTGCACTGACCATAAAGCCTTGGTGAGTTTAATGCCACATTATGGTTTAGGCTACTTGTTTATACAATGGATGTCTACCGTGCACAGATGAAAACAATTTGGTGAACCAACACCAAAGTGGCTTTCTTGTGCAATGCAGCAATCACAAGGGCCAGACAGAGACAGACTGGCACAAGCCTTCTAGCACAGACACCACATTGGCTTTACATGCTTGGTATTCCTCCCTTCCAAGTGACCCTCATGAGGAGATGGAATAAGAATATTCCTTTCCTGTTATGTATCCAGAAGTGCTCTGCTCTGAATTGTATACCAAACATTGTAAAACATCCACTCTCACCTGCAGTAACTCAAACCAACTCGGGCATAAGGAAAATAAGCAGTACAGGAATGTGACAGAGTTTGTGTTTCCAGCTAATACCTTGTAGTACATTTTCCCAAATACAGCTTTAAGGCTTTGATGACAATAACACCAGGAGATGACTTTTATCTCTTACTGGGCCAACTTCTCAGAAATGCAAGTATTCACATACTCAGTTGTTCCTCTGTATCTTCAAGGTTATGTACGGGCACACTCCAAATACCCCACACAGAACTGTGTACGATAACCTTGTGTTGGGGAAGATGAAATAGGAAAGCCTTATAGATATGATTACCTTGCAAAAGATGCTGGAAATATGGAAAGTATAATCGAAATTGAGATGAAGACAAGGTTTGAGTTAAAGAGTAACTAAGAAACAATGGTATAGCTGGCTGAAGGTAATCCTCCTTCTTGATAGAGCAATACCCTCTGCCTAGGCAGGTCCAAAGGTCAGAACAAACCATACCTACCTGGTAGAAGATTCCTAAAAGTAGTTTTTTTAAAGTTTAAAATATAACCCCATATGGTAACGTAATGATTCTTATAGGTTACATGCAAATATTGTAGAGTTTGTAGCTTGTTTCAGATTGGTTAAAGAGAATTAGAATATTCAACAGAGAAGATGATTTATTGTATTGTAAATGGCAAATTGCTCTCTTTTTACTCTCTCTTTTTGCCTCTTTCTCTCTCTTTCTCTGGCCTGCTTTGAGCTGCGTCTTGCAGCCCAGCAAGCCTCTCACACCCACACTCTTTCACAATAAACTCCCATACTCTAAACTCATCTTTAAAGATCTCTCGCTTCTATTCTACCCCTATAACCAAATTCCACAGAGTTAAATCCTACAACCTTGCTTATGCATCAACTGTGTTTCAAACATTCTCTTAGAAAAATGAACGTTTAGGCTCATTTCTTGCAAAAGTTTCACTGACATAGGTGAGGCTTTATATCATGACCCCTTTTCTGAGAGTGGCTTCAGGTTAACAGCGCAGAGGACAGCAAACTGTCAGTATCAAGTCCAGCCTCAGACGTTTTCTAATCAAGCTTTAATTTTCCTTGTCCTTGACAAAAGAGCACATGTATTTTTACAAAAAAAAATTTTGCTTCTGTATCTTAGCCAAGAAAATACAAACCTTTTGATGTCCAAACTCTCTTCACAGAAATTATTAGCAAAATAACACTGCAGGGAATTTACCAAGTTGTACTGAGACATCAAAACCAGTCCTTTGTTCAAGAAACAAGTGGATTTAGCATAGATTACAGGTGACTAACTGAATCCTTTGAGTGAGACATTTGACATCTTCATAGATCAATATGGGGCATTGTTAAAACTTACACTTGCTGCCCTGAGAAACAGTGCTCTGTAAGGATAGGTCTTTGATTACAAAGGTTGTCCTCCAGAAGTATTTATGCCATTATTTACATGTTAGCTTGTCTTTATCACAGTAGGTGACAGAAGGTAGGAAAAAATTAGCTGCTTCAGAATATATTCCATATACAAAGGTATCTAGCGTTGAAAAAAGTTTTTAAAAACCCAGAATTTGGAGCAGGGAGTCTGTCTAATTTTGCTCAAAAGTTCTGCAGACTGCTCCTATTTGTATCTCTGGGAAGTCCCTGGGCACTGGCATATTGTAGAACATCAGAGCTCCTGGACCTTCACACAGTACACTCCCTGTTTAGTACACAGCGTGTAGAATTTGCAATTTGGCATGGTGCTCTTCAACCAGGACTTCAACAAGGAAAAAAACATTCTAAATTCTGCTAATTTTGAAATTATCACTCAGTAACCCTGGCCATCTCATTCCTCCCTTCCTTCCTGCATCCTTTACTACCCATTTTTCATGCATCCCTGTTCACCAGCCTGCTGTCCCAGGGAAACCACAGCTAAGTTTCTCAGCCTGTCTGGGTTTATCACAGCCAGTCCAACTCAGCATCAACACAAGCAACTGGAAAAGGACAGGAGCAGACATTTCAGGAGCTACTCCTCAGAGTGTTATAAAGAGGGCCCAAGTCATACCCTGTGAGGCTTCTGTCATCTGAGATTGTTTTAGTATAAGGATGGTTAAGTAAAACTGCACTTACTTCATAACTAGCTTATCTCTTCAAACTCTGAGTCATCTGAGGCCAGACAAGAACAGGGAAAAGAGAAATTTGACAGCAATTTTAAACTGTCAACTTTCTTCCAAGCCTCTCATTGCAGCCATTGCATATTATTGTTTCAAAAAAAAAACCCAACAAAGCAAACAAAAAAATACTATAATTGAGTTCTATTCCTGGCTCAACCACCAACTCAGTCTGACCTTGGGCAAGACACGTTTCTTTGAGTTTCAGTTTGTGCAGCTGTAGAAATGAATAAAAAAATTTAAATCTTAACAGAGAACCAGATGCTTCATCTAAGCTGAGGTTTTCTGAGACAAAAAAAAAAATAAAGCCAAAATAAAGTGAACACTAAAAGAGTTGCTTGGAAAAAAAAAAAAAGCTACCTCTGCCTCACAGCTCCAAATTCCTAAGTCTATAACATTAGATTCAGGAGGATTCCTTAAAGAAAATGTCATATAAACCAAAGCCAAGCACTCAGCAAGCTCTCAGATGCAGGCTAGCTCACTCATTTTGGTTAAACATTTTCACTATTTCACGTGGGTAAGTTTCAACCAAGCTTTAGGAGTATTAAAGTTAACAGATGTTGATGTGAAAAGAAGCATGCAAAAAACAATTTATAACTATTAAATACTGGAAAGTTTGAACATTGCAGCATCAAGCTGGCATCTGGAGCAATTCTTGGCTCAGACAAGATACTCTGCAAGGAACTCCAAGAATATCATTGGAATATCCTCCCTCTTTGAACTGGTTTACCCTTTCACAAGCGCAGGATATATATGAAAGATATATTCATAGAAAGGCAAAAACAGTAGCCCTTTTCCTTCTGAACCCTCTTATTTTGGCTGGTTTGCTATGAATAAACAGGAACATAATGGAAACAGTAGTGCATGTGTTAAAACTCCATTAATCACAGCCCTTCTCTTTCTAGGAACTCTATGGGAAAGGTAGCAGAAGCAAACCCTTAAAATAATATATCAGTAAGTATGTGGAATGATACTGCCAGCCTTAACACTTCCATAAAGACAGACATTTTAACACTAAAAGGAAATTACTAGCTTAAGAGATTACTAACTTTCCAAAGTTAAATTATCAAGCCTGAAGTTGCTATAGCATATCACAGGATCTGAGCAAAGACTTCACAGACTATTTGATAGCCTAAGTGTCAACATTTCACATATATAAGGAGGTTCTCAGGCTTTTTTTTCCTACTTAGGGCTCTGCAAGACTACAAAACTCTTTGGTGAAGATAGCAAACCAGGCAAAAGACTATGTTTTAGGTGATTTATCAAACACTCAGCTCTTTCTACCCTGACTGGCTTTTAGAAGCGTTTCCTGATTCGGCTGCCGGGTGAATCTGAGGAACACCCCAGAGGGCCAGGGCCGGTCCAAGAGCAGCGCAGGTGTTCCGGAGTGCCCGCTCTGCTGCGCGCCCAGCACCGCGGCCGTACTGCCGGCATGGGCACCCAGGTGGCTCCGGCAGGACGGGAGCAGGCCGGAATCGCTGCCCTGCTCTGGGCAGGCCGATATCGCTGCCCTGCCTCCACAAAAGGCCACGGCTGAGGACGTGGCCGCTGCCCTGCTCTGGGACCTCCACCCACTTCGCTCCCATCTGACAAATGCCTCTTGTCCCAGGAGCGCTGCGGCAGCAACCTGCACCTCACCGGGGCATCCACAGCCGTGCTACCGGGGGAAACATCCCAACCCCAGCCCCAAGCCACACTGGGCATCGAGGAGACGTGCTGCTGTGATAGCACCTGAGCATCCATTCCGCACACCACAGGTGTCATTAGCAGCTGGGTGAGGTGCCAATGTCCTTGGAGGTTTTCAGAGTCCCTAGAACCACCCAGTCTTCCCACGCCACTGAAAATCATTACTTTCTTTATTCTGGAAGCCACCCCCTCCCCGTGCCCCCATGCTCCTACCCGATTCACAGGCTCCCTTCTGGACCTGGGCGACGCCGGGCAGCCCGTGCTGCAGCGCCTTGCGGCTCACGGCCTTCAGCTGGCAGATGTTGTCGTAGGTGCGGCCGTCGCTGCCGCACACCTGGGCGCTGAGCTTGCACTGGCAGACGCCCTTGGCGAAGCGCTTGCCCATGGGGTAGCGGCAGTCCAGGCTGTCCCCGCAGGGCGGGTCCTCCTTGCGGCCGCAGGAGTCTCCCTCGCCCGCGGCGCAGATGAGGCAGC